>CAWUFW010001934.1:0-667500 GCA_963921515.1 Calotriton arnoldi
TGGCGTAGTGAGCACGGGACCCACGTCTGGGCATACCCTTCCCACTTAGGGCGAAATGCAAAACACACAAGATGATGGACGGAATGCTGCACATTGGCAAACATTCACCCCCAGTCACAGATCTGGGTTTAATCCATCGTTATTTTGCTTCACCACGCCACCCCAGTTCAGACATAGCCATATGCAAATCAGTCGTTGACCCTGTGCCTCATGGGAACAGTCCAGACCGAACTGCCAAGCCATGTCTTCCCTGGACCGGAATCAAGCATCCTAGGACCGGTTTCAGGCTATCAGCCTTCATCAGCCAGGATAGCTTGACTCCAGTGGCGTAGTGAGCACGGGACCCACGTCTGGGCATACCCTTCCCACTTAGGGCGAAATGCAAAACACACAAGATGATGGACGGAATGCTGCACATTGGCAAACATTCACCCCCAGTCACAGATCTGGGTTTAATCCATCGTTATTTTGCTTCACCACGCCACCCCAGTTCAGACATAGCCATATGCAAATCAGTCTTGACCCTGTGCCTCATGGGAACAGTCCAGACCGAACTGCCAAGCCATGTCTTCCCTGGACCGGAATCAAGCATCCCAGGACCGGTTTCAGGCTATCAGCCTTCATCAGCCAGGATAGCTTGACTCCAGTGGCGTAGTGAGCACGGGACCCACGTCTGGGCATACCCTTCTCACTTAGGGCGAAATGCAAAACACACAAGATGATGGACGGAATGCTGCACATTGGCAAACATTCACCCCCAGTCACAGATCTGGGTTTAATCCATCGTTATTTTGCTTCACCACGCCACCCCAGTTCAGACATAGCCATATGCAAATCAGTCTTGACCCTGTGCCTCGTGGGAACAGTCCAGACCGAACTGCCAAGCCATGTCTTCCCTGGACCGGAATCAAGCATCCTAGGACCGGTTTCAGGCTATCAGCCTTCATCAGCCAGGATAGCTTGACTCCAGTGGCGTAGTGAGCACGGGACCCACGTCTGGGCATACCCTTCCCACTTAGGGCGAAATGCAAAACACACAAGATGATGGACGGAATGCTGCACATTGGCAAACATTCACCCCCAGTCACAGATCTGGGTTTAATCCATCGTTATTTTGCTTCATCACGCAACCCCAGTTCAGACATAGCCATAAGCAAATCAGTCTTGACCCTGTGCCTCATGGGAACAGTCCAGACCGAACTGCCAAGCCATGTCTTCCCTGGACCGGAATCAAGCATCCTAGGACCGGTTTCAGGCTATCAGCCTTCATCAGCCAGGATAGCTTGACTCCAGTGGCGTAGTGAGCACGGGACCCACGTCTGGGCATACCCTTCCCACTTAGTGCGAAATGCAAAACACACAAGATGATGGACGGAATGCTGCACATTGGCAAACATTCACCCCCAGTCACAGATCTGGGTTTAATCCATCGTTATTTTGCTTCACCACGCCACCCCAGTTCAGACATAGCCATATGCAAATCAGTCTTGACCCTGTGCCTCATGGGAACAGTCCAGACCGAACTGCCAAGCCATGTCTTCCCTGGACCGGAATCAAGCATCCTAGGACCGGTTTCAGGCTATCAGCCTTCATCAGCCAGGATAGCTTGACTCCAGTGGCGTAGTGAGCACGGGACCCACGTCTGGGCATACCCTTCCCACTTAGGGCGAAATGCAAAACACACAAGATGATGGACGGAATGCTGCACATTGGCAAACATTCACCCCCAGTCACAGATCTGGGTTTAATCCATCGTTATTTTGCTTCACCACGCCACCCCAGTTCAGACATAGCCATATGCAAATCAGTCGTTGACCCTGTGCCTCATGGGAACAGTCAAGACCGAACTGCCAAGCCATGTCTTCCCTGGACCGGAATCAAGCATCCTAGGACCGGTTTCAGGCTATCAGCCTTCATCAGCCAGGATAGCTTGACTCCAGTGGCGTAGTGAGCACGGGACCCACGTCTGGGCATACCCTTCCCACTTAGGGCGAAATGCAAAACACACAAGATGATGGACGGAATGCTGCACATTGGCAAACATTCACCCCCAGTCACAGATCTGGGTTTAATCCATCGTTATTTTGCTTCACCACGCCACCCCAGTTCAGACATAGCCATATGCAAATCAGTCGTTGACCCTGTGCCTCATGGGAACAGTCCAGACCGAACTGCCAAGCCATGTCTTCCCTGGACCGGAATCAAGCATCCTAGGACCGGTTTCAGGCTATCAGCCTTCATCAGCCAGGATAGCTTGACTCCAGTGGCGTAGTGAGCACGGGACCCACGTCTGGGCATACCCTTCCCACTTAGGGCGAAATGCAAAACACACAAGATGATGGACGGAATGCTGCACATTGGCAAACATTCACCCCCAGTCACAGATCTGGGTTTAATCCATCGTTATTTTGCTTCACCACGCCACCCCAGTTCAGACATAGCCATATGCAAATCAGTCTTGACCCTGTGCCTCATGGGAACAGTCCAGACCGAACTGCCAAGCCATGTCTTCCCTGGACCGGAATCAAGCATCCTAGGACCGGTTTCAGGCTATCAGCCTTCATCAGCCAGGATAGCTTGACTCCAGTGGCGTAGTGAGCACGGGACCCACGTCTGGGCATACCCTTCCCACTTAGGGCGAAATGCAAAACACACAAGATGATGGACGGAATGCTGCACATTGGCAAACATTCACCCCCAGTCACAGATCTGGGTTTAATCCATCGTTATTTTGCTTCACCACGCCACCCCAGTTCAGACATAGCCATATGCAAATCAGTCTTGACCCTGTGCCTCATGGGAACAGTCCAGACCGAACTGCCAAGCCATGTCTTCCCTGGACCGGAATCAAGCATCCTAGGACCGGTTTCAGGCTATCAGCCTTCATCAGCCAGGATAGCTTGACTCCAGTGGCGTAGTGAGCACGGGACCCACGTCTGGGCATACCCTTCCCACTTAGGGCGAAATGCAAAACACACAAGATGATGGACGGAATGCTGCACATTGGCAAACATTCACCCCCAGTCACAGATCTGGGTTTAATCCATCGTTATTTTGCTTCATCACGCCACCCCAGTTCAGACATAGCCATATGCAAATCAGTCTTGACCCTGTGCCTCATGGGAACAGTCCAGACCAAACTGCCAAGCCATGTCTTCCCTGGACCGGAATCAAGCATCCTAGGACTGGTTTCAGGCTATCAGCCTTCATCAGCCAGGATAGCTTGACTCCAGTGGCGTAGTGAGCACGGGACCCACGTCTGGGCATACCCTTCCCACTTAGGGCGAAATGCAAAACACACAAGATGATGGACGGAATGCTGCACATTGGCAAACATTCACCCCCAGTCACAGATCTGGGTTTAATCCATCGTTATTTTGCTTCACCACGCCACCCCAGTTCAGACATAGCCATATGCAAATCAGTCTTGACCCTGTGCCTCATGGGAACAGTCCAGACCGAACTGCCAAGCCATGTCTTCCCTGGACCGGAATCAAGCATCCTAGGACCGGTTTCAGGCTATCAGCCTTCATCAGCCAGGATAGCTTGACTCCAGTGGCGTAGTGAGCACGGGACCCACGTCTGGGCATACCCTTCCCACTTAGGGCGAAATGCAAAACACACAAGATGATGGACGGAATGCTGCACATTGGCAAACATTCACCCCCAGTCACAGATCTGGGTTTAATCCATCGTTATTTTGCTTCACCACGCCACCCCAGTTCAGACATAGCCATCTGCAAATCAGTCTTGACCCTGTGCCTCATGGGAACAGTCCAGACCGAACTGCCAAGCCATGTCTTCCCTGGACCGGAATCAAGCATCCTAGGACTGGTTTCAGGCTATCAGCCTTCATCAGCCAGGATAGCTTGACTCCAGTGGCGTAGTGAGCATGGGACCCACGTCTGGGCATACCCTTCCCACTTAGGGCGAAATGCAAAACACACAAGATGATGGACGGAATGCTGCACATTGGCAAACATTCACCCCCAGTCACAGATCTGGGTTTAATCCATCGTTATTTTGCTTCACCACGCCACCCCAGTTCAGACATAGCCATATGCAAATCAGTCTTGACCCTGTGCCTCATGGGAACAGTCCAGACCGAACTGCCAAGCCATGTCTTCCCTGGACCGGAATCAAGCATCCTAGGACCGGTTTCAGGCTATCAGCCTTCATCAGCCAGGATAGCTTGACTCCAGTGGCGTAGTGAGCACGGGACCCACGTCTGGGCATACCCTTCCCACTTAGGGCGAAATGCAAAACACACAAGATGATGGACGGAATGCTGCACATTGGCAAACATTCACACCCAGTCACAGATCTGGGTTTAATCCATCGTTATTTTGCTTCACCACGCCACCCCAGTTCAGACAGCCATATGCAAATCAGCGTTGACCCTGTGCCTCATGGGAACAGTCAAGACCGAACTGCCAAGCCATGTCTTCCCTGGACCGGAATCAAGCATCCTAGGACCGGTTTCAGGCTATCAGCCTTCATCAGCCAGGATAGCTTGACTCCAGTGGCGTAGTGAGCACGGGACCCACGTCTGGGCATACCCTTCCCACTTACGCCGAAATGCAAAACACACAAGATGATGGACGGAATGCTGCACATTGGCAAACATTCACCCCCAGTCACAGATCTGGGTTTAATCCATCGTTATTTTGCTTCACCACGCCACCCCAGTTCAGACATAGCCATATGCAAATCAGTCTTGACCCTGTGCCTCATGGGAACAGTCCAGACCGAACTGCCAAGCCATGTCTTCCCTGGACCGGAATCAAGCATCCTAGGACCGGTTTCAGGCTATCAGCCTTCATCAGCCAGGATAGCTTGACTCCAGTGGCGTAGTGAGCACGGGACCCACGTCTGGGCATACCCTTCCCACTTAGGGCGAAATGCAAAACACACAAGATGATGGACGGAATGCTGCACATTGGCAAACATTCACCCCCAGTCACAGATCTGGGTTTAATCCATCGTTATTTTGCTTCACCACGCCACCCCAGTTCAGACATAGCCATATGCAAATCAGTCTTGACCCTGTGCCTCATGGGAACAGTCCAGACCGAACTGCCAAGCCATGTCTTCCCTGGACCGGAATCAAGCATCCTAGGACCGGTTTCAGGCTATCAGCCTTCATCAGCCAGGATAGCTTGACTCCAGTGGCGTAGTGAGCACGGGACCCACGTCTGGGCATACCCTTCCCACTTAGGGCGAAATGCAAAACACACAAGATGATGGACGGAATGCTGCACTTTGGCAAACATTCACCCCCAGTCACAGATCTGGGTTTAATCCATCGTTATTTTGCTTCACCACGCCACCCCAGTTCAGACATAGCCATATGCAAATCAGTCTTGACCCTGTGCCTCATGGGAACAGTCCAGACCGAACTGCCAAGCCATGTCTTCCCTGGACCGGAATCAAGCATCCTAGGACCGGTTTCAGGCTATCAGCCTTCATCAGCCAGGATAGCTTGACTCCAGTGGCGTAGTGAGCACGGGACCCACGTCTGGGCATACCCTTCCCACTTAGGGCGAAATGCAAAACACACAAGATGATGGACGGAATGCTGCACATTGGCAAACATTCACCCCCAGTCACAGATCTGGGTTTAATCCATCGTTATTTTGCTTCACCACGCCACCCCAGTTCAGACATAGCCATATGCAAATCAGTCTTGACCCTGTGCCTCATGGGAACAGTCCAGACCGAACTGCCAAGCCATGTCTTCCCTGGACCGGAATCAAGCATCCTAGGACCGGTTTCAGGCTATCAGCCTTCATCAGCCAGGATAGCTTGACTCCAGTGGCGTAGTGAGCACGGGACCCACGTCTGGGCATACCCTTCCCACTTAGGGCGAAATGCAAAACACACAAGATGATGGACGGAATGCTGCACATTGGCAAACATTCACCCCCAGTCACAGATCTGGGTTTAATCCATCGTTATTTTGCTTCACCACGCCACCCCAGTTCAGACATAGCCATATGCAAATCAGTCTTGACCCTGTGCCTCATGGGAACAGTCCAGACCGAACTGCCAAGCCATGTCTTCCCTGGACCGGAATCAAGCATCCTAAGACCGGTTTCAGGCTATCAGCCTTCATCAGCCAGGATAGCTTGACTCCAGTGGCGTAGTGAGCACGGGACCCACGTCTGGGCATACCCTTCCCACTTAGGGCGAAATGCAAAACACACAAGATGATGGACGGAATGCTGCACATTGGCAAACATTCACCCCCAGTCACAGATCTGGGTTTAATCCATCGTTATTTTGCTTCACCACGCCACCCCAGTTCAGACATAGCCATATGCAAATCAGTCTTGACCCTGTGCCTCATGGGAACAGTCCAGACCGAACTGCCAAGCCATGTCTTCCCTGGACCGGAATCAAGCATCCTAGGACCGGTTTCAGGCTATCAGCCTTCATCAGCCAGGATAGCTTGACTCCAGTGGCGTAGTGAGCACGGGACCCACGTCTGGGCATACCCTTCCCACTTAGGGCGAAATGCAAAACACACAAGATGATGGACGGAATGCTGCACATTGGCAAACATTCACCCCCAGTCACAGATCTGGGTTTAATCCATCGTTATTTTGCTTCACCACGCCACCCCAGTTCAGACATAGCCATATGCAAATCAGTCTTGACCCTGTGCCTCATGGGAACAGTCCAGACCGAACTGCCAAGCCATGTCTTCCCTGGACCGGAATCAAGCATCCTAGGACCGGTTTCAGGCTATCAGCCTTCATCAGCCAGGATAGCTTGACTCCAGTGGCGTAGTGAGCACGGGACCCACGTCTGGGCATACCCTTCCCACTTAGGGCGAAATGCAAAACACACAAGATGATGGACGGAATGCTGCACATTGGCAAACATTCACCCCCAGTCACAGATCTGGGTTTAATCCATCGTTATTTTGCTTCACCACGCCACCCCAGTTCAGACATAGCCATATGCAAATCAGTCTTGACCCTGTGCCTCATGGGAACAGTCCAGACCGAACTGCCAAGCCATGTCTTCCCTGGACCGGAATCAAGCATCCTAGGACCGGTTTCAGGCTATCAGCCTTCATCAGCCAGGATAGCTTGACTCCAGTGGCGTAGTGAGCACGGGACCCACGTCTGGGCATACCCTTCCCACTTAGGGCGAAATGCAAAACACACAAGATGATGGACGGAATGCTGCACATTGGCAAACATTCACCCCCAGTCACAGATCTGGGTTTAATCCATCGTTATTTTGCTTCACCACGCCACCCCAGTTCAGACATAGCCATATGCAAATCAGTCTTGACCCTGTGCCTCATGGGAACAGTCCAGACCGAACTGCCAAGCCATGTCTTCCCTGGACCGGAATCAAGCATCCTAGGACCGGTTTCAGGCTATCAGCCTTCATCAGCCAGGATAGCTTGACTCCAGTGGCGTAGTGAGCACGGGACCCACGTCTGGGCATACCCTTCCCACTTAGGGCGAAATGCAAAACACACAAGATGATGGACGGAATGCTGCACATTGGCAAACATTCACCCCCAGTCACAGATCTGGGTTTAATCCATCGTTATTTTGCTTCATCACGCCACCCCAGTTCAGACATAGCCATATGCAAATCAGTCTTGACCCTGTGCCTCATGGGAACAGTCCAGACCGAACTGCCAAGCCATGTCTTCCCTGGACCGGAATCAAGCATCCTAGGACCGGTTTCAGGCTATCAGCCTTCATCAGCCAGGATAGCTTGACTCCAGTGGCGTAGTGAGCACGGGACCCACGTCTGGGCATACCCTTCCCACTTAGGGCGAAATGCAAAACACACAAGATGATGGACGGAATGCTGCACATTGGCAAACATTCACCCCCAGTCACAGATCTGGGTTTAATCCATCGTTATTTTGCTTCACCACGCCACCCCAGTTCAGACATAGCCATATGCAAATCAGTCTTGACCCTGTGCCTCATGGGAACAGTCCAGACCGAACTGCCAAGCCATGTCTTCCCTGGACCGGAATCAAGCATCCTAGGACCGGTTTCAGGCTATCAGCCTTCATCAGCCAGGATAGCTTGACTCCAGTGGCGTAGTGAGCACGGGACCCACGTCTGGGCATACCCTTCCCACTTAGGGCGAAATGCAAAACACACAAGATGATGGACGGAATGCTGCACATTGGCAAACATTCACCCCCAGTCACAGATCTGGGTTTAATCCATCGTTATTTTGCTTCACCACGCCACCCCAGTTCAGTTCAGACATAGCCATATGCAAATCAGTCTTGACCCTGTGCCTCATGGGAACAGTCCAGACCGAACTGCCAAGCCATGTCTTCCCTGGACCGGAATCAAGCATCCTAGGACCGGTTTCAGGCTATCAGCCTTCATCAGCCAGGATAGCTTGACTCCAGTGGCGTAGTGAGCACGGGACCCACGTCTGGGCATACCCTTCCCACTTAGGGCGAAATGCAAAACACACAAGATGATGGACGGAATGCTGCACATTGGCAAACATTCACCCCCAGTCACAGATCTGGGTTTAATCCATCGTTATTTTGCTTCACCACGCCACCCCAGTTCAGTTCAGACATAGCCATATGCAAATCAGTCTTGACCCTGTGCCTCATGGGAACAGTCCAGACCGAACTGCCAAGCCATGTCTTCCCTGGACCGGAATCAAGCATCCTAGGACCGGTTTCAGGCTATCAGCCTTCATCAGCCAGGATAGCTTGACTCCAGTGGCGTAGTGAGCACGGGACCCACGTCTGGGCATACCCTTCCCACTTAGGGCGAAATGCAAAACACACAAGATGATGGACGGAATGCTGCACATTGGCAAACATTCACCCCCAGTCACAGATCTGGGTTTAATCCATCGTTATTTTGCTTCACCACGCCACCCCAGTTCAGACATAGCCATATGCAAATCAGTCTTGACCCTGTGCCTCATGGGAACAGTCCAGACCGAACTGCCAAGCCATGTCTTCCCTGGACCGGAATCAAGCATCCTAGGACCGGTTTCAGGCTATCAGCCTTCATCAGCCAGGATAGCTTGACTCCAGTGGCGTAGTGAGCACGGGACCCACGTCTGGGCATACCCTTCCCACTTAGGGCGAAATGCAAAACACACAAGATGATGGACGGAATGCTGCACATTGGCAAACATTCACCCCCAGTCACAGATCTGGGTTTAATCCATCGTTATTTTGCTTCACCACGCCACCCCAGTTCAGACATAGCCATATGCAAATCAGTCTTGACCCTGTGCCTCATGGGAACAGTCCAGACCGAACTGCCAAGCCATGTCTTCCCTGGACCGGAATCAAGCATCCTAGGACCGGTTTCAGGCTATCAGCCTTCATCAGCCAGGATAGCTTGACTCCAGTGGCGTAGTGAGCACGGGACCCACGTCTGGGCATACCCTTCCCACTTAGGGCGAAATGCAAAACACACAAGATGATGGACGGAATGCTGCACATTGGCAAACATTCACCCCCAGTCACAGATCTGGGTTTAATCCATCGTTATTTTGCTTCACCACGCCACCCCAGTTCAGACATAGCCATATGCAAATCAGTCTTGACCCTGTGCCTCATGGGAACAGTCCAGACCGAACTGCCAAGCCATGTCTTCCCTGGACCGGAATCAAGCATCCTAGGACCGGTTTCAGGCTATCAGCCTTCATCAGCCAGGATAGCTTGACTCCAGTGGCGTAGTGAGCACGGGACCCACGTCTGGGCATACCCTTCCCACTTAGGGCGAAATGCAAAACACACAAGATGATGGACGGAATGCTGCACATTGGCAAACATTCACCCCCAGTCACAGATCTGGGTTTAATCCATCGTTATTTTGCTTCACCACGCCACCCCAGTTCAGACATAGCCATATGCAAATCAGTCTTGACCCTGTGCCTCATGGGAACAGTCCAGACCGAACTGCCAAGCCATGTCTTCCCTGGACCGGAATCAAGCATCCTAGGACCGGTTTCAGGCTATCAGCCTTCATCAGCCAGGATAGCTTGACTCCAGTGGCGTAGTGAGCACGGGACCCACGTCTGGGCATACCCTTCCCACTTAGGGCGAAATGCAAAACACACAAGATGATGGACGGAATGCTGCACATTGGCAAACATTCACCCCCAGTCACAGATCTGGGTTTAATCCATCGTTATTTTGCTTCACCACGCCACCCCAGTTCAGACATAGCCATATGCAAATCAGTCTTGACCCTGTGCCTCATGGGAACAGTCCAGACCGAACTGCTAAGCCATGTCTTCCCTGGACCGGAATCAAGCATCCTAGGACCGGTTTCAGGCTATCAGCCTTCATCAGCCAGGATAGCTTGACTCCAGTGGCGTAGTGAGCACGGGACCCACGTCTGGGCATACCCTTCCCACTTAGGGCGAAATGCAAAACACACAAGATGATGGACGGAATGCTGCACATTGGCAAACATTCACCCCCAGTCACAGATCTGGGTTTAATCCATCGTTATTTTGCTTCACCACGCCACCCCAGTTCAGACATAGCCATATGCAAATCAGTCTTGACCCTGTGCCTCATGGGAACAGTCCAGACCGAACTGCCAAGCCATGTCTTCCCTGGACCGGAATCAAGCATCCTAGGACCGGTTTCAGGCTATCAGCCTTCATCAGCCAGGATAGCTTGACTCCAGTGGCGTAGTGAGCACGGGACCCACGTCTGGGCATACCCTTCCCACTTAGGGCGAAATGCAAAACACACAAGATGATGGACGGAATGCTGCACATTGGCAAACATTCACCCCCAGTCACAGATCTGGGTTTAATCCATCGTTATTTTGCTTCACCACGCCACCCCAGTTCAGACATAGCCATATGCAAATCAGTCTTGACCCTGTGCCTCATGGGAACAGTCCAGACCGAACTGCCAAGCCATGTCTTCCCTGGACCGGAATCAAGCATCCTAGGACCGGTTTCAGGCTATCAGCCTTCATCAGCCAGGATAGCTTGACTCCAGTGGCGTAGTGAGCACGGGACCCACGTCTGGGCATACCCTTCCCACTTAGGGCGAAATGCAAAACACACAAGATGATGGACGGAATGCTGCACATTGGCAAACATTCACCCCCAGTCACAGATCTGGGTTTAATCCATCGTTATTTTGCTTCACCACGCCACCCCAGTTCAGACATAGCCATATGCAAATCAGTCTTGACCCTGTGCCTCATGGGAACAGTCCAGACCGAACTGCCAAGCCATGTCTTCCCTGGACCGGAATCAAGCATCCTAGGACCGGTTTCAGGCTATCAGCCTTCATCAGCCAGGATAGCTTGACTCCAGTGGCGTAGTGAGCACGGGACCCACGTCTGGGCATACCCTTCCCACTTAGGGCGAAATGCAAAACACACAAGATGATGGACGGAATGCTGCACATTGGCAAACATTCACCCCCAGTCACAGATCTGGGTTTAATCCATCGTTATTTTGCTTCACCACGCCACCCCAGTTCAGACATAGCCATATGCAAATCAGTCTTGACCCTGTGCCTCATGGGAACAGTCCAGACCGAACTGCCAAGCCATGTCTTCCCTGGACCGGAATCAAGCATCCTAGGACCGGTTTCAGGCTATCAGCCTTCATCAGCCAGGATAGCTGGACTCCAGTGGCGTAGTGAGCACGGGACCCACGTCTGGGCATACCCTTCCCACTTAGGGCGAAATGCAAAACACACAAGATGATGGACGGAATGCTGCACATTGGCAAACATTCAACCCCAGTCACAGATCTGGGTTTAATCCATCGTTATTTTGCTTCACCACGCCACCCCAGTTCAGACATAGCCATATGCAAATCAGTCTTGACCCTGTGCCTCATGGGAACAGTCCAGACCGAACTGCCAAGCCATGTCTTCCCTGGACCGGAATCAAGCATCCTAGGACCGGTTTCAGGCTATCAGCCTTCATCAGCCAGGATAGCTTGACTCCAGTGGCGTAGTGAGCACGGGACCCACGTCTGGGCATACCCTTCCCACTTAGGGCGAAATGCAAAACACACAAGATGATGGACGGAATGCTGCACATTGGCAAACATTCACCCCCAGTCACAGATCTGGGTTTAATCCATCGTTATTTTGCTTCACCACGCCACCCCAGTTCAGACATAGCCATATGCAAATCAGTCTTGACCCTGTGCGTCATGGGAACAGTCCAGACCAACCTGCCAAGCCATGTCTTCCCTAGATCGAAACCAAACATCCTAGGACCGGTTTCAGGCTATCAGCCTTCATCAGCCAGGATAGCTTGACTCCAGTGGCGTAGTGAGCACGGGACCCACGTCTGGGCATACCCTTCCCACTTAGGGCGAAATGCAAAACACACAAGATGATGGACGGAATGCTGCACATTGGCAAACATTCACCCCCAGTCACAGATCTGGGTTTAATCCATCGTTATTTTGCTTCATCACGCCACCCCAGTTCAGACATAGCCATATGCAAATCAGTCTTGACCCTGTGCCTCATGGGAACAGTCCAGACCGAACTGCCAAGCCATGTCTTCCCTGGACCGGAATCAAGCATCCTAGGACTGGTTTCAGGCTATCAGCCTTCATCAGCCAGGATAGCTTGACTCCAGTGGCGTAGTGAGCACGGGACCCACGTCTGGGCATACCCTTCCCACTTAGGGCGAAATGCAAAACACACAAGATGATGGACGGAATGCTGCACATTGGCAAACATTCACCCCCAGTCACAGATCTGGGTTTAATCCATCGCTATTTTGCTTCACCACGCCACCCCAGTTCAGACATAGCCATATACAAATCAGTCTTGACCCTGTGCCTCATGGGAACAGTCCAGACCGAACTGCCAAGCCATGTCTTCCCTGGACCGGAATCAAGCATCCTAGGACCGGTTTCAGGCTATCAGCCTTCATCAGCCAGGATAGCTTGACTCCAGTGGCGTAGTGAGCACGGGACCCACGTCTGGGCATACCCTTCCCACTTAGGGCGAAATGCAAAGCACACAAGATGATGGACGGAATGCTGCACATTGGCAAACATTCACCCCCAGTCACAGATCCGGGTTTGATCCATCGTTATTTTGCTTCACCACGCCACCCCAGTTCAGACATAGCCATATGCAAATCAGTCTTGACCCTGTGCCTCATGGGAACAGTCCAGACCGAACTGCCAAGCCATGTCTTCCCTGGACCGGAATCAAGCATCCTAGGACCGGTTTCAGGCTATCAGCCTTCATCAGCCAGGATAGCTTGACTCCAGTGGCGTAGTGAGCACGGGACCCACGTCTGGGCATACCCTTCCCACTTAGGGCGAAATGCAAAACACACAAGATGATGGACGGAATGCTGCACATTGGCAAACATTCACCCCCAGTCACAGATCTGGGTTTAATCCATCGTTATTTTGCTTCACCACGCCACCCCAGTTCAGACATAGCCATATGCAAATCAGTCTTGACCCTGTGCCTCATGGGAACAGCCCAGACCGAACTGCCAAGCCATGTCTTCCCTGGACCGGAATCAAGCATCCTAGGACCGGTTTCAGGCTATCAGCCTTCATCAGCCAGGATAGCTTGACTCCAGTGGCGTAGTGATTACGGGACCCACGTCTGGGCATACATTTCCCACTTAGGGCGAAATGCAAAACACACAAGATGATGGACGGAATGCTGCACATGGCAAACATTCACCCCCAGTCACAGATCTGGGTTTAATCCATTGTTATTTTGCTTCACCACGCCACCCCAGTTCAGACATAGCCATATGCAAATCAGTCTTGACCCTGTGCCTCATGGGAACAGTCCAGACCGAACTGCCAAGCCATGTCTTCCCTGGACCGGAATCAAGCATCCTAGGACCGGTTTCAGGCTATCAGCCTTCATCAGCCAGGATAGCTTGACTCCAGTGGCGTAGTGAGCACGGGACCCACGTCTGGGCATACCCTTCCCACTTAGGGCGAAATGCAAAACACACAAGATGATGGACGGAATGCTGCACATTGGCAAACATTTACCCCCAGTCACAGATCTGGGTTTAATCCATCGTTATTTTGCTTCACCACGCCACCCCAGTTCAGACATAGCCATATGCAAATCAGTCTTGACCCTGTGCCTCATGGGAACAGTCCAGACCGAACTGCCAAGCCATGTCTTCCCTGGACCGGAATCAAGCATCCTAGGACCGGTTTCAGGCTATCAGCCTTCATCAGCCAGGATAGCTTGACTCCAGTGGCGTAGTAAGCACGGGACCCACGTCTGGGCATACCCTTCCCACTTAGAGCGAAATGCAAAACACACAAGATGATGGACGGAATGCTGCACATTGGCAAACATTCACCCCCAGTCACAGATCTGGGTTTAATCCATCGTTATTTTGCTTCACCACGCCACCCCAGTTCAGACATAGCCATATGCAAATCAGTCTTGACCCTGTGCCTCATGGGAACAGTCCAGACCAAACTGCCAAGCCATGTCTTCCCTGGACCGGTATCAAGCATCCTAGGACCGGTTTCAGGCTATCAGCCTTCATCAGCCAGGATAGCTTGACTCCAGTGGAGTAGTGAGCACGGGACCCACGTCTGGGCATACCCTTCCCACTTAGGGCGAAATGCAAAACACACAAGATGATGGACGGAATGCTGCACATTGGCAAACATTCACCCCCAGTCACAGATCTGGGTTTAATCCATTGTTATTTTGCTTCACCACGCCACCCCAGTTCAGACATAGCCATATGCAAATCAGTTTTGACCCTGTGCCTCATGGGAACAGTCCAGACCGAACTGCCAAGCCATGTCTTCCCTGGACCGGAATCAAGCATCCTAGGACCGGTTTCAGGCTATCAGCCTTCATCAGCCAGGATAGCTTGACTCCAGTGGCGTAGTGAGCACGGGACCCACGTCTGGGCATTCCCTTCCCACTTACGGCGAAATGCAAAACACACAAGATGATGGACGGAATGCTGCACTTTGGCAAACATTCACCCCCAGTCACAGATCTGGGTTTAATCCATCGTTATTTTGCTTCACCACGCCACCCCAGTTCAGACATAGCCATATGCAAATTAGTCTTGACCCTGTGCCTCATGGGAACAGCCCAGACCGAACTGCCAAGCCATGTCTTCCCTGGACCGGAATCAAGCATCCTAGGACCGGTTTCAGGCTATCAGCCTTCATCAGCCAGGATAGCTTGACTCCAGTGGCGTAGTGAGCACGGGACCCACGTCTGGGCATACCCTTCCCACTTAGGGCGAAATGCAAAACACACAAGATGATGGACGGAATGCTGCACATTGGCAAACATTCACCCCCAGTCACAGATCTGGGTTTAATCCATCGTTATTTTGCTTCACCACGCCACCCCAGTTCAGACATACCCATATGCAAATCAGTCTTGACCCTGTGCCTCATGGGAACAGCCCAGACCGAACTGCCAAGCCATGTCTTCCCTGGACCGGAATCAAGCATCTTAGGACCGGTTTCAGGCTATCAGCCTTCATCAGCCAGGATAGCTTGACTCCAGTGGCGTAGTGAGCACGGGACCCACGTCTGGGCATACATTTCCCACTTAGGGCGAAATGCAAAACACACAAGATGATGGACGGAATGCTGCACATTGGCAAACATTCACCCCCAGTCACAGATCTGGGTTTAATCCATCGTTATTTTGCTTCACCACGCCACCCCAGTTCAGACATAGCCATATGCAAATCAGTCTTGACCCTGTGCCTCATGGGAACAGTCCCAGACCGAACTGCCAAGCCATGTCTTCCCTGGACCGGAATCAAGCATCCTAGGACCGGTTTCAGGCTATCAGCCTTCATCAGCCAGGATAGCTTGACTCCAGTGGCGTAGTGAGCACGGGACCCACGTCTGGGCATACCCTTCCCACTTAGGGCGAAATGCAAAACACACAAGATGATGGACGGAATGCTGCACATTGGCAAACATTCACCCCCAGTCACAGATCTGGGTTTAATCCATCATTATTTTGCTTCACCATGCCACCCCAGTTCAGACATAGCCATATGCAAATCAGTCTTGACCCTGTGCCTCATGGGAACAGTCCAGACCAAACTGCCAAGCCATGTCTTCCCTGGACCGGAATCAAGCATCCTAGGACCGGTTTCAGGCTATCAGCCTTCATCAGCCAGGATAGCTTGACTCCAGTGGCGTAGTGAGCACGGGACCCACGTCTGGGCATACCCTTCCCACTTAGGGCGAAATGCAAAACACACAAGATGATGGACGGAATGCTGCACATTGGCAAACATTCACCCCCAGTCACAGATCTGGGTTTAATCCATCTTTATTTTGCTTCACCACGCCACCCCAGTTCAGACATAGCCATATGCAAATCAGTCTTGACCCTGTGCCTCATGGGAACAGTCCAGACCGAACTGCCAAGCCATGTCTTCCCTGGACCGGAATCAAGCATCCTAGGACCGGTTTCAGGCTATCAGCCTTCATCAGCCAGGATAGCTTGACTCCAGTGGCGTAGTGAGCACGGGACCCACGTCTGGGCATACCCTTCCCACTTAGGGCAAAATGCAAAACACACAAGATGATGGACGGAATGCTGCACATTGGCAAACATTCACCCCCAGTCACGGATCTGGGTTTAATCCATCGTTATTTTGCTTCACCACGCCACCCCAGGTCAGACATAGCCATATGCAAATCAGTCTTGACCCTGTGCCTCATGGGAACAGTCCAGACCGAACTGCCAAGCCATGTCTTCCCTGGACCGGAAACAAGCATCCTAGGACCGGTTTCAGGCTATCAGCCTTCATCAGCCAGGATAGCTTGACTCCAGTGGCGTAGTGAGCACGGGACCCACGTCTGGGCATACCCTTCCCACTTAGGGCGAAATGCAAAACACACAAGATGATGGACGGAATGCTGCACATTGGCAAACATTCACCCCCAGTCACAGATCTGGGTTTAATCCACCGTTATTTTGCTTCACCACGCCACCCCAGTTCAGTTCAGACATAGCCATATGCAAATCAGTCTTGACCCTGTGCCTCATGGGAACAGTCCAGACCGAACTGCCAAGCCATGTCTTCCCTGGACCGGAATCAAGCATCCTAGGACCGGTTTCAGGCTATCAGCCTTCATCAGCCAGGATAGCTTGACTCCAGTGGCGTAGTGAGCACGGGAACCACGTCTGGGCATACCCTTCCCACTTAGGGCGAAATGCAAAACACACAAGATGATGGACGGAATGCTGCACATTGGCAAACATTCACCCCCAGTCACAGATCTGGGTTTAATCCATCGTTATTTTGCTTCACCACGCCACCCCAGTTCAGACATACCCATATGCAAATCAGTCTTGACCCTGTGCCTCATGGGAACAGCCCAGACCGAACTGCCAAGCCATGTCTTCCCTGGACCGGAATCAAGCATCTTAGGACCGGTTTCAGGCTATCAGCCTTCATCAGCCAGGATAGCTTGACTCCAGTGGCGTAGTGAGCACGGGACCCACGTCTGGGCATACATTTCCCACTTAGGGCGAAATGCAAAACACACAAGATGATGGACGGAATGCTGCACATTGGCAAACATTCACCCCCAGTCACAGATCTGGGTTTAATCCATCGTTATTTTGCTTCACCACGCCACCCCAGTTCAGACATAGCCATATGCAAATCAGTCTTGACCCTGTGCCTCATGGGAACAGTCCCAGACCGAACTGCCAAGCCATGTCTTCCCTGGACCGGAATCAAGCATCCTAGGACCGGTTTCAGGCTATCAGCCTTCATCAGCCAGGATAGCTTGACTCCAGTGGCGTAGTGAGCACGGGACCCACGTCTGGGCATACCCTTCCCACTTAGGGCGAAATGCAAAACACACAAGATGATGGACGGAATGCTGCACATTGGCAAACATTCACCCCCAGTCACAGATCTGGGTTTAATCCATCATTATTTTGCTTCACCATGCCACCCCAGTTCAGACATAGCCATATGCAAATCAGTCTTGACCCTGTGCCTCATGGGAACAGTCCAGACCAAACTGCCAAGCCATGTCTTCCCTGGACCGGAATCAAGCATCCTAGGACCGGTTTCAGGCTATCAGCCTTCATCAGCCAGGATAGCTTGACTCCAGTGGCGTAGTGAGCACGGGACCCACGTCTGGGCATACCCTTCCCCTTAGGGCGAAATGCAAAACACACAAGATGATGGACGGAATGCTGCACATTGGCAAACATTCACCCCCAGTCACAGATCTGGGTTTAATCCATCTTTATTTTGCTTCACCACGCCACCCCAGTTCAGACATAGCCATATGCAAATCAGTCTTGACCCTGTGCCTCATGGGAACAGTCCAGACCGAACTGCCAAGCCATGTCTTCCCTGGACCGGAATCAAGCATCCTAGGACCGGTTTCAGGCTATCAGCCTTCATCAGCCAGGATAGCTTGACTCCAGTGGCGTAGTGAGCACGGGACCCACGTCTGGGCATACCCTTCCCACTTAGGGCGAAATGCAAAACACACAAGATGATGGACGGAATGCTGCACATTGGCAAACATTCACCCCCAGTCACGGATCTGGGTTTAATCCATCGTTATTTTGCTTCACCACGCCACCCCAGTTCAGACATAGCCATATGCAAATCAGTCTTGACCCTGTGCCTCATGGGAACAGTCCAGACCGAACTGCCAAGCCATGTCTTCCCTGGACCGGAAACAAGCATCCTAGGACCGGTTTCAGGCTATCAGCCTTCATCAGCCAGGATAGCTTGACTCCAGTGGCGTAGTGAGCACGGGACCCACGTCTGGGCATACCCTTCCCACTTAGGGCGAAATGCAAAACACACAAGATGATGGACGGAATGCTGCACATTGGCAAACATTCACCCCCAGTCACAGATCTGGGTTTAATCCACCGTTATTTTGCTTCACCACGCCACCCCAGTTCAGTTCAGACATAGCCATATGCAAATCAGTCTTGACCCTGTGCCTCATGGGAACAGTCCAGACCGAACTGCCAAGCCATGTCTTCCCTGGACCGGAATCAAGCATCCTAGGACCGGTTTCAGGCTATCAGCCTTCATCAGCCAGGATAGCTTGACTCCAGTGGCGTAGTGAGCACGGGAACCACGTCTGGGCATACCCTTCCCACTTAGGGCGAAATGCAAAACACACAAGATGATGGACGGAATGCTGCACATTGGCAAATATTCACCCCCAGTCACAGATCTGGGTTTAATCCACCGTTATTTTGCTTCACCACGCCACCCCAGTTCAGTTCAGACATAGCCATATGCAAATCAGTCTTGACCCTGTGCCTCATGGGAACAGTCCAGACCAAACTGCCAAGCCATGTCTTCCCTGGACCGGAATCAAGCATCCTAGGACCGGTTTCAGGCTATCAGCCTTCATCAGCCAGGATAGCTTGACTCCAGTGGCGTAGTGAGCACGGGACCCACGTCTGGGCATACCCTTCCCACTTAGGGCGAAATGCAAAACACACAAGATGATGGACGGAATGCTGCACATTGGCAAACATTCACCCCCAGTCACAGATCTGGGTTTAATCCATCGTTATTTTGCTTCACCACGCCACCCCAGTTCAGACATAGCCATATGCAAATCAGTCTTGACCCTGTGCCTCATGGGAACAGTCCAGACCGAACTGCCAAGCCATGTCTTCCCTGGACCGGAATCAAGCATCCTAGGACCGGTTTCAGGCTATCAGCCTTCATCAGCCAGGATAGCTTGACTCCAGTGGCGTAGTGAGCACGGGACCCACGTCTGGGCATACCCTTCCCACTTAGGGCGAAATGAAAAACACACAAGATGATGGACGGAATGCTGCACATTGGCAAACATTCACCCCCAGTCACAGATCTGGGTTTAATCCATCGTTATTTTGCTTCACCACGCCACCCCAGTTCAGACATAGCCATATGCAAATCAGTCTTGACCCTGTGCCTCATGGGAACAGCCCAGACCGAACTGCCAAGCCATGTCTTCCCTGGACCGGAATCAAGCATCCTAGGACCGGTTTCAGGCTATCAGCCTTCATCAGCCAGGATAGCTTGACTCCAGTGGCGTAGTGAGCACGGGACCCACGTCTGGGCATACCCTTCCCACTTAGGGCGAAATGCAAAACACACAAGATGATGGACGGAATGCTGCACATTGGCAAACATTCACCCCCAGTCACAGATCTGGGTTTAATCCATCTTTATTTTGCTTCACCACGCCACCCCAGTTCAGACATAGCCATATGCAAATCAGTCTTGACCCTGTGCCTCATGGGAACAGTCCAGACCGATTTGCCAAGCCATGTCTTCCCTGGACCGGAATCAAGCATCCTAGGACCGGTTTCAGGCTATCAGCCTTCATCAGCCAGGATAGCTGGACTCCAGTGGCGTAGTGAGCACGGGACCCACGTCTGGGCATACCCTTCCCACTTAGGGCGAAATGCAAAACACACAAGATGATGGACGGAATGCTGCACATTGGCAAACATTCAACCCCAGTCACAGATCTGGGTTTAATCCATCGTTATTTTGCTTCACCACGCCACCCCAGTTCAGACATAGCCATATGCAAATCAGTCTTGACCCTGTGCCTCATGTGAACAGTCCAGACCGAACTGCCAAGCCATGTCTTCCCTGGACTGGAATCAAGCATCCTAGGACCGGTTTCAGGCTATCAGCCTTCATCAGCCAGGATAGCTTGACTCCAGTGGCGTAGTGAGCACGGGACCCACGTCTGGGCATACCCTTCCCACTTAGGGCGAAATGCAAAACACACAAGATGATGGACGGAATGCTGCACATTGGCAAACATTCACCCCCAGTCACAGATCTGGGTTTAATCCATCGTTATTTTGCTTCACCACGCCACCCCAGTTCAGACATAGCCATATGCAAATCAGTCTTGACCCTGTGCCTCATGGGAACAGCCCAGACCGAACTGCCAAGCCATGTCTTCCCTGGGCCGGAATCAAGCATCTTAGGACCGGTTTCAGGCTATCAGCCTTCATCAGCCAGGATAGCTTGACTCCAGTGGCGTAGTGAGCACGGGACCCACGTCTGGGCATACATTTCCCACTTAGGGCGAAATGCAAAACACACAAGATGATGGACGGAATGCTGCACATTGGCAAACATTCACCCCCAGTCACAGATCTGGGTTTAATCCATCGTTATTTTGCTTCACCACGCCACCCCAGTTCAGACATAGCCATATGCAAATCAGTCTTGACCCTGTGCCTCATGGGAACATCCCAGACCGAACTGCCAAGCCATGTCTTCCCTGGACCGGAATCAAGCATCCTAGGACCGGTTTCAGGCTATCAGCCTTCATCAGCCAGGATAGCTTGACTCCAGTGGCGTAGTGAGCACGGGACCCACGTCTGGGCATACCCTTCCCACTTAGGGCGAAATGCAAAACACACAAGATGATGGACGGAATGCTGCACATTGGCAAACATTCACCCCCAGTCACAGATCTGGGTTTAATCCATCATTATTTTGCTTCACCATGCCACCCCAGTTCAGACATAGCCATATGCAAATCAGTCTTGACCCTGTGCCTCATGGGAACAGTCCAGACCAAACTGCCAAGCCATGTCTTCCCTGGACCGGAATCAAGCATCCTAGGACCGGTTTCAGGCTATCAGCCTTCATCAGCCAGGATAGCTTGACTCCAGTGGCGTAGTGAGCACGGGACCCACGTCTGGGCATACCCTTCCCCTTAGGGCGAAATGCAAAACACACAAGATGATGGACGGAATGCTGCACATTGGCAAACATTCACCCCCAGTCACAGATCTGGGTTTAATCCATCGTTATTTTGCTTCACCACGCCACCCCAGTTCAGACATAGCCATATGCAAATCAGTCTTGACCCTGTGCCTCATGGGAACAGTCCAGACCGAACTGCCAAGCCATGTCTTCCCTGGACCGGAATCAAGCATCCTAGGACCGGTTTCAGGCTATCAGCCTTCATCAGCCAGGATAGCTTGACTCCAGTGGCGTAGTGAGCACGGGACCCACGTCTGGGCATACCCTTCCCACTTAGGGCGAAATGCAAAACACACAAGATGATGGACGGAATGCTGCACATTGGCAAACATTCACCCCCAGTCACAGATCTGGGTTTAATCCATCGTTATTTTGCTTCACCACGCCACCCCAGTTCAGAGATAGCCATCTGCAAATCAGTCTTGACCCTGTGCCTCATGGGAACAGTCCAGACCGAACTGCCAAGCCATGTCTTCCCTGGACCGGAAACAAGCATCCTAGGACCGGTTTCAGGCTATCAGCCTTCATCAGCCAGGATAGCTTGACTCCAGTGGCGTAGTGAGCACGGGACCCACGTCTGGGCATACCCTTCCCACTTAGGGCGAAATGCAAAACACACAAGATGATGGACGGAATGCTGCACATTGGCAAACATTCACCCCCAGTCACAGATCTGGGTTTAATCCACCGTTATTTTGCTTCACCACGCCACCCCAGTTCAGTTCAGACATAGCCATATGCAAATCAGTCTTGACCCTGTGCCTCATGGGAACAGTGCAGACCGAACTGCCAAGCCATGTCTTCCCTGGACCGGAATCAAGCATCCTAGGACCGGTTTCAGGCTATCAGCCTTCATCAGCCAGGATAGCTTGACTCCAGTGGCGTAGTGAGCACGGGAACCACGTCTGGGCATACCCTTCCCACTTAGGGCGAAATGCAAAACACACAAGATGATGGACGGAATGCTGCACATTGGCAAACATTCACCCCCAGTCACAGATCTGGGTTTAATCCATCGTTATTTTGCTTCACCACGCCACCCCAGTTGAGACATAGCCATATGCAAATCAGTCTTGACCCTGTGCCTCATGAGAACAGTCCAGACCGAACTGCCAAGCCATGTCTTCCCTGGACCGGAATGAAGCATCCTAGGACCGGTTTCAGGCTATCAGCCTTCATCAGCCAGGATAGCTTGACTCCAGTGGCGTAGTGAGCACGGGACCCACGTCTGGGCATACCCTTCCCACTTAGGGCGAAATGCAAAACACACAAGATGATGGACGGAATGCTGCACATTGGCAAACATTCACCCCCAGTCACAGATCTGGGTTTAATCCATCGTTATTTTGCTTCACCACGCCACCCCAGTTGAGACATAGCCATATGCAAATCAGTCTTGACCCTGTGCCTTATGGGAACAGTCCAGACCGAACTGCCAAGCCATGTCTTCCCTGGCCCGGAATCAAGCATCCTAGGACCGGTTTCAGGCTATCAGCCTTCATCAGCCAGGATAGCTTGACTCCAGTGGCGTAGTGAGCACGGGACCCACGTCTGGGCATACCCTTCCCACTTAGGGCGAAATGCAAAACACACAAGATGATGGACGGAATGCTGCACATTGGCAAACATTCACCCCCAGTCACAGATCTGGGTTTAATCCATCGTTATTTTGCTTCACCACGCCACCCCAGTTCAGACATAGCCATATGCAAATCAGTCTTGACCCTGTGCCTCATGGGAACAGTCCAGACCGAACTGCCAAGCCATGTCTTCCCTGGACCAGAATCAAGCATCCTAGGACCGGTTTCAGGCTATCAGCCTTCATCAGCCAGGATAGCTTGACTCCAGTGGCGTAGTGAGCACGGGACCCACGTCTGGGCATACCCTTCCCACTTAGGGCGAAATGCAAAACACACAAGATGATGGACGGAATGCTGCACATTGGCAAACATTCACCCCCAGTCACAGATCTGGGTTTAATCCATCGTTATTTTGCTTCACCACGCCACCCCAGTTCAGACATAGCCATATGCAAATCAGTCTTGACCCTGTGCCTCATGGGAACAGTCCAGACCGAACTGCCAAGCCATGTCTTCCCTGGACCGGAATCAAGCATCCTAGGACCGGTTTCTGGCTATCAGCCTTCATCAGCCAGGATAGCTTGACTCCAGTGGCGTAGTGAGCACGGGACCCACGTCTGGGCATACCCTTCCCACTTAGGGCGAAATGCAAAACACACAAGATGATGGACGGAATGCTGCACATTGGCAAACACTCACCCCCCCAGTCACAGATCTGGGTTTAATCCACCGTTATTTTGCTTCACCATGCCACCCCAGTTCAGACATAGCCATATGCAAATCAGTCTTGACCCTGTGCCTCATGGGAACAGTCCAGACCGAACTGCTAAGCCATGTCTTCCCTGGACCGGAATGAAGCATCCTAGGACCGGTTTCAGGCTATCAGCCTTCATCAGCCAGGATAGCTTGACTCCAGTGGCGTAGTGAGTACGGGACCCACGTCTGGGCATACCCTTCCCACTTAGGACGAAATGCAAAACACACAAGATGATGGACGGAATGCTGCACATTGGCAAACATTCACCCCCAGTCACAGATCTGGGTTTAATCCATCGTTATTTTGCTTCACCACGCCACCCCAGTTCAGACATAGCCATATGCAAATCAGTCTTGACCCTGTGCCTCATGGGAACAGTCCAGACCGAACTGCCAAGCCATGTCTTCCCTGGACCGGAATCAAGCATCCTAGGACCGGTTTCAGGCTATCAGCCTTCATCAGCCAGGATAGCTTGACTCCAGTGGCGTAGTGAGCACGGGACCCACGTCTGGGCATACCCTTCCCACTTAGGGCGAAATGCAAAACACACAAGATGATGGACGGAATGCTGCACATTGGCAAACACTCACCCCCCAGTCACAGATCTGGGTTTAATCCACCGTTATTTTGCTTCACCATGCCACCCCAGTTCAGACATAGCCATATGCAAATCAGTCTTGACCCTGTGCCTCATGGGAACAGTCCAGACCGAACTGCCAAGCCATGTCTTCCCTGGACCGGAATGAAGCATCCTAGGACCGGTTTCAGGCTATCAGCCTTCATCAGCCAGGATAGCTTGACTCCAGTGGCGTAGTGAGTACGGGACCCACGTCTGGGCATACCCTTTCCACTTAGGATGAAATGCAAAACACACAAGATGATGGACGGAATGCTGCACATTGGCAAACATTCACCCCCCCGTCACAGATCTGGGTTTAATCCATCGTTATTTTGCTTCACCACGCCACCCCAGTTCAGACATAGCCATATGCAAATCAGTCTTGACCCTGTGCCTCATGGGAACAGTCCAGACCGAACTGCCAAGCCATGTCTTCCCTGGCCCGGAATCAAGCATCCTAGGACTGGTTTCAGGCTATCAGCCTTCATCAGCCAGGATAGCTTGACTCCAGTGGCGTAGTGAGCACGGGACCCACGTCTGGGCATACCCTTCCCACTTAGGGCGAAATGCAAAACACACAAGATGATGGACGGAATGCTGCACATTGGCAAACATTCACCCCCAGTCACAGATCTGGGTTTAATCCATCGTTATTTTGCTTCACCACGCCACCCCAGTTCAGACATAGCCATATGCAAATCAGTCTTGACCCTGTGCCTCATGGGAACAGTCCAGACCGAACTGCCAAGCCATGTCTTCCCTGGACCGGAATCAAGCATCCTAGGACCGGTTTCAGGCCATCAGCCTTCATCAGCCAGGATAGCTTGAATCCAGTGGCGTAGTGAGCAAGGGGAGGGGGCGAGGGACATCTCTCGAACCGAACAAAAGCTGCTTTGAGGAGTGGAAAGGGTTAATTAGTGAACTATTAAAAATACTTTATCAGTGTATTGCGATAGATAACGCGGTGGGGGTTAAAGCTCCCCTCCCCCAACACCTAGGGGGTGTATTCTGTGGGGTGTCCTGGATAAACACAATCATAATATGGTACAATAGCCTTAGAGTCTTAGTTAAAAGGCGGGGCTGGGATGTTGAGGGCTGTTAGTTAAACTGACAGGGTCGGGGATCTCCTGGACCGAGTTTGTGTTTTTTTCTCCTCTTCCCTTCGCAAATTAGTGAGTTTCATACAGCTAATATTGCCCCCCTCCCCCAAAAAAACAAAACAACAACACACTGCTCCACACCCCACGATTCACAGATACATTAGCCTCCCAATATTTGTTTTAACCGGAGTGAGGCAAATGCATCACAAAGTAGAGATCAGACAAAGTATTGAAATCATGACAGCTGTGAGTCCACACTATGGGCAACTGGAAAAAGCAAAGAGAAAGAAAACACAGGGGGCACCGCTGCAAGTGCAGGTTGCCCCAAGCTTCCCGATGAAGTGTGCTGCGAAGTACTGACTGGTAGGGCATCTTGTGCTGCAAGTTGTGTAAGTGCCTGGAGCAGCGCCCTTGTGCCCACTCTTGCAAGCACAGTCAAGTATTCATGCTGCAGGCTGGTGTAAGTGCCCCTCCTGCAAGAACCCTGACACTTAACGAAACAGGGGAGGTTGCTGTGAGTGCTGGAGGCAGGCATTCTCTGGGGTTTTGGGGGCGCTCCTTGGTAATTTTAGGGCACACACCCCTCACTGTGCAAGACATAGAGGAAGTGCAGCTGCTGAAAGTGACTGACGCAGGAGACTGTTGCTGCAAAATCGCCGATAATGCAGTTTGCCTTTGTGGTAAATTGTGGAACTGTAAGCCCCTCTGGTCCTTGCAGTGTAGTTTGCCTTAATTGCTGCATCTGCACCCCGCGAAGGCTACTACTTTATCCTCTCCACCCTTCGGTGGCACCAAAGCGCCCAGACACCATAATTGCCCTCACTGTGTTTCAACAAAGTGCCTACTGCAGTAAGTGCCATTGCGAACGTGGTGTCGGTGCATCGGCCCGCACATGTACCAGGAGTAGATTCCCGTAAATGCTGACACCGTAAACCCCCGTGACCCCCGGCACCAGAGCGTGAGATCTCCAGGGGAGCGAGAAGTGCCGACTGTAATAAGTGACCCGGTATTACGGCTGCCCCAAGTGCCATGAGCCGAAGGAGCTGCAGAATGCGTAAAGTGCCACGAGTGCAAGGTGCGGTAAGTGCTCCGACGCTGTCACTGTCCCGGGTGTGTAAGGTGGGTGTTGCTTTACGTGCACCTTGTGCACGCGCTCCAATACTGTATTTATCCCAGAGGGGCTGCAGCCTGCAAGATGATGTGAATGCCCTAGGAGCAGGGCGAGTAAAGCACCCAACACAAGGCTCTGCAACTGCTCCGATACGATATTTGCCCTGGGGACATCAAATGACGGGGCTTTTTGTTGACGTGAGGTGGGGTCAGGGCATATGTTCAAGGGGCTGCAGTTGGACATACATGGCTCTTAATACCTTACCTAAGGTAAAGAACTAGAAGAGTTTTTGGGAAAAGGTGGAAAAAAAAGGGACAGCATCTCGTTTGTTTCCACTGGTATGTAAATGAATGTAGTAGCATTGTGGACAACTTCCGCAACATTAGTGCCTCACTGTTCCTCATGTATTCAATATCGCTACTGGATACTTGGATTCTGAATGCCAGAACTGAACATAGTGAAAAGCATCCGTGTGTCTGCCTCGGGCCTCGTTTTCAGATGTGAAGTCTTGAACACTTGAGGTCACTGTTCTCCTTCCTGGGTACAGAGAAAGGCGAGGCGGTCGGTGGATAAGGCGCGTCACTGATTTCAAAATGTGCGTAATAATTTAAAACTAGCTATGGCTCACTGTCCACCAAGTATTGTTGAAAATACAAAAATAGAACACTTGCAAAAATAATGGAGTGACTTTGTGTGTGCCGACACATATCCACCATGAAGCCCTCCCTGATTCCAAATTATCTCATCAGATTACCACCCCGCCACCCACTGAGCCTCCGTCCTCGCCACCACCCACGGACCAATCCTGCCTGGGCTCGGACGCAGACTCACCAGACCTGAGGGCTGGGCCTGGCCTGCAGCTTCAGAGGTAGGCGCGAGCGGGCCGGGCAGGCAGCAGAGAAGGCACTGGCAGGGCAAGGCTAGCCAGGCAGGGCCCAGGGCTAGTAATAATTTAAACTATGGCCGGTGACGGACGTCGACTGTCCTTCTCAGTCTCTGGGCTGGCGTAGCGTGGCTGGGTCCTGGGATCGGATGCCACACCTCGGCTCACGCGCACATTTAATTGCGCGCTCCGCAATGCGCAAGCATGACAAATTCAATCAGGGCATTGGTCACCAGCTCCTGCCCCACCCTGAAGACGCGCAGACGCGTCGCGGCGAGAACTACATGCTGCGCGCACCCACCATTTAGCCTCAGAGGCCCGGCCGGGGCCCGCGCACCTTTTAATTAATGAAGAGCCTCTGAGGCCCGGCGGCCGGGGCCCAGGCGTGCGTGCCGTGTGCACCTTTTAATTTATTAAGAGGCCATGCGCACTGAGCACCATTTAATTCATGATGAAGTGAGGGGGCCCCTGGAGCGCGGGGGCTGCGGGGGCCTGTGTTACGCCCCTGGCATCGCCTCGTAAAATTTACGAAGCTGGGCAGGAGTTGCTCCGGGTCCCGGGAAGGGAGGGAAACTCTGAGTCGGCTCTTCGGGCTCCGCACCCGGAGCCGCGGGAGGGGCACCGCCCACATCCCTCGTCGCGTCAGCCGACCGACGGGGAGAAGTCGAAGAGCGACGATGCTTCTTCGACTTCTTCTTGTGCTTCGACTTACCTGACCCCGAGTGCGAAGACTTAGAAGACGAGTGGTGATGGCTCCGCGACCGGTCCCTCGACCTCCCTCGCGACCTGGACTGAGAACGGTGCGGAGCCGACTGCCGGCGCTCATGAAGCTTTCGGAACGTGCTCCCGCAAAGCCTTCGGAGCCATGGACCGGCAGTCGGAGCACGACTTGGGGTCATGGTCGCGCTCCAGGCAAAAGAGGCACACGCGGTGCAGATCCGTCACTGACATCAGTCGGTTACAGGAACCGCAAGCCTTGAAGCCGGGCATCCCTACATGCACCAGGAGTCGTTAGGCCTCAAAAAGACGTCGACAAAAGTCGCTCAAAAAGTTCAGTCAAAAAATGACTGGAGGTACCGCTCTCTCCAGATCTGTGCTGGCTGGCGCGGAAAAGAAAGAACTGACGTCAGCGCGCAAGGGCGGCGTCTAAGTAGCTACCGCGACATCATTCCGGCGACCACGACGCCAACGACGGACGCGGAGCCGACCGACGCCACCTATCGACGCGCAGAGGTACTGCTGACGAAAAACTTTCCGGATCCAGTCTGACGCCTGGGGGTAATTCTAAGGTAAGGAATCTATAACTAACTGTTTCTTTCAGATATTTTTTACTCTTCCTTAATGATAAATGTTTTATGTTTCTTGAACATTTATAATACTTTGTTAGCCTTACATACAATTAGTTTTGCTTCTCTTCTTTTGTATACCTAAGGATGTGGCATGAGCCTTTTTCTAAACTGTGTCTCTTTTTTCATAAATACACCCTTTAAGTGGCTACAATTGCATTTGTTATAACAGTTGTCGTGTCAGAATTTATTTTCAAACTAATTTTATTAGGTAAATGCATTTAAAAAATAAACAAGTCTTATGCTTTATTTCACATGCAGGGATACTTGCTAGACCAGCGTAATAGAGAATGCTGCTCTAGGGTCGATGAGCGTGTGAGGAGACAACTGGTAAATATTAATTCCTTATTTCCGTTTATTGCAGTGTTTTTTGCTGAATTGCTGCCTTGAAATTATTCTCAGTGAGGGGTTCATGAGGGGAACGAAACGAAGAGAAACGAGCTCCCTCACAAACGTATTTGAGGATTGATAACTTTTTCAAGAAACAAGTTATCTTCAGACTGGAGTCACAAAGGGACCTATGCATGAACGAGATGCTGCTCTCTAATCCCAAAGTCACAAGCGCAATGCCACTAATCCCAAACTATAACTATGAAGACCGCGCACACGCCAGTCAGACGCTTCCTGAGTGGAATTCTTCAGTGAAGTGCGCCGTTCGGAACGTTGCTTGTGCACGTCACAACTTCACAGCAGAATATCGCAATTTTTTCTAATATAGGAAAAACAACTAGAGCGGCGATTTCAGTAGCCGCCATCTTGAGAAACCATTCATGCCACCTAGATCTCCAGGTCAGTAATTTAAGTCTCCTGGTTAATGGGCGATGTCACTTTTGAGGCTGCCCGCGGCACACCGAGTGTGCCCACTCAAGAGGGCGGCCACCCTAGTGCCACATTAGGCACAGCAACATGACTAGTGGTTGGGAACCTCCGGGAGTCCCCAAAGTCTGGTGCGGACCACGCGTCACATCCGGCGCATCAGAGGGTGGGGACAAGTTACTTATACCTGCCCCCGCCTACCTGGCCTTCCTTTTGCGGATATGACAGTGGCCACATCCAGGGCTTGGCAGAGTTACAGGGTGATCCGGAGGCTGAATGGTACATAGGGGTACTCTCTTCAGGAGCACAATAGGGGTGCAGAGCCAAACAACCCCAGGAGTTTATACGGCAGGACCCTGGAGGAAAGCGACTGCGCCCCGGTAGTCCTTCGGGCGGTTGTAAGCCTGAGCAACCGGGGGCTTGCCTGGACACGCTCCGCCTCTAAAAAGGCGTGAGTAAAGGAATGGACTGGTGGTCCACTGTATTTAAGGGGGATAACCCCCACAAAATGGTAGCACCGATTGGGTTGGCCACGGTGCAGTAGTCACCGCTGCCTGCCCTTGGATCGCCCGTAAGTTAACCCACCACACGTTGGCATATTTCTGGTATGAAATAAAACCTGCAGCAAAATGTTTCCCAACAAACATGTCTTGTGTGTTTGTTTATTGATGTGCATGCTATGTTCTTCATGTTGGGTGAGTTGCCTATATTGGCACTATGAGGCTGTCCGCGGCACACGCAGTGTGCCCACTCAAGAGGCATAGTACCACATTAGGCACAGCAACAGGACTAGTGGTTGGGACCCTCCGGGAGTCCCCAAAGTCTGGCGCGGACCATGCGTCACGTCCGGCGCATCAGAGGGTGGGGGCAAGGTACTTATACCTGCCCCCGCCCATCTGGCCTTCCTTTTGCACCTTCTGGTCACTCCGTCCCTACCGCATACTCGGCGTGCTGGCTGTGGTGCGTAGCTAGGGTAGGAACATGTTAACTTGTTCATTTGTGTTGCAGGCGGAGTTACAGGGCGACCCGGAGGCTGAATGGTACATAGGGGTACCCTCTTCAAGAGCACAATAGGGGTGCAGAGCCAAACAACCCCAGGAGTCTTTGCGGCAGGACCCTGGAGAAAAGTGACGGCGCCCCGCTAGTCCTTCGGGCGGTTGTAAGCCTGAGCAACCGGGGGCTTGCCTGGACACGCTCCGCCGCTAAAAAGGCGTGAGTAAAGGGATGGACTGGTGGTCCACTGTATTTAAGGGGAATAACCCCCACAAAATGGTAGCACCGATTGGGTTGGCCACGTTGCAGTTGGCTCAAGAGGCGGGCAGGGCAGCTTAGGTTAGTCACCGCTGCCTGCCCTTGGATCGTCCGTAAGTTAACCCACCACGTTGGCATATTTCTGGTATGAAATAAAACCTGCAGCAAAATGTTTCCCAACAAACATGTCTTGTGTGTTTATTTATTGATGTGCATGCTATGTTCTTCATGTTGGGTGAGTTGCCTATATTGGCACTATGAGGCTGCCCGCGGCACACGCAGTGTGCCCACTCAAGAGGCCGGCCACCCTAGTGCCACATTAGGCACAGCAACAGGACTAGTGGTTGAGTCCCCAAAGTCTGGCGCGGACCACGCATCATGTCCGGCGCATCAGAGGGGGGGGGCAAGGTACTTATACCTGCCCCCGCCCATCTGGCCTTCCTTTTGCACCTTCTGGTCATGCCGTCTTCCTCCCTACCGCATACTCGGCGTGTTGGCTGGGGTGCGTAGCTAGGGTAGGAACATGTTAACTTGTTCATTTGTGCTGCAGGCGTAGTTACAGGGCGATCCGGAGGCTGAATGGTACATAGGGGTACCCTCTTCAAGAGCACAATAGGGGTGCAGAGCCAAACAACCCCAGGAGTCTTTGCGGCAGGACCCTGGAGGAAAGCGACAGCGCCCAGCTAGTCCTTCGGGCGGTTGTAAGCCTGAGCAACCGGGGGCTTGCCTGGACACGCTACGCCCCTAAAAAGGCGTGAGTAAAGGGATGGACTGGTGGTCCACTGTATTTAAGGGGAATAACCCAGACGAAATGGTAGCACCGATTGGGTTGGCCACGGGGCAGTTGGCTCACAAGGTGGGCAGGGCAGCTTAAGTTAGTCACCGCTGCCTGCCCTTGGATCGCCCGTAAGTTAACCCACCACGTTGGCATATTTCTGGTATGAAATAAAACCTGCAGCAAAATGTTTCCCAACAAACATGTCTTGTGTGTTTATTTATTGATGTGCATGCCATGTTCTTCATGTTGTGTGAGTTGCCTATATTGGCACTGTGATTCCTTACACGCACTGAGCAAATGACATGGGGAACTTGTACTCTTTTCTTCCTGTGAATCCTGACACATCCAGGAGTGAGCGGCCACATTTCTATGGGGTCCTCCGCTCTGCCCCTCACTGAGATCACCTCCAGGGCCTTTCCCACCCAAACTTCAAAGAGGAGCCCCCTCCTGTGTTGGCTCCAGAGATCTTGACCCCCTCCTTTGTTCAGTGGACTTGAGCTGGCCCATCTCTGGTACAGTGTGACAGCTAATTATTTCACCCCACCCCTTCATACTCAGGAGCTGAGTGAAGCACTGTTAATTGCTCCCTTTGTGTAGGGAGGACTTTGTTCCTGCTGCTGGAGAGAAATGTAATTAACTTGGCTTAGCAAGGTGACAAAAAGCCTGGGTTCTGATGCTGAGCAAGAGAAATATGGCAATTCTGGATGACTCATAAGCTGTACAGATACCATCTTGGAACTTGCAGACTTTATTTTAACGCACAATTCACCCCATTTTGATATGGCACTGTACTTTGTAGGCCATTGGGACGCGAAACTGCACTCTGAGGCAGATTTCCCCTGTAGGAAAGTGCCCCTTTTTGCATTGTTACCCCCAACTTTTTGCCTGCCATCTGATGCAACCTGACTTGGTGTGCCCTGGGTCCCTGTCAATCAGGTTCCCAGGGCCTGTGTTCTCTCCCAAAACTGTACATTGTACCCACAATTGGCACATCCCTGGCAACAGGTAAGCCCCTTGTAAAGGTTACCATGGGTACCAAGGGCACTATGACCAGGGAGGGTCTCTAAGGGTTTCTGCACCTATTGTGCCACCCTTAGAGGCCCTGTACCTTAACAGCCACACACTGCCACTGCAGCCTGCATGTTTTGGTGCAGAGAAAAGTGAAGGGTCGACATGGCACACATCCCTGTGTGCCATGCCTACAACCCACAGCCTGAGGCCTAGGGAAGTCACCCCTCTAGCAGGGTGCACTAGCCCCCAGGTGAGGGCACAGTGGCATGAGCCCTGTGCCCCTAGAGTGTCTTAGTCCATTCTTAGACACTGTAAGTGTAGTAAAGTCATAAAGAGTATATGGTCTGGGAGTTGGTCATTATGAACTCCACAGCTCCCTAATGGCTTAACTAAAAACTGGGAAGTTTGGTAGCAAACTTCTCAGCACATTAAACCCACACTGATACCAGTGTGGGATTCAATGTAAAGGCATTCAGAGAGCATCTTAGAGAAGCTCCCTGAAAATCGACCGGCCCTGGTGTGGTTCCTGAATGTCTGCCTGCCATTTGCCACCACCAGACAGGTTTCTGGCTCCCTGGGTAGAGAGCCTCCGCTCTCTGGGTGCTGAAACAAAGCCCATTCTGGGCAGAGGTGGCATGCCTCCCCCCCCAGGATGGGCTGAGTCCACGAAGGGGAAGCTTCAAAGGCCTGCCCCCAGCAACTGGCTCCCACCGGTTCTGGCCCCCACTTTGGGCGGGAGAATTGGCAGGAAAACCAAGCTAGGAAGAGAGGTGTGCCCACCTTTAACAACCCCAACCCTCAGGTGGGGGAGGCGAGGTGAAGCACACATCTCAGTCTCCTCCATCTTGAAGATAGGGGTACTTAGCCAATTAGGGAGAGGCTCATGCCCCCTTCCACTGGAGGGTGGCATAATAGGCGGTGTACCCACCCCAAGGAAGGGACCCATTGGTCCCGACCTGCACACCCCATTTAACGCCTCTAAATGTATTTAGGGGCAACCCTGAACTTTGCCTCCTCAGATTAGAGGAAGAAAGAAGGGCCAAAGAGCTGTGCTGACCCAGGAAGAAGAGGACACCTACTGCTTTGGTCCGCGTCCCACCGGCCTGTCCCACCTCCGACCTGCCTACAGCGAAGAAACCGGCGTGTCCAGAAGCCCCCCAGAGTTCAGTGGCCCTGCCCTGCACTCACAATAAAGACCGTCTCCTATGAGCACCGGATTTGCTCAAAGACTCCAAGACCAGAATCCAGATTCAGGTGATTACGCGGTTCTGCACCACTCTGCACCCAACGCCCACGGCCCGAGTTCGAGTGGCCCAACACCACGAGTATGTCTCCCCAGTGATCCAGACCTGGGATCTGGTGATCCCTGACCTCCCTCAAGCTTCAAGAAGACGCCTGCAGCCTCAACCTGAAGGGTCCCCCCGACCGCAACCGGAGCTGGTAAAAAAAACCAACGCCAGAAGACACCACTGCACATGATGCCCCACAGTCCTGGGTGGCCCAACCGACGGTGTCCAGGCATCCCCCTAGATCCCAACTTACCTCTCCAGCCGGTGGTCACCTTCAGGAAGCCTCCCTGCCGAGCCTGCAGCAACTTCACCGAACCGAAGGTCTCCATTGAAAAGCACAGGGTCCCCAATGTCTTTTTGGCACCCGGCCGCCCCAGTGCTGCTGGTGGTGGTGCAGCTCCTGTGCTGATTGTTGGCTCCTGCAGTGCTGACCTTAACCCCAGGAGCTTTGCTCCCACTCGAGTGGCCTGCTCGTAAACAGTCCCTAACCGAAGGCCCCCTTAGCCCCATTGGCTAACATTGGGCCGCTGCACTCTGCACCCGCCTGCCCCAGTGCCGCTGGTGATGCAACTTGAGCGCCCATCTAGACCTTGGGGAACCTTGGTCCTAACCCCCAAAACTCCCACTCGTAAGTCGTGTACTTACCTGAGAAACCGTTAGCACCTACTCCCATAGGACCCCATGTTATGAGATTTTGGGCCTAAAATGTTCTAAATGTTGAACTCATGTTTGTATGGAGAAAAGAGAACGAAAAGGCAAAGTATAAAAAGGCTTACTTACCGTGTATTGTAAGATCCTTAAGGGTGGTATCTAGGCATACCACCTCCAGTACGCAAAGTAATCTAAAAGTAACAAAAAGTATCCTAAAAGTACTTATTGTATAATGCAAACTGCTTTCTGAACCCTTACCAACCTGTAGCTATTGCAAAATTCAATCATAACTGCATTTCATTGTGAAATCCTGCATTCCAAGTATATTTTAGCTACCTGCACCAAGTCCTGCTTGGTTCTAGAAATAAAATACAAGTACACCTTTTTATACTTCCCCAATTGGTCTGGATTCAGTGTGTGCATCAGTCTTGAGTGAATACAATAAATGCTTAACACACCCTCTGGATAAGCCTCACTGCTCGCCAATACTATCGCAAAGAGAGCTGTAAGTACTTACCTAATTTAGCCTCTGCTATACCTCTGGGGACTCCCTGGACTATGCACACTATACCTTACTTTGGTATAGTATATACAGAGCCGGCTTCCTTCATCCCCCATGTGTATAAGAAAGTGTCACTGCAGACAATGCCATAAACTACACTGACTTTCCCTATGAGTGTACACTAACATTCTAAAGCCTACTCCAGGACAATATCTAATCATGCAGAGTTCCCTCTGTGCCAGGCTACCTGTGTGCAGTGACCGGGCTGCACACAACAGAAGTCTTATGCACAGCCCTCACACAAGTGCACACATGTTCATGTGCAACCAGCCGAGTGCCCCCTACCCTTTCTCTGTCGCAACAGCCTTATCTTAAAAGGCAAGCCCTGGCAGTAACCACATGCAGTCCATTTACCATGTGTTTACTGTAGGCGAGTCACCAGTTGTGAGGCTCACCCACAGTAAAAGGCCTAAAAACCAGGTGATCAAAAAGCGAAAAATACAGGTTTGCTTACATGGGCAGAACCCATTTTGTGACAGTAACTAAGTAGCAACTGTTACATTAATTTAGAACTGAAAATCAAGTCAGGCTTAATGTAATCATTTGTTTGATACCTTGGAGTATCAACGTTGGTTGCACTGTCCAGGAGTTAGCACAGCTAAGGGGTCAGCATGGAACCCTGTACTCACCAACAGGTAACCAGTTCCATCCACAGTAACTACAGTTTCACATTTTTACAGCTAAAACAAGTAAAATGCATGTTCTGCCAGGGCTGCACCCTGCCTGAAGGCTTGCCATAGGAATGAGTTACACATATTGAAGGAAGTCTGGCTTTGCCATTGCTTTAAATGGCAAAGTAGGGCTAGCAGTTTAAAACTGCTCTTCCAGTCCGCAATGGCGGATGGGGAGGCTCGTTTTACCTGTGTCACACCCAGGGTGGTACAACCAGTGCTGCAATCCCTGGGGCCTCTCTAACTTACATGCCCTGGGTACCATATACTAGGGACTTATAGGCAAATTAGTCTATGCCAATTAGGTATAGCCAGTCTAACATAACGGTTTGGAGTGAGGGCTGATTAGCAAGCCTCAGTGCACTCTGAGTAAAAAAAAAAAACCAGCAACATTAGTCCAAAAAGTTAGGGTGACCATACAAAAAGAGGCATTACCGTACACGGCTCCACCACAACCAACTCTGGTTCCAAGGATGAAGGTTTAGGCTACCCATGTTTCTCGTGCTTCTGCTTTTTTGTTGAGGAATGAGAGGAAGGAGACCTTGAACGTGGCCTCGAGCAATGAATGCTACGCCTGTCTGCAGGCCCAGGCCATGAACAACTTGGCCTGTTATTCCTTGATAGCTTAAGAGTGTATACCAAGATAGGACTCACAGGATCAAGTGTCATGGTTCTACTCTAAGCACCATAAGCAGATGGAATGATGGACCATTATGGATGTCTGTCTCTCTCAATCCATACAGGGCTTGAAGCCCAACCTTTTAGGAGGAGACATTGTGCTGCACCATAGAAAATTTGTGTAAGGAAAACAACTCTGGAGAGAGAGTTCTGGATCCGTGTCAAAGGTGTGGGGAAAAAAAGGGAACTGACAGTTGCGCCACATTACATGGCTTTGGTGATGTCAATCAATGTCACTTCCAGAGTGGATATGAAGCTAGCAACCCCCTAAAACTGACTTTTAAGTTTCCGGATCCAGTCTGACACCTGGGATTATTCTACAGGTGAGGAATTTGGAGGTAGAATTATCCATTAGAAGTTGCAAGTTGTTTCTGTTCAAAGTGAGGTTTCGATTTCGAGGCGACTTGTGATTCTGCCCTGAAACAACCCATAATGCACCAAGACATACTCTGAATAGGTCTGTCGCAGGCACACTCCAATGGAAGAAGAGAGACATAGCCACCTCCAAGTGCAGAAGCCACTTGTGATTGGCAAAAAGATGCCTACTGAGTTAGTTTGTCCTGCTGTCAAGGGACCCTGAAAGGGTGACTGAAACCCTGTGAAGGACCAGCCAAAGTCTGAGCCCCCAGACAATACGAACAAGCTACTTACCTTCGGTAATGCGTTATCTGGTAGAGGCTATTTAGCTGCATATTCCTTACCTTTGAATTTCCCAGGCATCAGGCTGGATCGGGAAGCTTTTGCTGAGCAATACCCCTTGCACACAACGTCGGGTGGCTCCATTCGGCTGGGCGTGACGGCGTCGTTAGCGTCGGTTAAGACATCATGATGCCTATATAGGCGCCACCCAGGTGCCCGGACATCAGTGCTTTTAGTTTTTTCCACGCCAGAAGCGCAGAGCCACGAAGTAACTGACATAGTCGTGTGCAAAACTAGGGCCCTGAAAAGGGGAGTAACCCCAGCTCTACAATATCAGTCCGCAAAGCGGGGAGGCATGGGTGGGGCTGTAAGGAATCTGCACCTAGATAGAGTCTCTACCAGATAATGCGTTACTGAAGGTAAGTAACTTGTTAATCTGATAGAGACTTCTAGCTGCAGATTCCTGATCTTTGAATCAGATACCCGAGCCATACCATCCCGGCGGTGGGTTGCGGACTCACATCCTAAACTAAAAAGTCTTGCAGGACTGAACGAGCAAAATGTCCGTCCCTGCGTACTTGCCCATCAAGGCAGTAATGTTTTGCGAGTGTGTGCAAAGATGCCCATATCGCTGCCTGACAGATGTCTTGGACTGCGACACCCCGAGGCAAGGCCGTAGTCGCAGCCTTTCCCCTGGTGGAATGGGCTCTTAATCCCTCAGGGGGTTGCTTCTTTGCCAAGGCATAACAAATCTTGATGCAGAGAACAACCCAGCGAGAGATGGTCCTTTTCTGCACTGCCCTTCCCTTCTTTGCTCCCACGTACGCCACAAAGAGTTGGTCATCCACCCGGAACTCTTCTGTGTGGTCAAGGTAAAACGACAACGCTCTTTTTGGGTCCAGTCGGAGACGCTCCTCTTCCTGAGAGGGACGCGGGGGAGCAAAGAAGGTGGGCAAAGTGATAGACTGACCCAGAAGGAAAGGGGTCACAACCTTTGGCAAAAAAGATGCCCTGGGGCGAAGCACCATCTTGTCCGGAAAGGACATAAGATAAGGAGGCGAGCAAGATAATGCCTGCAACTCACTCACCCTCCGGGCAGATGTAATAGTCACTAAGATGGCTGTTTTGATGGTCAACAGCCGGAGGGGACAATTGTGCAAAGGCTCAAAGGGAGCACACATTAGATAGGTAAGGACCAAATTAAGGTCCCACTGTGGCATAACAAAGGGCGTGGGTGGAAATAAGTGAACCAGCCCTTTTAGGAATCTATTTACAATAGGAGACTTGACGAGAGAAGGCTGGTCTGGCAGCTGCAAAAACGCAGACAGCAGACAGAGCAGAAAGGTAACCCCTGAGAGTTTACTACACCTGAAGGAGTAGGGAGTGATAAAAAATGTGTCTCTATTTTGTGGTGGCACGTGCTGTGTGTCTTAATACTGCCCTCACTCACACAGTTGTGTGACATGCTTCATCATAGGGCTGCTACCAAACACCCCTGCGCAGCCAACGCCTGGGGTGGAGCAATAGGGTAGGGGAAGACAAACACAACATAAAAGAAAAACAATAAAGTCTAAAGTTACTGGGATCACCGGAAGTGAAAGTGCAGTGTAGATTAAGACTAGCTCGGAGGTGTCGCTGTGCCTATACTTTATTCCTGGACCCTCCTGACAGGATTAAAAACGTGAAGGATGGGGGTGATTGGGAGATGTAATGAGCTCCTTACACCCCCTCCTTACTGCCAAATCGTCGACATGTTTCGGCCGTGTGTATGCGCCCCTTTTTTGGGGTCACGCCGGCCTTCCTCAGGACTCTGCCGGTCCCAGAGTATATATGTATGTGTATCTCTCACCTCGTATTCCTAGATTAGAGGGTATAAGAACCACTCGTTCTGGCTCCGAGGTATCCCCTCGACTGTACTCTGTTGTTGTACTAAATGGGGACAAGAGGACAAAAGACAACAAAACAGAAGGGGTCATTATCAATTAGGTCCCCTTTGTGGTTCTATGCTAACAAAACATGTTAAAAAAATATATATATATGCTCCACCACAGACTGGAGTTAATTACCCCTGTTCTCCTCTTTCAGGAGTCAAGCTAGTCGCTTGTAATTAACAATAAGTTTTATCCTACCCAAGGAGTAGGTGTAGATCAAAGCGACAAAATGCACCAAAGTATGTTGTTGTACAATCGAACATGAGGACTCGTAGTGTGTCATGATTTACAGAGTTTACCCCTAACCAATGCTAAAACTGGCGGGAGGCAAGGAGAGACCCCCTGTAGTCACACTCTGGGGGGAGAAAGTTGAAAAGACAAAGAATAATATCGTCGTTGTTAATGATAATAACATATCTTGTTTATTTATAGCGACATAGTTGCTATCACCTGTGTGGTAGTTGCAGGCATCGCTTGTCAAATAGGTATCTAGTATTGGCCATATCGCTAGATACGTTGCGGTCAATGAGGTCTATACCATCTGTGCAGCGCTTAATGGACTCCGACAGGCTTCTGCCAGCCCGATGGTATCGTGCCTGTTATTGCCACGCCCAGGACAGTAGCTCTCATAGATGCCCCCCGGTTCCCCTAAGGGCAAAGTATCCCCGGTTAAACAGCCCCGCGGGGAGGGAGCCTCCCCAATAGTGAATATGCGGCACGGGCTGTACCCATTTAGAGTGCCCCGCCGCCCCTGACTCCTTACTTCCTCAAGGTGGGTGCTCCTCCCGTGGACTTCTCGTCTGCTCCCGCCGTGTAGATTTGCGGGAGGTCAGCGAGCAAGTCCCAAATAAATGTGTGACTGGTGCGAAGCGGTTCCGTTCACGTGTATGTTGTAATGAAGTGCACGCCGCCGGCGACTTGGGCGGAGGGGCGCAGAGCGTCCTGTTGCCATGGTGACAAGACTTCTTTCCGTGTGTAGTGAAGTCGCAACTGAATCCTTTTCTGTGCCTTACGCTGAATAGTTACTGTCCACAAATCGTGAGAGTTATTATAAGAAGTGATTCTGATCTTATTGTAATTACACTTGAAAAGCGGTAAATATTACAGACACGCCCTGCTTGGTGGGGAACAAACTCAATAGGAAAAGTATATATCAATATATATATATATAGGCACTTTCGAGGCTTGGCTATAAGCTCGTTCGTGGTGCCCTAAGATCTACTGAAATGTCTCAGAGGGAACATGGAAGGGATGTGGGGAGCTGCCCGTATGGTGGACACCCGCTCTGTAGGTACTTTCCTGGGTAGTGATAAGATGTCCAATATTTATCTTCCCAAGGGAACCGTTCTCAATTCAGCCACTCTACCTATTGCAGCCATACCAGGTGCTCGTACCTAAAGGGGACGTTGATCCAGCCCCAGAGATATCCTCAATGATGTATGGGGCGTGATGGAGGGTTATTATGCTTGCGTCATGCCGTTCAGAACACTACCTATAAATGTTTTAAACCTCGTAATCTATTATTTTAAAAAAAGGTCGTAATCCCAGTCACGTATCAGGCCGGTCTCAAAGGATCCAACTGGCCGACCAGGTGTCGGATTTGAGCGAAATAACGTGCGGCGTCCCTCAAGGCTCGGCGCTGTCCCCCCCTTCTTTTCAATGCCTATCTCCAGCCCTTGGTGGCCGCCTTAACTGATACGGAGTGTCAAGTCTTTAACTATGCGGACGAAACTGAAATCATCATCCAGATCGACAATTCTCCCACGGCCCATGTACAGATGCAGAATATTCTGAAGTACACAGTCAACTGTATGACGGCCAATTCTCTCAAAATCAACCCCGACAAAACCGAGGTGTTGGCCATCACCACGGACATCAACCCGTGGAGTGACCTCTTTTGGCCACAAGAGCTTGGTCCTACCCCCAAGCCAGCCCCAGTTGTAAAGAGTCTAGGCATAAAAATTGACGCCAAGCTCTCCATGTCCCAACAGGTTTCTACCGTGATGGGAACATGCGTGGGCTTGCTGAGACAGCTACGGAGACTTGCCCCCCTGCTCTCTTCTACGGCACTCCGTATGGTAGTGTCAGCAACGATCATTGCACGCCTAGATTATGGGAATTCTCTGTACATTGGCCTCCCGGAGAACCTAACAAACCTCCAGGTAATCATGAACAATGCTGCAAGACTGATTTTCAGGCTCCCGAGGCGAGCTCATGCCACCCCCCTACTGCAGCAGCTTCACTGGCTCCCGATCAAGCAGACAACCAGATTCAAGGGTCTATGCATTGCCCACAAAGCCATCCACGGTCTGGCCCCAGCATATATTAAGGAACGCCTGGTAAATTACGTGCCAAGGCGCTCCCTCCGGTCTTCGGGTTTGCTGACCTGCCCCCGCTTCAACTTCACCTCCAAATGGGGCAGAGCCTTCTCTACAACCATTCCTCAACTTTGGAATAAGCTGCCGCCAGACCTTCGTAAAGAACCAGTCCTCCTCCCATTCAGGAAGAAACTAAAAACACTCCTTTTTGCTGAAGCTTGGGGCACATATTAGGCCAAGTTGGTCGCACACTCCTGCAGATGAGCCGAGGTTGGGCTCTCTCTCACAGCGCTTAGAGACCAGGAGGTGATTACGCGCTCTAGAAATCCCAATTAACAATAACAATAACGTAGGACTCATAAATGGTAGAATACCTGTGAGCTCCACATAAAGGTCAGGGATATATATTATTATTAATACGACAGGTTATCCCAGAGATCTACTAGTGGGGTGGACCTCTACCTATTCAGGGCATGCCATAGAATGTCGTCGTTAAGACCCACTAGGTGGCTTTTCAGACGATATACCCATTTCTGCTCTCTCAAGAGGAGGGCCCTTGTCCTCTCTCCAGCGGCAGAGTTCAGAGCGGGTTTTTCAATTACCGTCCAGGTCAGATCATCGATGGTGTGGTGTTTTTCCAGATAGTGTGCTGTGAACTTAGTGTTGGATTTCAAACACCTTATTTTTTTGTTTAAATCTTTTTATTAACATTTTTGCACATTTTTTAAACATACTGTCAGAGCAGTGCTCATGCATCAAGAAAGAAAGAAAAGCGATTGCCAATAGCATAATGAGCAGTACCCAATAGCAAAAGGAGAGACAGGTGAGTAGATCGCGGCGATCACATGAAGTCGTGGGTCAATATCCCAAGACAGGGTGGATCAGCGCTGATGAGTCTCACCACCGGGTGGCATGTAAACAGTTCAGATATAGTGCAGTTCGAACCCAACTGGGGACATAGGGTACAACAACATGAGGACAACATAAGTCAAGGAAGGGAAAGGGAGTCGCTCAAGACCTGCTGCCGCATCTAGTATAGCCGGGGGAGCCAGAGCTACCAGGGTCTAGTGGCAATGAAGTTCTGGAGCAGGAGAGCTAAGTCAGCCTGAAGGTCAGTGCTACTCAACACCCCTGCCGGTGGGGGATGGACCCTGGGTACCGGCCCCAGATAGAGTATTCGAGTCCCCTGTGTTAGTGACTATTTCTTGGAGCTTGGAAACCATTGTGTCCCACTGAGGCGCTAGGGGGAATTTACGAATGCCGAGTAGGTCCTCCCTACGTAGTGCCACACCCTCCGCTTTAGCCAAATTAAGCAGGGATCGGCGCCAGGCAAGTGGGTGAGGCGACAGAGGGGATTTCCATCGCCTGGTGATCAATCGTTTGGCCGTTATTAGACCCAGGTCTAGAAATTGTATGGCGGCTCTATATTTTTTGTATCTGCTAAAGAGGTGTAATACATGGGCTTCCCAGTTAGGGGGAATGGCTCGGGAGGTGCAAGTTGTCAAGGTGATTGTCACATTGTTCCAGTATTCAGGTAAGACCGGACAATGCAATAGCATATGGAGAATGTCGACATCTAACTGTCGGCAGCAGGGGCAAGCCGCATCTGCGCGGAGGAAGTACATGTTGATTTGAGCTGGGGCAAGGTAAGCCCGATGCAGCACAAAGAATTGAATTTGCTTGAACCGTTGATTACGCGGAATGTATGTCGGACTACCTCGGACGGCAGTCCACTCTCTATCTGTAAATGCCCTCCCCAGGGCCCCCTCCCAATGGTGCCGAAGCCGAGTGAGGTCCACCTCCGTGTGTTGCCGGAGGGAAGATGCGAACCAGCGCGTGAGGTGTCTCCCTGTCCCCATCACGTGAAGGTATTGCAAAGTGTGGTGCATGGGAGGTTCCTGAGTGAGTGTACCCCATTTAGACGATAACGAAGCTATAATTGTTCTATGTAGTAAAAACTGCCCAGGGCGTAGGTTCCCCTCCGCTATGAGTTCCTGGTATGGAATGAGAGTGCCGTCCTGGAAAAGGTCTCCCACGTCCTGTATTCCCTCCGAGGCCCAGTGTTGTAACTCAGTCACCGTCGTGTAGGTGTCCCCTCGTGGAGTTCCCAGCAATGGGATAGCGGGTGCATAGGGAATGGTGGTTCTAGTGAGAAAAAGACACCTATAGAAGCACCTGTACGCTACATTGAGTAGAAGTGTATCGGGGGGTCTGGACTTGGAGCAAGGATGGAAAATTTGTAAAAGGCTACCCTGCGTCAGCGGGGGCTGTAAAGAAGCCGTGTCTGGTAAGTAACGGGAGGATAGCCACCTGGCAACCCATTGCAGCTGGAAAGCCAAGTAGTAATGCTCGAAGTTGGGGACCGCTAGGCCACCCAGTTTGGCAGGCAAATAAAGTTTTCCCATGGACACTCTGTGACGTGAAGTTCCCCATATAAAGTCCAGCACAACCTTTTCCCATTGCCTGAAGAAAGGGGGGGAGATGATAAGGGGTAGTGTGGCGAAGTAGTAGAGAAGGCGGGGAAGAACTACCATTTTGATAAGGGCAATCCTCCCAGAGATCGCCAATGGAAGAGTCTTCCAGAAACCCTTCTGTGACCAAATCGCCGTGGTGGCCCGGAGTACGTTCCCATGGAAAAGATCAATTCTGGTACGATAAACTTGGACCCCCAAATAGCGAAAAGGGTCTACGCACCAGGCCACGGGTGTCCCCCCCAGCACGTATCCCGGATCAGGAGTCTCCTTCAGAAACGGCGAAAGTATAGATTTCGCTGCATTGACTCGCAGTCCCGAGGCACGTGCAAAATGGCTGAGGGCTTGATCAAGTGTGGAGGGGATGTTATGAAGGTCTCGAGCATATAGCAGCAGGTCATCTGCGTATAGCGAAATGGTGTGAGTGCCATCTCCCAATGCAATCCCCATGTCGACATGGGTGCGAATACGGACCGCCAGCGGTTCCACTGCCAACGCGAACAAAAGCGGGGACAACGGGCATCCCTGCCGGGTTCCACGTCGCACCTGGATTGGATCTGAAACATAGGGTCCCGTCCGAATCAGGACAGACGGACTGCGATACAGCAGCCGAACCAAACTAAGGAAGTAGGGACCGACTCCAAAACGGGCCAGAACGGCGAAGAAGAAATTCCAAGCCAGCGAATCGAAGGCCTTCTCAAGGTCCAACACCAGCCCGAGCGTGGCCAATCGATCGAGGCATATTCAGCCACCCGAAAGTAGCGTTGTATGTTCAAAGCAGTATTACGCTGAGGAACGAAGCCATTCTGATCGGAGTGCACTAAATCAGGGACAAGCGGGGTCAGTCGATTGGCCGAGACTTTTGCCAAGATCTTATAATCCGTGTTCAATATTGCAATCGGCCGATAAGAGCCAGGGGACGTGGGGTCCCTACCAGGTTTCAGCAAAGAAACTACATTAGCGGTACGCATGGTAGATCCCCATCCTAGATTGCCTCTGCGTACAGCGAATAGAGTTGTGGTACTAAATGTTCCGCGTAAGTTTTGAAGAACTCGGCCAGGAGGCCATCCGGACCCGGCGTTTTACCGGAGGACAAGGATCGCAGTGCGTCTCGTATTTCGTCCTCCGCTAGGGGGGAGTCCAGTTCCAGGAACTGGTCAACTGTAAGAGTGGGCAACTCCACTGTGTCCAGAAAGGAATCCACATCCGGGGCGTTGCCCGCCAGTCGGGTCTCATACAGTCGAGTGTAGTGTTCAGTCATCAGTGTGTGAATGTCTCTCTGAGTGCTTCGCTCCTGGCCCAGATCGTCGAGTAGCAACTGTATGGGGCGCTGGGGGTGTTCCTGCTTGATCAAGTAAGCCAGCAATCTTCCGGCCTTGTCCGCCGCAGAGTGAGAACGGGCCAAGTGCGCCAAGTAATTATGGCACCTCAGTCGGTCCAGAAGTGCCTCCCGCTCGACATGGGCAGCGTCCAGGCGCTGCTGCTGATCCGGGCAGTTGACAGCCTGCGTCTCAAGTGGAAGCAGCTGCTTCTCAATGATGGATAGTGAAGTGTCGAGTTGTCTGCGAATACTCCTAGTCTGTCCTAGACAATGGCCCCTAATCACTACTTTAAAGGCCTCCCATTCTGTGAGAACCGAGTCCGTGGAAGCCGTATTGAGTGCGAAATAGATAGCTATTGCAGTCTCATGTGAGCCACAGAAGAGGGGGTCTTCCAGGGCCGCTGTCTGCAGGCGCCAGGCCGGAATCGGAGGAGGTCGCGCCTCCCAGGCCTGGTGCATCACCAAGGGATTATGACCGGAATGTGTCCGACCAAGGTAGTCAATAGACTGTATCAGAGCAAGTAGGGCCGTGGATACGAGTATGCGATCGAGGCGCACATGCAGATTATGGACCGGGGAATAAAAAGAGTATACTCTGGAGTGCGGATGGCGTTCCCGCCAGATGTCCGAGAGTGCCCAATTGTCCATCCAGGATTTTAAGAGTTGCGCGTTTGTAGAGGCCGTAGTACGAGTGAGAGGGGGAAAGGAACGGTCAAGTGAGACATAGAGTACTGCGTTAAAGTCGCACCTAGGAGCCACAGGATCTCCCTTCACCAGAGCAGTATCTCCGAAAGCTCACTGAGAAAGGTGCCTTGCGTGACATTGGGGGCATATATGGAACCCAACAAGACTGGCTGGCCATTCACCATGCCGCTCACTAAGACGTAGCGGCCCATTGGGTCTGACAGGACCTCCTCCTCCTCCCATGGAACCCCCGCCTTAACCCATATCACCACCCCTCTAGCCATGGATGAGTAGTTGGTACTGTATACCTGGCCCCGCCAGCGACTACGTAAGCGGGTAGCCTCTACAGTCGACAGGTGTGTCTCTTGTAATAGCGCCACACTCGTCGCGTGACGTTGCAGATAGGCGTAGATGGCATAACGTTTGGAGGGTGTGTGAATGCCCCTGACATTCCAGGTTATTATATTAAGATTGGTCATCAGGACAACTGAAATCAGCGGACCCCACCCTTGTACTGTGGCGTCCCCTGTGTGATGAACCGCCCCTGGGAGGGAGGGTGTAAAGGCAGCAGGTCTGTATGCATGGCGACTCGTGCAGGGAGAAGAAAATAATAATGTAGATCTTTAGGATACCTTGAAACAGGAAAAGAGGGGATCCCCAACATGAGGAACTGCCCAAACACGCCATGTCATGGCAACTGGACTAGCATCGTTGTACGACTTCGGAGGGACAGACCAGTGATAGAGAAGAGCCGATGTAAAGACTATCCCCTTCAGATACCCCAAGAGAGCAGGAGATAGAGCATCTGAGAGTTACTACGGATGATATGGCCTATAGTGACATCGTGTCTTAATAAAGGTTAGGCTCAAATAATGCCATCTGCAGTCTGCGGGGTGACGCCCAGGAGCGGGGGGAAATCTGTATCCATGGACCATTCAGGTGTGGATCCGGAGTCTCCGGATTTTGGCAGGGAGTCAGCGGAGCTGACCAGGGACGGAGATCTGGTAGATTGGAGGGCCGCCATCGTCTGCAGGGCCCCCTGGCGCTCCAGCCTAATTTGGTCAGGGTTTGGGGCGGTCACCTTTGGTCTCATGTCCTTGTTCTTTTTCCCCCCGCGCTTGCCTCTGCAAGGGCGTTCGCGGGGTCGGGACTCATCTGATGATTTGGGTGCCGCCGCCAGTCCCTGTTCCTCGAGCCAGTCCCAAGCCTCTGTGGGGGAGTCAAAATATCTGGTGTTCCCGTCTCTGATAACTCGCAGGCGGGCTGGGAATAGCAAAGAATATCGGAGGTCCAGATCACGGAGCTGTTTCTTTACTACGTTGAAGGTGGCTCGCCGCCTCTGCACCTGAGCCGTGTAATCTGGGAAGAGGGAGACACTGACGTTTTGTACCTTAGGGCCGGGGTGTTTGCCCAGTTCCCGTAGAATAGCATCTCTGTCCCTGAAATTCATGACTCGAAACATGAAGGGACGAGGACAAGCCCCAGGAGGTGGCCTGCGGGCAGGTATTCTGTGAGCCCGTTCCACTACGAATTGCGGGGAGAGCGATCCGGGGAGCATCAGCTCTTTCATCCAGGTTTCTGTGAAGGTCTCCAGATCTCGTCCCTCCGCCCCCTCAGGGAGACCGACCACGCGGACATTATTACGGCGTGAGCGTCCTTCCGCGTCATCCACCTTCTCCTCCAGGGTGCAAACCCGATCCAGCAGATCTTGGAGCGCGGAGGAGCAATTCCGAGATCGGGGTTGAAGGTCTGCAAGCGCGGCCTCCGCATCGCGAACCCTGTCTGAGAGTTTGCGTTGGTCGGCCCGGAGGAGCGTGAAGTCAGAGGTGATGGTGTCCATCCGGCCCTCCAAGGAGGTGCGGGTCAGGTCCAAGGCGCTGCCAATCCGCTCAACCGCCACTAGTACAGTGTCGAGTTTGGTTGCAATATCAGGCTGGCTCATCCCAGTTGTGGATCCGGGAGCCATGAGCGGTGCCCTAGTCTGGCCCTCGGGGGCACATCGCGGTGGGTATTGGTAAGTAGGCGGCCCATGACGATTTGCTGCGCGCTCCGCATAGGGAGCGAGGCCAGGATGTCAAACTTCCGCGGCTTCCCCACTTGGTGGTCGCGTCGGTACTCAGGACCGTACCCTCCGCAAGATGGTACCGCTCCAATCAGTGATGTGTCCCACCGTGGCCCCAGTAACCGCAGGGCCCCTCTGGATGTCAAGCTTCCTCCCACGGGGACCACAGAAGATGCAACAGATGGGGAGAGGAGGGAGGCACCCCGCCCCTGCAGATATGCGGCACCACGGCGTAGGCTCCAGTCGCAGAAGGGACCACTGAGGGCCGTCTGTAGCAACCTTTACTGGGAAGCTCTCAGGGCAGTTCCGCGCAATGCGCACACGTCCGCCGGGCGATGCCCCGGCCGATAGCCTGCGAGGGCATTCAGATGAGGGGCCTTAGGCCCGGTTGACCCCCGTGGCCCATCTCAACAGAGCTGACCCCGCAGCCAGCACCACGCGGCCCCCCGCCACAGCCGTCCCTCCGCCAGGAGCGGGAACAGGAGAGTGTGGGGGCTCGGTGCGAATGACGCTTGCCCTGGCCCCGCTTCCTCCCAGATCGCTGCCAGTTGTGTATCTCTCCCTCCGGGCACACTGCGGTTCGCACTCGACACCGCGCCAAGGATCCAGGTCACGAAAAGGGACCACAGCAGGCAGCACAGCAATCAGACCGCTCACCAGGGTGGGGGGGAGAGAGTATGTGGCCTTAGTGATTCTCCGGTACCGGCGCGGCGGGAGCTGGACTACTCCGCGACCTCTACATCTGCTGCAGGTGAGGGGCCCTAGGCCCGACCGGCCTCCCTCTTCATAGTAGACGCCGCGGCCCTCACATGCAAGTTGGTCCCCATGGCCGCACTACGATCAGCAAGTGGAGTTCATGTGGGGACCCTGGGCCCGACCGACCCCCGAGGCCCCCCACCACAGGAGAGACGACACGGCCCACAGTCCCGTCCGGACTGCCACCCCACGCACTGCGCACCGGTGTGGGGCCCTAGGCCCGACCGACCCCCGTGGCCGCCCACCGTAGGAACAGATAGCTCAGCCCCAGCAGCCGCGCGACTACTGCCGCGTCATGTCCAGGCGGGGGCCCTAGGCCCGATCGACCCCCGTGGCCCCCCGCCGCCAAGCAGGCGCCGCAAGTATAGCTCGTGGGCCTACCTTGTCAGCTAAGGCCTCTCTGGGCGTCTCCAGGCAATTGGCGGCAACGACCTCCGCAGCAGCGGCCCAGGCCCTCGTGACAGGCGCTCCTCGAGGGCAGATCACGGGCAGCCTCCGCCGCCCTTCAGGCCATCTGCAACGACATGCTGCGCTCTCCGTAGATCCGTCGAATCAGGGAGCAGCAGCGCGCGGCAGTCCCAGAATTACCACGGGGACCGTCGCAGCAGTGCAGACGGCCGGGTCGTCTCGCACAGGCCGTCCATTCGGCTAGGACCAGGCTCCCACAGCGTAACAGGCCGCATCGCCCAGGGCCGCCGTGAAGCGTCGCTAGGGTCCGGACGACCCTCACCAGGTACGGCAGACTCGGACAGGCATAATAGATGTGCACCGAGGCAGGAAAAACTGCCCTTTTTAGAGGATGCCCAGGATAATTAGGGGATTAGGCGCGGAGCGTTAGCAAGACGCGTCCGCCATCTTCGGCGCCTGGCCATGCCCCCCGGATTTCAAATACCTTATTGTGCTGCGATGCTCCATAATCCGTGTCTTAACCTTTCTGCTGGTCATGCCCACATATTGTTTGTGGCAAGGACAAGTGATAAGGTAGATCACGAAATCAGAGTTAGTTAGTCTGTGATCTCTGCTCCCATGGGTAGGTCAGTCCCACGTCTATTGTTTTAGTGTTTTTGTTGAGGTGACACACATTGCACGATCCACATCGCGAGTGCCCTTGTACAGGAGGTAGTCCCCCTGGTGTTACGGTCCTTCTCTGCTGTGATGTGGTTGGTCTTGTGTGCTCCAAAAGATCTTTCAGGTTTGCACTCCTCTTGAAGGAGAACAAAGGCTTCTCTAAGTTCATGCCATTCGAATTCAGTATACAGCAATGTTTTAGCACAGCTTGTTTGATCTGATGAGAGGCCGAATTGAAAGTAGTGGCACACACCGGTTTTTCAGTTGGCGGTCTGATGTTTTTCTCCAAAAGGTTTTCCCTGTTGGTGTTGATCGCCCTCTTCCTGGCTCTCGCAATTGTGTGCTCAGGATATCCCCTTTGGGCAAGTTTTTTCGTGAGGAGTGCGGCCTCTCCTTTGAAAGTGCTTCTCTCGGTACAATTGCGCCTCAATCTGAAAAATTGTCCCACCGGCAGATTGTCCCTGAGGGATTTTGGGTGGAAGCTGCATCTCCCTTCCAGATCACAGACTAACTGTAACTCTGATTTCGCGATCTACCTCATCACTTGTCCTTGCCACAAACAATATGTGGGCATGACCAGCAGAAAGGTTAAGACACGGATTATGGAGCATCGCAGCACAATAAGGTGTTTGAAATCCAACACTAAGTTCACAGCACACTATCTGGAGAAACACCACACCATCGATGATCTGACCTGGACGGTAATTGAAAAACCCGCTCTGAACTCTGCCGCTGGAGAGAGGACAAGGGCCCTCCTCTTGAGAGAGCAGAAATGGTTATATCGTCTGAAAAGCCACCTAGTGGGTCTTAACGACGACATTCTATGGCATGCCCTGAATAGGTAGAGGTCCACCCCACTAGTAGATCTCTGGGATAACCTGTTGTATTAATAATAATATATATCTCTGACCTTTATGTGTACCTTTATCTGACCATTTATGAGTCCTACGTGACTGGGATTACGACCTTTTTTTAAAATAATTGATTACGAGGTTTAAAACATTTATAGGTAGTGTTCTGAACGGCATGATGCAGGCATAATAACCCTCCATCACGCCCCATACATCATTGAGGATATCTCTGGGGCTGGATCAACGTCCCCTTTAGGTACAAGCACCTGGCATGGCTGCAATAGGTACAGAGTGGCTGAATTGAGAATGGTTCCCTTGAGAAGATAAATATTGGACATCTTATCACTATCCAGGGGAGTACCTACAGAGCGGGTGTCCGCCATACGGGCAGCTCCCCACATCCCTTCCATGTTCCCTCTGAGACATTTCAGTAGATTTTAGGGCACCGTGAACGAGCTTATAGCCAAGTCTCGAAAGTGCCTATATATATATATATATATATATATATATATATATATATATATAGATTGATATATACTTTTCCTATTGAGTTCGTTCCCCATCAAGCAGGGCGTGTCTAATATTTACCGCTTTTCAAGTGTAATTACAATAAGATCAGAATCACTTCTTATAATAACTCTCACGATTTGTGGACAGTAACTATTCACCGTAATGCACAGAAAAGGATTCAGTTGCGACTTCACTACACACGGAAAGAAGTCTTGTCACCATGGCAACAGGACGCTCTGCGCCCCTCCGCCCAAGCCGGCGGCGGCGTGCACATCACTACGACATACACGTGACCGGAAACGCTTCGCACCAGTCACACATTTATTTGGGACTTGCTCGCTGACCTCCCGCAAATCTACACGGCGGGAGCAGACGAGCAGTCCACGGGAGGAGCACCCACCTTAAGGAAGTAAGGAGTCGGGGGCGGCGGGGCACTCTAAACGGGTACAGCCAGTGCCGCGTATTCACTATTGGGGAGGCTCCCTCCTTGCGGGGCCGTTTAACCGGGGATACTTTGCCCTGGGGGGAACCGGGGGGCATCTCTGAGAGCTATTGTCCTGGGCGTGGCAATAACGGGCACAATACCATCGGGCTGGTAGAAGCATGTCGGAGTCCATTAAGCGCTGCACAGATGGTATAGACCTCATTGACCGCAACGTATCTAGCGATACGGCCAATACTAGATACCTATTTGACAAGCGATGCCTGCAACTACCACACAGGTGATAGCAACTATGTCTCTACAAATAAACAAGATATGTTATCATTAACAACGACAATATTATTCTTTCTTTTCAACTTTCTCCCCCCAGAGTGTGACTACAGGGGGTCTCTCCTTGCCTCCCGCCAGTTTTAGCATTGGTTAGGGGTAAACTCGGTAAGTCATGACACAGTATGAGTCCTCATGTTCGATTGTACAACAACATACTTTGGTGCATTTTGCTGCTTTGATCTACACCTACTCCTTGGGTAGGATAAAACTTATTGTTAATTACATGCGACTAGCTTGACTCCTGAAAGAGGAGAACAACAGGGGTAATTAACTCCAGTCTGTGGGGGAGCATATATATTTTTTTTTTAACATGTCTTTGTTAGCATAGAACCACAAAGGGGAACCTAATTGATAATGACCCCTTCTGTTCTGTTGTCTCTTGTCCTCTTGTCCCCATTTAGTACAACAACAGAGTACAGTCGAGGGGATACCTCGGAGCCAGAACGAGTGGTTCTTATACCCTCTAATCTAGGAATACGAGGTGAGAGATACACATACATATATACTCTGGGACCGGCAGAGTCCTGAGGAAGGCCGGCGTGACCCCGAACGAGGGGCGCATACACACGGCCGAAACATGTTGACGATTTGGCAGTAAGGAGGGGTGTAAGGAGCACATTACATCTCCCAATCACCACCATCCTTCATGTTTTTAATCCTTGCCGGAGGGTCCAGGAATAAAGTATAGGCACAGCGACACCTCCGAGCTAGTTTTAATCTACACTGCACTTTCACTTCCGGTGATCCCAGTAACTTTAGACTTTATTGTTTTTCTTTTATGTTGTGTTTGTCTTCCCCTACCCTATTACTCCACCCCAGGCGTTGGCTGCGCAGGGGTGTTTGGTAGCAGCCCTATGATGAAGCATGTCAAACAACTGTGTGAGTGAGGGCAGTATTAAGACACAGCACGTGCCACCAGAAAATAGAGACACATTCTTTATCACTCCCTACTCCTTCAGGTGTAGTAAAGTATTGTCAGGGGGTCCGGAGTAGGTGAGTCCGTTACCCTCACCCCTCCTCTTTTGTGTGAATTATAACCCATGAGAGTTCCCACGGCAGAGCCCTGCTGGGCAAGGGTTAGAATGAATAAAAGGACAGTAGAAAGAGGAGCAGAAAGAGGGTCAATGGACCTTTCTGTCCAGTATAATACAAATTTCTGCCAACGGCAGGCGTATAACGTCTTAGTGGAGGGCCGCCTGGCCGCCAGGATAACGTTATAGACTTCGGGAGAAAGGTCAAAAGCTATCAACTGTCGCCGCTCAATCTCCACTAATGGAGGTGCAGAGTTGACAGGTTCGGGTGGAGAACCCTTCCCTGCTGCTGCGACAGAAGATCCTCCCGAAAGGGCAGCGTGAACGGAGGATCGATACTCATTCTCAGAAGCTTTGGATACCAGACTCTCCTCACCCAGTCCGGAGCCACAAGAATGACTTGGGCCCGGTCGCTCCGGATCTTCTTCAGAACCCTGGGCAGGAGTGGTATGGGCGGAATGGCGTACATCAGGTCTCCGCTCCACTCGCGACGAAAAGCGTCGCCGAGGGATAGCTGCCTTGGAAACTCCAGCGTGCAGTACCGCTGACACCGCGCGTTCTCTTCGGAGGCAAACAAATCTAACTAAGGTTTTCCCCACTGCTGAAAATGACCTTGCCCCACCTCCGACTGGAGACGCCACTCGTGATCCGCTAGGCATCGACGGCTTAGTTTGTCCGCCCTGGCATTCAGAGAACCAGTCAGGTGTTGAACCACCAGGGTAATGTCCTGCTGTTCCAGCTATGTCCAGAGACGCAGGGCCTCTCGACAAAGAGTCCACAACCCCACGCCGCCCTGCTTGTTGCAATACCACATGGCGGTGGTGTTGTCTGTGAACACCTGCACTAACTTCCCCTTGACAGAGGGAAGGGATGCTTTCAATGCCAACCGAATCGCTTAGAGCTCCAACAAATTTATGTGGAGCCTCGTCTCCGCCGGAGACCAGTGTCCCCTGATCTCCACCTCTCCCAGGTGGCCGCCCCATCCCAGAAGTGACGCATCTGTCACGACTGAGATCTGGTGGGGGAAGGGAGATGGGGTCTGCCGTTGACCCAATCGCGGTTCGTTAACCAACACTGCAGATCCTTCGCAGTTCCTTCCGAGATCTGGACCACATCGGTGAGATTTTCCTGATTGTGTGCCCCCTGGAACTTCAAGTCCCACTGTAGAGCCCGCATACGCCATCTTGCCTGTTGGTAAGACACGACGCAGGAGGCCATGAGGCCCAACAGCCTCAGAGTCAGTCTCACCGAAATCAAGGATAGAGGCTGAAATATCAGAATCATAGCCTGAATATCCTGGACTCGCTGCTCGGGAGGATAAGCTCGAAACTGCACTGTGTCCAGAACAGCTCCATTGAAAGGGAGCGTCTAAGAAGGAGTCAGGGGTGACTCCAGCACGTTTATAGAGAACCCCAGCGAATGCAGAAGGTTTGCCGTAGTCTAAAGGTGGGAGACGGCAGCCTGGGGCGAGGACACCTTCAACAACCAGTCGTCGAGGTAGGGGAAGACTGACGTCCCTAACCTGCACAGATGAGCTGCGACCATCACCTTGGTGAACACCCAAGGGGCACTGGTAAGGCCGAAGGGGAGCACAGTAAACTGAAAGTGCTCGCGACCTACCTTGAACCGCAGTTAACGCCTGTGGCCCGGCAGGATGGGAATATAAAAATACACGTCCTGCAGGTCCAACGCTATCATCCAGTCCTCTTGGTCTAGGGCAGCCAGAGTGAGCATTTTGAATTTCTCCTTTTTGAGGAAGAGATTGACGGTCCAAAGATCTAAAATGGGCTGTAGCCCCTTATTCGAAATCAGAAAGTAGAAGGAATAACAGCCACTGCCTACTTCTGAAACTGGGACCCTTTCTATAGCTCCCTTGGCCAAGAGAGCCGTAACTTCCTCCTGGAGCAACTATAAATGATCCGCCGTCAGCCGTTCCTGATTTGGCAGAATAGGAGGAGGAAAAGAAAGAAAAGATCGGGAATAGCCCTCCTGGAATATCTGCAAGACTCACTTGTCCAATGTTATGGATCTCCAGTGGGGGAGATGTAGACGAATTCTCCCACCAACTGGAGTAGTGTGGTCCTGCAGAATCAGCCTAGGATTGCTTGGAGGCTGCGGCTGCTGGGGGCAGTGTGGTCAACGACTTCTGGCCTCCATTCCGAGATCGGAATGCACCATGTCCTCGCACGGCTTGGGCAGTCTGTGCGGGACGGTGGCTGGGATATGGCTGATGCGGCTGGAAACCAAAAGAAGACTGGCCGCGAAGGGTGGAGGAGAGGCCCAAGCATCTGGCCGTAGCTCGAGAGTCCTTGAACCTGACCAGAGCAGAGTCTGCCTTTTCCCCAAAAAGACAGGTTCCATCAAAGGGCATGTCCATCAAATTGGCTTGGACATCGCCCGAGAAGCCAGTTGTAAGAAGCCAGGCATGGCGCCTCAGGGCCACAGTTGTTGAAATCGATCAGCCCAGCGAATCGGTCGTATCTAGGCCACACCGTATGATGAATTTTGCTGCGTCTCCCCCATCTTTGACAGCTTGAGAGAACACAGCCCGGGCCTCCTCCGCGACTTGTGGCAGCACTTGCGCAACTGTCTCCCAAAGGGAATGGGAGAAACGGTCCAATAAGCATGCGGTATTCACCGACCTCAATGCCAGGCTGGAGAAAGAAAATAACTTTTTCCCAAATGAGTCCAGCCTCTTGGATTCCCTATCCAGAGGGGCGGAAGGGAATGCGCTTTGGAACGTATAGGCCTGCTCCACCAAACTCTCTGAGGTGGGGTGTTGGCTGAGGAATTTTGGGTCACCCGGAGCTGGGCAATGGCGGCGTGCAATTGTCCTATTCACAGGAGCCCCTGTGCTAGATTTGGACCATGTACCTAGAAGGACGTCCGTAAGTGCCTCATTAAAGGGCAAAAGGGGTTCAGAAGTGGAAGCCCCAGGTTGAAGCACCTCAGTCAGGAGATTGGTCCTGACCTGCACTGACGGCAGCTCTAGTCCAAGGACCTCAGCTGCCCTCTTTACCACCATAGCATAGGATGCCCCCTCCTCCTCCTCCTCCGTAACCACTGTTGGCGGAGAGAGCATGCCAGTATCTTTAGAAGTATCCAGACCACTGGCTTCTCCAAGTTCCCCATACCAATCCAGATTTTCTTCAGAGACTTCCTGGGTTTCAAGAGGGTCCCCAAACCCCTCCCATTCCTCTCCTAAGCCTAGCACACCCTCAAAGTGCTCAGGCGACAACATAGAACCTCTGGGTTCTGTGTTCCCGGCTCCGTGTCGTCGGGGATGAGGCTTGCGCCACCGGCGGGCATGTGTGACGTCGCAGGCACCGACTTCGGGTTCGACGCAGGGGAAGGTCGCGTTGGCACAACCGGCGTCGAACCAGATCTGGGATCAGATCCCTAGGGCCCCATCGGCATCGTGGCCGGAGGTGACTGCGTTGAACCCAATGGGGCCCCTTCCGACCCTGCGGGGCCCGAAGGCTCACCAGCAGGGTCGTTCTGCTCAAATACGCTGTGCATGGCCTCGTAAAACTCTTTAATCTGAGCAGGAGTCGCTCCGGCTCCTGGAAAGGAGGGGAGACGCGAAGTCGACTCTGGCTCCGTGGAACCGGGCCTAGAGCGTCGGTGCTCCTTACCTCTCTCGACGACTGACGGCAGTTGAGGTGAAGACTAAGTCCGCTTGGACTTCCTCTTATGCCTCTTTCCCGAGTGTCCTGAGGACCTCGAATGGGAGGAAAAGGACTTAGGGCTCCGTGAGCAGTCCCACGACCTCCTCTTCTTCGATCAGGACCGTGACCTTTTGGAGTTCCGCTTGATGGTGTTGACTGCCGGGCTGCGAGTAACTTTATCGCCCGCTCCCTCAAGGTCTTCGGAGCCATCACCCGACAGTCCAAACACGACTTCATATCGTGGTCGCGTTCGAGACACCACAGACATACGCGGTGGGGATCAGTGACCGACATCATGCGGGAACAAGTCCCGCACAGCTTGAAACCTGTCTTCCTCAAAGACATCCCTCGCACACGAAGTCAGAAATCCAAAAATTCGACAAAAGTCGAGAAAGAAGCCTGCCAAAAAGCGGCAGAGGGGTAGTTCTTCCCAGATCGGCGCTTAACTGGCGTGAAAAGAAAAGAACTGACGTCCGTGCGCCTGGGTGGGGCCTATATAGGCACTGTGACGTCATAACCGACGCCAACGATGCCGACGTCATGCGGAGCCGAATGGAGCCACCCGACGTCGCGCGCAAGGGGTACTGCTCAGCAAACAATTCTGGATCCAGCCTTACGCCTGGGAAATTCAAAGGTAAGCAATCTGCAGCTAGAAGTCTATCAGATCATACAATTATCATATTCGTCTGCACCTGAACTGATCTGCCCCTTGATGGAAAGCAGAAAGGCTTTTAGGGTCAGCCACTTGGCCCACACCTCCAGAAGAATGTGGAGGCGCTGGTCCATCCGAGACCGCTGACTTTCACTTTGTTCAGGCCACGTCCCCAGTGTAGAGCTGATACATCGTCACTACCATGAGCTCTGGAAGAGCAAGAAAATGGCCTGTCATTCATTAGACAAGCATCAGTCATTAACCACCTAGAGTACTAAGTCACAGATGCAGATTTCTGTCCGAAAGACATTGAAGGGCCAGCATATGTCAAAGGGTATGAGGCACCAGCAAGCATGATGCCAAGAGCACATGCAGCCTCAGAACCATCAAGGCTTGAACAGCAGCTCTCATTTGAATAATCAGAATCGCAACCTGAATATTTCAGGCAAGTGTCCAAAAAAGCTCAGATGTATAGGCGGAGATGGCTGCTGCTGGTCAAATGCAAGACCCCTTGAGTATCTTTCAAATTGCCTTTGTTGATTGAACTGGCAAGGAGGTAAAAAACCTCCAGTAAGCAGGTCGGAGCTCCGCTGTGTTTAATCTTCTCTAAGGCCACATCAGTCTTCTCACCAAAGAGCCATCAAATGGCATGTGCATTCCTCCCATCATCCTTTGTGTTTGATGTAATACTGTAAGAGGCCTAGGGTATGCCTAAGCACTTGGCAGTGGTTTAGACTATTTGCAAGCATTCCACCATTACCTTTGGTGTGTTTGATGTCTGAACCAGGGACGTCCACTAAGAATCCAGAGGAACACATTCAGGCACAGGCTACAGAATCTGAAGTGACCAGTCCAGAAAGAGGATGGGAGTGTCAGTGAGGAATTGGCGGTAAGAGTCTGTACCAGAAAAAGCATTACCAAAGGTAAGTAATTTGTTCTTCCGATAGAGACTTCTGACAGCATCTTAGAATTGATTCCCAAGCAATACTTCTCTGGGGGGTCTGTGAACTGGCCCAAACCAGAGGGTCCTAGAGAACCGGACAAGCAAAATGCCCATCATAACAGACCTGACTATCCAAGCAGTAGCACTTCGTGAATTTGTGGCGTAACGCCCATGTAGCGGCTTGGCAGATGTCCAGGACAGGTACAACATGTGCTAACGGAGTAGTAGCAGCCTTGGCCCTGGTGGAATGGGCCCGCAAGTCCTCGAGAGACTGCTTCTTGGCTAGTGCTTAGATTATCTTAATGCAGAATACAATCCATCAAGAGATGGACCGCTTCTGAACAGCCCTGCCCTTTTTCGCTCCAGTGAACCAGATGAAGAGTTGATCTTCCACCAGATATCTTTTGGTGCAATCAATGTAGAACGAAAAAGCTTTCTTCAGGATCAGGCGATGGAGTCTCTCCTTGGAATATGAGGACCACCAAAAATTGGGGAAGACTTATGCTCTAGCTAACATGGAAATGGGTGACTTTTGGCAGGAAAGAAGCATGCATCCTAAAAACCAGTTTGTCAGGGAAAAAGATGGTGTAAGGAGGATGGACTGACAGCTCGCTGACTCTCCTGGCCAATGTAAAGGCCACCAAGAACAGAGTTTTTAAAGTCGAGCTGCAGAGGACAATGTGTGTAGTGGCTTGAAGGGAGGACACATCAGAAAAGTGAGGACCAAATTGAAGTCCCTTTGAGGCATCACAAAGGGGTAGGAGAAAATAAACACTGTCAACCTTTCAGGAAATCAGTCACAAAAGTTGATTTGAACAGTGAAGGTAGGTCCAATAACCAGAGGATAGCCGAAATTCCCACCATGTAACCTTTAACAGTGCCTGGGCAAGGCCTTGCTGGGCCAAAGGAAACAAATTTCAACATTGCAGAAAGTGGTGCTGAAAAGGGGTCCACATGACTGGAGGAGCACCAGCCCACAAACTAATCCCAACAGCAGGCGGATACAGTTTTAGTGGAGGGATGCGTAGCTATCAAGGTGACATCACAGACCTAAGAAGGGAGAGCAAAGACTCAACTGCCACAACTCAATCTCCATGCATGAAGGTTGAGCATATGAAGGTGCAGGAGCCGCCCTGCTGCTGCGATAAGGAGGTCCTCTCGAAGGGGCAGCCTGATCAGAGGACCGATCCTCATAGTTCAGGATACCATACTCTGTGCCCAATTCGGAGCCACTAGGATAATTTATGCTCGTTTCATCCTGATCTTCTTGAGAACTTGGGGTAGGAGTGGTATCGGCAGAAAGGTGTACAGAAGTCCCAGGTTCCATTTTGAACGGAACGAGTCTCCGGGCGACAGCCACTCAGGGAACTACAATGTGCAGAAGTGCTGACAGACTGTGCGTTCTCTGCAGTGCTCAGATCAAGCTACGGTTCTCCTCATTCTTGGAAGAGACCTTAGTGTAGTTCCTATAGTACCCCTGCAGGACCTGCGCTTTTGGATAACATACACTGTGGGCCTGGTAGCAGACTGATTCTGAGCACCCCCACCGCGTATGTTAGCCTGTTTGCATTAGCTAGCTCACAGTGCCACTAGAATCTCCTTTTTATCAGAGAGATTAGTTTTTGGCAACCTCAGAACACGACAACCCTGATTCCTCAGACTCGTGGAAACAATGTACTACTTTTCGCTCAGTCACTCGTGCTTGCTCATTTGGTCTCAGAGTTACACAGAAGAAACAGTTGAGCGTGTTTACAATAAGAATTTATTGCACAGTTGTTCTTCTAGTATAAAATATATGTGCTGCGACAACTGTTGAACAGTAGCAGAGATATATGATCAGCAGTACAGTGAATAAAAAGGGATAGTACAGTTCTACCATTTTGCAATAGTCATGAACATATACATAAATATAAAATGCATTTATAAAATAAAGCGCATACTCCTACGATGCCTGTCTAGATGTACCTAGCATGTGAGTAGGTGCGAAAGAAGCCAAGAATCCCGCTAGGATTTAGTCAAACCCCATTACCTGAATAATGAGTGTGGGACCTCGTCCTGGTCTCGAGTTGGACACCCCGCAAGGGATGATTAGACCACTGTCAGCTGGAGCGACTGCATGTAGGAGCCTCAGCGTCTCTGGTCAGTGTGTCGGCCTGGAAGTCTCGGTTCCCTCTAACTACTGATAGCAAGAGGTGCTGTATTTATACAGAAAAGTATAGAGTCCCTTTGTCCCTTGTGTTAGCCATTGTTGGGTATGAAGATGACGTATGGGATGAACCGGTTACGTAGATGTTTATGCAGGTGGATCCTAGCCCCTGCCTGGTTTCCTAGAACTCTTATGAATATTTAATCATACTGGATGAGCACATCGAAGATGGTATAGGAGGCCATTGTTCAGGAGAAACCCTCCTTCTGTACCCAAACCACAGTCTAGATAAGGTTCAGCCCTCAGCGCCCGTTATTGTGGAGAATAGGGAACTAATGTAGGTGAAAGATTATGCCTATATTAGGGCATCTCAAACCATGCCTATATTAGGGCATCTATATGAAACAACACCCACTGCTCTTAATACTCAACAATAATAAACAATGATAGCAAACTACTAAGTCATACTAGGTGGTAGCGCATATAATGGTCAGTGAGCCACATAAAAACATTTTTAAAATTTTAAAAGCATATTAAAAACATTTCTAAGAGGAGAATAATGTGTAGAGTCAGTTTTTGAAATTGTACTCAAGCTAAAGGTGTAGCTGAGTTCATTTATAGAATTTAAAACTCTTACATGCGTTTTTAGAAGGCCATGCTTTCTTTAGCGATAATGTCAATTTAGTAGGAAATGTTCCAAATTTAATCAGAGTCGAAATGAAAAAGGAAACTCCGAATTCTTTCCCAGCACATGGTGAGCCAATTGAAGATTAAGTGTCCTGGCTGGGAGACGCAACATCACAGTCACTTGCTGTAGGGGACGGGAATTGTAATATTTCACACAGTACGTCGATGGAGCACAGATTATATTCAGTACTGCCCAGAGTTGGCATATCGGCAGCCGGTGCTGTAGTCGATACCTCAGTGCCCGTAGTGCTAGTTGTAGCGCTTGTGCTGGTGTCAGCGCTAGTGGTGGCTGAGCCTCACCTCAGCTGCAGAAAAAGGCACCTGCGGGTTCTCAAGGAATGCATTAGTCAGGATAGGAATATGCTGGGGACACAGCCGAGCGTGGGACCTCAGGGGTTCCAGCCTCGTATTCAAGTCCACAGGCGTCTCCAACTCGAGTGTCAGACAAATGTCCAACACGCATTCTTCACCGCAAAACAGGCATCGAAGAACAGGTAAGATGCAGTCCATCCAGACTGGTCTAAACGATAAGAACCAAGAAGCACTTAGTTGTCGTAGGCGAGGCGCGCCCAGATGTTGTACCATGCGCTCACGGTATCTACGTTCCAGAAGGGCTTTCGCCATTTCGTTCGTGATTGGGCCGTCCATTGCGTATCAGGAAAATGACGATCAGGATTCCAGCTATTAAAAGCAGTATCAGAGGTAAACCTCCAAAGATGCTTCCAAATACGGAGTGTATAAAATTTGGGATAACTCCGAGGACTGTTTGGAAGGTGCTTAGAAAACCTGACCCTATGGTCTTAAATAGGTGTACAATACCACTCGTATCAGACATGTTAAAGATACGACCCACCATTTCTACGAAATGAAAGGGGCAGTTTGTACGAATAAGTGCCTGTATCTCGGTCGAGGTACTTGCAACTTGAAGATCAAAGGTCTCTCGAGCGGAGGTCAAGGGTACAGTCTGCTGTAAAAGCATGGCTTTCATTCTGCTCAAAGTGTCAAATTTTATAAAAGATATCTCGAACGAAGGCCACAAAGGCGCCTCCCTGACTGTACTTGTTGGGGGAAACAATACTTGCATACAGCAAGTAACCCTGGCGATGCCCGGAAGCATCCCACAGCAACCTTGATCATTCAGCATCAAGTAACTCCCATTCGAGAGCCACTCAAAAGCTGGTGTGACCACGGCAGCTGGAGTTCCTTTCATGTGGCAAGACAAATTCGCCACTGAACCATTACAAGCTCCATGTAAAATAATATCTTGACACATGAGAGAGCCGCTTAAAGCGTTCTTGCAGTTTGTATCACTCAGAAACACTTCACGATCCCCACTCTGGCATCGAAATCTATATGGTAATTCCCAGGATTCCTTAATGTATTCTTTACCCAACTCTTCATATCTGCCTGCCTGCGCTCAAGGCAATACTGAAACTGAAAGGTCGTGACCGGGAGAGTGATATGGCCGTGAATTAGCCATTCTGTTGATGGTGATTCCGCCACTGTGAATGGTAGCCTGTCCAGTTTTTCAATACGCAGCATTGTATATTTAGCTCCCCTTTGTGCCATTTCTATCTGTGTATCTGTTAGATTGTATTCAGAAAACAGAGACGTACGGTTTATAAAATGCCAAGGCACAAAGCCTGCATGCAAAGATTGCAGCGTCCAGCTTAATAACATAATAGAATGTAACTGAGATTGGCCGTGTTGTAATATGGCTAAATCCTGTTCCAGTATGTCGATAGCAGAAGATACAATGTTGCCCAATGAATATATCCTGGAGGTCAAAGTTGTTAACCCATTATCTACCACAGCTAAAGCTTTTTCTAAGTTTATACGGTCTATTTCCTGTATTCTCTCTGCAGCCTCTTGTTGGGAAATCTTCCAGTTTTCATTATAGGCAGCATAAATGCCTGCATATATGAAACGTTTTTGACGTGTTTTCCTGGGTCCTAGTAAAAAGTCCCTAAGATCCATGTCAAGTGAGAGTAAAGATAAGTGTTGTTTCACTTCTGCAAGTGTTGAGGTTTCTAGCCAACTGAGGCACAACTTCCCAACACTGTAGGATGTCACTACCCCTGGATGTTCTCTCTGTACATAACGTGGGTCTGGCCTATGGATACTGAGTCCCTCGGTGATGTTCAGGAATCGCTTATGACAGCTATTCGTGTCTAAGGGCCAAACCACCCACTGTTTCCAATTTGTGTCTGTTCTATTATACTTTAAGATGTCATCCACCGTTGCCCCTTCTTTTGTAGTTGAATTCTGCCACCCCCCATATGTCGGTATTGGAAACCTAGGGGTGTTCAGGTCCTTGCTCTTGGCTAGTCCAAGACAGGATGTCTGTTGCACAGTATCATTTAAAAAGATCATCTGCTGTGGAATGAGGCATGCTCTAAATAGTGCCTCTGTACCCTGGACTCGCCAGTCCCTTGAACCCCAAACTGATTTTAGGTCAATTTCGTCTTTCCATAGGTCGAAACCCTGTTCAGACAATTGGGCCAAAAAGGAAGCAGAGTAAATCTGTTTAGTGTTTGTCAACATAATTTTCAGTGCTGATGTTGGTGCAACCTTACAGTAATACGAGGCTGGATCTGTGGTGTTAAACCCTGAAAAGTATGAAAATTTCTGTGCAAACGTTTGTGAACTACTTTTTGGTGGTGTTGGGCAATGTTCCCACTGATGGTACTCAAAAACATTCCTAGGTGAAATGGATCTGTGCAGGAAATGACCATAATGTTGGTAACAGTACAATGTGTCATAATCTGAAGAACCCTCTAACATTTCATTATTAGAAAATGCAGCAGTTTTCTCTAAATCAGACAACATGTTGTTAATTGTTTCAGAGTCCCAATCATCAGAAAATGTACTTGAGGTAATGATATCACTTAATGAAATTTTAAATACATGATTAATTTTTAAAAGCTCGGTCGGACCGAATATGTTAAAATCAACCTTGTCCCATACTATACCATACGGTATAGGAACTGCTGTAATGTTCACTGATGACAAGTCTCTTTGCTCACGATGTGATGATGGATGTGGCTTCAGTAGTATGTTGACCTTTTGGGCTGTGGAACTTTGTTGAAGATAGCGTCCATTAATAAGCATACTAAAAGTTAGTACTAAGCCAAGCCAGAAAAGAAAAAACAATATCCCAGAAATTACCCAGAGTTCAATCCAAGGCGATACCAGGTATGTCTTTTTTAGAAAGTGAAGAAAGTTCTTTATTTGTTGCTTGAATGGTGTTTTGGCTGGCGTCGTTTCCGGCTCGCTTGGATCCAGAGAAAACGTATCAAAGTTCATGAAATAGCCAGAAGCAGTTCGATCAATTGTAGGAATTGCTTCGGGTTTGGTTGAAATGTTATTTTGCTCTTGACGAGGTATGTTGACGTAGACTTCTGTATTAGGTCTACTTGTGAATTAATTTGATGTTCATTTTGAATTTGAATGTCTGGTTCAAGTGGAACAAGTTCCATAGCATTGTTGCTTAGTCCTTCATTCCTTACAGGTGGCTCTTCAAACGTGATGAGTCTTTCGGTTTGAACTTCTTGGATTGTAGCGAGAGGAGGGCGTCTGCTACTGTGGAGACCACAAGGCCTACTGCTTATTATTGGCCACATAGTGTGGTTTGATTAAGTCGATTGAGACAAATCTTTTCTCCTTTTTCCCGGCAAGAGGCGGCAAAAGTACAGTTCTTGTTCCTTGTACTGCAAGGACTGTTAGAGGTGTTCTGTATGAAGGTCCAAATACCTTTTTGTCCGCAATTTTCTCTCTGACCAGATCCCCAACTTTTGGGATCCAGGCAGGTCTTGCCGTGTCTGCCTTGACTTCCCCAGTGGCGGTCTGCTACAGTCGGACATTGCTTTGTTTTGTCCTGGATTCATTTAGATCCTGTAAAACAGCCAAACGATCATGGATATCAAATGGTTTTTCATCCGCCACTGTGCCTTCACAATCAAGATCAGGTACCCACATTCGTGTCCCAAAGAGGACTTCATATGGAGTTACACCCCCTAGAGAGTTTCTTGGCTGGTTGTTTAACGCCCGCTGTACCCCATAAAGGTGTTTGACCCAACTACCGCCCTTGCCTAATACCCTAGCTGTTAAAGATTGCTTTAAGTCCTGGTTTTCCTCTCCACAACCGAATTTCCCTCGGGATGGTACGGAGAGGAGTACCGCAATGCTACGCCCATTCCTTCCATGGCCTCTTTGTAAGCCCGAGAGCTAAACTCAGGGCAGCGGTCAGAATGTAACGTGCTAACTGCGTATGTGCCGATAAAGACTCACACATCTTTGATAACAGTTTGAGCGTCAGCCGAGCGCTGAGGCCATACCCATAGGAATCTTGAGCAGGAATCCACTGCAACCATGATATATTTGTAAGGGGCTGCAGTGGTCCAAGTACACACATGCAAGAGGTTTGTCGGATTTTAATAATGGCGTCTGCGCGGGTTTTGCTACCGTGGAGCCTTTCATCTGCTGGCAGATGTCGCAATTCAAGACAAAGTCTTTAGTTTGCTTAGTTAACCCTGGCCACCAATAGCGCTGTTTCAGTAAAGAAATAGTCGCTGTAACGCCTGTGTGCGCAGAGCCCAAACCCTCATGTGCTGCGAGTATTAAACCTTGCCTACGATCCATATTTGGTATTACCCTATCCCCCACTCCAGGAATCTGAGCATATGGAATGTTACTTGCATCTAACTTGTAGGAGTATTTGAGTGGAAATTTTTTGAGTACTGCTGTGCTGCCTTTGCGTGAAGCAATGACAGCTACCATAATCTCACTGTCTATTCTCGTTTTGGAAGGAGTGAGTGCAGCTACGGAAGCCGTGCGAACAGCCCCCTTTGCGGCTTCATCAGCCAATGAATTCCATTCAACGTGAACGCCTTCACGTTGATGACTCAGTGTATGGATCACGTGAGTCCTTGGTAGCTCGTTTTTCAACTCTGCTACCTGTTCCCATAGCATTTTATGCTTAATTGTGCCACCTTTCGCATCTTTAAACCCGTTTTGCTCCCAATGGTATAGGTATTCATTATATGACTGAACACAGTAAAACGAAATCACACACGATTAGTGTGGGGAATTCGTGATCCGTATTTACCAGTGCCAGTATCAGTGCTTTTAACTCTGCCAACTGTGCTGTGCAGTCTCCTAGCGATTGCGTTTTTGTGCCACTTGGATAGAACTTTCCATCCTGCATGCGACCTTTAACGATAGCACACGCTGCGCTATATTGCTGCTTACTTTCTATGGCCGGTTGCGCAGATCCGTCAGTATAAATAATATATTTATACTGATCGAGAGGCAAGATTTCATTTGGTAGAGGATATTCTTGTTCGTATTGCAGGAATGCTTGTGTTTTTAAACTTGGATCAAATCTGTATTCAACGTCCGTTGCAGTAAGAGAATTAGCCCATTGTATCCATCTCGGATGTAAGGCTTTAGCATTAGGAATGGTAGCCTTTGTAACAGCCCCGAAGGCCGGTACCGGGGTTACGACAATAATGCGTTTTCCCTGTGCCAGTGCTCTTTCTCTTGCTACTGCGGTCTGAACAGCTGTCAGTATTTTTCTGTTGAACTGAAACGCATTTCTGCATTTGTGTACAGGTGTGATTTGTATGCGATTGGTACAGTTTCTCCTTCATTGAAGGTTAAGTAAGTGTACCCGCATTGACCCGCAATTATACGGATCACCAAGTGGCGTACGTTTACGCGTGTTTGCAAGTGTTTGGAAGCTATCATGTCTTCCTGGAGTGAACGAAGAATATTAGTATGTTCTTGTGTCCAATTACCCTTGGGGGAGTCGACAAAATTGTCGCTGGGACCCCAACGCTGAGAATGCGGTCAGATACCTGCTTTCAGGCGCTATATTTTGTCAGAAAAATCCATTTGAGATATCAAGTGTTGTTTTGTATTTTTTCCGCACAATGTTATTCATTAATGCGGCACTATGTGCATTTTGGACAGCAAATGTCTTTGTGCACGAGTTTAAATGTCTGTAATCTAAAACTAGACGATATGTATTGTCGGGTTTAGAGACGGGAAACAAAGGATTGTTCATTGGAGAGGTACATTTTTCAATGACCCCCTGGTATTCAAGTTGATCTAAGATCTCCCTGACCTGTTTTTTAGCTTCTTGCTTTATTGGGTATTGCCTCTGAGCATTAGGTGAAACTTTTAACGGGATCACGTGGTAGGTTGAATCCTCATCCCACCCAGCGTGATTTTTGTACAATGCTGGAGCTTGGGCTACTGCCCACTCCTGTGCATATGCATGTTTAAGGTGAACGGGAACATGGTCGGAAAATGCAGGAAAAATTATACTTTCTCCCCTGGGGCACTCCATTACGAATGCTGGCGTCTAATCTTGTTCAGCTAACAGGATGTCATATCCAGATGATAAGTTCTTCCAAAAGAGACCTTTTACTTTCCTGGGCTTGTCCCCCTCCATCCGAGTGTTATTTCATGTAACTTATGTGGGGCGCTCACCCTTTTATCTGGTGTTTCCACCGTGATATAATCATTTAAGTCCGCGGTCACCAGAAATTCCTTCAGGTTCTGGCGAGCTATTGTTACTTCTGCCACACTGTCTAGCATCGTCAGAGCCCATTCCCCGTTCAGAAGTTGTGTCCTCAGAATTCTGGGCATGTCCGATTTTCAGACCAGCAACTTTCTTTTTCTTAAATTGAGGTTTTGATTTTGGCTTATCTTCTTTTTGGAAGTAAAGTCTGGAGCGCGCTGCTGGTCTCTGGCCTGTGTGCGCTCCTCTGTGTTCTGACCGTCCTTCTCTCTCGGAGTTTTTCTTCGAGTCCTGAAAGGAACGAGAGGAACGTGTATCAGTATCCTGATACCGGTCAGGTTTCCTAATATTATCCCTATTCCTAAGGTTGTACCTCTTTTTAGAGGGCTCTTGTGGAGGAGACCTACCTCGGGACTGAGATCTGTTGTCTTTAAACTTTTGTTGTTTTTTATTATCCCACTTTTTAGAAGAAGTCGGTGTCTGCTTAGAAGTGTCCTTTTCGGGACTGCCCATTAGTTGAGGTTTTACAGCTTTTCCCCCCAAACTATCCCTGCCTAACTGCATACGCAGTTTCAATTATTTTGGGTAGTTCATTCTCCTGTTCTAATGGAGAGAACTCCCGTAGGCGTTGGCGGATTGCCACTGATGCTGCTTCCTCTTTAATGTTAGCTAGTATTATGGCTGATACCTGGTCGTAGTTATTTAATAACTTCATCCCTAAGTTCAGAGCAGGCTCTGCTCCGTACTCATTTTGTATTTGTCTTAATACATCTGGTATCACTGCTAATGAAGGAATACCATGAGTTCTGGTATATATGGCAGCAAAGACTGTACCCCAAGAGGTACAATCCTCTAACTGTGGTGTAATCCCCATGGGCAAGCAGATTAACATTGTTTTTCAAATGGTGTGGTATTTGGGAATACTGCGTCTAACTGGGCTATTTTCTGAGCTACCCAGAAAGGAATTTGTTCACGTTTTGTGGGCATTTTACCCATTACCGCGTGTAATGTTTGTGGAGTAATTTTAGTACCTGTGCTCTGTGTAGGAGGTGTATTTGGTGTAATTACTGTTGGTTGGACCGCAAGTGTCCTCATGACGAATTGTGTCATGTTTCTGTAAAGTTTTATCAACTCTGTGTTGAAAAAGCAATTCATCATTTGGCATTGTGTCAATGTCAGGATGTGGTGCATAGGTCGCTAATATCGGCCATGTTGCTCCTGGTCTTCCTAATGGACCGAGTCTTGCTCTTCTTCTTGAGTGGGGTAGGGCGCCATTAAACCAGAAATTATGTTCCTGGTAGGTAAGCGGAATTTCAATCTCCTCAAACGGAGTGTAGAGCGCTGGGACTTCTTCATGTATATAATAATTAAAAGTTTTTGTTATAGCATTTGCTGCTGGGAATGTAACCCATGAATAGAATACCTCTGTTTGGAAATCTTCGTGTGCCTCTATCACGAATATTACTACACCTCCTCTGACTGGTACACCATTTTTGAGGAGTTTAACTGTGAGTGTGTGTCTTACATTGGGTGCAATATGTATTGCATTGGCATCTTCCTCATCTGACTGACCTACTTGTGCCAGCGGGTCTAATTCTCCGTTTTTTCTGTAGTCATTGTGTTAAGAACACGGAATAACTGTCCAAGGAAATTAAGATAAGGTGTTTTGCACAATTTTGGGAACTAAATGTCCCTCAAGCTTGATTAACCAACAGCCAATAAATAGGATTTCTCGCCTACTCAGCTGTGGCAGAGTTTGTGCCCACCCACTCCAGACGTCTCTGGGTTTTGTGAGTAGGGGTCTCTGAGAATAAGCACAACTGAACTACTCAGATTCTACTGTTAAATAAGTACCAAACCAACGTTGATGGCGCCATGTAGTGTAGTTCCTATAGTACCCCTGCAGGACCTGCGCTTTTGGATAACATACACTGTGGGCCTGGTAGCAGACTGATTCTGAGCACCCCCACCGCGTATGTTAGCCTGATTGCATTAGCTAGCTCACAGTGCCACTAGAATCTCCTTTTTATCAGAGAGATTAGTTTTTGGCAACCTCAGAACATGACAACCCTGATTCCTCAGACTCGTGGAAACAATGTATTACTTTTCGCTCAGTCACTCGTGCTTGCTCATTTGGTCTCAGAGAGTTACACAGAAGAAACAGTTGAGCGTGTTTACAATAAGAATTTATTGCACAGTTGTTCTTCTAGTATAAAATATATGTGCTGCGACAACTGTTGAACAGTAGCAGAGATATATGATCAGCAGTACAGGGAATAAAAAGGGATAGTACAGTTCTACCATTTTGCAATAGTCATGAACATATACATGAATATAAAATGCATTTATAAAATAAAGCGCATACTCCTACGATGCCTGTCTTGATGTACCTAAGTGTACCTAGCATGTGAGTAGGTGCGAAAGAAGCCAAGAATCCCGCTAGGATTTAGTCAAACACCATTACCTGAATAATGTGTGGGACCTCGTCCTGGTCTCGAGTTGGACACCCCGCAAGGGATGATTAGACCACTGTCAGCTGGAGCAACTGCATGCAGGAGCCTCAGCGTCTCTGGTCAGTGTGTCGGCCTGGAAGTCTTGGTTCCCTTTAACTACTGATAGCAAGAGGTGCTGTATTTATACAGAAAAGTATAGAGTCCCTTTGTCCCTTGTGTCAGCCATTGTTGGGTATGAAGATGACGTACGGGATGAACCGGTTACGTAGATGTTTATGCAGGTGGATCCTAGCCCATGCCTGGTTTCCTAGAACTCTTATGAATATTTAATCATACTGGATGAGCACATCGAAGATGGTATAGGAGGCCATTGTTCGGGAGAAACCCTCCTTCTGTACCCAAACCACAGTCTAGATAAGGTTCAGCCCTCAGCACCCGTTATCGTGGAGAATAGGGAACTAATGTAGGTGAAAGATTATGCCTATATTAGGGCATCTCAAACCATGCCTATATTAGGGCATCTATATGAAACATAAGACCTTGCGCCATCTCTGGTGTAGTTGCCATTTGTGATCTGCAAGGCATGGACAGCAGAGTTTGCCCACCCTTGTGTTCAAAGAGCCTGCAAGGTGTTGTACCACCAGGAAAATGTCAGTGCTCCAACCAAGTCCAGACCGTAGAGCCTCCTAGCCAATGTTCTCTTATTTCTTTCCTCTGTGTGCAGCAGTGTAAGGTCTCTGTGCGCTGCAGCCAAGGCTATGTGCGCCAGGAACCCGTCTGCACATGTGGGTGCAGCGACAAATATCAAGTCCAGATTGTGTGAGTATTCATGTTAATCGCAGTGCCAGTCATGTGCTGCAATTAACATGAATACTTTTTCAGAGGCACACAATATGCCCCGCACAGGGACGGCCTTGGCGCTGGTGGCGCCCTGTGCAACGTTTGTTGTCGCCCCCCAATGACCACCCCACCCTCAAGGCATCAACTTATCTGTATTTTATAGGGGTCGAAACGTTGACTTTTCTTGTTCTTATCAAACATGGATGACAGATTAGATATCTGCATTCTCCTCTGTGTGTGTTATGATTTATCATTTATATGGATGCCAGTCGTCTGGCCGGATAGGTTTCAAACTCTGCTTTTTGATGTATATATGCTCACTACCTTTCCCTTATGCTCACTTTCACTAACCCCTCACGCACTATCATCCCTTGCCAATGCACCTTTTCAATTGTTCGATTGATATTGTTATTGATACTGTTCTACAGATTGTGTTTTACTTTTGGATTTGTTCCTAGATCTGATAGAATAAAATTCATAGCCATTCTTGGCCTTATTCTAATGTGGTGTATGATTTTCATTTAGTTATATATGATTAATGCTTATATTTATGTTGTTAGACTCATTTCCACTGTGACGCTCTCTTTATGTACTGCCCTTTACCAGAGTCCAATGGTCTTACGGGTTACCCTATTGATATATAAGCCGGAGCCGACGGCAGAGAAGGCCTAGGCCCCCCAACCGAGTCCGCGGGGCCCGAAGGCGCGCGGCGGGTTCGGGTCGCCCAAAGATGACATGCATCGCCTCGTAAAACTTACGAAGTTGGGCGGGAGGTGCTCCGGGTCCTGGGAAGGGAAGGGAGGGAAAGGGAAGGGAGGGAAAGGGAAGGGAAGGGAGGGAAAGGGAAGAGAAGGGAAGAGAAGGGAAGGGAAGGAAGGGAAGGAAGGGAAGGAAGGGAAGGAAGGGAAGGAAGGGAAGGAAGGGAAGGAAGGGAAGGAAGGGAAGGAAGGAAAGGAAGGAAAGGAAGGAAAGGAAGGAAGGGAAGGGAAGGGAAGGGAAGGGAAGGCCCCGAGTCGACTCTTCGCACGCGCGGAGCCGCGGGAGGGGCACCGCCCGCATCCCTCGTCACGTCAGCCGACCAACGGGGAGAAGTCGAAGAGCGACGATGCTTCTTTTTGTGCTTCGACTTACTTGACCCCGAGTGCGAAGACTTCGATGACTTGGACGAGTGGTGATGGCTCCGCAACTGGTCCCTCGACCTCCCTTGCGACCGTGACCTCGGACGGCCCGGAGCCGACTGCTGGCGCTCAAGCAGCTTTCGGGACCGCTCCCGCAAAGCCTTCGGAGCCATCGACCGGCAGTCGGAGCACGACTTGGGGTCGTGGTCGCGCTCCAGGCAAAAGAGGCACACGCGGTGCGGATCCGTAACCGACATTATGCGGTTACAGGAACCGCATGCCTTGAAGCCGGGCATCCCTCGTGCACCAGGAGTCGATGGACTCAAAAACGAAGTCGACAAAAGTCGAGAAAAAAGTCAGTCAAAAAGTGACTGGAGGTACCGCTCTCTCCGGATCTGCGCTGGCTGGCACGGAAAAAGAAAGAACTGATGTCAGCGCGCGAGGGCGGCGTCTAAGTAGCTACCGCGGCGTCATCCCGGCGACCACGACGCCAACGAGGGACGCGGAGCCGACCGACGCCACCTTCAGACGAGCAGAGGTACTGCTGACGAAAAAACTTTCCGGATCCAGTCTGACGCCTGGGGGTAATTCGAAGGTAAGGAATCTATAACTAACGTGCTTCTTTCAGATATGTCATTCATACTGGTGGACAGTATAGTTTAAGAGTGCTTGGTCTGGAGAAGCACAAACTCAGAATTTTAAACATAACACTATAGATGGGATTACTATTTAATAAGATTTTTTTTTTTTACACAAATGAACCTATTTTGCAAGGTTAGAATAATGGAAGGCTGGGAGGAAAAGCAACGGTATAATAATAATATACCTTGTAGTTTGCATGCAGCTCTTTGATGTCAGTTATTAGCTCACTGTTCTATATTAGGACTTTAACTTGTACACTGCGAGGAACAAAAGGATCTCTCTGACAAAAGCACTGACCTCTTTACGTTATATGCACTTTGTGATCTGCATGGTACACGTACTTTGCATCAGGCATATTAACCCACTGCGCTACTTTTGGTTGAGTCAAAACTTCCACTAAACAAAACTCTGATCTCACTCCAGGACCGAAATACCTATCACCTCTCCTTTTACACACTAACCAGACATCTCTGCTCCACCCATCTGGCCCTGGCCACTGTCCCGCGGCGAGGCAGTGTCCTGGTGAGGAGGTAACCTTGACATGTGTGTGACTATAGGTACCCCTTCCCTCCCGTTTTGAAGGCTCATATGGCTTTATCTGGGTAATATATAAAACCCATTCTGCATTATACCTATTGGGGTATAGTATACTGTGCATGTATATTTGTATGTGCACCACTTAGTTAGCATTATATGTAAATACACCTATTTGTGATTTGAGTGTAGAAGGGATCTCTTCTAGGTCCTGATGAGAAGCCAGGAGAGGGCTTCGAAACATGTCGACACATGACACGGCTCATTGAAGCATATTATCTCATTCCCCATTTTTAACGATACCAGCTCAAAGGAACATTAAAATTCACTTTTCCACTGAGCCAGGTATTTTTTAATTTTCACCATTTACTCACTCTCGACCCTTCCACTCACACTCCTACACCACACATAGTATTGTTTTTCGCAATCAGTGCTCCCACGTAGTCGTAGGTCGCAGCATGCCCCGTCCCGCAGCGGGGCGGGAAGACCCCGATGATGAAGCATGCCACCAAGGGTCTTTTTGGTGGGTGAGGGGTATTTAAACAAAGCTGTGTGCTTTCCACCATTGTAGGAGACACGTAGTCTGGAGGAACACTTTTGTACTTTCCCCATAAGGGTGGATCCTTTTGTTTTTTGACACTGTCCCACGGATCCGCAAGACCTCGGCTGGAGGAAGATCCTTCTCCTACCTTGCTGTGAATACCTGGAACTCCCTACCTCTGCATCTCAGGCAATCACCGTCACTGCCTCAATTCAGGAAGGACCTCAAGACCTGGCTCTTTGACTGAACTGCAGAACCCCTCCCCACCAGCACCTTGAGATCCTTACGGGGGATTAGTCACGCTCTACAAGAACCCTAATTGAGTGATTGATTGACTTTTAAATATTGTGCTTCAAAAATAGAATAGCGTCAACAACCAATATATCAACAAGGGAATTATATACAAGTATCTGACATGTACATAACCTCAAGGTACATAGATGTATAGTTAAGAATAGTAAATCTAAACCTACCAATATACATTTATATCATTTGTAATTTGGTTGTCAATATTTTTGCGACAATATTCTCATAGCACAAGGATTCTGTAGTCCGTATTCTGACATACGACTTCTGTAATTGAGTGCACCCTGCACAGACCCTGGACATTGTGGACAATAGGGAATACATCCCCGGGTACATATTAAAGGTTTTATGGGTGTATGGGGCTTGTGTTTGCTATGTGAGGCTCAAAATAGACATAGGATGCTGTCCTTAAGTAACTAAGATCCCGATTTGGGGATTGGCAAGAGATTCACTATAGACTAGCCCCAGCTGCTGAAGTCCACAGTGATTACATGCCCTAAAAATCATACACGGATCTTCTCTAAGATTTATAAAATGCTGGGACTTGGTCATATTTTCCAAGCATTAAACAACATTAATGACTGTAGGATCTACACAAGATCTTTTATTCCATGTTCTTGTAAGTTGAGGGCTCAGATGGAATCTTTGACACAGTCATTAATATATAGATAAGCAGAATAAACAAACCAATGTTTTCATGATTCTACCTCACGAAATTCGTAAATAAAGATAAAACATGTTGGGAATAATCACCAAGTTCCACACATTTTCTCATCCATGGAAATATGAAAGGCTGAGTCAGCCTGACCAGAATTCCTGCATTTGGCATATCGTTCTCTCCAGCGGGCACTCTATTCCAATAGCTATCTCACCGCCTATCCAAGAAACCAGAGTTTTGTTTTAAAAAACACACAATGAATGTCCCCCCCTCCCACCTCCCCACCTGGACCAGATGCCCTGGGAAGATATGCATCAGTGTGTATGACGTGCAATGGGAAGGCTGCCGAAGTTTGTGGGGGCGGTTTTTCCCCCACCTCTGTACATTTGGCCATTGACCCAGGGTAATTAGCACGCCAAGGTATTTTCTAGGCACTGGCCAGCGCTGACACTAAAATAAAGGTGCCCACTTTCTTAGCGCTTTGCTGTGAACACCGAGATGCTTGTTTTTACGGCGCTAGCATCTTGTTTGCACACCCCTGCAGACCGGTGTTTCTTGGAGCTGTAGCACACAGTGATTCTGAAAGCACACGTATGCTTGTAGACTTGCTGCATTTCTTTTGGTAATAGAGCGGGCCAGACTGTGTGCTGCGCTCTATTCCCAAAAGAAATGCAGCAAGTCAACAAGCACACGTGTGCTTTCAGAATCCCTTGAGAGCACACGTCGTGCTTTTAAACTAGCTGCCTTTCATTTGTTAAAAGGGCGCGGCTGCGGGCAGATTGTATGCCTTTGTTAAAGTAATCATGTTAATTGCAGCGCATGATGGGCACTGAGATTAACATGAATACTTTCACAAAGGCATACAATCTGCCCCGCACCTGTGTGCGCTTCAAACACCCCACTGTGCGCTCGAGGTGAGATAGGCGCGTGCCCGCGCAGGCGCGCACCTTACAGGGAACAGTGCTCCTAGCACAGGGTCCACAATCCCACCCCGCTTGTTGCAAAACCACATGGCAGTGGTGTTGTCCGTGAACACCTGCACCAGCCTCCCTTTGATGGAAGGAAGGCTTTCAATGCCAAATGAAACACTCCTCTCCAGAAGATTTCTCTCTGGCAAAATCTCAGCTTCATATCACAGTCCTCTGATCTCCACCTCTCCCAGATGGCCAGTCACAGCTATGCATGGGGAAAGGAGAGTGGTCTGTCGCTGAACCAATTTCTGTTAGCCACCAATGCAGGTCTTATACAGTCTCCTTCGAAATCTGGACTAGGTCTGCGCCCACCAGTACTCCAGATCCCACTGCAGAGCCCGCATGTACCATCTGGTGTGCTTTACCAGCAGAATGCAGGAGGCCATCAGACCCAGCAGCCTTAGAGTCCGCCTCCTCGAAATCCAGTATTAAGGTTGAAACATCTGGATCATAGACCGAATATACTAGACTCTCTGCTTCAGAGAATATGTGCAGAACTGCACTTAATACAGAAAGGCTCAGATGAAAGGGAGCATCTGAGGAGGAGTCAGGGGTGACTTTGGAATGTTGATAGTGAACCCAAGCGAGTGCAAAAGGTTCGCCATAGTCTGGAGGTGGTAGTCTGGAACTGGGTGATGACTGCCTGGGGCTATCCTACCTTCCGCTGGCAGTCATCAAGGTAGGGGGAAGACTGGAACCCTCGACTTCTGCAGATGTGCTGAAGCACAAGTTACTAACTTGTGTAACGATATATCTGTAAGAGACAGTAGTTAGTGACAGATTCCTTACCTTAGAATATCCCCAGGCGTCAGGCTGGATCCGGAAAGTTTTTTGCGTAGCAGTACCCTTGCGCGTCGGTAGGCGGCGTCGTGTGGCTCCGCGTCCGTCGTCGGCGTCGTGATCGCCGGGATGACGTCGCGGGCAGTACTTAGGCGCCGCCCCTGCGCGCTGACGTCAGTTCTGTACACGACTTTCCGCGCCAGGAACGCAGAGCCATGCAAGAAGCTGACATAGGTGTCTGAAAAATACTAGGGCCCTGAAAGGGATGTCCTTAACCCTAGAAATCAGTTCGCAGAACGGGGGAGGATGGGTGGGGCGGTAAGGAATCTGTCACTAACTACTGTCTCTTACAGATATATCGTTACACAAGTTAGTAACTTGTGCATCTGAAAGAGACACGTTAGTGACAGATTCCTTACCTTAGAATAGATACCCCAGCAATACCAACCCCGGTGGTGGGTCTGCGAACAAAGATCAGATAAGGAAGTCCTGGAGGACAGAACGGCCAAAGAAGCCGTCCCTCCGGACCTGACTGTCAAGGCAGTAATGCTTTGTAAACGTGTGCAGCGAGGCCCACGTAGCTGCCTGACAAATAACGGGCAGCGGAACACCGCGGCCCAAGGCCGTGGTAGCAGCCGTTGCCCTGGTGGAATGGGCACGCAGCCCAACAGGAGGCGCCTTCTTAGCCAAAGAATAGCAGGTCTTGATGCACAAGGTAACTCAGCGGGAGATGGTTCGTTTGTGCACCGCCCGACCTTTTTGGCGCCCACGTAGCCAACAAAGAGCTGGTCATCCACCCGGAAGTGTTTTGTGCGGTCGATATAGAAGGAGAGCGCACGTTTTGGGTCCAGACGGTGGAGCCTCTCTTCCTCTCTGGAAGGATGCGGAGGCGGAAAGAAGGTAGGCAAAGTGATGGTCTGCCCAATGTGAAAGGCAGTAACCACCTTTGGCAAGAAGGACGGACGCGTCCGAAGAACAACCTTGTCTGGATGAACAGACAGAAAGGGAGGTTTGCAAGATAAAGCCTGGAGCTCACTCACCCGCCGAGCGGAGGTGATGGCCACCAGAAAGGCTGTCTTTAGAGTCAGAAGACGAAGAGGACAGTTATGCAGAGGCTCAAAGGGAGCGCACATTAAAAAGGTAAGAACCAAGTTCAAGTCCCACTGAGGCATCACAAATGGAACAGGAGGAAAGAGGTGTGTAATGCCTTTTAAGAACCTGTTAACAACAGGGGACTTGAAAAGGGAGGGCTGATCAGGGAGCCTGAGGAAGGCCGAGATAGCACAGAGATAACCCTTGATGGTACCCAGGGCAGAACCCTGTTGGGCCAGAGAAAGAAGGAACAGAAGGACCTCAGAAAGAGGGGCAGAAAGGGGGTTCACAGCCTTTGCTGTGCACCATGCCACAAATTTGTTCCACCTGCAGGCGTATACCACCTTAGTGGAGGGACGCCTGGCTGCCAGAATCACATCACAAACTTCGGGAGGCAAGTCGAAAGGAATCAACTGCCGCTGCTCAATCTCCACGCAAGCAGGTGTAGACTGGACAGGTTCGGGTGGAGGACCGTCCCCTGCTGCTGCGACAGAAGATCCTCCCGAAGAGGCAGACGGATCGGGGGATCTACGCTCATACTGAGTAGCTCGGGATACCAAACTCTTCGAGCCCAGTCCGGAGCCACAAGAATGACTTGGGCCCGGTCGTGCCGAATCTTCTTCAACACTCTGGGTAGAAGTGGTATAGGCGGAAAGGCGTACAATAGAGCCGCAACTCCACTCGTGACGAAAAGCGTCGCCGAGCGAGTGCCGCCTTGGAAATTCCAACGCGCAAAACTGATGACATTGCGCGTTCTCTTCGGTGGCGAATAGATCTAACCAAGGCTCTCCCCACTGTAGAAAGAGTCCTTGCGCCACTTCCGAGTGAAGACGCCATTCGTGATCCATCATGCACCTGCAGCTGAGTTCGTCCGCCCTGGCGTTCAGGGAACCTGCCAGGTGTTGAACCATCAGGAACATGCCCTGATGTTCCAGCCATGTCCAGAGGCGCAGAGCCTCCTGACAAAGGGTCCACGATCCCACCCCGCCCTGTTTGTTGCAGTACCACATGGCGGTGGTGTTGTCGGTGAACACCTGCACTACCGTCCCTTTGACAGAGGAAGGAATGCCTTGAGTGCAAGCCGGATCGCCCGGAGCTCCAGAAGGTTGATATGGAGCCGGGACTCCGCCGGAGACCAGAGGCCTCTGATCTCCGCCTCTCCCATGTGACCGCCCCATCCCAGAAGGGACGCGTCCGTCACAACTGTGTGCTCTGGCTGGGGAAGGGAGAGGGATCTGCCCATGACCCATTGCCGGTTCGAGAGCCACCACTGCAACTGTCTTGCAGTCCCCTCCGAGATCTGGACGTGATCGGACAGGTTGCCCTGGTGCTGCGCCCACTGGAACTTCAGGTCCCACTGGAGAGCCCGCATATGCCATCTGGCATGATTGACCAGCAGGATGCAGGAGGCCATGAGGCCCAGCAGCCTCAGGGTCATCCGTACCGAAACCCAGGATAAAGGCTGAAAGATCGGAATCATAGCCTGAATATCCCGGACTCGCCGTTCGGGAGGATAGGCCCGAAACTGCGTCGTGTCCAGAACTGCTCCGATGAAAAGGAGCTGTGGAGAAGGAATCAGATGCGACTTTGGCACATTGATGGAGAACCCCAGCGAGTGCAGGAGTTCGGCCGTAGTCTGGAGGTGGGAGACGACTGCCTGGGACGAGCCCGCCTTCAGCAGCCAGTCGTCGAGGTAGGGGAAGACTGAAACCCCTGCCCGGCGCAGATGAGCTGCGACCACCGCCATCACTTTCGTGAACACCCGAGGGGCACTGGTAAGGCCAAAGGGGAGCACGGTGAACTGAAAATGCTCGAGGCCTACCGTGAACCGAAGGTAACGCCGGTGGGCCGGCAGGACGAGGATGTGGAAATAGGCGTCCTGCAAGTCCAACGCTACCAACCAGTCTCCGGGGTCGAGGGCTGTCAAGACCTGAGCTAGGGTGAGCATCTTGAACTTCTCCTTCCGGAGGAAGCGATTGACGTTCCGGAGGTCCAAGATAGGACGCATGTCCTCCTTGTCCTTTTTGGGCACCAGAAAGTAGTGGGAGTAGCAACCACGCCCTACTTCTGGGGTCGGAACATGCTCGATGGCCCTCTTGGCCAAGAGGGCAGTGACTTCCTTCTGTAAAAGCACCAAGTGATCCCCTGACATGCGGTGGAATTGAGGTGGCATGGCTGGGGGGGTGGTCTCGAAGGGGAGGGAGTAGCCCCTTCGGACAATGTCCAAGACCCACCTGTCCGAGGTGATGGGACGCCAGTGGTGAAGGTGATGGCGGACCCTGCCCCCGACTGGCGTACTGTGCACCTGAAAGGAGGGACTAGGAGGGCTTGGAGGCCGCGGACGGGTTGGAGGTAATGGCCTGACCCGCACGCTGGTTGCCCGAACCGCCACAGCGGTATCCACGTCCTCGGCCACGCGAAGGCGCTTGCTGCGCGGGCCGTTGGCCGGGCTGTGGACGTGACTGGGCGCCCCTTCCGTGGCCACGAAAGGGGCGAAAAGCAGACGTGAGCGGAGGGCGCACAACAGCAAGGCCCAGGGACTTAGCAGTAGCCCGTGAGTCCTTGAAACGCTCCAGCGCATGGTCTGCCTTCGAACCAAAAAGACCAACTCCATCAAAGGGCATGTCCATGAGTGTATTCTGGACATCCCCTGAAAAACCAGTGGTTCTCAGCCAGGCGTGGCGACGCAGCGCCACCGTCGTTGCAAGCGATCTGCCCAGCGAGTCGGCGGTATCAAGGCCACAGCGGATGGTATATTTAGCCGCATCACGCCCTTCCGCAATGGCGCGGGTAAGCAGTGTCTGGACCTCCTCAGAACACTGCGGCAAAACAGTTGCCACCGAATCCCACAGGGAGTGGGTGTATCGGCCCAAGAGGCAAGCGGTATTAACAGACCGCAAGCCAGCACTGGAGGAAGAGAAAGCCTTCTTCCCAAAGTGATCCAGGCGCTTGGATTCCCTATCCGGAGGGCGGTAGGGAAGGCGGTTTGGGAGGCAGAGGCTTGGACAACCAAGCTCTCAGGGGTGGGGTGTTGGGAGAGAAACAGGGGGTCGCCCGGAGCAGGGCGATGGCGTCGGGCCACGTTCCTATCCACAGGAGCCCCTGTGGTGGGTTTGGACCAGGCACCCAAAGAACGTCAGTCAGTGCATCGTTGAACGGCAGCACAGTCTCCGAAGAGGAGGCCGCCGGCTGAAGCACTTCAGTCAGGATGTTAGACCTGACGACCACTGTAGGCAACTGGAGATTCAAGGCTCCAGCAGCTCTACGCAACACCGTTGCAAAATTAGCCCCCTCCTCCGTTGCCACGGGAGGAGACAGCATGCCAGAGTCAGGGGAGGTATCCAGACCACTGGCATCCCCAAGTTCCTCAACCCAGTCCGGGTCAAACTCGCACTGTTGTGTGAGAGGGTCCTCAGACCCCTCCCAGCTCTCCTGGTCCTCCTCAGGTTGAAAATATGGAGGAGGAGGGACATCAGGGACCCAAGGTCTCATCGGCGCCGGAAACGGCGTCGGGCGACGCCGGTCCGGCTCCATGTCCGGACCCGGAGAGAACCGGGGAACGACGCCGCCCGGAGCCCCGGACGGCGTTGGAAACGGCACCGGGGACATCGGCGTCGGCGTGGTTAGGTCAACCGGCGTCGATGGGGGTTGCGGCACCACCGGAGCCGGGGTCGAGGCCGGGGCCGGAGCCGAGGCCGGGACGAAGGCTGGTGGGACAGGCGACGCCGGGACCGGAGTCGGCGGCGGCGCCGGAGCAACCCCATCAGGGCCCGCGGGGCCCGAAGGCGCACGGAGGGACCTTGAGGCCCGAAGAGGCGGGCCATGGCCGACAGGAATTCCTGTATATCGGCCGGAGTCGCCCCCGAGCCCGGGTAGGGCGGGTACTGCGGGGGTAACTCGACAGGCACGTCCGGGGCCGCGGGGACGGTGCCGACAGGGACCTCAGCCGAGTCGCGAGACCGGCGAGGCGAAGTCTTAGAGCGATGACGCCGCTTAGACTTCTTGTGCTTCGACTTACCGGAGGAGCGCGAAGACTTTGAATCCGACGAACGGCGGGGACTCCGCGTCCGGCCCCTCGACCTCTCCCGGGACCGGGAGCTTGGTGCGGCGCGGAGCCGAATGCCGGACTTCGAGGAGCTTTCGAGACCGCTCTCGCAAAGCCTTAGGATGAAGTTTCCGGCAGTCAGGACACGACTTCGTGTCGTGGTCTCGGCCGAGACAAAAGAGACACTCGAGGTGCGGGTCCGTGATCGACATCATGCGACCACATTCCTCGCAGGGCTTAAAGCCGGGCATCCCTACGACACCTTAGGAGTCGTGAAGACTCGTTGAAGAAACAGTGAAAAAATTCACCAAAAAGATAGTCAAAAAGTGACTAGGGCACTGCTCTTCCCGGATCTGCGCTTACTGGCGCGGAAAAAGAAGAACTGACGTCAGCGCGCAGGGGCGGCGCCTAAGTACTGCCCGCGACTTCATCCCGGCGATCACGACGCCGACGACGGACGCGGAGCCGCACGACGCCGCCTACCGACGCGCAAGGGTACTGCTACGCAAAAAACTTTCCGGATCCAGCCTGACGCCTGGGGATATTCTAAGGTAAGGAATCTGTCACTAACGTGTCTCTTTCAGATACCACTGCCATCTCAGGGACGCTGGTAAGGCCAAAGGGGAGCAGGGCGAACTGAAAGTGCTCTTGGCCACTGAACTGCAAGTAACGTCTGTGGGCTTGCAGGATGGGGATGTGAAAGTAAGCGTCCTGTAAGTCCAGCACTACCATCCAATCTCCAGGGCAGACAGACATGAGCCAAGGTGAGCATTTTGCACTTCTCTTTCCGTAGAAAGGCGTTGTGGGCACAGATGTAGGATAGGACGAAGTCTTCCATCCTTTTTCGGTACCAGGATGTAGCGCGCATAGCAACCACAACCTACTTCTGGCACAGGCACCTTCTCGATGGCTTCTTTGGCCAAAAGAGCCGTCAATTCCTGATAGAGAAAGCAGATGTGGTCTTCCATCAGCTGTTCTTGGGATGGTGGCAAAGGCTAGGGGTGTCCACGAATAAGACAGCGTACCCCTTCTGCACAACCTATAGCACCCACTTGTCATAGGCCATTCGGGCAGGTGGTGCCTGATCCTGCCAGCAACGCGATGGCTGTGTTGGACAGAGTATACTAGAGGGACTTAGAGGCTGCGACGGGGTGGGGACTCAACAGCTCGCTGTATCTTGTTTACGCGTCCTTTATGGAATCTGCAACCCGTCCACAAAAGGACTGGGCAGGTTGTTGTACCGGCAGGTAGAGAGCACACCCATAAGTTGCCCAGGCCACAGCGAGGGTCGAAAGGACTACTGCCGAGACCAGGTACATAAGAAAAAGCATGAGAAATCTGGAGGCGATTCAGCTCTCGAAAGTGCTCGAGCGCCGTGTCAGCCTTATCCCCAAATAGACTGGAGCCATCGATGGACATGTCAATTAGTGAAGCCAGGACATCCCCTGAAAACCCAGTGGATGGCAACCAGGCATGACTACACAGTGCCACTGTGGAGGCCATGGCTCTGCCTAGGGAGTCAGATGTGTCCAACTTGCACCTAATGGCGAACTTTGCTTCATCCAGACCATCCATTAGGGCTTCGTTGAGGCTGGTGCGACCCTCCTCTGGAAGCATGAGGAGCAGCTGTGCTACCAAGACCCACAAGGCGTGGGAGTAACAGCCCAAGAGGCACACAGTGTTCACCAATCACAAGGCTAGGCTGGTGGAAAAAGATGCACTTCCCAAAGGTGTTCAGCCTCTTGGATTCCCTGTCTGGTGGAGTGGATGGGAACTCATTTTGGTTGGCCTTGGAGCTTGAGGCCTGCAACACCAGGCTCTTTGGGGAGGGATGCTGAAAGAGAAAGGATAGGTCCCCTGGGGCGGGACGTTGCATCGGGTAATCATGCGGTGCACAGAAGCCCCTGTGTAAAGTTTGGACCAGGCCCCCAGTAGAATGTCGGTGAGAGCTTTATTAAAAGTGAGTAAGGGCTCAGAAAAACCCGCTCCTGGGTGAAGCACCCCGGTCAAGACGCTGCTCCTCCATAGGTCTCAAAAACAGGGGCGCAAAGAGGGAATTTAGGAAAAAAAGGGAGCCCTCCACTTAAAACATAATAGCAAAAAAGGACCCCAATTTCCTACATCTCTAAAAGAGACTATTTCTAATTTCACAGATATATATGGTCCCAAAAACAGGGCTTCACTATGTAGAGACTAACCAGTGCAGTTATCTGGGTAAAAAAGACTGGGGGTGTGTTGGACCAGATACTCGTCAGATAGCAGTTCCCGGAACATTTTGATTTTCCACCTGGGTTTTGCTGATTCTCTTATGTGGCCTCCAGGCTTGGGGCCCTTTTCCCACCACAACTATGGTGTGAAAGTGCACGTGCCCTTCCTATCAGTATTAGGGAATGTCGCTGATTCTATGTTCTTAAACACGGGCCAATCCGTCATTGCAGACCGGTGGGTGAGCACTGGTAGCTACCGTGGGTAAACTCATGAGCAGCTTGTCAGTGAAGGCTGCTGTGAGTGCACACCCGCACCTATGGTGCCTGTGATTGCGTATGCCACCTGCCAACGCAGGTTATGCACAGGCACACGTTTGGCTAAACCCGTGTCTCGTCTGTTCTGCAGACATGATCGGGTGCACCGGCACCACTGGTGCTGGGAACTTTGTGTCCCTCCTGCAATTGCAGGTCGGGGTGATCAATAGCGCATGTGTGCCCAGGTAGTGAAGAATAACTGTTTTCACTACCTATGAGGACTGCTCTGCCCATAAGTTAATATGGGGAAATCGTTGACAATACTTCGCACTGCAATGGTGGATTACAATGGAGCAGCCTCATGATGATTCCTATCAATGAATTTGCAGTGCCAAACCCTTTCCGTTGGTAAAGGGGATTTTGGCATAACTCGCCTAGAAATGCAACTTATAGAATATAGAGAGTTCTATGTTCCAAGAGTCTCAGGGCCCGTGGTGTCTGGTTCCACTGGACACCAAGAGTCGGGGGAGCACATGTGTGCATTCCTCAATCGACAGCCATAAAACATGGGCATCCCACGGGAACGGCAGACCTCTGGCATTTGATGGCCGAATGGGATAGATAGAGGATAGAGGGTGTGACAGCCTCTAGGGGCCGGATCATGGCCCAACTAAAGATTAAGATCCGCATTCCAAGGCCCCATGAATGACATGCATACAAATTAGGGGAGACATCTGTGGTTCAAAGGGAAAACCCCTAAACCACCCCGACTTCTAAGACACACAACAATATAACTACAGCTGCCATCCTCCAGCAATGGGTGAGATACGCTTGTAGGGACGTGAGACCGGAGAACCTGGACTGCGTGGTGCATATTGTCAGAGGACTCCGTGGAGTACATGGAGGATAACTGCCCAAATACAGACTCGCCTGGGCAAAGGACCTGCTGAAGTGTGGCGCCCTGAAGTGTGCTCTCCAAGGGCCTGATGACGGGCCTCCTATTCTCCCGGAGATCTCAGGGACATCAAAAATCTCCCCTGAGGGACCTACACCATCTACCTGTGACATTTGGAGAGCAGTGCCCTCTCAAGTGCCCAGCTCGGCTACTAAATCCAAACTGGTAGCGTAGTGTGAAGGTGGACTTGTCTGGAGACCGGATTGCCTAGTGCGGAGCCCCAGAAATCTTGCCTGCATCCGAGGCGTATTGTTCCCGTACTGCGGGGACCGCAACACTCATAAGCGTCTAGTGGTGGTGAGCGAATTCACCGGTTGTGGGACCTCACGTGGCTCGTTTAGTCAGTCGTGCCGTATTTCTCTCGTGACACGCCGACTGCATGCTCATTGAGTGCGGTGTCCGATTCACAGGGTGTGACCCTCAGAGGTGGGGGTGTACCTGGAGTAGTGCCTCATTCTACCTCATGTGGCTCTGTTGAACTTGTGCCTATTTGTGTGTGACCGGACTGGTCAGGTGCAACCTCTATCATCATGCACCAGACGTTGTGCCTCATTTCCAGAGAGGTACGAAATTGCAACTCTTCACTGTGCGAGACAGGAATCGCCTGCTGCAACCCAACTCGACGTGCACAGGCCATTGTGCCTCCTGACCAGGGAAGTGTTTGAAATCTGAAGTGCCTGGTGCAACTTATCCCTATGCGCACCAGTCGCTGTACCCGATTGCCTGGGCGCGACCTGGATCATCATATACCAATCAGGGCACCTCATCCTACAGAGAGGCTCTACTGTGTTATTCCCCATTCATTGGTTGGTCCCTTGTTGACCCTCATCACGGTGGACCAACTGCCCTCTCCACACCTGGCCCCTCCCGAAGTAGCCGGAGACATTGACTGGGTTGAAGAAACGCTTCCGAAAGACAGTTCGGAAGCAGTTCAAAAGACTGCATTACTCCTTTGGGTTTTGAGACCTGTGGGTGAACTTCCCGAGTGGCTGCTAACCTCTCCCTTGTTTACATCTAACTCCCAATTTAAACTGTTACATATTCCCACCTGCTTCCCGAGGACCCAGACTAAGTGTGACTTCGGCTGCGTGCGGCCCAGTGTCTGGGAGGCGGGGCTGGTTACCTTCCATCCGGGGGTATAGTACAATAGGGGTGAACTTGAGGGTGGAGGGAGGCTTTGGCCACGGAGCCTGCAGAGGGTGGCCTGCTGGGTACCAGTGGCACCGCATTAGAGTGCGTAGGTGTAAGAGCATGTCGTACGGACTGGCTGATACCGGTCGCATCGCATAGTGGTGCAGAGTGAGTGTGTGGGAGTGGTTGTTTGCGGACCGCCAGTGATTCACGACACTGGCCGGCGGTGCCACCTTACAAGTTGATTGGTCCTAAAAGCACAATACCTTTTAATATTGAGTTTCTTCGTTATGGCTTCAGCCCACAGTGCTGCTAAAAAGCGTTCTATGTGTGTATGTACATAATCTTGATATCGTGCACCGCATAAGGGTGCTCGCTCTCTCTCAAAGTGTGCAAACTAGTGAAATCATAACCATACGAGTAGGCCTAGTACTGCTAGAAATTTTTGATTGTGTTTTATGCCCAAAAGTATATGATGGTCATGTTAATATGATTGAACGTGTTGAATATAAACATTTTGACATACATCCTGTGTGAAGTCTTTTGTGACGCTCAGTGCACTTCTTGCGAGTGATTGCTGTGCCTTCGCTTTACACACTGCCTCTGTAGTGAGCCTGCCTACTCAGTTCCAAGCTACCCAAGGGTGAGCATGGATTATACAGTGAGTGTAATCACCTGCCCTTGACGGAAGCGGTAGTTCTGCCTGGCTGGAGGCATCCCTTCAGTCAACCAGACACTGCCATTTCCAACATGATGTTTACAGACAAAAGACTAATATCACACCAGGTGCAAGCTCTCTCAATTACATCAAAATAGGGGTCACCCCATGAAAAGCTTCCACCATAGGCCAATGGAAGACGATCCCAATAGCTCCTACTTCTCATTATTGTCGGAGCTCCTCTTTGCAGGGAATGGCATTCCAGAAAGATCATACCAAAATACATTATAACCCTCAGTTAGCATCTTCACCAAACCCTGGGGGCAAGTGAAAACTCATCTACATTACCCCTGCAACATGCAAAGTCTCTTTTGGGTGTGTAGGAAAGTTTTTTTGTTTTATTGTTATTCCTCCTCCATAGGATCAAACCCTTCCACCTCATCTGCCCCAGCAGGAAGGAAAGGACCATCAAGTGGCGAGAAGTCCAGGGGTTGGTAGGGCCTGGACGGCACCAGCAACATCAACTGGCATGGGATCAGGATCAGATTGTCAGCGCAAGGATCGAGGCAGCCAGGGTGAAAGAAGGCACTTGTGTCAGCATCCGATTCAGAGGGCCCAGCTGGCATTTGGGGCAGACCTGCCAGCAGTAACCCAGTCGGGGCACCTTGACCCCTGCAGAGGGAGTCTGTGGCCCAAAGATGGCACGCATGACGTCGTAGAACTCCTTGTTAGGCGGGAGTCATTCCGGCTCCGGGAAGCGCCGAGTAGACCCTGTCGCCAGCTCCGCATGTAGAGTGTAGGAGCGGGGCCGTGAAGCATGATGTTTGGAGGGCGAAGTCGAAGAACACCTTGTGCTTCTTTGACTTACCTGACTTGGTGGAGGAAGTCTTAGAACGCGAAGACAATAGTCCGCAGGAACAGCCCGGGGAGCGGGACCGAGAACCAGTTTTTCTTTTGCCGTGTCACCAGGCGTTTTTGCCCACTGCCATTGCCTGCTCACTAATCACTAGGAGCTGCATGGACTTGCACTTGACGCAGGCCTTGGAGTCGTGACTTGACCCGACCCAAGTTACCAGAGACAGACCAAGTGGGGATCAGGCACAGACATCTGTCGGTGACATTACTTACAAGGCTTAAACTCAGTAGGTTTGGAAGGGGACACGTCCCTAAGACACAGGTAGCAACTGCTTGGAAAAGTTGACAAGTCGCAAAAAGGTGGTAAAAAAATAAAATGAGTGGTATCTCTCCAGATACGCACTGTTGGTACGGAAAGAAATTGATGTCAGCACACCATGGTGGCGCTTACATGGGCACCACAACATCACTTCCCATGCGGACATCGATGCAGAGCCAATTGACACCACCTACCGGCATGCAGAAGTACTGCTCAAGATTTTCTGGATCCAGTCGGACTCTATGGGAATATTCTAAGGTGAGGAATCTGTTGTTAGAAGTCTCTATCAGAAAAATATTTGGCCCATCTGGCGCTGGGCTGATAGCTCGCAATTGTGTGACTCACAGCAGCATCAGCAGAAAATGGCTTATATGACCAAGCCAAGGAGCAAGTCATTCAGAGCATTGATGAATGTCTATTTTGCCCAGATATTATCAGTCCAGGTAGCAAAATTTTGTTGAGGTTAGGCTTAGTCTCTTCCGTGGGAAGAAGCAGTTCCAAGACTTCCACAGCCCTCCGAAACAAGCAAACCACTTTCCTCCATTGGAGGCCACAAAGGCAAATTGCAGGGCAGATTTTGGAGTGGCTTCAAAAGCACTGACATTTTGCAAATACAGGTCATCATCTATATGATGAGGTGGATCCAATTGATCTGCCTCATCCTTTGTAACATGTTGGAGGCCTTGAATGGCGTCCAGATCTGAACCTAAAAAGACCTTTATCCTACAGAAGTACTGTTGCCAAGGTAGGTGAACAGAAGTAGAGCTCTCATCATTCCTAATGTTTGCTACATAGTTCCAGGTCTGAGATTTCAGCGGTCTTAGGTGTTGCTGGGGGACCAGAAGGTGGCCCTGCGGCACAGGAGTGAAGGTACGGCCAAGTGCTGTTAGCAGAACAAACTCACTTTGACTGTAGTTTGGGCAAGAAAGGCCGGCTGGCATAGGTACGACCATGGTGCCAGAAACTGCACCAGATGGAGTAGGAAGGACCTTAAATATTTGTATCATGGCTCCCTGATGGCAGTCACCTGCTTCGGAGCACACAATAGGCAGTGGAACTCCGACACATAGGCTCCAAAGTCAGGCTAAAAAGGACAGCTCCAGTAAACAGGATGAGTTTTATGCTGTGCATCTGCCTTCAGTGATGTCAATTTGAGCTATACCAAATGTGATAATCGTCAGATAAGCTGAATCAATGGGCATGCTTTTTACTTTGTTCTGTACCAACTGACTGTCTACTATCACCTCCAAGAAATTTTGGTAGATGTTCTAGAAATTAGGCCAGAGATTCCCAGAGAGCCCCGTCACATCATGGCAGAGGCACTTGCAGTTCTAAAAGCAGTCGTTGCTGAGCCATACCTTTCTCCCATCAACATCCATTTGTTTAGTCTCAGGTGCTACAAGGGTATCTGGAGCAGACGAACAAGTTACTTATCTTAAGTAACGCCTTATCTGGTAGCCGGAATAGCAACCACGACCTACTTTTGATGAAGGCATCGTTTCAATGGCTCCTTTGGCCAGAAGAGCCTTTACTTCCTGTCACTCAAGCAAAAGGTAGTCCTCCATCAGCTGGTCAGAGGATTAGGGGGGGGGGGGGGGGAGGTGGCGGGATTTGTTGGAAAGGAAGGGCATAACACTGCTGGATAATCTGAAGCACCCATTTGTCCGAGGTTCTCATCCGCTAAAGGGGCAGGTGGTGCCATACTCTGCCGCCCATGGTGTTGTGAGGGCATATTAAAGAGGCTCTGAGCTGCGGCTGCCGGGGTAGGTGGAGAAGCGGACTGGGGTAGATATATGGCCTTGGTTCCCAAGAGGTTTCTGGGAATGGCTGAAAAAGGACTGAGGTGCCTGTTGACTGTGGTGGCTAGAAATGAAGACACGACTGATCGCCCCCACCATAGCCACAGAAGGAGCAAAAGACGGATTGCGGTTGTCGTGGGTCCATGGTGAGCCTCACGAATTATTGGTGGACCTGCTGTCCTTAAAACACTTAAGTACCGAACCCACCTTACCGCCAAGGAGGAGAGTGCCGTCAAAGGGCATGTCTATAAGGGATGCCTGGACATCCCCCCAAAAAACAGTGTCGTCAGCCAGGCATGACGTCCAAGTGCCAGTGTAGAAACAATGGCTCTGCCCAGCTAGTCGGTGGTATCCAATCCGCAGCAAATAGTGAACTTTGCTGCATCTCTACCATTAGCAATAGTTTGAGAGAGTACGACGCTGGCCTTCTCGGAAATCATAGGCAGCTCTTGTGCAACTAATCCCATACAGTATGGGAATACCAGGCCAATAATCATGTGGTGTTCACAGAACGCAGTGCAAAGCTGGTGGAAGAAAACTTGTTTTGCCAAAAGTATCCAGCCTCTTGATTCCCTATCAGGTAGTGTGGTTAGGGACACACCAGGGTTAATTTTGGACGTAGAGGCCTGGACTACCAGGCTCTCATGGGTAGTGTGCTGGGTAAGGAGGCTGGATCCCCGAGATTGGGGCAATGCCTGTAGCCAATTGTCCTTTGTACAGGAGTGCAGGGCTTGGCACAGGCCCCGTGCAGGACATCAGTAAGGGCTTCATTAAAAGAAAGTAAGGGTTCCGAGAATACACCGGTTTGAAGCACCTCTGGCAAAACGCTAGTTTTGACTTCCACTGTGGGCAGTGTCGGATCCAATACCTCAGCTGCCCTCTAAACTACCATCGCAAAGGAGTCCCCTTCCTGCATGGCCACTGGGGGAGGAGACCAGTGTCTGGCGAGGTATCCAGACCACTAGTATCAGCCAATTCCTCATACCAGTTTCGGCGCCTTGGACTCTTCTAGGTGATTGGCATAACTGTGTGGACCCTCGGATCCCATCCATTCATTGTCCTCACAGGGCCATTCAGGAAAATAATGCTCTGCCTCCAATTCAGCCTGTCCTGGTCCAGTCGGAGCAGGAGTCGAGCGACATCGGTTCAGCTCCATTCCGGAGTCAGGAATCACAATGGAGTCGGCGGCACTGGGAATGGTGCCACTGGAACAGACCCTGAGGTCATCGTGAAGTTCCGACAGGGACTGATCCAGATTCATTAACAGACCCTGAGGGCCCAACTGGCGCTGAGGGCAAACACGCCAGCTAAAATCCAGTCTGTGTCCCCCCCCCTCCCCCCACACACACACAATATACCCCCCCCCCAGAACCCATGGATCCCAAAGGTATTCCAGAGGGATCCGGCCATCCAAAAATGAGGCACAGGGCCTCATAGAAGTCACATAGTTGGATTGGGGGGGGGGTGGTGCTCAATCTGGCTCCAGGAAACTAGAATGAAGCACAGAGCTGATCCAGGCTGAGGTTCCAGAGGGACAACGTGGGAGCAGGGCTTAGATTTATAGCGTTGTTCCTGCGCCTTGTCCAATGATCTGGATCAGCGTGAAAGAGTCTGGGAGCGCTTAAACAACTTCTTGGACGATTTACCAGTAGTAGTCCTGGATTGTGACTGACTGGTGCGAGCAACAGAGTGTGGTCCCGGGAGCTCCCTCATGACTGGGATCTGCACCAATGTGGCGTTGCATGTCCAGCAGCTTCATGGCTCACTAATGGTTGACCTTCGGGTTCATAGCCTTGCACTTCAAGCAAGCCTTAGAGTAGTGGTCAGACTCCAGGCACCAGAGGGACACCAAGAGGGGTTCTATCACAGACATCTGCCTGTGACAGGCACCACAAGATTTAAAACTTTTTGGGGGGGAAATACCCCAAAAAAGCTTGAAAAAAGGCACACTGGTGAAAGTGTTCAACAAAAAGTCGAAAAAATTCAGTCAAAAAGTGAGAGGAGCTTGATCAGGATCTGCGCTGATGGCGCGGAAAAGAAGGAACGAAACTGAGGTCAGCGCACTGGGGTGGTTCCTATACAGGCACGGGGCACTTCATTTCCGGCGCAGCAGACAACTCCACTGGAAGCAGAACTGCATCACCTACCGGCGCACAATGGGACTGCTCAGAAAAATTTCCAGTTCTTGTCTGACACCTACGGATAATTCTAAGGTAAGGAATCTACGGCTAGAAGTCTATCAGACACATGCATCTTCTGACCGCTGAAACTAAAATTGATTTAGGTCTTGGGTCTTACTTCAAATGGACAAGCTACTTACCTACAGCAACGCCTGCTCTGGTAAAAACTATATAGTTGCAGATTCCTTACCTTAAAATTATCCCCAGGTGTCAGACTGTCAGAAATTTTTTGTGCAGTACCCCTGCGCACCGGTCGGTGGCATTGCTCTGCTCCACATGGCATCGTCCACGCCGGAAGTGACGTGGGCAGTGCCTATATAGGCGCCACGACTTTCCACGCTAGGAGCACAAAGCCACAAAGACCACCACTGGGGTGGAATCTAGGGCCCTGAAAGGGGAACAGCCCTGCCCTTAGAAATCCGTTCGCAGAGTGGGGAGGATGGGTGGGTCAGTAAGGAATCTGTAGCTAGATAAGAGATTTTACCAGATAAGGCGTTACCGAAGGTAAGTAACTTGTTCATCTGATAGAGACTTCTATCCGCAGATTTCTTACCTTGGAATAGATACCCAAGCAATACCTCCCTGGAGGTGGGTCTGCAAAACAATTTCACACCATAAAGTCCTGCAGGACCGAATGGGCAAAGTGCCGACAGTCCAGGCAGTGGTGTTTTGTGAGCGTGTGCAGGGAGGCCCACATTGCTGCCTGGCAGATATCCAGGACCAGAACTCCGCGTACTAAAGCAGTGGTCGCAGCCTCCGCTCTGGTGGAATAAGCATGCAAGACCTCAGTGGATTGCTTCCCCCCCCCAATGTGTAGCAGGTCTTAATGCAGAGTACAATCGAACGGGAGATGGTTCGTTTCTACACAGCCTTCCCTTTCTTCGCTCCGACCTACCCCACAAAGAGTTGGTTGTCCACCCGGAACTCTCGTGTGCGCTCAAGATAGAACTACAACACTTTTTGGGTCCAGTTGGTGGAGTCGCTCCTCTTCCTTAGACGGATGTGGCGGAGCGTAAAAGGTGGGCAGGGCGATGGACTGGCTTACAAGACAAGGAATGACAACTTTCGGCAGGAAGGAAGCTCTAGTGCAAAGAACCAGCTTGTCTGGGTAGATGCTCAGGCATGGGGGCTTGGATGACAAAGCCTGAAGCTCACTTACCCTTCGAGTAGATGTCACCGTCCTCATGGTAAGGGTTGTACGATGGTACAACGCTGGTAAATACAACGCATGCCTTTGCCTCGCATTTTTTAGCCCGCACGTTTTTACAGCGATTATGCATTTACATCGCATGCCAATACCATGCATTGTTTTTAGATTTAAAAACTATGTATTTGTGGGGGGAGACCCCCCCAACTTACCTTAAATGCGTGGTATTGGCATGCGTTGTAAATGCATATTCGCAGTAAAAATATGCATGCTAAAAAATGCAAGGCAAAGGCATGTGATGTATTTACCTCGTTGTAAAGGCCGTTTCCCATGGTAAGGAGCCTGCGAGGACAGTTGTGCAGTGGCTCAAAAAGAGCGCACCTCGGAAAAGTGAACACTAGATTAAGGTCCTACTGAGGTATGATGAAGAGTGAAGGAGGAAACTTGTTGCAAACCTTTCAAAACATATTTACAACAGGTGAGTTGAACAGGAATGGATGATCTGGCAACTGCAGAAAGGTTGAGATGGCAGAAAGATAACCCTTTGAGGTGCCCAAAGCAGAGCCCTGCTGGACAAGAGAAAGAATAAAGAGAAGGATGTGAGAGGAGGGAGCAGCAAGAGGGTCAACCTGTTGTTCTGCACACCATGGCACAAACCTGCCCCATTGGCCGGCGTATACCATCTTGGTAGAGGGTCGCACGGCTGCCAATATAACACTGCAGACTTCGGGCGGAAAGGCAAAAGCTGCCAACTCTTGCCGCTCAATCTCCATGCATGAAGGCAGAGCGTTGACAGATTCGGGTAGAGAACCCTCCCCTGCTGTGGCGACAGAAGATCCTCCCGAAGGGGGGAGCCTGATCGGAGGACCGATGACCATGCTCAACAGCTCGGGATACCAGACTCTGAGCCCAGTCCGGAACCCCAAGGATGATTTGGGCCCATTCGTTCCTGTTCTTGAGAATTCTGGGAAAGAGTGGTATGGGTGGAAAGGCGTACAGGAGGCCTGAGCTCCACTGGGGGCGAAAAGCATCGACAAGCGAGAGCCGCCTTGAAAAACCCCAGCACAAAACACTGCTGACATTGCGCATTCTCTGCAGTGACGAACAGATCTAACCAAGGCTCTCCCCACTGCTGAAAGAAACCTAGCACCACCTCCGGATGGAGACTCCATTGGTGATCTGATAGGGACCTTTGGCTGAGTTAGTCTGCCGTGGCATTCAGCGAGCCCGCCAGGTGTTGAACCACCAGGGATATGCCATGGCGCTCCAGCCATGCCTAGAGATGCAGGGCCTCTTGACAAAGGATCCATGACCCCCACCCCTTCCTGTTTATTGCAGTACCTCATGGTGTTGGTGTTGTCCATGAACACCTGCACTAGCCTTCCCTTGATGGAGGATAGAAAGGTTTTCAATGCCAGCCAGATCGCCCAGAGCTTCAATAGGTTGTTGTGGAGTCTGGATTCTGCCAGAGACCTCTCATCTCCACCTCTTCCAGATGGCCGCATCATCCCAGGAGTGACGCATCTGTTGCTCCAGTCAGTTCTGGTTGAGGGAGAGTGGTCTGCTGCTCACCAAATCGCGGTCCGTTAAACACTGCAGATCTTTCGCTTTTCGCTCCAAAATCTGGACCATGTCGGCGAGATTCCACTGATGCTATGCCCACTGGAACTTCAGGTCCCACTGCAGAGCCCACATATGCCAATGGACATGTGCTACAAGCAGAATGCGGGAGACCTTGAGGCCCAGCAGCCTCAGAGTGTCTCACTGAAACCCAGGATTGAGGCTGAAACATTGGTATCATAGCCTGACTATCCTGGGCTCGCAGTTCGGGAGGATAAGCCAGAAACTGCACTGTGTCCAGAACAGCCCAGATGAAAGGGAGACTCTGAGAGGAAGTCATGTGTGACTTTGGAACAGACAGTGAACCCCAGCGAGTGCAGGTTGTCTGCTGTAGTGTGGAGATGGGAGAATAATGCCTAGGACGAGTCTACCTTCAGCAGCCAGTCGTCGAGATGGGGGAAGACTGGTACCCCTGATCGTCGCAGATGAGCTGCAACCACCACCATCACCTTGGTGAACCCCCGAGGGATGCCAATTAAGGCCAAAAGGGAGCATGGCAAACTGAAAGTGCTCGTGACCTATTGTGAACCGTAGGTAACGTCTTTGGGCAGTCAGGACGAGGATGTGAAAATAGGAGTCCTGCAAGTCCAAAGCTACCATCTTTGGTCTTCCGGGTCCAGGTCAGACAAGACTTGAGCGAGCATGAGCATTTTTAATTTCTCCTTCTTGAGGAAGAAAGTGAGAGGGCACAGGTCTAGGATAGGATAGGATGAAGGCCTCCGTCCTTTTTAGACACCAGAAAGTAGCGGGAATAACAACCATGAGCTACTTATGGCATCCGCACCCTCTCTATGGCTCCCTTGGCCATGAGAGCTGTCACTTCCTGATGGAATAAGAAGAGATGGTCCTCTGTCAACCTGTCGCAAGTGGGTGGCATGGGTGGGGGAGTAGTCATGAAGGGGAGGGAGTAGCCCCTTTAGACAATCTGGCAGACCCAGCGGTCTGACGTTCTCAACCACTAGTGCTGCAGGTGATGGGGTTGCCCATGATAGTTCGAGTGTGAACTCAAGAGGCTTGGTGGCTGCTGGGGGCAGGGTGGTGGGGGGGCGACTGGCTTGACCTCTGGTTGCCCAGCCCATGGGGGTCTGTGGATACAGCGTCCTCGGCCACGCAGGGCCTAGGAAGCTAGCGCACCGTGGTGGATGGGAAGGTAAAGACGCAGCTGGAAACCCCTTCTGTGGCCACCAAAGGCGGACTGGGGTTGGCGGGGAGCCATGGAAATGCCCAAGGACCTGGACGTAGCCCTGCTGTCTTTGAAGCACCGAGTCCGCCTCTTCTCCAAATAAATGGGAGCCATTAAAGGGCATGTCCATAAGTGAAGCTTGGACATCACCTGAAAAGCCAGTCATCCTCAGCCAGGCATAGCGCCGTAAGGTCACAGACGAAGAAACCGCTCTGCCTAATGAGTCGGTCGTGTCCAGCCCACATTGGATCGTGAACTTGGCTGCATTCCTCCAGTCTGCCATAGCTTGGGAGAGTATGGTCTGTTCCCCCTCTGAGACCATGGGCAGTACCTGCACAACCGAATCCCACAGTGCATGGGAGTAACAGCCCAAAGAGCACACAGTGTTCACAGACCTCTGTGCCAGGCTGGTGGAAGATAACATTTTCTGGCCTAAGGAGTCCAGCCTCTTGGATTCCCTATCTGGTGCGGTGGTAGGGAATACACCAGGATTTACACAGGAAGTGGAGGCTTGGACCACCAAGATCTCTGGGGTAGGGTGTTTAGTGCTTAAACCGGGATCTCCAGGGGCAGGGTGATGGCGACGGGCAAGCGACCTGTTCACAGGAGCCCCTGTGCAGGGGTTGGACAAGGTCCCAAGCAGGAAGTCCGTAAGGGCTTCATTAAATGGGAGATGCAGTTCTGAGAGGGGTCACTCCCGGCTGAAACACCTGACAAGACGTTAGTCTGGACTGCCACTGAGGGCAGGCTAAGGTCCAAGACCTCAGCCGCCCTTCTTACCAACATAGCAAAAGACGCTCCCTCCCCTGTAGCCATGGCAGGAGGATAGGGAATGCTAGTATCTCGAGAGGTGTGCAGTCCACTGGCGTCTGCCAATTCCTTAAGCCAATCCATGAAAAGGGTTTAGGGGCTGGTATTCTTCAGGGTCCAGTGACCCCCTCCCAATCTTCCCCAAGTCCTAGCCCATAGGAATAGGGCTCAGACTCTGGCCTGGACAGCATGACAGCAGTCGGCGCCAGAGTCAGACAATGCCCCTCGGGCTCCGTACCGGAGTCGGCAATGAGAATAGGGGTGGCGGTGCCTGGAGCGTTGACATCGGACTGGTGTCGGGGAAGGTCGAGGTGGTATGATTGTTGCGTCGCACATCGAGCGGCAAGGAGCTTGAGAGACCGCTCTCTCAAGGCCTTGGGGTGCATGAGACAGCAGTCAAAGCAAGTCTTCTTGCTTGAGACACCAAAGGCAAACAAGATGATGGTCTGTCACCGACATTTGACGATGACATGCTCCACAGGGCTTGAAGCCGGCTTTCCTAGTTGACGTACGTGCCACACCCTGAGTGAAGAAATAGAATAAAACTTCGACAAAAGGTCGAAAAAGTCGGTCAACAAAATGACTGGGAGTAGCTCTCTCAGGATCTGGTGCTAACTTGTGTGGAAAGAAAAGAACTAGCGTCAGCAAGCTGGAGTGGCGTCTAAATAGGCACCACACACATCTCTTCCGGCACGGACACCAAAAGCACACAGAGCCAAACGACACCACCTTCCGGCGCACAGGGGTACTGCCTACAAGAAATATCCAGATCCAGTCTTCCGCCTGGGGATACTTCAGAGGTAAAGAATCTCTGGCTAGAAGTCTTATCAGATATACTTGGTCCTGATCTGATGGTTTATATTTTTTAAGCAGCCTTGGCATAGACATTTTATTAGTGGCTGGAGAAGAACATTTCTTTGGTTAATTCAGCAAATCCAGATACCAAAGGCAGCAGCAGTCTAGGTAAAGCTCTTGGTGGTAACATCTACATAATTACATATAGGGGAGCTTCTACATGAACTCAATTTTGAAGGTCAATAAAAAAGTAGAATCTACTGGAGATAGTGCAGGTGTATTGATAAAGTCTGAAGAATTATGCCTTTGTGAACCAGGAGACAGTTATTTTTTTTCTTTGGCACCTTCCTGTACGGGGAGGCATATGAGGCCGGTCTGAGAAGAGGGTGATGAAGGCTGTGATGGCACATCAGTCATCTTCCTTACAGGTAACAGTGAAATGTTGTTCTGCACCATGGATGGCCTTGGAGGTAAGAATATTGGAGCAACTGGCATTTGAAGTGGGTCTTCAGCTGGGATTATCATTCTTGGCACTCCAGATGGAGCCACTGGGCTGTCAAAGAAAAGATGCAGACACTACTGTTGTGTGGGAGGGCCTCAATGTCGAGTACCATCAATCTTCTCAACGTCGACTACTTTGACGGCAACTGATGACTTGGAGACTATCACCAGTAATACTTTCACGGAAATGAGGGCCGTCTATGTCACTGGTGTCTAGGTCAGTCAAGTTATAACCAATGACTTAACCTGTCTACACCATTGAATTAGCCTTTGACGGTGAGCATGTTGATGCCAATTCCTGCCTCAACATCGACCTGTGCTCTCTGGCATGTCTGGAGTGGTAATGTCTTCGCCTTTTTCCCCTTAGATCTCCTGATATGTGAGTCCTGACAACGAAAAGTGCACAGACTTAGTTCGGCTCGCCTTCTTTGCCTCATCTCTTTTTGCACTGTCTTCCAGTTTTCTTGTGGAGAATGCCTTTAACGTCTATTAGGGCTCTGTCATTTTAGAGCAGAACTCACATTCTTTGTTGAATATGTAGATGTACAAGTTACTTACCTACGATAACATTCTTTCTGGTAGAGAGTCTATATAACCGTAGATTCCTCACCGTATGAATACTCCCCCAGGCGTCAGACTGGATCTAGAAAATCTTCAGCAGTTTCCCTGCGCTCCGGAAGGTGGCGGCGGCGGCTTCACAGACATCATTCTGCGCCAGATGTGACGTGCGCAGGCCTATATTGGCACCACCCATGTGCGCTAACAGTTGCTTTATTGATGCTTCTGCAGACCCAATCAGATTGATCATGACCTGTGTGCCGATTCCTAAACTGGGACCTTTGAGTTTAGAGACCAGTAACCCATACCGGGAGGTGGGTCAGTGAAGAACCTCTGGGGCACTCCAGAAATAGACCTATTCACAACAATTGAGAACAAAAAATACCAATCCTTCGCCTCCAGGTTTCAACACCACCTATTAAAAGGGAATGACCTGTCACTAAACTGGTCAGGGACATTTGCATATGCTTTTCCTCCAATTCCTCTAATACAAAGGTTCTGGGGAAAGCCAGACAACCAGGAACAAACCTAATACTCATAGCTCCTCAATGGGCAAGACAAACCTGGTACTCGAGCCTACTCGAACTGTCCAGGGGACAGATCAAGATCAAGGCAGACATGGACCTCCTCACAATGCAGAGGGGGCAAATCTTTCACCCAGAACCAGCGAAGCTCAGCCCAGCAGCCTGAATACATAGTATGGACAGTTAAACGTACCGCAAACAACAATGGAAGTACTAAAGGAGGCATGAAAACAGACCACACGGCAATGCTACGCAGCTAACTGGAAACGGTAAACCATATGGTGCACAAAAAACAACACCCTAAACTCAATTTCCACACAGGAAACAGTGCTCATTTCTTACACACTTGCTTGACAGTAACATCAACTACTCAAGCTTCAAGGTGCACCTAGCAGGAATTGTAGCCTACACCAGGGGAAATTCATGTAAAAGTTTCTTCACAGCACCAGTCATCAACAGATTCCTTAAGGGGTCCAAGAGGATTGCACCCCAAAGAAAAGCTCCAGCCCCAATGTGGAGCTTAAACACAGTCCTAACACAACTAATGACAGGACCATTCGAGCTCATGCACAAAGCAGGACGCAAATACATCACTATAAATACTGCCTTCTTAATAGCCATAACATCTCTACGAAGAGTAAGTGAAATACAAGTGTTAACGACTGAGGAACCATACATGCAAAGCCACAAGGACAAAGTTATCCTTAGGACAAACCCTCAACTCCTACCTAAGGTAGTAAGCAAATTCCACATGAACCAAAGCATACAGCTAGCAGTCTTCGCAAACACGACTAGAAAAAAGTCTTCATAACCTAGACGTAAGAAGGGCTTTACTATACGATCTACAGGAGACAAAACAACTCTGTAAAGGCAATCAATTGCTCGTCTCTCACTTAAAGTCCAACAAGGGAGCACAGTGACAAAGGGGACAATTGCACTTTGGATTGTAGAGGCAATTCAAGTATGCTATGCCTCAGCAGGAAGATCTCTGAACACACGGCCAAAAGCCCGCTCAACAAGGAAAAAGAGGGCAACCCTGTCCTTCATGACCAACATGCCAATAGACACCATATGTGCTGCGGCAACACCGGCATTCCCACACACATTCACCAAATGTAAGAAACTGGCTCTATATATACTGCACCAAAGTGAGGTACAGTGTGTATAGAGTCCAAGAGTCCCCAAAGGTAGGCAGAGGTTAAAGTTAGATAGAACCTTACTCTCTAATAGTGGTAGCTTGGTCGAGCAGTAAGGCAGTATCAGAGGACAGTGTTAAGCATTTGATGTACACACTCAGTCAGCAAATGAATTCACACACTCAAGAACTGAACTCTAGGCCAATTGTTTTTGTATAAAAAATATACTGTTATTTTATTTTAGAACCAAGCAAGTCTGATACAGGTAAGCATTCAATTCTTTTCAGTAATAAGTTACTTGTTGTACACAGTTTTAAAAAGCAATGAAGATTGTACTTGATTTGATTTACAGGGGATGCAGTAGGTTGCAATACTTAGTAAATGCAGTACATTGAAATGAATGGCTTAAGGTAAATGCAGGTAAAATTACTTTTGCGTTACTTTTGTAATCCAGTGCTGGACTCCTAGATTCAGCACTGGGACATTTACTTAAAACAGGTAAGTAATTACGTTTTTGTAGTTTGTACGATTTTTTGAGAATATTTTCAGATTTCAAAAGTCCAGACTTACAAACTTTTTGGACCAGTACATTGAAATACATAGGCTTTTCCTGTAAATTGCAGGTAAGTTACTTTTCGGATTACTTTTTCTAACAGTGCTGGATCTTAGATTCAGCACTGGGACATTTCCTGAAAACAGTTGAGAAAATGCATTTTGGTTAGATGTACGATTTTTAAAGAATATTCTGGTATTTCAAAAGTTGCCACTTAGAAACTTTTTCACATAGAATCACCAATGATATCCTATGGGAGGAAAATCAATCAATCAATATAACTTTATTTCGGCCACATGGACCATAAAAGTCACAAAAAACAAACAAAAAAAAAACCAAAAATACATTCATGGTTAAAATGTAAATTGATCTACACACCTAAAAATTGACTGAAAGACACCAGTTTAAAAAACCTCTTAAAAACTATAAAAATTGTATATATAAGTTCATACAATCCATTAAAACATGCTAAAAACAATCATCTACACATAATTATAAGCTAGTATATACCCAAATTATGATAATAAGAAAAGGAGTGCTAAACCACGAACCACAGTAGAATACCTGCTTTCTCCAAGAATTATTTTAAAAAGGCCCGCTGAGTATGCCACATGCAGTTTAAAAAGCGGGATACAGCAAAGACAATTGGAGGGTGGGTATCATACTTCAAAACTCTGAAGGCCACTGCGCAGTGCGCGAAACCCATGTTCTTGCAGAGTGTATTAACCAGCGCTTGCGCGCCGTCTGATAGGCGGGACAAAGAAGCAGGACATGCACATCAGATTCTACCTTGTACTTGCATGCGGGACATTCACCCGTTATCTCTTTTCCCCATTTACTGGTATATGCATGTAGCGGGAGAGTCCCTAATCTGAATTGCATATACAGTTTCCTGGCCAGTGGGGGTTGGATAAGATCCAGGATACGCTCCTTGCTGTATACATCTTTAATTAGTAAAAACTCTACAGTTAGGCGGCCACATGAGGAACTTTCTTGGATAGCCGTTAATTTAGCTAATCTGTAATGTTTGACTAATTCCAACCTAGAGATCGTAGGGCAAGAAATCTCCGAAGTCCTCCAGAGACCCAGTATGTCTAGCTTGATCGCAAGATCCCTTATATGTCGAAGCCAGGGCGTTTTCTTGATCGGGCAAGTAGGCAATAACTCTCTCAGCTCATCCCTAAGGACGGCCAGCTCTGGGGTCGCCCATAATCGCCGCCAGAATGTAAGAGGTCTCACAGCAGCCTCTTCATCAAGGGACCTAATGCCCAAATCCATTCGGAGGGGAATAAGGGGGGTACTGCAAGGTAAACCTAAGAGCTGTCTCAAAGTTATTCTCCACCCTCATCAGATTGGTGGTGGAGCAGTGGCCCCACAACTCCACCCCATATAGTGATGCCCCCATAGCTTGTGCTTTATAAATTTCAACCACAGGGGCTGCTGGCTTAGCAGCTGAGGTCCTATGTAATTTCATTAAGCCCCCCAGAGTCTGGGTTAGCCTAAGTCTAGCCTTGGCTACCTGTGGCCCCCACTCAAAGTACTCTGATATAGTCACACCCAAGTAATCAAATAAATTCACTCTTTCCAGTGGGGTACCGTGTAAAGAGGGATTGGGGCGTGACGTTTTGGGGGGGTTGAAGACCATAAATTTAGTTTTCGTCAAATTGATCTCCAGCCCACGCAACTTGCAAAAGTTTGCAAACCCGTCCAACGTCCGCTGGATACCCGATGGTGTTTTTGAAAGTAGCAGGGTATCATCAGCGAACATAAGCGCAGGAACCTTCCCAGATGCTAATTTAGGGGCATCAATGTCCTTGGTATTTCTAAGATGATCAATAAGCCCGTTTATAAAAAGGCAGAATAAAGTAGGGGCTGTACCCCTTTAAGTACAGGAAAACGGGAGGTGAGTTCTCCATATTTCCCACATCGTACTTGCGCAAAATCTTTGGTGTGGAGCTTTTCTAAAATATGGAGTAAGTAGGCAGGAATCCCAAGGTCGCTTAGCACCACCCAGAGTTTCTCCCGGGGAACCAGGTAGAAGGCCGACTTCAGATCAACGAATATTAAGTAGAGGCTGCCACCCTCTATTGTCACTGTTTTCCAGAAAAGTAATTGCAATCTGAATATCTGGTCTACGGTTGACATGTTTGATCTGAAGCCGGCCTGGTAGGGGGTTATTATTTGCTGGTCTTCCATCCATTCCTGGAGACGGTCCAGGAGTACTCGGCCAAAGAGTTTTGGGGAATTATCGATAAGGCTGATCGGCCTATAGTTGGAGGGCGAAAGGGGACAGCCTTTTTTGAAAATGGGCACTATCTCGGCCCCGTGCCATGTATCAGGGGGATCCATGCCCTTCAGAATGGCATTAAATAGGGCACATAAATATGGTATCCATATAGTAGGTTCCTCCCGAAAAAGGTTGCCCGGAAGTTTATCTAAACCTGGCGCTTTGTTACGCTGGAGCTTGCTAATAGCGTTTCCCACTTCAGTCATGCTAATCTCCCAGTCCCCCGCCTGATGCATCTCCATTCCTGGTCTGGTGCTAACAGGTTGTCAGTCCCATCTTCCCTATCTGAATACAATGACCCAGAGTAGGTTTCCCATACTTCGGGCGCTATGTTAGGCTCGATGGCCGATCTCCCTCCCCCATCACCACCACCCACTATTATCCAAAATGTTTTCAGGTCTTTCTCTTCTAGGGCAGTCCTGAGCTTTTCCCACCTCTCTAGTTCCCAGTTGTTTTTTTCCTGGTGTATTGTCCGCTTGTAGCTGGCCCTAGCAAGTTTAATCTGTAACCTGTCCTTCGCCTTTACCGCATCCAAAAGTTCCCGTTTAGCCTTGCGGCATTTATTGTTATACCAGGAACATTTGTTATGGTTGTTTTCCCTGGTACGCACAACCGGGAAAAACACCTCTGCCAATTTCAGAGTGAGTTCTGCATGAATTTTCCCTGCCATGTCTTGTTCTACACAGGGACCCTCCGCCTGTATTACCCCCCGCATTTTGACCAAAGAAGGGATCACTAGCTGATAAACTTTAGCCAACTTGCGAGGACAGTGCTCGATGTGACCCCATCTAATTTTCCTTCTATTATTGGTTACTATAAGTGCACTCGGCACATTTAGGGGGGCCGGGGGAGAATTAGAGATGCCAAGATCCCATGACTTTAACATCAAGCTCAGGGCATTATGATCACTATCCTGCCTTTGCGTGATATAAAAATCAGAGACCTTTTCCCAAATCCTTGTTTCTACCATGATGTAATCGAGTAGAGAGGCTTGCCCTACTCTATTGAATGTAAACTGACCCGGACGGTCAGATTTAGTCCGCCCGTTGCATGCCCTTAGCGATAAAGCTAGAGTGAGCGCATTGAGCTGCAACGCCAATGGTGAACAAATCTTAATGGGAGTGATTTGGGGGGTCAGGTATGGACCAATATCGATCCTCTTCCGTAGGGACGGAGTGGTTTGGGTCAGTCAGAGGTTCGAAATGGCAATTAAAATCTCCCCCCAATATCAACCAGATCCGAGGATCCAACGTTGGAATGAAATGACCTAAAAGGTCAATAGTGGCAGATTCTTGGCTGTTATTGACTGGCCGCGAGTACACATTAATTAAGGCCATATTTTCCTTTGAGGGAAAAGAAAGCAGGACACACTATGTCGACTGTGGGGGTTGACAACTGCTCCGCCCTACAACCTAGGTGAGTGCCTACCCAAATGGATAAGCCACCCGAGGGTCTCCCCCGGCCTCCCATAGCTGCCAGATGGTTGAATGATGCAAATCCCAGCCGATGATGCTCTTCTCTCGCCCAAGTCTCTTGGAAGATACAAATGTCATGGCTGTCGACGAAGTCACCCCATTCAGGGCAAGAAACTTTATTTTTGAGCCCTGCCAGGTTCCATGAGAGTATCTTCAACCCACTGCCCTGCCCTCTTTCGTCATTCATGCCCATTGGGACCCTAGCGCAGGTAGGTGGGGAGACATCCGGGAGGGGCGTGCAATGCCCAAGTGGTGCCCCACCAGTCTCGCGCCCGCTGCCCACACCATCCAGTGGTGCAGCGGGCGCAGAACCAGGGACACCACTAGGTCGCCTCTGGTCTCCAGATGGGGCCGAGTGCAGGGGGGGCCCGGGGCTACTACCCTTAGATGTTCGGATCGAGCCACCCCATCCTCTGCCCTTGAGGTCGATACCGACCTTTTCAGAGTTCCCACCCTGTGGTGATCCCTCCTCAAGTCAGTCTACCTCCTCCAAGATATCGTATCTATAGTTCACCGGGACGTTAAATTGGGGGGACCTGGTATAGACATCCCGGCTTCCCTTGAAAAGAGGCACCAGCCCCCTGACAGGGTTAAGAGGTGGTGCACAATTTCTTGGGAAGGTTTGATAGGAGGAAATTCACTTAGCAGGTAAGTTAGGTTATCGATACTTTTTCTTACTCAGTGCTGGATCCTGGACTCGGAACTGGGACATTTCCTGAAAACAGTTGAGAAAATGAGTTTTTGTTATTCGGCTGATTTTTAAGGAATATTTGTAGTTTTCAAAAGTCGACACTTAGAAACTTTTCGGGAGAAAAAGTGTCAATGTTATCCTATGAGGAAAAATGAGTTATCGGTTTTGAGGTAAGTAATCGGTCTTTTGAGTTAGGGTTCTGGGGTAAGACTCAGGGGTCTCCCAGGGTCAGTGATGCACTGTTGTTGCACCCTCAGCGGCACTAGGGCGACCGGGTGCAGAGTGTTGAGGCCCAATGTTATCCTATGGAGGATAGGGGGACTCCGGTTGGTGGCTGCAGGCAAGCAGGCCACGGGGTTGTGGGAGCAAAGCTCCTAGGGTTAAGCTCAGGGCACGTTGGGGACCAAGTTAGCACCAAAGGGGCACCCTCAGCGGCACTTGGGCGGCCGGGTGCAGGGTGCTGTTTTGAGGTCGGGTGCCCTGTTGATTTCAATGGAGATTCTCCGGGACAAAGAAGCACTGCAGGCTCGGGGACGAGGATCTTCCAGGAGCTACCACCACTTCGAGGGGTAAGTTGGGATGTAGAGGGTTGGTTCGGCACCGTTGGTTTGGGCACACAAGGCCGTGGGGCGTCGGGTGCTCTGGTCGCCGTAGGGGGGTCCTCTGGATTGAGGCTGCAGGCGTCGTCAGGAGGCTTGAGGTAGGTCAGGGGTCGCCGGATCTCGGATCAGGATCGCCGGGGGGACCTCCTCTGGGTATTTGCCCACTTGAACTCGGGCCGGATTCGGCGGGTGCGGAGTGTGCAGGATTCGCGGTTCCTGGCTGGCACCAGAAGCTGCAGTTCAAACACGTCCGGTGTTCACGGGAGAAACAGCTTGGAAAGTGAAGGCAGGCAGGTCCTCCGGGGTTTTTGAGGTTGCTGGCTGCTGGACACGCCGGGGTTTTGCAGGAGCAGGCTCGAGGGGAGACAGGCCTGTAGGGCTGGGGCCAAGTCAGTGGGCGTCGTCCTCTTGTTAGCTCTGCACGGCTTCTAGTCCTTCCTTTTCTTGTTGTTGCTGGATCTGCCTTCCTGGTTCAGGGCTGCCCCCTAAATACTGTATTTAGGGGGCGTTTTAGGGGTCTTGAGGTCAGTAGCCAATGGGCTACAGACCTTAGGGTGACTACACCCTTGGTGTGCTCACACCACGTGGGGGAGTGAGCACAATCCCTAGTCCTGATTGGGGAGTGCCTGCCATCTGCAAGATGGCGAGCACTGGAGAGTGGGCTTCACCTCGCCTCCCCCACCTGAGGGGTGGAGTTGGCAGAGGTGGGCACACCTCTTGGGCTGGCTAGTTTTTCCCGCCTGTCTTCCCGCCGAAAGGGAGGGGAGACAGGAAGGGGGCCTGCTCCTGATAGCAGGAGAGGCTGGGGGGTCGCATTACAAAGGCTGCCAGGCCTTTGAAGCTCCTCTGCCACAGATGACTCTTCCTGGCCTGGGGGAGGTGTGTACACCTCCGCCCAGGAAAGGCTTTGTTTCTGGGCTCAGGGAGCGTAGGCTCCCACCCTAGGGGTCCAGAAACATGTCTTGTGGTGGCAGGCTGGTGTGTACCAGTCAGGGAACCCACCAAAGGCTGGTCGTTTTTCAGGGGGCATCTCAAGGATGCCCTCTGTGTGCATTTTTCATTAAATCCCACACTGGCATCAGTGTGGGTTTAATGTGCTGAGAAGTTTGATACCAAACTTCTCAGTTTTCAGTGCAGCCATTATGGTGCTGTGGAGTTCGTAATGACAAACTCCCAGCACCATATACTCTTAATGGCAGCACTGCACTTACAATGTCTAAGAATGGACTTAGACACTGTAGGGGTACAGGGCTCATGCACCTGTACCCGCACCACTGGTATAGTGCACCCAGCTAGAGGGGTGACTGACCTATGCCAGGGCAGTGGGTTGTAGGCATGGCCCACAGAGGTGTGCGCCATGTCGACTCTTCACTTTGTTCTGCACCAAAACACGCAGCCTGCAAAGGCAGTGTGTGTGTGTGTGTGTAAAGGTACAGGGCCTCTAAGGGTGGCACAATAAGTGCTGCAGCCCTTAGAGGTCTTCCCTGGTCACAGTGCCCTGGGTACCTGTGGTACCATTTACCAGGGGCTGACCTGTGGCCAGAGATGCCAATTGGGTACAGTTTTGGGGAAAGAACACAGGCCCTGGGAACCTGATTGGCAGGGACCCAGGGCACATCAAGTCAAAGTGCATCAGTGGTCTGGCAAAAAGTGGGGGGGGTTACTGCAACAGAAACCCACTTCCTTACACCAAACATTACTGCATGGATAAACAGATGACTAAAGAAGCTCAAGTGGGCCAAAAGGTACTTCTACACCTGTTCGCAAGGTCTTCCTCATCTTACCACAGCCACCAGAAGGAGGGGGAAACCCCTACATAATTTAATGCACAGCATGTGAATCCAGAAAAGTATTCATGCTGCAAAATGAAATGGTTACTTACCAGTAGGAGTAGTTTTGCAGCTTGAAGAGTTTACTGGATTCACATGCGAACCACCCACCTCCCCTCAGAGGAGGAATGCTAACAGGTGGGACTAAAGATCACTGAAACAAAAAGAACTAATGTAGGAAGCTGGGTTTCTGTTGCAGTAACCCCCCCCACTTTTTGCCAGATTTCTGATGCACTTTGATTGATGTGCCCTGGGTCCCTGCCAATCAGGTTCCCAGGGCCTGTGTTCTTTCCCAAACCTGTACCTTTTTACCCCCAATTGGCACCTCTGGCCACATGCAAATCCCTTGTAAAAGGTACCATGGGTACCAAGGGCACTGTGACCAGGAAAGGCCTCTAAGGGCTGCAGCACATATTGTGCCACCCTTAGAGGTCCTGTACCTTAACACACCCACACTGCCATTGCAGGCTGCGTGTTTTGGTGCAGAGATAAGTGAAGTCAACATAGCACACATCCCTGTGTGCCATGCCTACAACCCACTGCCTATGGCATAGGCCAGCCAACCCTCTAGCTGGGTGCACTATGCCACTGGTGAGGGTCAAGGTGCATGAGCCCTGTAGCCCTACAGTGGCTAAGTCTATTCTTGGGCATTGTAAATGCAGTACAGCCATAAAAAGTATATGGTCTGGGAGTTTGTCACTACGAACTCCACAGCACCATAATGGCTTTACTGAATTCTGGGAAGTTTGGTATCAAACTTCTCAGCATAATAAACCCACACTGATGCCAGTGTAGAATTTATTATACAGTGCACTCAGAGGGCATCTTAGAGATGCCACCTGAAAAGCGACCAGCCTCTGGCAGGTTCCCTGACTGGTAAACACCAGCCTGCCACCACGAGACATGTTTCTGGACCCCTGGGGTGGGAGCCTTTGCTCCCTGAGCCCAGAAACAAAGTCTTTCCTGGGCAGAGGTGGTCACTCCTCCCCCAGGCCAGGAAGAGCCATCTGTGGCAGGGGAGCTTCAAAGGCCTTGCTGTCTTTGTAATGTGACCCCTAGCATCTCCTGCTATGAGGAGCAGGCCCCCTTCCTGTCTTCCCCCCCCCCCTTTCGCCAGGAAGACAGGCGGGAAAAATTAGAACAGCCCAGAAGGTGTGCCCACCTCTGCCAACCCCACCCCTCAGGTGGGGGAGGCGAGGTGAAGCCCACTCTTCAGTGCCCGCCATCTTGCAGATGGCAGGCACTCTCCAATCAGGTTTAGGGATTGGGCCCACTCCCCCACGTGGGGTGAGAGCACCGAGGATGTAGTCACCCTAAGGTCAGTAGCCCATTGGCTACTGACCTAGAGACCCCCTAAAATGCCCCCTAAATACAGTATTTAGGGGGCAGCCCTGAACCAAGAAGACAGATTCCCACAACCTACGAAGGACGAAAGACGATGCCCAGCAGAGGAGACCGCAGAGAAGAACTGACTTGACCCCAGCCCTACCGGCCCATCTGCAGTTTCCAGAGATCCTGCACCAAAAGTCGCCTTGTCCTGCAGCCAGCGACCTCCAGAACCCTGGGAGGACTGACTGCCTTCAACAAAGACCGGATCTCTTGTGAACAACAGCTCTGTTCAAAAGAAAACTCCCAAGACAGACACTGAGCCTGCTGAGGACTAAGAAACCAGACGCCTGGAACCACCACTGCACCCGATGCCTACGGCACGAATCCGGGTGGCCCACTGGTCCCAGCGAGGTCCCCCAGGGCTCCAGAGTCCGAGTCAGAGTCCACCGTGGGTTGACCCCTCCAGGACTCCCGACGTCGCCTGCAGCCTCTGCACGGAGACCCACCCAACCGAGAGTGGCCCGGTAAGGTGAAATCTCCCTCAAAAGACAGCCCTGCATCCAGCCGCTCTGCACCCTGGAGAAGAGAGCCTGAGGTGCACCTACGTCCCCGAGCCCTCCAACTTACCTGCAAAGCTGTTGGTTCCTCCCGGAAGTCTTCCTGGACCGAGCCTGCAGCCAAAATCCAAAACCGTCAACTCCCATTGAAAACAGGGCACCCAACGCCAAAACAGCACCCTGCACCCGGCCGCTGCTGTGGGTGCACCTTGTGTGCTAAACTGGATCCCCCTTTGCCCTGAGCTTAAGTCTAGGAGCTTTGCTCCTACAACCTTGTGGCCAGCTCATGAGCAGCCACCAACCTGAGGCCCCCTATCCACCACTGGATAACATTGGGCTCAGTACTCTGCACTAGACCGCCCTTGTGCCGCTGAGGGTGCTTTGAGAGTGCATCCTTGACCCTGGGGGAACCCCGGTTCTAACCCCAGAAATCCAACTCCCACAACCAAGTACTTACCTGTAAACCGATAACTTCATTTCCTCCCATAGGATTGCATTGACTGCTTTTCTTTGAAAATTGTTCCAAGTGTGGAGTTGGTTTGTATGGAACTCTAAGAAACTGCAAATATACAAAAACTGATTTACTTACTTTTTCTCTAGGAAGTGTCCCAGTGTGATATCTAGGCATATCACACTGAGTAGAAAAAGTAACTTAAAAAGTAATCTGCAAAGTAACCAAAAGTAATCTAACAGTAATTTCAACTGTATGCAAAGTATTTACAAACCTGTAACAGTAATTTTCATTCAACTTGCTTGTATTATTCAACCTGCCTTGAAAAGTACCTTTTTCACTTACCTGTGCCAGGCTTGCTTGGTTCTAGAAAATAAATACAACTAAATCATATTTTTTATACAAACAAATTGGTATGAGTTCAGTCTTTGAGTGTGTACATTTCTTGCCCGAGTGTGTACAATAAATGCTTAACACTACCCTCTGATAAAGCCGTACTGCTCGCCCACACTACCACAAATAGAGAGTAAGGTATTATCTACTTTCACCTCTGCCTACCTTTGGGGTTCCACTGGGCTCTGTGCACACTATACCTTACTTTGGGGTATAGTATATACAGAGCCAGCTTCCTACAACTAACATCTAAAGACAAGAGGATTTATGACATACCCTATAGAAAAAGGAATCCGAAGATGGCTACCACGCACAGGAACTTCCGGGGCGCCGTCTGACATCACATAAGGGAAGCCCCTAGCACAAAATGGTGGTCAACGACGCCCAATGCAAAAAAACAAAGATAAGTCTATTCCGGACCCAACCACTAGCTGGCGGAATAATGTACAGCATGTGAATCCAGAAAAGGATTGATGCTGCAAAACTTGTTCTTCTGATTCCTCACCTTATAAATAGATACCCAAGCAATACCTTCTAAGTGGTGGTTCTGTGGACTGACAAACTAAAAAGTCCTGAAGGATCAAGCAGGTAATGCGCCCTTCAGGCAGACTACAATGTCTCAGCAATAATGCATCGTGAATGTAAGTAGTGACACCTATGTAGCAGCCTGGCAGCTGTCGTGACCAGTCACTCCACATGCCAACGCAGTGGTAGCAGTTTTGGCCCTGGCATAACGAGGTTGCAAGCCCTCAGGAGACTGTCTTTTGGCCAGCGCATAGAGTACGATCCACTGTGAGATGGACCTTTTCTGCACAGCCTTATCTTTCTTTGCTCCAATGAACTCGATAAAGAGCGGACAGTTCAACCAGTGTTCCATGTAGAAGCTGAGAGCCCTATTTGGATCCAACTGGTGAAGTTTCTCCTCCTCAGAGGGGTGAGGCGGAGCAATAAAAGCCAAAAGAGTGAAGTTCTGAGCAAAATGAAAGGAAGTCACTATCTTCGGAAGAAAGGAGGCTTGATTCCACAGAACCAGTTTGTCCAGATAGAACGAGGTGTATAGAGGGTTAACAAAAAGGTCCTGAAACTCGCTGACCTGTTGAGCCAATGTTATAGTGACAAGGAAAACTGTCTTGAGGGCAAGGAGCCTGATAGAACTGGGAGGGGCTCAAAGGCGCTCATATGGGGAATGAGGACCAAATTTAAGTCCCATTGGAACATAAATGGAAAGGGGGGGAAGAACATATGTTGCAAACCTTTGAGGAAACACATGGTGAGGTGATGGCTGGTCTGGCAACCGTAAGAAGCCCAAAAGAGCTGACTGTGTTTAAAAGTCCCCAAAACAAGGCCTTGCTGGGCGAGGGAAAAACAGAACTTTGGGCAGTTTAGCATGGAGTGTGTCAATCTGTTTAGCGCACCAGGCAACAAACGTATGCCAATGGCAGCCGTATACAGATTTGGCTGAGGGACACCTAGCTTCGAAAATGACATTCATGACTTTGGGTGGAAGGTCAAAAGCAGTCAACTGTCACTGCTCAATATCCAAGCGAACAAGTTACTTACCTTCGGTAACGATATATCTGTAAGAAACATAGGTTAGGTATAGATGCCTTACCTTAGAATTACCCCCAGGCGTCAGACTGGATCCGGAAAGTTTTTCGTCAGCAGTACCCCTGCACGTCGGTCGACTCCGTGTCAGTCGCCGGCGTCGTGGTGGTCGCCGGGATGACGTTGCGGTAGCTACTTAGACGCCGCACTCACGTCAGTTCTGTACACGACTTTCCGCGTCAGAAACGCAGAGCCATGCAAGACACTGACCACTGGTGCGCAAAACTAGGGCCCTGAAAGGATGTCCTTAATCCTAGAAGTCAGTTCGCAGAACGGGGAGGATGGGTGGGCGGTAAGGAATCTATAATTAACCTATGTTTCTTACAGATATATTGTTACTGAAAGTAAGTAACTTGTTCATCTGAAAGAAACAGTTAGTTATAGATTCCTTACCTTAGAATAGATACCCCAAGCAATACCAACCCCGGAGGTGGGTCTGCGAATCAAGTTCACACCAGAAAGTCCTGGAGAATAGAACAGCCAAAGAAGCAGTCTCTCCGGACTGGACTGTCCAGGCAGTAGTGTTTAGTGAACGTGTGCAACGATGCCCACGTCGCTGCCTGGCAAATGTCATTCAGAGGGACCCCTCGTCCCAAAGCAGTAGAGGCTGCCGTCGCCCTGGTGGAATGGGCGCGCAGCCCCAATGGAGGCTCCTTTTTCGCTAGAGAATAGCAGGCTTTAATACACAAAACGGCCCATCTAGAAATGGTCTGCTTGTGTACGGCCCGACCTTTCTTGGCGCCCACGTAGCCAACAAAGAGCTGGTCATCCACCCAGAACGGTTTAGTGCGATCCAAAAAGAAGGAAAGCGCATGTTTTGGGTCCAGACGGTGGAGCCTCTCTTCCTCTTTAGAAGGATGCGGAGGCAGAAAGAAGGTGAGCAAAGTGATGGTTTGCCCAATATGAAAGGAGGTGACCACCTTGGGAAGGAAGGATGGACGAGTTCTTAGGACAACCTTGTCCGAATGTACAGCCAGAAAAGGAGGCTTGGATGAAAGGGCCTGGAGCTCACTCACTCTTCTGGCAGATGTGATGGCTACCAGGAAAGCAGTTTTAAGAGTTAAGAGTCTGAGAGGACAGTTGTGAAGCGGCTCAAAGGAAGCGCACATCAAATAGGTCAAGACCAGATTCAAGTCCCACTGAGGCATTACGAAGGGGATAGGAGGAAAGAGATGAGTAATGCCTTTTAAGAAACGATCTACAACCGGGGACTTGAAGAGAGAAGGCTGATCAGGAAGCCCTTGATAGTGCCCAGAGCAGAGCCCTGCTGGGCCAAAGAAAGGAGGAACAAGAGAACCTCAGAAAGAGGGGCAGAAAGGGGATCCACAGCCTTTGCTGTGCACCATGCCACTAATTTATTCCATCTGCAGGCGTATACTGTCTTAGTGGAGGGACGCCTGGCTGCCAAGATTACATCACAGACTTCGGGAGGCAGGTCAAACGACGTCAACTGCCGCCGCTCAATCTCCACGCAAGGAGGTGGAGGGTGGACAGGTTCGGGTGGAGGACCGTCCCCTGCTGCTACGACAGAAGATCCTCCCGAAGAGGCAGTCGGATCGGAGGATCGATGGCCATGTTGAGCAGCTCGGGATACCAGACTCTTCGTGCCCAATCCGGAGCCACAAGAATGACTTGGGCCCGGTCGCGCTTGATCTTCTTCAGCACTCTGGGCTGAAGTGGTATAAGCGGAAAGGCGTATAGAAGACCGCAACTACACGTGACCAAAAGCGTCGCCTAGCGAGTGCCGCCTTGGAAATTCCAACGCGCAGAATTGCTGACATTGCGCGTTCTCTTCGGTGGCATTAGATCTAACCAAGGCTCTCCCCACTGCTGAAAGAGACCTTGCACCACCTCCGAGTGAAGACGTCATTCGTGATCCATCATGCACCTGCGGCTGAGTTCGTCCGCCCTGGCGTTAAGTGAACCTGCCAGGTGTTGAACCACCAGGGATATGCCCTGATGTTCCAGCCATGTCCAGAGGCGGAGGGCCTCCTGACATACGGTCCACGACCCCACCCCGCCCTGTTTGTTGCAGTACCACATGGCGGTAGTGTTATCCGTGAACACCTGCACTACTCTTCCCCGGACAAAGGGAAGGAATGCTTTGAGTGCAAGACGGATCGCCCGAAGCTCCAGAAGGTTGATGTGGAGCCCGGACTCCGCCGGAGACCAGAGGCCTCTGATCTCCGCCTCTCCCATGTGGCCGCCCCATCCCAGAAGGGATGCGTCCGTCACCACTGTGTGTTCTGGTTGGGGAAGGGAGAGGGATCTGCCATTGACCCAATTCCTGGTTCGTGAGCCACCACTGCAATTGCTGTGCAGTGCCCTCTGAGATCCGGACGCAATCGGACAGATTCCCCTGATGCTGTGCCCACTGGAACTTCAGGTCCCACTGTAGACCCCGCATATGCCACCTGGCATGATCGACCAGCAGGATGCAGGAGGCCATGAGGCCCAGCAGCCTCAGGGTCATCCTGACCGAAACCCGGGATAGAGGCTGAAAGATCGGAATCATAGCCCGAATATCCCGGACTCGCTGTTCGGGAGGATATACCCAAAACTGCGTCGTGTCCAGAACCGCTCCGATGAAGAAGAGCTTCTGAGAGGGGGTCAGGTGTGACTTCGGCACGTTGATGGAGAACCCCAGCGAATGCAGGAGATCGGCCGTAGTCTGGAGGTGGGAAACGACAGCCTGGGGCGGGCCCGCCTTCAACAGCCAGTAGTCGAGATAGGGGGAAGACTGGGACCCCTGATCTGCGCAGATGAGCTGCGACCACCGCCATCACTTTCGTGAACACCCGAGGGGCGCTGGTAAGGCCAAAGGGGAGCACGGTAAACTGAAAGTGCTCGTGGCCTACCGTGAACCGCAGGTAGCGCCGGTGGGCCGGCAGGACAGGGATGTGAAAGTAAGCGTCCTGCAAGTCCAACGCTACCATCCAGTCTCCAGGGCAGACAAGACCTGAGCGAGCATCAACATCTTGAACTTCTCCTTCCGGAGGAAGCGGTTGACGTTCCTGAGATCCAAGATAGGACGCAGGCCTTTGTCCTTCTTGGGCACCAGAAAGTAGTGGGAATAGCAACCACTACTTACTTCTGGGAACGGGAACACGCTTGATGGCTCCCTTGGCCAAAAGTGCTGAAACTTCCTGTTGGAGAAGGGCCAGGTGATCCTCCGACATGCGATGGTACGGAGGTGGCATGGAGGGAGGGGTAGTCTTGAAGGGGAAGGAGTAGCCCCTTCGGACTATTTGCAAAACCCACCTGTCCGACGTGATGGTGCGCCAGTGGGGGAGGTGATGGCGGATCTTGCCGCCCACTGGTGTTTGGTGGCCCTGAAAGGTTGGACTAGGAAGGTTTGGAGGGTGCTGCAGAGGGGGCTGTGGTGGACTGGCCCGCTCGCTGGCCCCCAGAACCACGCCGGTGGTTCCCACGTCCCCGGCCGCGCTGTGGCTGAACAGCTTGCGCTGGCCTATGGCCCTGGGCGGGACGTAGCGGGGCACCCCTTCCGAAGCCACGAAAGGGGTGAAAGGCAGACTGCGCAGGGCGGGTGGTGGAGAGGCCCAAGGACCTGGCCGTACCCTGTGAATCCTTAAAGCGCTCTAGCGCATTATCTGCCTTGTCAGTGAAAAGGCGAAGGCCATCAAAAGGCATGTCCATAAGGGTGGATTGGACATCCCTGGAAAAACCAGTCGAACGCAAACAGGCGTAGCGTCGAAGGGCCACTGACGTTGAAATAAGTCCTGCCAAGTGCGTCGGCGGAATCCAGCCCACAGCGGATGGTAAACTTCGCTGCGTCTCTCCCCTCGGCAACGGCACGGGAGAGTATGGCCCAGGCCTCCTCCGGGCACTGAGACAGCACCTGCCCCACCGTATCCCACACAGAGTGGGTGTAACGGCCCAACAGACATGCGGTGTTTACCGACCGCAGTCCCAAGCTGGCGGAAGAAAACATTTTCTTCCCAAGGTGATCCAGCTTTTTGGATTCCCTTTCCGGTGGTGCGGTAGGGAAGGCGCCCTTGGAAGTGGAGGCTTGAACCACCAAGCTCTCCGGGGTGGGGTGTTGGGAGAGGAAAGTGAGGTCGCCCGGAGCCAGACGGTGGCGTTGGGCAATCATCCTGTCCATGGGTGCCCCAGTGTTGGGCCTGGACCACGTGCCCAAAAGTACGTTGGTAAGGGCCTCATTAAACGGCAGCAGGGGCTCCGAAGAGCTCGCTGCCGGCTGAAGCACCGGTCAGGAGGTTAGTCCTGACCGCCACCATAGGAAGCTCGAGGTTGAGGGCCTCGGCCGCCCTACGCAACACCACTGCGTATGACGCTCCCTCCTCCGTAGCCATGGTAGGAGGAGACAACATGCCAAGGTCAGGGGATGTGTCAAGACCACTGGCATCCCCCAGTTCCTCTCTCCAGTCCTGCTCAGATTCCATCTGATCAGTTAAAGGGTCACCTGACCCCTCCCACTCCTCATCCTCAGGTTGCCAATCTGGGCGAAAAGGGACCCCAGGAGTGAACAGGGGCACAAAAACCCCACTTGGCGCCGGATCCGGCGGTCCGGCTCCACATCAGGATGGAGGCTGGGGTCGACGCCGGCCGGGGACACGACCGGCGTCGGTTGCGGCGCCGGAGGAAGCAGTGCCGGTGGAGGTGTAATAAGGTCAACCGGCGCCGATCCGGATCCAGGCCTGGATCCAAGGGGGGCCTGCGGCGCCGTGGCCGGAGCCGACGACGGAGAAGGCCTAGGCCCCCCAACCGAGTCCGCGGGGCCCGAAGGCGCGCCGGCGGGTTCGGGTCGCCGAAAGATGACCTGCATCGCCTCGTAAAACTTACGAAGTTGGGCGGGAGTCGCTCCGGGTCCCGGGAAGGGAAGGACCGGAGTAGACTTCGCGCGCAGAGCCGCGGGAGGGGCTCCGCCTGCATCCCTCGTCACGTCAGCCGACCAACGGGGAGAAGTCGAAGAGCGACAATGCTTTTTCGACTTTTTGTGCTTCGACTTACCTGACCCCGAGTGCGAAGACTTCGATGACTTGGACGAGTGGTGATGGCTCCGCAACCGGTCCCTCGACCTCCCTCGCGACCGGGACCTCGAACGGCCCGGAGCCGACTGCCGGCGCTCAAGCAGCTTTCGGGACCGCTCCCGCAAAGCCTTCGGAGCCATCGACCGGCAGTCTGAGCACGACTTGGGGTCATGGTCGCGCTCCAGGCAAAAGAGACACATGCGGTGCGGATCCGTCACCGACATCGGTCGGGTACAAGAACCGCAGGCCTTGAAACCGGACATTCCTCGTGCACCAGGAGTCGGATTAGACTCGAAAAAGTTGTCAACAAAAGTCGCAAAAAACTGTCAAAAAGTGACTGGGGGTACCGCTCTCTCCGGATCTGCGCTTGCTGGCGCGGAAAAAGAAAGAACTGATGTCAGCGCGCGAGGGCGGCGTCTAAGTAGCTACAGCGACGTCATCCCAGCGACCACGACGACGGACGCGGAGTCGACCGACGCCACCTTCCGACGTGCAGGGGTACTGCTGACAAAATACTTTCCGGATCCAGTCTGACGCCTGGGGGTAATTCTCAGGTAAGGAATCTATAACTAACTGTTTCTTTCAGATATGGATGTGTAGGTTGCCCTACTGCTGCGACAGAAATACTCCTTAAGAGGCAGTCTAATCAGAGGACAAATGCTTATAACCCAGGAGTTCAAAATAATATACTCTGTGCCAAATCTGGTGCCACTAGGATGAATTTGGCCCCATCGGTTTTCATCTTTGGACCTTGGGACAGGAGATCAGCCGGAACGTGTACTGGAGTTCCAAGTTCCACTCTACGTGGAACAAGTCTCCAAGCACGACACGCCTTGGAAACTCCAACATGCCAAAGTGCTGACATTGTGCATTCCTGGCAGTGACCCCAATCTCAAAACAAGCCCTGCACCGCCTCTGTACGCAACTACCATTGGTGATCCGGAAGGCATCGGCGGCTCAGTTCCTCCGCTAAGGCTATCAGGGAACCCACCAGGTGGAGGGTCACCAGAAAAAATCCTTGGCAGTCTAGCCACATCCAGAGACACAAAGCCTCCTGAAAGAGGGCCTACGACCCCACACTGCTTGTTGCAGTAACACAGAGGTGGTGTTAGTGAGTACCTGCACCAACTTAAAATTTAATGGAGCACAGGAAAGCTTTCAACGCTAAGCGGATGGCGCTCCGCTCCAATAAACTGATATGAAGCCGGGCTGTTGCCTGAGAACATACACCTCCGAGCTTGATCTCTCCCAGATGGCCTCCCAAACACAAAAGTGATTCATTGTTCACCACTGTAAACTATGGGTGAGGTAAGGAGAGGGATCCGCTGACCCAATTTCAGTCCTGCAACCACAACTGCAGATATTTTGCAATCTCCTCCGAAATCTGGATCAGATCGGAAAGATTCCCCTGGTGCAGTGCTCACTGGGACTCCAGAGCCTGCATCTGGTGTGGGTGGGGAGCAGGATGTAGGACGCCATCAGTCTCAGTCATCTGCACTGAGTTCCAGGACAGTGGTTGAAACACTGGGATCATAGCCTGAATGTACTGCAAAGGAGTCAGGTGTGACTTCAGCACATTGACAGTGAACCTCAAGGACGTCAGGTGGTTTGCCGTAGTGTGGAGGTGGTTGAAGAATACCGGGGGCAAGCCTACCTTCAAAAGTCAATCATTGAGGTAGGGGTAAGACTGGAACCTCAAAACTCAGGAGATGTGCTGCTACCACCATCACTTTAGGGAACACCGAAGGACACTGATCAGGTCAAAAGGGAGCACTGAAAATACTCAAGTCCACAGTGAAGCACAGGTAACTCCTGTGGGTCTGCAGGACCGGTATATGGAAATAAGTGTGATGCTCGTCCAGCGCGACCATTCAGTCTCCATCGTCGAGAGCAAACAAGACTTGGGCCAGGGTGAGCATCTTATTTTTCTGTAGAAAGGCATTGAGAGGGTGAAGGTTTAAAATGGGACAGAGGCCCAATCCATTTCAGCACCAGAACTTAGAGGAATAACAACCATGACCAACTTCTGGTACCAGTAACCTCTCTATGGCTCCTCTGGTCAGACGAGCCTGCACTTCCTGCTGCAAAAGTGACAGGTGGTCCTGTCAGCTGGTCTGGGGATGTGAAAAGATGCAGATGGGTCTCGAGAAATTGTAACAGTCCCGCTAAACAATTTGCAGGACCCATTTGTTTTAAGCTATATCCTGTCACCCTGGCAGAAAGTGTTGCATCCTGCGTCTGACAGGGTGGCAGTATGCTCTCAAAGGAACACTATAGAAGCTAGGAGACTGGTCTGAAAGATGTCCCTGTTGCCTTCTGTGCGTAGTCACCATGGCCACAAAAAGGCTAGGGCAGGGGTCTCCAACCTTTTCTGTAGTGAGCTACTTCTGATCAGTGAAAATCATTGTGAACTACTAAAGTCCAAGACACTCACGCAATGTTATCTTCTCCGCCCACTCAGTTTCATTGAATCGAAGCCTAATGTCCATGGAGCCAAAGACCATGCCATGGTTTGAACAAAATACTTTGACTCGGGCACTATGACAAGGTTGCTATGTGTGTCAGTGAGAGCTTTGTCTTTGGGGATGTATGAACATGTGTATGAATGAGATTTGTGTATGGGAGTCTGCTGTATGTACTTGTGGCACAGGACAAACCTTTCGCCATATGTGGCAAAATTACATGGATAACACAAACATACAATCTTTTTTTTTTAATTGGGAGAAATTTAAAGTGCAAAAAAACGATCTGCAAAAAATCTTTATAACATGTAATATTTTTCTGCACTTTTAATTTCCCCCACTTAAGCAAAATGGCTGTATTTTTCAATTATAAATATGACACTGTGCCTACCAGCCACTGGGAGCAAGATGCCTGCTGTGTAAATGCAACACTGACATGGGAGAAAATTAAACTGGAGTTAACTTTGTTTATAGGGAGTCCATAAAACTCATCATTTAACTTTCCCCCCCCCATTTCAAAGTGTCACATTTACAAACAGCAGGCTTCTGGCATCCAGTGGCCTGTATAGACTTTGAGCCATATTTATAAAATAAAAATACAGCCATTTATTTAAATAGAAGGAATTTAAAGTGAAGAAACATACTTCACAAAATGTTGAGATGTAGTTCGCTTAATTGAACGTAGATAAAAACATTGACTCAATGTTTCATAGAAATATTATACACTTTAAATTTCTTCCATTTGAAAATAAAATGACTATTTTTCAGTTATAAATGTGTTTACTGGCCACTAGGAGCAAGAGGCCTGCTTTTTTTTTTTTTTTAATATAACACCTTGAAATGGGATACATTTAAATTGAAGAGTTAACTTAATCATTAGGTTACCTCTTCATTTTTCCATTTAAAAGCATGCAGAAACATTTTATTCTCATGCTAGAATATTGATTTGACAAGGACTTTTATTTAAGATTAATACCTCATTGCTTCAGTTCTTCACCTCTGTGCCCTGGCTCATAACTCTGACTACAGCACTGCTCATTATCAGACCCTGCTAGCTGCAGCTTGAAGATGATGTAAAATAAACACAGCCTTCCCTTAACTTTAAAAGGAAAAAGGTACCCTGTGCTTATTTAAAAATAAACTCAAGGCTGTGAGCCACTCTGAAGGGGTCTGCGAGCTACTGGTAGCTCGCGATCAACTGGTTGAAGACACCTAGGCTAGGGCGATTGTTGCACCTGCTGGCGATATTGGATGCCCCTACCATAGCCATGTAGGAGGTGGAACTGAGACAATTCAGGTGCACTTGGTAGAGCAGAAAGGCCCAGGGAGCACACCGTTGCCCTGCTATATTTTAAGCGCTCCAGGGCAGAGTCTGCTTTATCTCCAAAAAGACAGGGAGCCAAACAGCATGCCCAAAAGAGTGGCCTGAACCTCTCCCGAAAATCCAGTGGACTGCATCCAGGCGTGCCGGTTTGAATGGCCACACTGGTGCTCAAATCCCTGCCAAGGGAATCAGAGGTATCTAGGCCACAGTGGATGGTGAACTTGGCCACATCACAACCATTTTGCATGACCTTGAAAAGAATAGCCCGGATTCTTCAGGGACCATATATAATACGTGGAACACAGAGTCCCACAATGCAGGAGTGTAGCGGCATAAGAGGCAGCAGGCATTCACTGAGCGAAGGGCCAAACTGGTAAAGGAAAAAAACAAACACTTAACAGTTCCTATCCTCTTCAATTCCGTCAGGGTAGTAGTGGGGAAAAGAGTTTGGGTTTACTCTACTGGCCGAAGACAGTCCCACCAGGATCTCAGGAGTGGGGAGCTGGGTGATGAAAGCTGGGTCATCTAGAGCAGGGTAATGGTATTTGGGAATGCACAGGTGGGCCTGAGCAAGATTTGGCCCAGGTAACTAAGAGGCTCACTGAATATGTGTAGGGACTCAGAACTCGACTAGCTATGTTGTAACACCTCCATCAGAACACTGGTTTTAACTTCTTAAGTGGGAAATTGAAGATCAACAACCTATACTGCCCTTCGCATAATCATAGCACACCCTGGTGGGAAGACTAGTTCAATGACTGTAGAGATATCCACACCACTGGCATCTTGGAGGTCCTGATAACAGTTGGCTTCTAGGTAAGGCTGGGCAAGCTCATTCCTAGCATCAAAGACCCCATTATTGGGGCTGTATAATTCATGAACAACATGCAACCTTCCAGAAGGTAGAGGCACTGTGTCAAAACCAGAAGGGTGATAAAGAGGTTTGCTGCTCAGATAAAGGAGTATGCAGTTTGTTGAGGTGGCATCGTCTCGGCACTGGACAGCATTGTGGATTGGCTGTCATCATTCAGTGTCGATGGTGTCAGCTTATGTTCCAGCAAGGGTTGTGGCGCCTGGGAGGAAACCAGTACCTAAGTCAGTCCTGAGCCTTGAGCAGATTCAGAAGACACAACCATTGCCGAGGAAGGACCCGCGGGCAAAAGCCCAGTTGGGAGGCCTCTTGGCTCCTGGGGGACACAGGGGTGCCAGAGGGAGCTTGTTACATGCCAAAAGCCACAGCATGGCTTTGCAGAAGTCCTTGATTTGCTGTGGCATCGACGGTGGCTCAGGAAATTCGGTTCACTTCGGGGCAAGGGATGAAATCTACTAAAATTTAGAGACTTCAGGAGCGCAAACTGGAGGCACAATGATGCCCTCATGCTTCTCAGGAGATCAAGAGTGGCAGGACAGGTCACAGTTCCGCTTGGACTTCTTGAATTTGCCAGAGGACTCACATCGCAATGACCTGCTGTGGAAGCGGGAAGTAGGAGCTACCTTTAGATGTTGACCGATCCGGGCGTGATCTTGCATGTTTTGCCACCCAGACCTTTGCTTTCCGGTCTCGAATGGCCTTCGGGTGCATCTAGGCACAATCACCACACGCCTTGGAATGGTGGCCTGACCTCGGGCACCACATGTTCTTCAGTCACAAACATTTGTTTGCAACATTCCACACAGGATTTAAACGCTGTAGATTTTGGAGTTGACAGACTTTCCTTGCAGTTTTATAGTGTAAATTGTTGTAAAGGTGTACCAATGAGACTAGGGGTAGCTGTGGATCTGTATCTATTGGCATGGAAAGCAAGGAACTGATGTCAATGCACACATCACATCCTGCTCGGAACAACTCAACGTGGAGCCACCTGCTGGTGTGTACGTGTACTGCTGAAGATTTTCCAGACTGAGTCTGCAGCCTGCAAGGAGTAATCATAAGGTGAGGAATCTACTGTTAGAAGTCTCTATCAGAAAGACCACACAGACTGTGTCAGAAGGAAAATGCTACTTACTCAGTATGCATCTGTTCTTGGCATGTAGAGCTGTAGAGTCACATGCTGTGCATAGCCCGCCATCTAGTGTTGGGTCCGGAAGTTTGCACTTTGTTTTTGTTCGAAGAAGTCTTTTCCAGTCACAAGGTAGGTGACTCCTCCTTTCGGTGATAGTGCGCATGGGCATCGACTCCATTGTTAGATTGTTTGCCGCAGAGGGTGATAACGGAGTTAATAAGAGATGTCCATGTATATATGTATCTAAGTAAGATGTAACTGCAACAGGTATAAGTACCCGGGGAGCTGGGTGGGCGCATGGGACTCCACAGCTCTACATGCCAAGAACAGATGCATACTGGGTACGTAGCATTTTCCGTTCGAGGCATGTGAGCTGTAGATCACATGCTGTGCATAGACTACAAAGCAGTTATCTCCCAAAGCGGTGGCTAACCTGTAGCTGTTGCAGTGGTCTGAAATAGTGTACGTAAAACTACTTGGCCCACACTAGCTTGCTGTCTTGCGAACACATCTACACAATAGTGTTTTGTGAATGTGTGAGGTGTAGACCATGTTGCAGCTTCGCAGATATCTATGGGTATATTTCCTAAGAATGCCATAGAAGCCCCTAATTTGCGTGTGGAGTGCGCTCTAGGGGGAATTGTTAGTGTTCTTTTCGCTTTTGCATAGCATATTTGAATGCACTTGACTATCCACCTTGCAATGCCTGATTTTGATATAGGATTGCCTCTATGTGGTGGAGCAAAAGCGACAAATAGTTGTTGTGTGTTGCGGAAAGGTTTTGTCCTTTCTATATAGTAAAGAATTGCTCTTTTCACATCTAAAGTGTGTAAAGCACTTTCTGCTACAGAATCTGGTTGAGAGAATAACACAGGCAACTCAACAGATTGGTTATGAAAGGCAGAAATGAACTTTGGTAGAAATTTAGGGTTGGTGCTAAGAACCACTTTGTTTTGGTGTATTTGTAAGAATAGTTCTTCTATGGTTAGTGCCTGAAGCTCACCCACTCTCCTCAGAGATGTGATAGATATGATGAAAGCTACCTTCCAAGCGAGAAGCACAAGTTACTTGCATTCGGTAACGATATATCTGTAAGAGACATTAGTTAGTGATAGATTCCTTACCTTAGAATATCCCCAGGCGTCCGTCTGGATCCGGAAAGTTTATCAGCAGTACCCCTGCGCGTCGGAAGGTGGCGTCGTGCGGCTCCGCGTTCGTCCCAGGCATCGTGATCGCCGGGATGACGTCGCGGCAGCTACTTAGACGCCGCCCTCGCGCGCTGACGTCAGTTCTGTACACGACTTTCCGCGCCAGGAACGCAGAGCCATGCAAGATACTGACCACTGGTGCATTGAAACTAGGGCCCTCAAAGGGATGACCTTAACCCTAGAAATCAGTTCGCAGAACAGGGAGGATGGGGGGGCGGGAAGGAATCTATCACTAACTAATGTCTCTTACAGATGTATCGTTACCGAAGGTAAGTAACTTGTGCATCTGAAAGAGACACGTTAGTGATAGATTCCTTACCTTAGAATAGATACCCCAGCAATACCAACCCCGGTGGTGGGTCTGCAAACCAAGATCACACCAGAAAGTCACGGAGAACAGAACGGCAAGCCGTCTCTCCGGACTTGGCTGTCAAGGCAATAATGCTTAGTAAAAGTGTGCAGCGAGGCCCACGTGGCTGCCTGACAGATGTCTTGCAGGGGGACACTACGTCCCAATGCAGTAGTAGCTGCTGTTGCCCTGGTAGAATGGGCGCGCAGCCCCACCGGAGGCTCCTTCTTAGCCAGAGAATAGCAGGCTTTTATACACAAGACGACCCAGCGGGAGATAGTCCTCTTGTGTACAGCCCGGCCTTTCTTGGCGCCTACGTAGCCAACAAAGAGCTGGTCATCCACCCAGAACTGTTGTGTGCGGTTGAGGTAAAATGAGATCGCACGTTTTGGGTCCAGACGGTGGAGCCTCTCTTCCTCTTTGGAAGGGTGCGGAGGCGGAAAGAAAGTGGGCAAGGTGATAGTTTGCCCAATATGGAAGGCAGTAACAACCTTTGGCAAAAAGGATGGACGTGTGCGTAGCACAACCTTGTCCGGATGAACAGACAGAAAAGGAGGTTTACAGGAAAGAGCCTGGAGCTCACTCACACGCCTAGTGGAGGTGATGGCAACCAGGAGAGCAGTCTTCAAGGTTAATAAACGAAGAGGACAGTTATGAAGCGGCTCAAAGGGAGCGCACATCAAATAAGTAAGAACCAGATTCAAGTCCCACTGTGGCATCACAAACGGAATAGGAGGGAAAAGGTGAGTAATGCCTTTGAGAAATCTATTTACAACAGGGGACTTGAAAAGAGAGGGCTGATCAGGGAGCCTGAGAAAGGCTGAAATTGCAGAAAGGTAGCCCTTGATAGTGCCCAGAGCAGAGCCCTGCTGGGCTAAAGAGAGAAGGAACAGTAGGACCTCAGAAAGAGGGGCAGAAAGGGGATCCACAGCCTTTGCTGTGCACCATGCCACAAATTTGTTCCACCTGCAGGCGTATACCGATTTAGTGGAGGGATGCCTGGCTGCCAGAATGAAACCACTGACTTCAGGAGGCAAGTTAAATGGAATCAACTATCGCCGCTCAATCTCCACGCAAGGAGGTGGAGACTGGACAGGTTCGGGTGGAGGACCGTCCCCTGCTGCTGCGACAGAAAATCCTCCCGAAGAGGCAGTCGGATGGGGGATCCACGCTCATACTGAGTAGCTCGGGATACCAAACTCTTCGAGCCCAGTCTGGAGCCACAAGAATGACTTGGGCCCGGTCGCGTCTGACCTTCAGCACTCTGGGTAGAAGTGGTATAGGCGGAAAGGCGTACAATAGACCGCAGCTCCACTCGCGACAAAAAGCGTCGCCGAGCGAGTGCCGCCTTGGAAATTCCAACGCGCAGAACTGCTGACATTGAGCGTTCTCTTCGGTGGCGAATAGATCTAACCAAGGCTCTCCCCACTGTTGAAAGAGACCTTGCGCCACCTCAGAGTGAAGACGTGTAGGAAAGTGGCTCTATATATACTGCACCAAAGTAAGGTACAGTGTGTATAGGGTCCACAGTTCCCCAATGGTAAGGCAGAGGCTAAAGTTAGATATAACCTTACTCTCTAAAGTGGTAGCTTGGTCGAGCAGTAAGGCAGTATCAGAGGACAGTGTAAAGCATTTGTTGTACACACTCAGTCAGCAAATGGTCTCACACACTCAAGAACTGAACTCTAGGCCAATTGTTTGTATAAAAATATAGTTGTTTTATTTTTAGAACCACAATATGTATCAAAATATACTTTCTCAGAATGGGTTACCTTAGTTAAACACTTTTCAAATAGGCAATAGACTTTTTGGTTACAGTAGTCACAGTTGTTGCAAAAGGCAACACAATGTCAAACACAATGCAACATTGAGCTTAATGGAAAGTTTTAGTTAAATGAAATTAATTACTTTGTGGATTACTTTTCTAACCACAGGACTGGATCTTGGATTCAGTCCCGGGACACTTCCTGTAAAGTAGTAGTGTATCGGCACGATTTTTAAAGAATATTTGTGAGATTCAGAAATCGACACTTAGAAACTTTTTCAGCAAAAAGCAGGCAATGATATCCTATGAAAGGAATTTCACGTTACTGGTAAGTACGGTTAAAATTACTTTTCAGGGTCAGTACTGGACTAAAAGATGCAGCACTGAGGTCTCTCCAGATAACAGGTGAGTAAATCGGAATTCGTTACGGTTGTGATTTTTAAGCAATATTTTGGTATTTCAAAAGTGGACACTTAGAAGAAATTTCACAGAAAACCAGTCAATGGATCCCTATGGAAGAAAATCGAGTTAGCGGTAAGTAACGTTGTGATTACTTTTCAGGGTCAGTGCTGGGCACCAAGATCCAGCACTGGGATCTCTCCTAATAGCAGGTGAGTATTTCCGTTTTCGTTACTCGGTTGATTTTATGTGAATATTTTAAAGTTGAGAAACTGCACACTTAGAAGAATTTTCCGGTGATGTCAGCCAATGTTACCCTATGGAAAAAAAGTGAGTTATCGGCTTTTGGGTAAGTACTTGACTGGCAAAGTTAAGATTTTGGGCATAGACTCAGGGGTCTCTCAAGGTCAGGTAAGTACAGTTGTTTCCCCCCAGCGGCACAGGGGCGGCTGGGTGCAGAGCGAGTTAGGCCCAATGTTATCCTATGGCAGGCAGGGGGCCCTTGGTTGGTGGCTGCTGGCTAGCAGGCCACGCGGCTGTGGGAGCTGGGCTCCGGGTCACTTGCTCAGGGTAAATGGGGAAGTAGATTAGGACATAGGTTGCACTGCCAGGGGCACTCGGGAGGCTGGGTGCAGGGTGCTTTTGAGCCATCGGGCGCTCAATGGATTGCAATGGAGAAGCTCAAGAACAAACACAGGCTGCAAGCTCGGGGACGAAGATTCTTCAGGTGCACCCACCACTTCGAGAGGTAAGTTGGGTAGTTGGAGGATAGGTAGGTACCCCGGAATTGGGCACAGGGGGCCGCAGGGTGCAGGGGTGCCTTTTGGTGTCGGGAAATCTTACCCTCTGGTTGATCGCGGTTGGGGGGGTCCCTGGTTCCGAGGCTGCAGGCGTCGTCAAGAGCGTCGAGGTGGGTCCTTGGGGGCCGGATTCGGGATCACAGTTGCCGGGGGGACGTCCTCAGGGTCTTTGTCCACTCCCACACAGGCCAGGCTTGGCAGGTGCAGTGGGTGCAAGGTTCGCGGTTCCTGGCTGCTGCCAGGGGTCAGTTACTTGCTTTGAGCAGAGCCACTGCTCGTGGGAGTCCCAGATGCTCAGAGTCACAAGGTAGCCATGTCCTCCGGGGTTGGTGAGGTTGCTGGCCACAGGAGGTGCCGAGATTCAGCAGGAGCAGGGTCGACAGGTCGGTAGGGCGGGGCCAAAGCAGTTGGTGTCTTCCTCTTCTTAGCAGCTGCGCGGCAGGTCTTTATTCTTGATCTTCTTTGCTGTTTCGGAATCTGGAATCTGCGGAAGGAAGGTTCAGGAAGCCCCATAATACTGAATTTAGGGGTGGTTACAGGTAGGTAAGGGCAGGGACCAATGGGTCCCTTCCCTGGGGTGGGCACACCCCCTATTCTGCCACTCTCCAGTGGGAGGGGGGCAGGAGCCTGTCCCTGGTTGGCTGGGTCCCCCCCCATCCTCAAGATGGCGGGGACTCTAGTTTGTGCTTCACCTCGCCTCCCCCACCTTAGGGGTGGAGTTGGCAGAGGTGGGCACAACCCATTTCCTGCCTCTGGTTTTCCCGCCAGAAGTGGGGGTAGAACCAGTGGGGACCAGTTTGCTGGGAGCAGCAAATGGTCTGGGGAAGCTCAAAAGGCGGCACGCCTTTGAAGCTTCCCCTGCCCATCCTGGGGGAGGAGGCTTTGGCACCTCGCCCCAGGATGCGCATTGTTTCAGGCCCCGGAGAGCAGAGGCTCTCGACCCAGGGGTCCAGAAACATGTCTGGTGGTGGCAGCCTGGGCAGCCACTCAGTCCGGACACTGGAGGTCGGGTTGGTTTCAGGGGGCATCTCTAAGATGCCCTCTGGAGTGCGTTTACATTAAATCCCACACTGGCATCAGTGTGGGTTTAATGTGCTGAGAAGTTTGATACCAAACTTCTCAGTTTTCAGTGGGGCCATTATGGTGCTGTGGAGTTCGTAATGACAGACTCCCAGCACCATATACTCTTAATGGCAGCACTGCACTTACAATGCCCAAGAATGGACTTGGGCACTGTAGGGGCACAGGGCTCATGCCTCTGTGCCCTCACCACTGGCATAGGGCACCCAGCTAGAGGGGTGGCTGACCTAGGCCACGGCAGTGGTTTGTAGGCATGGCACACAGGGATGTGTGCCATGTCGACTTCACTTTTGTTCTGCACCAAGACACGCAGCCTGCAAAGGCAGTGTGTGTGTGTGTAAAGGTACAGGGTCCCTAAGGGTGGCACAACAAGTGCTGCAGCCCTTAGGGGCCTTCCCTGGCCACAGTGCCCTGGGTACCATTTACCAGGGGCTGACCTGTGGCCAGAGTGCGCCAATTGGGTTTGGTCTTCAATGCAGTTTTAGGGAAAGAACATAGGTCCTGGGTACCTGATTGGCAGGAGCCCCGGGCACACTCAGTCAAAGTACATCAGCAGTTCAGCAAAAAGTGGGGGCAACCATGCAGAAAGAGGGCACTTTCTCACAGAACCCCCCCCACCCCCCCCATGAAAGAGGATGAGACTAACCTTTCCCTAGAGAGTCTTCAATTCTCTAAGTGGAAGAACCTGGAAAGTCCATCTGCATTGGCATGGGCAATCTCAGGTCTGTGTTCCACTACAAAGTCCATTCCCTGTATGGAGATGGACCACCTCAACAGTTTAGGATTTTCACCTTTCATCTGCATTAGCCACTTGAGGTCTTTGATCAGTTTGAACTAGGAAGTGAGTACCAAACAAGTATGGTCTCAGCTTCTTCAGGGACCAAGCCACAGCAAAGGCCTCCCTCAATGGCACTCCAGCGCTGCTCCCTGGGGAGTAGCCTTCTGCTTATAAAAGCAACAGGTTGGTCTTGGCCTTCATCATTGGTCTGGGATAGGACCGCTCCTATCCCTAGCTCAGAGGCATCAGTCTGCACAATGAACTGCTTGGCATAATCTGGTGCTTTTAGAATTGGTGCTGAGCACATTGCTTCTTTCAGAGTGTCAAAAGCCTTTTGGCAACTGACTGTCCAGTTTACTTTCTTTGGCATCTTCTTGGAGGTGAGTTCTGTGAGGGGAGTCACAATGGACCCATATCCCTTCACAAACCTCCTGTAGTACCCAGTCAAGCCAAGGAATGCCCTGACTTGGGTCTGGGTTGTTGGAGCTGCCCAGTCCAGGATGGCCTGGATCTTGGGCTGTAAGGGTTGTACCTGGCCTCCACCAACCAGGTGGCCCAAGTACACCACAGTGCCCTGCCCTATCTGGCATTTGGATGCCTTGATAGTTAGGCCTGCAGTTTGCAGAGCCTTTAAAACCTTCCCAAGGTGGATCAGGTGATCCTGCCAGGTGGAACTGAAGACAGCAATATCATCAAGATAGGCTGCACTAAAGGACTCCAACCCAGCAAGGACTTGATTCACCAACCTCTGGAAGGTGGCAGGGGCATTCTTTAAACCAAAGGGCATAACAGTGAACTGAATGCCCATCAGGTGTGGAGAATGCCGTTTTCTCTTTTGCTCCTGGGGCCATGCCAATCTGCCAGTACCCTGCAGTTAAGTCAAAGGTACTTAGGTATTTGGCTGCACCCAATCTGTCTATCAGTTCATCAGCTCTTGGGATAGGGTGTGCATCTGTCTTGGTGACAGAGTTGAGACCTCTATAGTCCACACAAAACCTCATCTCTCTCTTTTCACCCTGTTAATGAGGTTTGGGGTCCAGAACCACTGGGCTAGCCCAGGGGCTCTCAGAGGGCTCAATAACCCCTAGCTCCAGCATCTTGCTGACTTCAGCTCTGATGCTTTCCTTAACTTGGTCTGACTGACGATAGATCTTGTTTTTGACAGGTGCACTGTCACCAGTGTCCACATCATGGGTACACCAGTTTGTCAGACCAGGGGTCAAAGAAAAGAGCCCAGCATACTGCTGCAAGACTTGCTTGCAGTCAGTCTGCTGTTGGGCAGTGAGGGTGTCTGAAAAGACAACTCCATCTACTGACCCATCTTTTGGGCTGTGGGAGAGGAGATCAGGGAGAGGTTCACTCTCAGCTTCCTGTTCCTCATCTGACACCATCAGCATGGTGATGCCAGCCCTGTCATTGTAGAGTTTTAGGCGGTTCACATGGATAACCCCTTTTGGGTGTCCTGCTTGTGCCCAGGTCAACCAAGTAGGTGACCTCACTCTTTTTCTCCAGGATTGGGTAAGGGCCACTCCATCTGTCTTGGAGTGCCCTTGGTGCCACTGGCTCCAAAACCCATACCTGTTGCCCAGGTTGAAATTCAACCAGTGCAGCCTTTTGGTCATACCAGTGCTTCTGAAGCTCCTGGCTGGCCTCAAGATTCTTGGACGCCTTTTCCATGTACTCAGCCATTCTGGACCTTAGGCCAAGCACATAGTCCACAATGTCTTGTTTGGGTTCTTGGAGAGGTCTCTCCCAGCCCTCCTTCACAAGACAGAGTGGTCCCCTCACAGGATGGCCAAACAGAAGTTCAAAGGGTGAGAAACCTACTCCCTTCTGTGGCACTTCTCTGTATGCGAAAAGCAGGCATGGCAATAGGACATCCCATCTCCTTTTGAGTTTTTCAGGGAGTCCCATGATCATGCCTTTCAATGTCTTGTTGAATCTCTCAACAAGGCCATTGGTTTGTGGATGGTAGGGTGTAGTAAACTTGTACTGCACCCCACACTCCTTCCACATGTGGGTCAGGTAAGCAGACATGAAGTTGGAACCTCTGTCTGAAACCACCTCCTTAGGAAACCCTACCCTGGTGAAGACACCAATGAGGGCCTTGGCTACTGCAGGAGCTGTAGTAGTTCTAAGTGGAATAGCTTCAGGATACCTAGTGGCATGATCCACTACCACTAGTATGAATTTGTTCCCTGAGGCTGTGGGAGGTTCCAGTGGACCCACTATGTCCACACCTACCCTTTCAAAGGGAACCCCCACCACAGGCAGTGGTATCAGGGGGGCCTTTGGATGGCCACCTGTCTTGCCACTGGCTTGACAGGTAAAACAGGAGCTGACAAACTCCTTCACCTTTTGGTGCATCTGGGGCCAGTAAAAGTGGCTAACTAGCCTTTCCCAAGTTTTGGTTTGGCCCAGATGTCCAGCTAGGGGGATGTCATGAGCCAAAGTTAGGAGGAACTCCCTGTACTTCTGTGGCACTACCACTCTCCTGGGGGCTCCAGGATTGGGGTCTTTTGCCTCAGTGTACAGTAATCCCTCTTCCCAATAGACTCTGTGGGTACCACTGACATCTCCCTTGGCTTCTGAAACAGCTTGTTGCCTCAGGCTGTCAAGAGTGGGACAGTCTTGCTGTCCTTGGCACAGCTCTTCCCTAGAGGGTCCCCCTGGGCCCAAGAGTTCAACCTGGTAAGGGTCAAGCTCCATGGGCTCAGTTCCCTCTGGGGTATCCAAGTCCTCTCCCTGTGGAGAGGGGTCCTGCTCTTGTGGCTGTGTAGAAGCTGGTCCCCCAGTCTTCTTTCCTTTTCTCTTGGTAGGTTGGGCCATCATTTCAGGTTCCAACACTATTTCTTCACCCTGCCTTTTGCTCTGTGCTCTTGTTTTTGCACACACCAATTCAGGTTTGCCCAGCATGGCCGCATGGGCCTTTAGCTCAACCTCTGCCCAGGCTGAGGTTTCCAGATAATTTCCTAGCAGACATGCAGCTGGTAACTTCTGAGAGACCACTACCTGCTTCAGGCCAGTAACCCCCCCCAGCCTAATGTCACCATGGCCATGGGATGACTAGTGGTGACACTGTCAGCATTGGTGACTGGGTAAGTTTTCCCAATCAAGTATTACTCAGGGGAAACCAGTGTGTGTCTCACCATAGTGACACTGGCACCTGTATCCCTCAGAGCTTCTACCCTAGTTCCATTCACCCAGGGGTATTGTAAATATTTCTTTAAGTTGGGTGGCCACACAGCTACAGTGCAAACTCCACTTCCCCTAGTGAGACTAGACGCACCTGAGTGTGTCCCCAGATTTGCTCAGGGCACACTTCTGATCCCATCTGTAGACTTGCTGCCCCAGGAGTAGCTGTACTGGGTGCCTTAGGGGCTTTGTTGTGGGGGCAAGATTTATCTACAGTTAGGTGTCCTAACTTCTTACAGTTATTACACCAGGCCTTCAAGGGATCAAAGTTCTTCCCCTATAGGGTTGAGGCACATAGGGAGTAGTTTGGGACCCCACCCCCCAGAACAGGTTTTTGGGGCCCTTTGGAAGACTCAGACTTCTTATCTTGGGGATTCTCACCACCTTTCCCCTGGGGAGGTTTGGTGACCACCTTCTTTGGTCACCCCCAGTGGTTGTCCTTGTCACCCTAGTCTTGACCCAGTGGTCTGCCTTCTTTCCCAATTCTTGGGGAGAAATTAGACCTAGGTCTACCAAATGCTGATGCAACTTTTCATTTGTGCAATTACTTAATATATGTTCCTTCATGAACAAATTGTACAATCCAGTAAAATCATGCACACCAGCTAACCAACCATCCAGAGTCTTTACTGAGAAGTCCACAAAGTCAATCCAGGACTCGGTTTTTTGAGCCCCCCTGAATCTAATTCTATACTCCTCAGTAGTGAATCCAAATCCCTCAATCAGAGTCTTCCTCATGAGGTCATAGGACCCTGCCTCTGGCCCAGAGAGGGTCAGAAGCCTGTCTCTGCAGTTACCGGAGAACAGTTCCCACAGGAGTGCCCCCCAGAGAGGTTTCTTTACTCTTCTTATTTCACAAGCCCTCTCAAAGGCTGTGAACCATTTGATGTCATCACCTTCCTCAAATTTAGGGACAATCCCTTTGGGGATTTTAGGATCAGAAGTTTCCTCCCTATCCTTGTTTGCATTATTGCTGCCACCATTGATGGGTGCTAAACCCATCTCTTTTCTTTCTTTCTCTAGAGCCAGGAGTCTGGTCTCTAGGGCCAGTCTTTTGGCCAGCTTTGCTAAAAAGCTGTCCCCCCTCACCAAGGCTGTCCTCCGCGTCCTCTCTGAGACCCAAGCCACCTGTGTGGCCTCTAGGTCCCCAGAGGTCTGTTCTTGGAGTCAAGGGCACTGGGTGCCTATCCTCCCTAGGGATAAAAGGAGGTGGGTTACCAGTCCCATCATCCTCATCCCTTTCCTCATCTGATTGGTCATCACCATGCTCAGATGGGTGGGCCTTAGCATACTCCGCCAGGAGCTCCTGGAGCCCTTGTTTGGTTGGATGCTGGCCCATTGGTATGTTTTTAACTTTACACAAGGACCTTATCTCTTTAAAACTTAAATGGAGATAAGGGGTGAGGTCGAGCTCCTCAACCAGGTCCATTGGGTCAGGGTTATCGTCACTAACAGCTGGGTTCTTGTTTTGAGACATTCTAACAAAAAGTTCTAATCCCCCTACCCTTGGCTAAAGTGACTTTTTATTTTCTAAAGGGACTTAAGCAAAGGCCCTAACCAGACTTTTAGTAATTTGAAAAAAATACCAATTTAAAAAAATCAGAATTCTAAAGGCAATTTAAGAGTTCTGTCGTGTGATCAGATGGTAACCAAGTAGCCCAACAAATGCAAGTTTGTATCCCACCGCTGATCCACCAATGTAGGAAAGTGGCTCTATATATACTGCACCAAAGTAAGGTACAGTGTGTATAGGGTCCACAGTTCCCCAATGGTAAGGCAGAGGCTAAAGTTAGATATAACCTTACTCTCTAAAGTGGTAGCTTGGTTGAGTAGTAAGGCAGTATCAGAGGACAGTGTAAAGCATTTGTTGTACACACTCAGTCAGCAAATGGTCTCACACACTCAAGAACTGAACTCTAGGCCAATTGTTTGTATAAAAATATAGTTGTTTTATTTTTAGAACCACAATATGTATCAAAATATACTTTATCAGAATGGGTTACCTTAGTTAAACACTTTTCAAATAGGCAATAGACTTTTTGGTTACAGTAGTCACAGTTGTTGCAAAAGGCAACACAATGTCAAACACAATGCAACATTGAGCTCAATGGAAAGTTTTAGTTAAATGAAATTAATTACTTTGTGGATTACTTTTCTAACCACAGGACTGAATCTTGGATTCAGTCCCGGGACACTTCCTGTAAACAGTTAAGTAAAAGCGTTTTGGTTACAGTAGTGATTTTTAAGGAATATTATTGTATTTTAAAAGTTGACACTTAGAAACTTTTCTAGGTAAAATTACCAATGTTATCCTATGGAAGGAAATTCAGTTTGCAGGTAAAGTATGTTTACGTTACTTTTGTAATCCAGTGCTGGGCTCTCAGGTTCAGCACTGGGATATCTATCTAAAACAGGCAAGTAATTACGTTTGTATCGTTGGCACGATTTTTAAAGAATATTTGTGAGATTCAGAAATCGACACTTAGAAACTTTTTCAGCAAAAAGCAGGCAATGATATCCTATGGAAGGAATTTCACGTTACTGGTAAGTACGGTTAAAATTACTTTTCAGGGTCAGTACTGGACTAAAAGATGCAGCACTGAGGTCTCTCCTGATAACAGGTGAGTAAATCTGAATTCGTTACTGTTGTGATTTTTAAGCAATATTTTGGTATTTCAAAAGTGGACACTTAGAAGAAATTTCACAGAAAACCAGTCAATGGATCCCTATGGAAGAAAATCGAGTTAGCGGTAAGTAACGTTGTGATTACTTTTCAGGGTCAGTGCTGGGCCCCAAGATCCAGCACTGGGATCTCTCCTAATAGCAGGTGAGTATTTCCGTTTTCGTTACTCGGTTGATTTTATGTGAATATTTTAAAGTTGAGAAACTGCACACTTAGAAGAATTTTCCGGTGATGTCAGCCAATGTTACCCTATGGAAGAAAAGTGAGTTATCGGCTTTTGGGCAAGTACTTGACTGGCAAAGTTAAGATTTTGGGCATAGACTCAGGGGTCTCTCAAGGTCAGGTAAGTACAGTTGTTTCACCCCAGCGGCACAGGGGCGGCTGGGTGCAGAGCGAGTTAGGCCCAATGTTATCCTATGGCAGGCAGGGGGCCCTTGGTTGGTGGCTGCTGGCTAGCAGGCCACGCGGCTGTGGGAGCTGGGCTCCGGGTCACTTGCTCAGGGTAAATGGGGAAGTAGATTAGGACATAGGTTGCACTGCCAGGGGCACTCGGGCGGCTGGCTGCAGGGTGCTTTTGAGCCGTCGGGCGCTCAATGGATTGCAATGGAGAAGCTCAAGAACAAACACAGGCTGCAAGCTCGGGGACGAAGATTCTTCAGGTGCCCCCACCACTTTGAGAGGTAAGTTGGGTAGTTGGAGGATAGGTAGGTACCCCGGAATTGGGCACAGGGTGCCGCAGGGTGCAGGGGTGCCTTTGGTGTCGGGAAATCTTACCCTCTTGTTGATCGCGGTTGGGGGGGTCCCTGGTTCCGAGGCTGCAGGCGTCGTCAAGAGCGTCGAGGTGGGTCCTTGGGGGCCGGATTCGGGATCACAGTTGCCGGGGGGACGTCCTCAGGGTCTTTGTCCACTCCCACACAGGCCAGGCTTGGCGGGTGCAGAGGGTGCAAGGTTCGCGGTTCCTGGCTGCTGCCAGGGGTCAGTTACTTGCTTTGAGCAGAGCCACTGCTCGTGGGAGTCCCAGATGCTCAGAGTCACAAGGTAGCCATGTCCTCCGGGGTTGGTGAGGTTGCTGGCCACAGGAGGTGCCGAGATTCAGCAGGAGCAGGGTCGACAGGCTGGTAGGGCTGGGGCCAAAGCAGTTGGTGTCTTCCTCTTCTTAGCAGCTGCGCGGCAGGTCTTTCTTCTTGATCTTCTTTGCTGTTTCGGAATCTGCGGAAGGAAGGTTCAGGAAGCCCCTAAATACTGAATTTAGGGGTGGTTACAGGTAGGTAAGGGCAGGGACCAATGGGTCCCTTCCCTGGCTGGGCACACCCCCTATTCTGCCACTCTCCAGTGGGAGGGGGGCAGGAGCCTGTCCCTGGTTGGCTGGGTCCCCCCATCCTCAAGATGGCGGGGACTCGAGTTTGTGCTTCACCTCGCCTCCCCACCTTAGGGGTGGAGTTGGCAGAGGTGGGCACAACCCATTTCCTGCCTCTGGTTTTCCGCGGTCTCCGCCAGAAGTGGGGGTAGAACCAGTGGGGACCAGTTTGCTGGGAGCAGCAAATGGTCTGGGGAAGCTCAAAAAGGCGGCAGGCCTTTGAAGCTTCCCCTGCCCATCCTGGGGGAGGAGGCTTTGGCACCTCGCCCCAGGATGCGCATTGTTTCAGGCCCCGGAGAGCAGAGGCTCTCGACCCAGGGGTCCAGAAACATGTCTGGTGGTGGCAGCCTGGGCAGCCACTCAGTCCGGACACTGGAGGTCGGGTTGGTTTCAGGGGCATCTCTAAGATGCCCTCTGGAGTGCGTTTACATTAAATCCCACACTGGCATCAGTGTGGGTTTAATGTGCTGAGAAGTTTGATACCAAACTTCTCAGTTTTCAGTGGGGCCATTATGGTGCTGTGGAGTTCGTAATGACAGACTCCCAGCACCATATACTCTTAATGGCAGCACTGCACTTACAATGCCCAAGAATGGACTTGGGCACTGTAGGGGCACAGGGCTCATGCCTCTGTGCCCTCACCACTGGCATAGGGCACCCAGCTAGAGGGGTGGCTGACCTAGGCCAGGGCAGTGGTTTGTAGGCATGGCACACAGGGATGTGTGCCATGTCGACTTCACTTTTGTTCTGCACCAAGACACGCAGCCTGCAAAGGCAGTGTGTGTGTGTGTGTAAAGGTACAGGGTCCCTAAGGGTGGCACAACAAGTGCTGCAGCCCTTAGGGGCCTTCCCTGGCCACAGTGCCCTGGGTACCCATGGTACCATTTACCAGGGGCTGACCTGTGGCCAGGGATGCCAATTGGGTGTAGGCATCAATGCAGTTTTAGGGAAGGAACACAGGCCCTGGGTACCTGGTTGGCAGGAGCCCAGGGCACACTCAGTCAAAGCACATCAGCAATTCAGCAAAAAGTGGGGGCATACCATGCAAGAAAGATGGCACTTTCTCACAAGACGCCATTTGTGATCCATCATGCACCTGCGGCTGAGTTCGTCCGCCCTGGTGTTTAAAGACCCTGCCAAGTGTTGAACCACCAGGAAAATGCCCTGGCGTTTTTTTGCAGTACCACATGGCGGTGGTGTTGTCTGTGAACACCTGCACTACTCTCCCCTTGAAAGAGGGAAGGAATGCTTTCAGTGCAAGGAGGATCGCCCGGAGCTCCAGAAGGTTGATATGGAGCCTGGACTCCGCCGGAGACCAGAGGCCTCTGATCTCCGCCTCTCCCATGTGGCCGCCCCATCCCAGGAGGGACGCGTCCGTCACTACTGGGTGCTCCGGTTGGGGAAGGGAGAGGGATCTGCCGCTGACCCAATGCTGGTTCGTGAGCCACCACTGTAATTGTCTTGCAGTGCCCTCTGAGATCTGGACGTAGTCGGACAGGTTCCCCTGATGCTGCGCCCACTGGAACTTCAGGTCCCACTGCAGAGCCCGCATATGCCATCTGGCATGATTGATCAGCAGCCTCAGGGTCATCCTGACCGAAACCCAGGATAAGGGCTGAAAGATTGGAATCATAGCCCAAATATCCTGGACTCGCTGTTCGGGAGGATAGACCCGAAACTGCGCCGTGTCCAGAACTGCTCCGATGAAGAGGAGCTTCTGAGAGGGAATCAGGTGCGACTTCGGCACGTTGATGGAGAACCCCAGCAAATGCAGGAGGTTGGCCGTAGTCTGGAGGTGGGAGACAACTGCCTGGGGCGAGCCTGCCTTCAACAACCAGTCGTCGAGATAGGGGAAGACTAAAACCCCTGATCTGCGCAGATGAGCTGCGACCACCGCCATCACTTTCGTGAACACCTGAGGGGCGCTGGTTAGGCTAAAAGGGAGCACGGTGAACTGAAGGTGCTCGTTGTAGGAGAGTAGGATCTGCTTCTTATAGTTACCCCCACTTTTTGCTGATGTTTCACTGTTTTCGACTTAGTCTGACTGGGATCCTGCTGTTCAGGACCCCAGTCTATCTGCTTTCTCCTCTAAATTGATTGCATGTACTTTAGGTACACTCCAGATTGGATTCTGGGGTACCCTTATAAGTCCCTAGTATATGGTATACTATGTACCCAGGGCATAGGTACCCCAGAGGCCTCCCAGGGGCTTCAGCATGTATTATGCCACCCCTGAGAGACCATTTAAAATGAACCACAGGTCTGCTACTGCAGCCTGTGTAAGGTGGTGCATGCACCCCTTACTTAGATATAGGTTCACTATATCTATCCTAATCACTGCACATATAAGCCTATCAGTCACCCCTACGGCAGGCCTTATCAATCCTGAAGGCAGGGTGCTGGGTTTTATGTGAGGGTGCCCATGCATGAGCAGAGCCCCTCTGCAGCCTTCGGAACCTCTTTTCCGGGGTTGTCTGGGATGCAGCCAACCATATATACTTAAGTGCATTATAACCTTGCGGTAAATGCTAACTTTAATATGGCTGCATGGAAACATGTCGTGTTTGGTGACAAACACCTTGGAATCATACCTCCACACCAGTAACTGGTGTGGGAGGTATGATTCCACCCTCCTAGAGGGAGAAATTTGACAGCACCGGTACACCCAGTACCAGTTTTCTTGATCCTGGCATCACAAAATGGATGCTGCCAGCCACAGACGAGTCTGCCCTCCTGCTGCTGGACGAAACTCCGGCAGGGGAAGGTTTGACAATAGGTTTCCTGTCACAGGGAGGTGTGACCACCTCCCAGACAGGCTTTAGTGTATTGGGGCTGGGTGGGTGCACTCAGAGTGCTTTGATGTCTGCACTGGGGGCACATTTGGTATCCCTGTGCATAGTCCAGCTCAAACCGGTTGCAGGAGCCATTTGCTCCTGCTCTGGCGCGAAACTGGACAAAGGACATGGGTGTAGCCACCCCTCTGTCCTGCCCTCCCATAGGTGGGTCCCCAGAGTTTGTCCCACCCCTTCCTTGGGTATAAAATAGGAACCCCTGGCTACAGGACTTTGGATTTACCTGGACTAAACTCTGCTACAGAAACCAAGTACTTTTGACGATCTAAACTTCGTTGGACGACAGAAGAATCTCCCTTGGAGTAAAGGAGTTACTCCCCTGCTGAGCACGCACCTAAACGCATCTGACCGGTTTGCATCTACGAAGCTCCCGAAGATTTCTGCAACACAGGAGGTGGGTTCCCGAGGTCGATCTGCGCTCTCAGCAATTCTGAGGCCCGTATCCCTCGTGGGGACCGTGAAACCTGTGTACCCCTGGGCACCTTGTACATTTGCAGCAGCATATGCTTTTCGGCGATCCCTGAAGCTGTGCTTTGGGATACTTGTAGTCCTGACCCCGAGCAGTAATTCCACCGAAGATTTCCGGCCTACACTCCACGAGTGTTCCGTGGGCTGGTATTTAGTGATTCAACTCGAGGTCCCTTCGCGATCCCTGGTCCGTTGGCCTGTGGGTCCCTGAGAAGGCAACTTTAACTTTCAGTGGGCTTCCCTGGTTGCTCCAGATGTGCCCTGACTCTCCATCGCTTGGAGAGTCCCCAGGACCTTGCTGGTCCTCGCTGAAGCATCTTTCCTCTGACCGCGTGGGTTGCCGTTGCCAAGGCTTGTTGGTGTTCAATCCGTACACTGACCCCCCCCCCCCCCAGCACTCGACATCCTTCGTGGGACAGCTCGAATCCAGACTGTGGTCGTCGTAGACGTCTCCTGGTCCCCGTGGCTGCAGAGTCAAGCTTCACCTCATCTCACCTGAAGCACCCGACATCGGTGGGCATTCGATTGCTCCACTCCTGGTCACGTGAAGTGACCCAGACTTTGTCCCCTCTGCTTTCAGGTTCTTCTCATCTCCGATCCAGGCTTGGATCACACCGGACACTTTTCTTCTCCACGGCAGCAGTACTTTGAAAACGCCATTGAAAACGACGAGGGTTTCCGACACCACTTGACCCCTATGCACCCAGCTCCTCTGGGATAGGTAACACGGGTACCTCGGTACTCTCAAGCGTGCTGGCCTTAGAACCTTCTATGTTTAGCTGGGTTTGCTTAAAGTCCTCTCCTAAGTGTCCTTAATCTTTAAGTTTCCAACCGCGACTTTCCCAGAGTTGTACGGAGCTCGCGTCTGTGTTCCCACACTGCACCCGTCCTCCGTGGGTCCTGTGTCACTACCTTGGGTGGTTCCTTGGGGTCCCAGCGATTCTACATGCTCTAGGCACTGTCTAGTCAAGTCGTGGTTGTTATACCACTTTCTTAATATATGGTTTGGTCTCCCCCTGGAGCCCACTGTGTATTGTGCTATTTACTGTCGTTCTAGTGATTTAATATTGTGTGTATTGTTCTCTAATCTCAAAGAGGTTAGTAGAGTGTGTTTAGTAATAAATACATATATTTTATATATACCTTGTGTGGTTCTCCTTTCATTTGGTCGTTCAGGAGGTTATATACTGGTAAAACAAGCTGCTTTACATTCCCTCGAGACTTAGCCTGAAGGCTGCTCTCCATAGCTACCACTAGGATAGCTTTCAATAAAGGTTGTCTTTAACCTAATCATCAATAAAGGTAGTTTGGACTGGTGCAAGGTGCCCACTTTAATTAGTGGACAGCATATACCAGCCCAACTTCTCACACTCGTGGCCTACAGTGAACCGCAGGTAACGCCGGTGGGCCGGGGATATGAAAGTAAGCGTCCTGCAAGTCCAACGCTACCATCCAGTCTTGCGGGTCTAGGGCAGACAAGACCTGAGCAAGTGTGAGCATCTTGAACTTCACCTTCCGGAGGAAGAGATTGACGTTCCGAAGGTCCAAGATAGGACGCAGGCCTTTGTCCTTCTTTGGAATCAGAAAGTAGCGGGAATAACAACCACGACCTACTTCTGGCATTGGAACGCGCTCTATGGCCCCCTTGGCCAAGAGGGCCACAACTTCCTGCTGGAGAAGTGCCAAGTGATCCCCCGACATGCGGTGGCACTGAGGTGGCATGGCTGGAGGGGTAGTCTCGAAGGGGAGGGAGTAGCCCCTTCGGACTATCTGTAAAACCCACCTGTCCGAAGTGATGGCGCGCCAGTGGGGGAGGTGATGGCGAAGCCTGCCACCCACTGGCGTTTGATGGGCCTGAAAGGTCAGACTAGGAAGGTTTGGAGGCAGTGGTGGCTGGGGTGGAGGTGGACTGACCCTGCCGCTGGCCCCCTGAACCGCCGCGGCGGTTCCCACGTCCGCGGCCGCACGTGGACTGATGCGCCAGCCTGTGGCCCTGTTGCGAACGTGGTGGGTTGCCCCTTCCGCGAGCACGAAAGGAGCGAAAGGCAGAAGGCTGAGGAGGCCGCAAGGCCCAAGGACTTGGCCGTAGCCCGCGAGTCCTTAAATCTCTCCAAAGCACTGTCTGCCTTGTTGCCAAAGAGGCGAATGACATCAAAGGGCATGTCCATCAAAGTGTTTTGGACATCCCCCGAAAAGCCAGTTGTCCTCAGCCAGGCGTGGCGGCGGAGCGCCACTGTCGTGGAAATCGTCCTGCCCAGCGAGTTGGCGGTGTCAAGGCCACAACGGATCGTGAACTTGGCTGCATCTCTCCCCTCAGCAATAGCCTGGGAGAGTAGTGTCCGGGCCTCCTCCGGACACTGAGGCAGCACCTGCGCCACCGTATCCCACAGAGTGAGAATAACAGCCCAAGAGACATGCGGTGTTCACAGACCGCAGCCCTAGACTGGCGGAAGAAAAAACCTTCTTCCCAAACTGTTCCAGTCTCTTGGATTCCCTGTCCGGGGGTGCGGAAGGGAATGCGCTTGGGGAAGCGGAGGCTTGGACAATCAAGCTCTCAGGGGTGGGGTGTTGGAAGAGGAAAATGGGGTCGCCCGGGGCCGGGCGATGGCGTCGGGCCACGTTCCTGTCCACAGGAGCCCGTGTTGGGCCTGGACCAGGAGCCCAAAAGAACGTCCGAAAGTGCGTCATTAAAGGGCAGCAGTGGTTCCGCAGAGGTAACTGCTGGCTGAAGCACTTCTGTCATGAGGTTAGTCCTGACGGCCACAGTAGGTAGCTCGAGGTGGAGTGCCTCGGCTGCCCTACGCAACACCACAGAAAAAGAAGCACCCTCCTCCGTAGCCACGGTAGGAGGAGACAGCATGCCAAGGTCTGGAGAGGTGTCCAGACCACTGGCATCCCCCAACTCCTCTGCCCAGTCCGGGTCATACTCGCATTGAGCAGCGAGAGGGTCATCAGACCCCTCCCAGTCCTCCCCTTCCTCCTCATGCTGTTGTACAGGCCTAAAAGGAGGAGGATGGAGATAGGGAAACAGATTCCCAAACGGCGGTCGACACCCTCCCGGCACAGTCTCCACTTCGGGGCTGAAACCGGGGCCAACGTCGTCCAGCACGCCGGGCGACGTGAAACGTGGTGCCGGTGGTCGATGTCGGTGGTGGTGTCACGAGGTCAAACAGGATCCACGGGAGTCCTGCGGCGCTGAGGCCAGAGCCACGGGCGTCAAAGGGCGAGGACTCCCAGAAGGCGCACCGGAGGGGCCCGACGGCCCAAATAGGCGAGCCATAGCGGACAGGAATTCCTGTACCTGGGCCGGAGTCGCCGACGAACCCGGGAAGGGCGGGTAGGTCGCCGGCGACTGCGTAGTCTCCGCCGGAGCCGCGGGGTGGCACCACCCGCACCCTCAGCCGAGTCGCGCGACTGGCGAGGGTAAGTCGGAGAACGATGACGTTTCTTAGACTTCTTTTGGCGTTCCCCTTACCTGACCCAGAGTGCGAAGACTTTGATTCGGACTATTTCCGATGGTGGTGGCTCCGCGACCAGTCCCTCGACCTCCCTCGGGACCGGGACCCTTCACGGCGCAGAGCAGACTGCCGGGCTTCAAGCACCTTTCGGGACCGCTCCCGCAAAGACTTCGGTGCCATGGACCGGCAGTCGGGGCACGACTTGGGGTCGGGGTCACGCCCCAGGCAAAAGAGACACACGTGGTGCGGGTCTGTCACCGACATCATCCAATGACAGTCCTCGCAAGACTTAAACCCGGGTATCCCTAACTGCACAAGGAGTCGATCGACTCGAAAAGGTGAGACAAAAAATCTCCCAAAACTCAGTCAAAAAATGACTGGGGGTACCGCTCTCTCCGGATCTGCGCTTGCTGGCGCGGAAAAAGAAAGAACTGACGTCAGCGCGCGACGGCGGCGTCTAAGTAGCTGCCGCGACGTCATCCCGGCGATCAAGGCCTGCTATTCTTTGGCTAAGAAGGAGCCTCCTGTTGGGCTGCGTGCCCATTCCACCAGGGCAGCGGCTGCTACCACGGCTTTGGGCTGCGGTGTTCCGCTGCAGGATATCTGTCAGGCAGCTACGTGGGCCTCGCTGCACACGTTTACAAAGCATTACTGCCTTGACAGTCAGGTCCGGAGGGACGGCTTCTTTGGCCGTTCTGTCCTCCGGGACTTCCTTGTCTGATCTTTGTTCGCAGACCCACCACCGGGGTTGGTATTGCTGGGGTATCTATTCTAAGGTAAGGAATCTATCACTAACGGGTCTCTTTTAGATATTGTATTTCACATCTATGCAATGGCTCAAAGAGTGGACCCATTAGCCTGGTGAGGACAAAGTTGAGATTCCACACTGGAGCAGGTGGAAGTCTTGGAGGAATGATTCTTTTAAGTCCCTCCATAAATGCTTTAATGACAGGCACTCTAAAAAGAGACAGATTTTGTCTGTTCTGTAGATATGCAGCTATTGCATCAAGATGTAAGCGTATGGAAGAATACGCTAAATTGGAACGCTGCAGATGTAGTACATAGCAAATGATGTTTTGAACTGAAGCGTCCAGTGGATCTATTTGACTGTTATTGCAGTATATCACAAATCGCTTCCGCTTTGCTGCATAGCATGCCCTTGTGGTAGGACGCCTAGCCTCTTTGATAATATTCATGCAGTCTGGCAGAAGATTAAGGTAGCCAAACGCACAAGTTACTTACTTGTGTAACGATATATCTGTAAGAGACATTAGTTAGTGATAGATTCCTTACCTTAGAATATCCCCAGGCGCCAGACTGGATCCGGAAAGTTTTGTGTCAGCAATACCCCTGCGTGTCGGTAGGCGTCGTCGTACTGCTCCGCGTACGTCGCTGGCGTCGTGGTCGCCGAGATGACATCATGGGAGCTATTTAGACGCGCCCACGCGCGCTGACGTCAGTTCTGTACACAACTTTTCCGCGCCAGGAGCGCAGAGCCATGTCAGAGACCGACTACTGGTGCAATAGAACTAGGGCTCTGAAAGGGATGACCTGAACCCTAGAGAACAGTTCGCAGAACGGGGAGGATGGGCGGGCGGTAAGGAATCTATCACTAACTAATGTCTCTTACAGATATATCGTTACACAAGTAACTTGTGCATCTGAAAGAGACGTTAGTGATAGATTCCATACCTTAGAATACATACCCAAGCAATACCATCCCCGGTGGTGGGTCTGCGAAGTGAAATCACACCAGAAAGTCACGGAGAACCGACCGGCCAAAGAAGCCGTCTCTCCGGACTTGACTGTCAAGGCAATAGTGCTTTGTGAAAGTATGCAACGAGGCCCAAGTGGCCGCCTGACAGATGTCTTGCAGGGGGACACCGCGTCCCAATGCTGTAGTAGCTGCTGTCACCCTGGTAGAATGGGCGCGCAGCCCAACCAGAGGCTCTTTTTTAGCCAGAGAGTAACCGGCTTTAATGCACAAGACAACCCATCGTGAGATAGTCCTCTTGTGCACAGCCCGGCCTTTCTTGGCGCCCACGTAACCAACAAAGAGCTGGTCATCCACCCGGAACTGCTGTGTGCGGTTGAGATAGAACGAAAGTGCACGTTTTGGGTCCAGACGGTGGAGCCTCTCCTCTTCAAGGGTGCGGAGGCGGAAAGAAAGTGGACAGAGTCACAGTTTGCCCGAGATGAAAGGCAGAGACTACTTTTGGTAGAAAGGAGGGACGTGGTCGAAGAACCACCTTGTCCGGATGAACCGCCAGGAAAGGAGGTTTACAGGAAAGAGCTTGGAGCTCACTCACCCGCCGAGCGGAAGTGATGGCCACCAAGAACACAGTTTTCAAAGTTAATAACCGCAAAGGACAGTTATGAAGAGGCTCAAAGGGAGCGCACATTAAGTATGTGAGAATCAGGTTCAAGTCCCACTGAGGCATGACAAAAGGAACAGGAGGGAAAAGGTGAGTAATGCCTTTGAGAAATATGTTAACAGGGGACTTGAAAAGAGAGGGCTGATCAGGCAGCCTAAGAAAGGCTGAAAGTTAGCCCTTGATAGTGCCCAGAGCAGAGCCCTGCTGGGCCAAAGAGAGAAGGAACAAGAGGACGTCAGAAAGAGGGGCAGCAAGAGGATCTACAGCTTTTGCTGCACACCATGCCACAAATTTGTTCCATCGACAGGCGTATACCGTTTTAGTGGAGGGACGCCTGGCTGCCAGAATCACATTACAGACTTCAGGAGGCAAGTCAAATGGAATCAGCTGTCGCCGCTCAATCTCCACGCAAGGAGGTGGAGGCTGGACAGGTTCGGGTGGAGGACCGTCCCCTGGTACTTTGCCGGCGTAGCAGAGGCCAAAGGTGGCGGCACGGGGGCAGACCCGCCCAACGGGTCCGCGGGGCCCGAAGGCGCTCCGGAGGGGGACCCGATGGGGCAAATAAACTTGTATCTCATCCGACGTCGCGTGCGGGCCCAGAAAGGACGGGTAGGCCGCAGGCAACGACGGGGGCTCCAGCGGAGCCGCGGGGGAGTGACCCCCCCGCCCCCTCCATCACGTCCTGGGACCGGTGAGGGGTAGAAGACGAACGACGTCGCTTCTTTGATTTTTTATGGCGCCGTGACTTACCTGTCCCCGAGTCCGACGAGCGAAGGTAACGGCTCCGCGACCGGTCTCTCGACCTCCCACAGGAGCGGGACCTTGATCGACGCGGAGCTGACTGCTGGGCCTCCAACAACTTTCGGGAACGCTCCCGCAAAGCTTTCGGCGCCATGGCCCAGCAATCGGGGCACACCTCGGGGTCATGGGCGTGCCCCAAGCAGAAGAGACACGTCGTGAGGGTCCGCTACCGACATGTTGCGACGGCAGGCCCCACAGGATTTAAACCCGGGCATCCCTACTGCACCAGAGTCGATTACTCGACAAACAATTACCAAGTTAAAACTTTTAACTAGGGGTACTGCTCTCTCGGATCTGCGCTGCTGGCGCGGAAAAAGAAAGAACTGATGTCAGCGCGCATGGGCGCGTCTTAATAGCTCCCATGACGTCATCTCGGCGACCACGACGCCAGCGACGTACGCGGAGCAGTACGACGACGCCTACCGACGCGCAGGGGTATTGCTGACGAAAAACTTTCCGGATCCAGTCTGACGCCTGGGGATATTCTAAGGTAAGGAATCTATCACTAACGTGTCTCTTTCAGATTCTAAGATTTCAGGTGCCAGATCGCAAGGTTGAGATGGCGGGGCTCTGGATGTCTTATCTCTCCATGGCTCTGAGTGAGAAGATTGGGAGTAAGGTGCAGTTTTAGGTGAGGAACTAATGAGAGCTCCAACAGGGTTGTGAACCAGGGTTGTCGGGCCCATGTGGGAGCAACTAGGATTAATGTCAGGGACGCCTGTCGGAGCTTCCGAACCACTAATGGAGTGGGAGAGGCGGAAAAGCGTAGGCAAATATCCCTGACCAACTCATCCATAGTGCATTGCCCTTGGACAATGGGTGTGGATGTCTGGATGAGAAGCTTGGGCATTTTGCGTTTAGGTTTGTGGCGAACAGATCTATGTCCGGAAACCCCACATTTGGAAGAATGGGAGGAGAACTTGAGGGTGGAGTTCCCATTCGTGGATCTGTTGTCTTTGACGCCAGAGCAGATCTGCAATCTGATTTTTTACTTCTGGAAGGTGTTCTGCCAGGAGAAACATTTTGTGACGTATGGCCCATCTCCAGATGGTCTGTGCTAGTTGTGACAGCTGGAGTGAGTGCGTCCCCCCGTTTTTGTATGTAGTACATTGCTGTCATGTTGTCTGTACAGATCAGGACAGCTTTGCCTACTAGACTTAAAACGCTTTGAGCACTAGAAAAATCGCTAGCAGCTCTAGATGATATGTGAAGTCTTGCGTAAGGAACTATTAGTATGCAAGATGCCATCATCCCTAGTAACTGCATGAACACTCGAGCTGGCAAGGAGTGTTGAGGCTGAAACTGGCAGAGTAGAGTCTGCATGTTGCGAATTCTGGTCGGATTGGGGTAGGCCAAAGCTTTTTGTGTATCTATTGTGGCTCCCAGATATGCCTGTGTTGGATTGCTGTAGATGGGACTTGGACAGGTTTACTGTGAATCCAAAATCGTAGAGCAACTGCACTGTTTTGTGAGTGTGACGGAGACAGCTTTATTGCGAGCTGGCTTTTATGAGCCAGTCGTCCAGATATGGGAAGCCGTGAATGTGTTGTCTTCGAAGATGAGCTGCGACTACTGCCAAGCACTTGGTGAAAACTCTGGGTGCGGTAGTTACTCCAAATGGGAGCACCTTGAACTGATAGTGCTGGCCTGCTACCACAAACCCTGAAGTATTTGCGGTGAGCAGGATGTATTGGGATATGGAAATAGGTGTCCTTTAAGTCCAGAGTGGACAGAAAGTCGCCTTGTTGAAGGAGCGGGAGCACTTGCTGGAGAGTCACCATGTGAAAGTGGTCCGACTGAATGTATAGATTTAGTTCTCGGAGGTCTAGTATAGGCCTGAGAGAGCCGTCCTTTATGGGAATTAAGAAGTACAGGGAGTATACCCCGGTCCCTTGATGTTTTAATGGGACTGGTTCCATCGCTCCTTTCGACAACAGAGAGAGAACTTTTTTTTAGAAGCGCAAGATGTTCCTGTGACATTGCGTGTGATCTTGGAAGAATGTTTGGGGGAGTGTCTAAGTTCCAGGCAGTAACCATATTGGATAATTTGTAAAACCCACTTGTCTGAGGTGATGGTGTTCCAGACAGGGCGAAATTGAGAGACGTCCCCCTACAGGAGTGGAATGATCGGGGTAGCGGAAGGAAGTCACTGTTTGTTATTTGCGGGGGAAGTGCGTGTGGAGCTGCCTCTGCCGCTTCCCTTACCATTGTTTCCTCTAAAACCCCCTCTAAAATATCCTCTTTATGAGGGCGTTTGGTTGTTGTCCTTGAAAAGGAGGAGGGATTTTCTGTGGTAATATTTTTGGAGCCACCCCTGTAAAAGGAGCACCGAAAGGAACGCCTACTTGCAGTTAACTGTAAAGCCCCCATGGACTTTGCGACCTCAGTGTCTTTCTTCATTTTTTTCCAGCAAGATGTCAACTGCTGGACCAAAGAGGTGTTCCTTATCAAAAGGCTGATTGAGAATGGAGGCCTGTACCTCAGGTTTGAAACCTGAAATTCTCAACCATGCATGTCTACGTAGCAGTACGCTGGTGTTTACTGCGCGCGCTGCTGTGTCTGCTGCATCTAATGCGCACTTGATGGAGATATTGGTGATAAGTTTGCCCTCCTGGATAAGATCATTTGCCTTAGATTTGTGCTCATCAGGCAGAAATTGCATAAGTTTTTCTAGCTCATCGTAATGAGCCCTATCATATCTGGCTAGCAAAGCCTGAGCATTAGCAATGCGCCAGTGATTAGCTGCTTTTGAGGCTACCCTTTTGCCAGAGGCATCAATTAATTTGGACTCCTTATCAGGAGGAGGGGCTTCACCTGTGGTCTGAGAGTTAGCTCTCTTGCGAGCATTAGACACCACAAGAGAGTCTAAGGGCAGCTGACCCTTGATGTAGGCAGGGTCAGTAGGTGCTGGCTTATATTTCTTCTCAACCCTGGGAGTGATGATTCTTGCCCTTACAGGATCTTTAAAAACCTCATCTGTATGCTTAAGCATCCCCTTAAGCACTGGTAGTGTATGTGTAGTTTTCGGAGTGGAGCTTAAGGTCTCAAACAAGAAGTCCTCCTCTAAAGCCTCCTTATGTAGTTCCACCCCATGGTAATGAGCAGCCCTATTAAGAAGCTCAATGTAGCCTATATTGTCGTCAGGTGGTGATGGCCTGGACGGGTATAAGTCAGGGTCAGTATCTGTGTGCGGATCAGTATCATAATCCTCCCATGGGTCAACATCTTGTGGCCTATCATCTCCATCCCCTTCATCCTGTGGGTCAGGTGATAGTGGTGAATAAGTGGGTGTGATGAGTAATTGAGGATTAGTAGGTGAAGGAGGTGGCACATAAAGTGGCGAAGGGTTGGTACCCACATTCCTTTTCTTCAGGGGCATGTGGAAGGTGGAACATCGGACCGAGGCTATTTTGTCGGAGTCTTTTTAGCTTTACTTGCAGTTTTTGGCGTCGAATGTTTCGGCTCCGAACTCTTCGGTACCGAAGATTTAGGCTTCGACAAAGATGGACCAGGACGTGTTTGGATTTTGGCGCCAAGGATTTCAACTCGCGACGGCATGGGGCCGACTCGAGCCCGAGCCGGAAGGCTTTTCTTTGTGTTCCGGCGCCGGGCCCGCAGGCGGGGGTGCTCAAAACTTTTCCACGGTGCCGACCTTGGCCCGCAGGCAGAGGAAGGAACGGAGCCTTTTTTGTCTTTGGTTGTTGGGGCAAGGGGGTTTCTGTACTATCCGCTGACCCGGTGTAACTTGCTCCTCTTCTACCATGTCGGAGTCAGCCTTGGACACGTGTTCTGCTTCCTCGGCTCCTTGAGCTTGTTCTTCTCGATCGGAATCTTCGCCGAAGATGTCCGGTACGGAGCCGCCTTGGTGTTGCATCTCGTGACGTCAAGCCCGACGGTCACGAAGCGTCTTCTTTGATCGAAACGATCGACACGCGTCGCAGTCTTTCTCGTCGTGTTCTGGGGACAAACAGATTGCACACAGGTCGGTGCGCGGAAACTTGGCGCGACACCCGGGACAGAGCTTGATTGGAATCCTTTCCATCGACTGCTAGCGAGCCCGGCGCGGGTAGGCCCAACGGCCCCCCATGAGTTTTCCGATCGAAGATGTTTGATTGGAAACGATACACGGAGAATGGGAAACGCGATCGAGAAACAATACCGTCGAGGGTAGTGGATTGTGCGTGGAAGGGAACCCGAACGGTGCCGAACCGGAGCGCAGCAATTCACATCCAAACCCGATGGCGGAAAAAAACAATCTAACAATGGAGTCGATGCCCATGCGCACTATCACCGAAAGGAGGAGTCACCTACCTCGTGACTGGAAAAGACTTCTTCGAACAAAAACAAAGTGCAAACATCCGGACCCAACACTAGATGGAGGGCTATGCACAGCATGTGATCTACAGCTCACATGCCTCAAACACAATGGTCTCTCACTCACAGCCGGGGCTTTCAGAAAAAGTTAAGGCATTTTGAAGAAAAAGTTGAATCAGAGGGGGAAAAAAAACGGGAGAATTTCCTTAAAGAACAAGTTACTTACCTTCGGTAACAATGCACAAGTTACTAACTTGTGTAACGATATATCTGTAAGAGACCGTAGTTTGTGACAGATTCCTTACCTTAGAATATCCCCAGGCGTCAGACTGGATCCGGAAAGCTTTTGCGTAGCAGTACCCTTGCGCGCCGGTAGGCGGCGTCGTGCGGCTCCGCGTCCGTCGTCGGCACCGCCGGAATGACGTCGCGGGCAGTACTTAGACGCCGCCCCTGCGCGGCTGACGTCAGTTCTGTACACGACTTTCCGCGCCAGGAACGCAGAGCCATGCAAGAAGCTGACATAGGTGTTTGAAAAATACTAGGGCACTGAAAGGGATGTCCTTAACCCTAGAAATCAGTTCGCAGAACGGGGAGGATGGGTGGGGCAGTAAGGAATCTGTCACCAACTACTGTCTCTTACAGATATATCGTTACACAAGTTAGTAACTTGTGCATCTGAAAGAGACACGTTAGTGACAGATTCCTTACCTTAGAATAGATACCCCAGCAATACCAACCCCGGTGGTGGGTCTGCGAACAAAGATCAGACAAGGAAGTCCCGGAGGACAGAACGGCCAAAGAAGCCGTCCCTCCGGACCTGACTGTCAAGGCAGTAATGCTTTGTAAATGTGTGCAGCGAGGCCCACGTAGCTGACTGACAGATATCCTGCAGCGGAACACCGCGGCAGCAGCCGTTGCCCTGGTGGAATGGGCACGCAGCCCAACAGGAGGCTCCTTCTTAGCCAAAGAATAGCAGGCTTTGATACACAAGGTTACCCAGCGGGAGATGGTTCTCTTGTGCACCGCCCGACCTTTTTTGGCACCCATGTAGCCAACAAAGAGCTGGTCATCCACACGGAAGTGTTGTGTGCGGTTGATATAAAAGGAAAGCGCACGTTTTGGGTCCAGACGGTGGAGCCTCTCTTCCTCTCTGGAAGGATGCGGGAAAGAAGGTGGGCAAAGTGATGGTCTGCCCAATGTGGAAGGCAGTAACCACCTTTGGCAAGAAGGACGGACGCGTCCTAAGAACAACCTTGTCTGGATGGACAGACAGAAAGGGAGGTTTGCATGATAGAGCCTGGAGCTCACTCACCCGCCGAGCGGAGGTGATGGCCACCAGAAAGGCTGTCTTCAGAGTCAGAAGACGAAGAGGACAGTTATGTAGAGGCTCAAAGGGAGCGCACATGAGAAAGGTAAGAACCAAGTTCAAGTCCCACTGAGGCATAACAAACGGAACAGGAGGGAAGAGGTGTGTAATGCCTTTTAGAAACCTGTTAACAGGGGACTTGAAAAGGGAGGGCTGATCAGGGAGCCTGAGGAAGGCCGAGATAGCACAAAGATAACCCTTGATGGTACCCAGGGCAGAACCCTGTTGGGCCAGAGAGAGAAGGAACAGAAGGACCTCAGAAAGAGGGGCAGAAAGGGGATTCACAGCCTTTGCTGTGCACCATGCCACAAATTTGTTCCACCTGCAGGCGTATACCACCTTAGTGGAGGGACGCCTGGCTGCCAGAATCACATCACAAACTTCGGGAGGCAAGTCGAAAGGAATCAACTGCCGCCGCTCAATCTCCACGCAAGCAGGTGTAGACTGGACAGGTTCGGGTGGAGGACCGTCCCCTGCTGCTGCGACAGAAGATCCTCCCGAAGAGGCAGACGGATCAGGGGATCGACGCTCATACTGAGTAGCTCGGGATACCAAACTCTTCGAGCCCAGTCCGGAGCCACAAGAATGACTTGGGCCCGGTCGTGCCGAATCTTCTTCAACACTCTGGGTAGAAGTGGTATAGGCGGAAAGGCGTACAACAGACCGCCAACTCCACTCGTGACGAAAAGCGTCACCGAGCGAGTGCCGCCTTGGAAATTCCAATGCGCAGAACTGATGACATTGCGCGTTCTCTTCGGTGGCGAATAGATCTAACCAAGGCTCTCCCCACTGTAGAAAGAGTCCTTGCGCCACTTCCGAGTGAAGACGCCATTCGTGATCCATCATACACCTGCGGCTGAGTTCGTCCGCCTCTGGCGTTCAGGGAACCTGCCAGGTGTTGAACCATCAGGAACATGCCCTGATGTTCCAGCCATGTCCAGAGGCGCAGAGCCTCCTGACAAAGGGTCCACGACCCCACCCCGCCCTGTTTGTTGCAGTACCACATGGCGGTGGTGTTGTCGGTGAACACCTGCACTACCTTCCCTTTGACAGAGGGAAGGTATGCCTTCAGTGCAAGTCGGATCGCCCGGAGCTCCAGAAGGTTGATATGGAGCCGGGACTCCGCCGGAGACCAGAGGCCTCTGATCTCCGCCTCTCCCATGTGACCGCCCCATCCCAGAAGGGACGCGTCCGTCACAACTGTGTGCTCTGGCTGGGGAAGGGAGAGGGATCTGCCCATGACCCATTGCCGGTTCGAGAGCCACCACTGCAACTGTGTTGCAGTCCCCTCCGAGATCTGGACGTGATCGGACAGGTTGCCCTGGTGCTGCGCCCACTGGAACTTCAGGTCCCACTGCAGAGCCCGCATATGCCATCTGGCATGATTGACCAGCAGGATGCAGGAGGCCATGAGGCCCAGCAGCCTCAGGGTCATCCGTACCGAAACCCAGGATAAAGGCTGAAAGATCGGAATCATAGCCTGAATATCCCGGACTCGCCGTTCGGGAGGATAGGCCCGAAACTGCGTCGTGTCCAGAACTGCTCCGATGAAAAGGAGCTGTGGAGAAGGAATCAGATGCGACTTCGGCACATTGATGGAGAACCCCAGCGAGTGCAGGAGTTCGGCCGTAGTCTGGAGGTGGGAGACGACTGCCTGGGACGAGCCCGCCTTCAGCAGCCAGTCGTCGAGGTAGGGGAAGACTGAAACCCCTGCCCGGCACAGATGAGCTGCGACCACCGCCATCACTTTCGTGAACACCCGAGGGGCACTGGTAAGGCCAAAGGGGAGCACGGTGAACTGAAAATGCTCGAGGCCTACCGTGAACCGAAGGTAACGCCGGTGGGCCGGCAGGACGGGGATGTGGAAATAGGCGTCCTGCAAGTCCAACGCTACCAGCCAGTCTCCAGGGTCGAGGGCAGTCAAGACCTGAGCTAGGGTGAGCATCTTGAACTTCTCCTTCCGGAGGAAGCGATTGACGTTCCGGAGGTCCAAGATAGGACGCATGTCCTCCTTGTCCTTTTTGGGCACCAGAAAGTAGTGGGAGTAGCAACCACGCCCTACTTTTGGGGTCGGAACATGCTCGATGGCCCTCTTGGCCAAGAGGGCCGTGACTTCCTTCTGTAGAAGCACCAAGTGATCCCCTGACATGCGGTGGAATTGAGGTGGCATGGCTGGGGGTGGTCTCGAAGGGGAGGGAGTAGCCCCTTCGGACAATGTCCAAGACCCACCTGTCCGAGGTGATGGGACGCCAGTGGTGAAGGTGATGGCGGACCCTGCCCCCGACTGGCGTGCTGTGCACCTGAAAGGAGGGACTAGGAGGGCTTGGAGGCCGCGGACGGGTTGGAGGTGGTGGCCTGACCCGCACGCTGGTTGCCCGAACCGCCACGGCGGTATCCACATCCTCGGCCACGCGAAGGCGCTTGCTGCGCGGGCCGTTGGCCGGGCTGTGGACGTGACTGGGCGCCCCTTCCGTGGCCACGAAAGGGGCGAAAAGCAGACGTGAGCGGAGGGCGCACAACAGCAAGGCCCAGGGACTTAGCAGTAGCCCGTGAGTCCTTGAAACGCTCCAGCGCATGGTCTGCCTTCGAACCAAAAAGACCGACTACAAAGGGCATGTCCATGAGTGTATTCTGGACATCCCCTGAAAAACCAGTGGTTCTCAGCCAGGCGTGGCGACGCAGCGCCACCGTCGTTGCAAGCGATCTGCCCATCGAGTCGGCGGTATCAAGGCCACAGCGGATGGTATATTTAGCCGCATCACGCCCTTCCGCAATAGCGCGGGTAAGCAGTGTGTGGACCTCCTCAGAGCACTGCGGCAAAACAGTCGCCACCGAATCCCACAGGGAGTGGGTGTATCGGCCCAAGAGGCAAGCGGTATTAACGGACCGCAAGCCAGCACTGGAGGAAGAGAAAGCCTTCTTCCCAAAGTGATCCAGGCGCTTGGATTCCCTATCCGGGGGGCGGTAGGGAAGGCGGTTTGGGAGGCAGAGGCTTGGACAACCAAGCTCTCAGGGGTGGGGTGTTGGGAGAGAAACAGGGGTCGCCCGGAGCAGGGCGATGGCGTCGGGCCACGTTCCTATCCACAGGAGTCCCTGTGGTGGGTTTGGACCAGGCACCCAAAAGAACGTCAGTGAGTGCATCGTTGAACGGCAGCACAGTCTCCAAAGAGGAGGCCGCCGGCTGAAGCACTTCAGTCAGGATGTTAGTCCTGACGGCCACTGTAGGCAACTGGAGATTCAAGGCTCCAGCAGCTCTACGCAACACCGTTGCAAAATTAGCCCCTCCTCCGTTGCCACGGGAGGAGACAGCATGCCAGAGTCAGGGGAGGTGTCCAGACCACTGGCATCCCCAAGTTCCTCAACCCAGTCCGGGTCAAACTCGCACTGGCTCCATGTCCGGACCCGGAGAGAACCGGGGAACGACGCCGCCCGGAGCCCCGGACGGCGTCGGAAACGGCACCGGGGGCGTCGGCGGAGGCGTGGTTAGGTCAACCGGCGTCGATGGGGGTTGCGGCACCACCAGAGCCGGGATCGAGGCCGGGATGAAGGCCGGTGGGACAGGCGACGCCGGGACCGGAGTCGACGGCGACGCCGGAGCAACCCCATCAGGGCCCGCGGGGCCCGAAGGCGCACCGGAGGGACCTTGAGGCCCGAAGAGGCGGGCCATGGCCGACAGGAATTCCTGTATTTCGGCCGGAGTCGCCCCGAACCCGGGTAGGACGGGTAATGCGGGGGTAACTCGACAGGCACGTCCGGGGCCGCGGGGACGGTGCCGACAGGGACCTCAGCCGAGTCGCGAGACCGGCGAGGCGAAGTCTTAGAGCGATGACGCCGCTTAGACTTCTTGTGCTTCGACTTACCGGAGGAGCGCGAAGACTTGGATTCCGACGAACGGCGGGGACTCCGCGTCCGGCCCTCGACCTCTCCCGGGACCGGGGCTTGGTGCGGCACGGAGCCGACTGCCGGACTTCGAGGAGCTTTCGAGACCGCTCGCAAAGCCTTCGGATGAAGTTTCCGGCAGTCAGGGCACGACTTCATGTCGTGGTCTCGGCCGAGACAAAAGAGACACTCGAGGTGCGGGTCCGTGATCGACATCATGCGACCACATTCCTCGCAGGGCTTAAAGCCGGGCATCCCTACGACAACTTAGGAGTCGTGAAGACTCGTTGAAGAAACAGTGAAAAAATTCACCAAAAAAGATAGTCAAAAAGTGACTAGGGCACTGCTCTTCCCGGATCTGCGCTTACTGGCGCGGAAAAAGAAGAACTGACGTCAGCGCGCAGGGGCGGCGCCTAAGTACTGCCCGCGACGTCATCCCGGCGATCTCGACGCCGACGACGGACGCGGAGCCGCACGACGCCGCCTACCGTTGCGCAAGGGTACTGCTACGCAAAAACTTTCCGGATCCAGCCTGACGCCTGGGGATATTCTAAGGTAAGGAATCTGTCACTAACGTGTCTCTTTCAGATCTTCCTGTTGAAGGGCCAGGTGATCCTCCGACATGCGATGGTACTGAGTTGGCATGGATGGAGGGATAGCCTCGAAGGGGAGGGTGTAGCCCCTTCGGACTATTTGCAAAACCCACTTGTCCGACGTGATGGTGCACCAGTGGGGGAGGTGATGGCAGATCCTGCCGCCCACTAGCGTTTGGTGGCCCTGAAAGGTCAGACTTGGAGTGTTTGGAGGCTGCTGCAGAGGGGGCTGTGGTGGACTGGTCCGCCCGCTGGCCCCCAGAACCACGGTGGTGGTTCCCACGTCCCCGGCCGCGCTGGGGCTGAACAGCTTGCGCCAGCCTGTGGGTCTGGGCCGGACGTAGCGGGGCACCCCTTCCGTAGCCACAAAAGGGGCGAAAGGCAGACTGCGCAGGGCGGGTGGTGGAGAGGCCCAAGGACCTGACCGTAGCCAGAGAGTCCTTAAAGCACTCTAGCGCGTTGTCTGCCTTGTCGCCGAAAAGGCGACAGCCATCAAAGGGCATGTCCATAAGGGTGGATTGGACATCCCCGGAAAAACCAGACAAACGCAACCAGGCGTAGCGTCGAAGGGCTACTGACGTGGAAATCGTCCTGCCAAGTGCGTCGGCGGTATCCAGCCCACAGCGGATGGTAAACTTTGCTGCGTCTCTCCCCTCGGCAACTGCACGGGAGAGCACGGCCCAGGCCTCCTCTGGGCACTGGGGCAGCACCTGCGCCACCGTATCCCACACAGAGTGGGTGTAACGGCCCAACAGACATGCAGTGTTTACCGACCGCAGTCCCAAGCTGGCGGAAGAAAACAGTTTCTTCCCAAAGTGGTCCAGCTTTTTGGATTCCCTATCCGGTGGTGCGGTAGGGAATGCGCCTTTAGAAGTGGAGGCCTGGACCACCAAGCTCTCAGGGGTGGGGTGTTGGGAGAGGAAAGTGGGTCGCCCGGGGCCGGGCGGTGGCATCGGGCAATCATCCTGTCCACAGGAGCCCCTGTGTTGGGCCTGGACCACGTGCCCAAAAGGAAGTCCGTGAGGGCTTCATTAAACGGCAGCAGGGGCTCCGAACAGCTCGCTGCCGGTTGAAGGACATCCCACCGTAGGTAGCTCGAGGTGGAGAGCCTTGGCCGCCCTACGCAACACCACTGCGTATGACGCTCCCTCCTCCGTAGCCACGGTAGGAGGAGACAACATGCCAAGGTCTGGTGAGTTATCCAGACCACTGGCTTCCCCCAGTTCCTCTCTCCAGTCCTGTTCATACACCAACTGGTCGGTTAAAGGGTCCCCAGACCCCTCCCAGTCCTCCTCACCCTCCTCTGGCTGCCAATCTGGTCTCAAAGAGGCAGGGTAGAACAGGGACACAAAAGTACCCGTTGCCGTTGGATCCAGTGTCGGTCGACGCCGGTCCGACTCTGTGTCTACCTCGAGGTGGAGGCCAGGGTCGACGTCGGGTGGAGGCCGGGGTCGACGTCGGGTGGGGACACAGCCGACGCCGGATGTGGTGCCGGTGGAATCGGCGGCGGGGGGAGGCGTAACAAGGTCGACCGGCGGCAATCTGGATCCAGGCCTGGATCCAAGGGGACCCTGCGGCGCCGAGGCCGAAGGCCCCCAGCCGAGTCCACGGGGCCCGAAGGCGCGCTGGCGGAGTCGCTTCATAGAACTGACGAAGCTGGGCAGGGGTTGCTCCCGGTCCCGGGAAGGGGGGGAACCCGGAACCGACCCTACGGGCTCCGCACGCGGAGTCGCGGGAGGGGCACCACCTGCATCCCTCGTCGCGTTGGCCGACTGCCGGGGAGAAGTCTAAGAGCGACAATGCTTCTTCGACTTTTTTGTGCTTCGACCTACCTGACCCAGAGGGCGAAGACTTGGAGGAAGAATGGTGTTGGCTCCACGACCAGTCCCTCGACCTCCTATGCGACCAGGACCTCGAGCGACGTGGAGCCGACTCGAGTAGCTTTCGGGACCGCTCCAGCAAAGACTTCGGGGCCATGGTCCGGCAGTCGGAGCACGACTTGGGGTCGTGGTCGCGCTCCAGGCAGTAGAGGCACACGCGGTGCGGATCCGTCACCGACATCAGTCGGTTACAGGAACCACAAGTCTTAAAGCCGGGCATCCCTCGTCCACCAGGAGTCGATGGACTCAAAAAACAACGAAGTCGACAAAAGTCGAGAAAAAGTTCAGTCAAAAAATTAATGGGGTACCGCTCTCTCCGGATCTGCGCTTGCTGGCGCGGAAAAAGAAAACGGACGTCAGCGCACGAGGGCGGCGTCTATGTAGCTACCGCAAAGTCATCCCGGCGAACAAGACGACGAACGCGGATTCAACCGACGCCACATTCCGACACGCAGGGGTACTGCGGACGACAAAACTTTCCGGATCCAGTCTGATGCATGGGGGTAATTCTAAGGTAAGGAATCTATAACTAACTGTTTCTTTCAGATGATGTGTAAACCAGCGAATATAGTTGGAAGTGTTCCCTGAAGGTAAATACTCAAAAATGTGGGTTGAAGACCCCAGAAGTGTACTAAGATCCTGGTTCTTGTGTACAATAGCTGTACAGAAGCCATATATAAACATATGCTAGTGTTTGAGTGAGTGCCTCTACAGTCTCACACCACTCACGCAATCATTCTGGGGCTCCATCCTGCCCAACATGTTCAGACAAACTGCAAGTCTCTTTCAACAAATTCTGGCGGCTCCCTACATACTCAAACCCTCAAACATCACCCACACAGAGAAAAATACAGGAGGCTGAAGAGCAGGTAATTAAAAAATCCAGACATCACTGGGTGACCTTTATTCTCTTTAGTAAATAAAGACTTAATTTCTCTTGGAAGTGACTGGTTGAAGAAAACAAAAAAGACAAAGGAAGGAACAGAAATCACAGACCAAATAAAATAAACACTCCAGCTCAGCCATAGGATGAGAGGGGGTTGGGGAATTATGTTATGGAGGAAGGGTCCTCCGTGGGAGAAAGTGAACAGCTACAAAAAGAAGAGAACACTGGGGTAAGGGATAGCGGATGGAAAGGGAGTGTCAGTCGTGGTGGAGGGGCAGGATGGGAGGTCTTTTAGATGCTGGGGACTTTTAGATAAAATAGGGTATTTTGCAGGAAATATATATATGTATATGCGTGCTCTCTTCTGTGGAAGGGTTTTTGCTGTGGAGCACCGCCGAGGTAAGAAAAGCTCACGCCAGTTCTTTGTGGTGGTTTCTTTTTTTATATATATATACAAGACACATGTATCCATTAAATTTAGAACACAGTACAAAAACACTTCCACTAAACTCATCATACAATGGATACCTAGCAGTCATATTCCTAGTAATAAAGGGACTCTGGCCAACAGGGAGCGTGCCTGCTGCCACTCCTTCACGCCATGGAAAGGAGAAAAAAACATAAAAACCATCCCCCCAATACAGCATTGGGCACTTCATAATTAGGATGCAGAAAACAGACTGAAAGAATACAAATTCTATATTACATAAGAGTTCTGGTGGGTGGGTTCAGACTCAGACGGACCCCACAGGTTGCTGCTCTTCCTGGAAACCTACAGACGAGTTTCCTTTAAAGAGCTGCTTCACCGACTGTTTATTTTTACATCCTTTGTGTGTGTAGTTTGGTTGTCTTAAGTTTTCCTTGAAAAGCAGGAGAGTAGATCAGAGCGGTTTCCCCTTCCTGGCTGTTTCTCAGTTGGGCCCCCAGCTGTAGCTGTTATAAGCAGATTTGCTGGCCTGAGTTTTCTGTGGGATTGCGTTGCCCTGCGTCCGTGGTCCAGCTGCACTCTGTCAAATAAGAGAAAAAAAATCATATTAATATGCTCACTTCACAAAATATCAGCTTTTCACCAAATCTGAGCCTATTGTCTGATAACCCAAGCCTAGTCACTGCTCATCCACCAAAGTATCGTCCTCTAAAGAGGTAAAGGAATAGACATTAGGGAGAGAAATATATATATATATATATAGTTTGGTGCTCAGAACTACGTCACAAAAAGAAAAGCTACAACAAGGATATTAATTCTCTGTACTGTTGGACAAGTTACTTAACTTCGGGAACGCCTTATCTTGTAGATACATGATCTAGCCGCAGATTCCTTACCTTTGAACTTCCAGGCGTCAGGATGGATCCGAAGATTTCTTAGCAGTACCCCTGCGTGCCAGTAGGTGGCGGACGGCTATGCGTGACGTAGTCGTGTTCGTCGTGATGTCCGCGACGTCCATATAACCGCCACTCCGGTGCGCTGACGTCAGTACTATCCACGACTTTCCAGACCAGAAGCGCAAAGCCATGAAGTGACGGACCACAGTGTGCTAAAAAATGTACAGCTAGGGTCCTGAAGGGGAACATCCCTGACACTAAAAACAATTCCGCAGTGTGGGAAGGATCGGTAAGGAATCTGCAGCTAGATCATGTCTCTACCAGATAAGGCGTTACCAAAGGCAAGTAACTTGTCCATCTGATAGAGACATCTAGCCGCAGATTCCTTATCTTTGAACACATCCCCAAGCAATACCATCCCCGGAGGAGGGACTGCGGAAAGGTTTAGACCAGAAAATCACACAAAACAGAGCGACAAAGAGGCCTTCTCTGCGAGCCTGGGAATCCAGGCAGTAGTGTCTGGCGAACGTACTCAGCGATGCCCACGTGGCTGCTTGGCAGATATCCGAAACAGAGACCACGCTGGAGAGCCGTGGTGGCCGCTTTTGCCCTGGTGAAATGGGCCCTAAGCCCCTCAGGGGGATCTTTCTTCGCTAAGGCGTAGCAAATTTTTATACAAAGGATAACCCAGCAGGATATAGTCCTCTTTTGGACAGCACCCCCTTTCTTTGCACCCACGCACCCTATAAAGAGCTGGTCATCCACCCAGAACTCTTTAGTTTGATCGAGATGGTAAGGAGTCTGTGATGGCAGTGCCTGCAGTTCGCTCAGCCTCCTGGCAGATGTTATTGCCACTAAGAAGGCTGTTTTGATGGTAAGCAGCCGTAGAGGGCAACTGTGCAGCGGCTCAAATGGTGCGCACATCAAAGGTGAGAACCCAATTAAGGTCCCACTGTTGCATAATAAAGGGTGAAGGGGGAGACAAGTGAGTTAACCCCTTCAAGAATCTCTGCACCAGAGGTGATTTGAAAAGAGAAGGCTAATCAGGCAGCTGAAGAAAAGAGGAAAGGGCCGAAAGATAGCCCTTCAAGGTGCCCAGAGCAGAGCCCTGCCGGGCCAAGGAAAGTATAAACAGGAGGACTTCAGATAAAGATGCAGATAGAGGGCCAATAGACCGGTCTGTACAATATTTACAAAATTTGTTCCATCGGCAGGCGTATACCGATTTCGTGGAGGGATGCCTGGCTGCTAAAATAACCTCACAGACTTCGGGAAGGAGGTCGAAAGCTGTCAATTGTGGCTGCTCAATCTCCACGCAAGGAGGCGGAGAGTGGACAGGTTCGGGTGGAAGACCCTTCCCTGCTGCTGTGACAAAAGATCCTCCTGAAGGGGTAAGCAGACCGGAGGAGCGATACTTATGTCTAGAAGCTTGGAATACCAAACTCTCTGTGCCCAGTCCGGAGCCACAAGGATAAATTGGGCCCGGTTTTTGATCTTCTTGGGAACTCTGGGCAGGAGTGGTACGGGCAGAAAGGCGCATAGAAGGCCTAAAATCCACTCGCGACGAAAAGCGTCGCCGAGTGAGAGCCGCCTTGGAAAGTCCAACGAGCAAAAGTGCTGAGATTGCGCGTTCTCTTTGGAGGCGAACAGATCAACCAAGGCTCTCCCCACCGCTGAAAGAGACCTTGTGCCACCTCCGGATGGAGATGCCACTCGTGATCCGCAAGGCACCTTTGGCTGAGCTCGTCCGCTCTGGTGTTCAGAGAACCGGCCAGGTGTTGAAATGCCCTGTTGTTCAAGCCAAGTCCAGAGACACAGGGCCACTTCAGAGAGCCCACGACCCCACTCCGCCCTGTTTGTTGCAGTACCACATGGCAGTAGTGTTGTCCGTGAACACCTGCACGAGACTTCCCTTTATCAGTGGCAAAAAGGCTTTCAGTGCCAGTCGGATCGCCCGAAGCTCCAGCAGATTGATATGGAGCTTGGTGTCTGCCAGAGACCATAGTCCTCTGATATCCACCTCCCCCAGATGGCCACACCATCCCAGAAGGGACGCATCCGTCACTACTGTGAGATCTGGGTGGGGAAGGGAGAGAGGTCTGCCCTTGAACCAACCGCGGTCTATTAGCCACCACTGCAGGTCTCACGCAATGCCTTCTGAAGAACAAGTTACTTACCTTTCGGTAACGATTTATCTGTAAGAAACAGTTAAGTTATAGATTCCTTACCTTAGAATTACCCCCAGGCGTCAGACTGGATCCGGAAAGTTTTTTCGTCGGCAGTACCTCTGCGCGTCGGAAGATGGCGTCGTAACTCCGCGTCATTCGTGGTCGCCGAGATGACGTCGCAGCAGCTACTTAGACGCCGCCCTCGTGCGCCGACAGTTCTGTACACGACTTACCGTGCCAGAAACGCAGCCCCTTGCAAGACACTGACCACTGGTGCACAAAACTAGGGCCCTGAAAGGATAACCTTAACCCTAGAAATCAGTTCGCAGATCGGGAAGGTTGGGTGGGGCGGTAAGGAATCTATAACTAACTAATGTTTCTTACAGATATATCGTTACCGAAGGTAAGTAACTTGTTCATCTGAAAGAAACACGTTATAGATTCCTTACCTTAGAATAGATACCCCAGCAATACCAACCCCGGAGGTGGGTCTGCGAACCAATATCACACCAGCAGGTCCTGGAGAACAGAACGGCCAAAGAAGCGTCTCTCCGGACCTGGCTGTCCAGATAGTAGTGTTTCGTAAACGTGTGCAGTGATGCCCACGTAGCTGCCCGACAGATGTCATTCAGAGGAACTCCTCGTCCCAAAGCAGTAGTGGCTGCCGTCGCCCTGGTGGAATGGGCGCGTAGCCCCAATGGAGGCTCCTTTTTAGCCAGAGAATAGCATGCCTTAATACACAAAACGACCCATCGAGAAATGGTTCGCTTGTATACGGCCCGACCTTTCTTGGCGCCCACGTAGCCAACAAAGAGTTGGTCATCCACCCGGAACTGTTTTGTGCGATCCAGATAGAAAGAAAGCGCACGTTTTGGGTCCAGATGGTGGAGCCTCTCCTCCTCTTTCGAAGGATGCGGAAAGAAGGTGGGCAAAGTGATGGTCTGCCCGATGTGAAAGGCAGTGACAACCTTGGGAAGGAAGGAGGGAGGGACGAGTCCTGAGAACCACCTTGCCCGGATGGACAGACAGGAAAGGAGGAAAGGGCCTGGAGCTCACTCACTCTTCTGGCAGAGGTGATGGCTACCAGGAATGCAGTCTTTAGCGTCGGAAGCCTCAAAGGACAGTTGTGAAGCGGTTCAAAGGGAGCACACATTAAAAAGGTTAAGACTAGATTCAAGTCCCACTGAGGCATAACAAAGGGAATAGGAGGAAAGAGATGAGTTATGCCTTTCAAGAAACGATTAACAACCGGGGACTTGAAAAGAGAAGGCTGATCTGGAAGCCGAAGGCAGGCAGAGATGGCCGAAAGATAGCCCTTGATAGTGCCCAGAGCAGAGCCCTGCTGGGCTAAAGAAAGAAGACACAAGAGAACCTCAGAAAGAGGGGCAGAAAGGGGATCCACAGCCTTTGCTGTGCACCATGCCACAAACTTGTTCCACCGGCATGCGTATACCGTCTTAGTGGAGGGACGCCTGGCTGCCAAGATTACACCACAAACTTCAGGAGGCAGGTCAAAAGACGTCAACTGCCGCCGCTCAATCTCCACGCAAGGAGGTGGAGGCTGGACAGGTTCGGGAGGAGGACCATCCCCTGTTGCTGCGACAGATGATCCTCCCGAAGAGGCAGTCTGGTCGGAGGATCGATGGCCATGTTGAGCAGCTCGGGATACCAGACTTCGTGCCCAATACGGAGCCACAAGGATGACTTGGGCCCGGTCGCGCCCGATCTTCAGCACTCTGGGCAGAAGTGGTATAGGTGGAAAGGCGTACAACAGACCGCAACTCCACTCGCGACGAAAGGCGTCGCCTAGCGAGTGCCGTCTTGGAAATTCCAATGCGCAGAATTGCTGACATTGCGCGTTCTCTTCGGTGGCGAATAGATCTAACCAAGGCTCTCCCCACTGTCAAAAGAGACCTTGCACCACCTCCGAGTGAAGACGCCATTCGTGATCCATCATGCACCTGTGGCTGAGTTTGTCCGCCCTGGCGTTCAGGGAACCTGCCAGGTGTTGAACCACCAGGGATATGCCCTGATGTTCCAGCCATGTCCAGAGGCGGAGGGCCTCCTGACATAGGGTCCACGAACCCACCCCGCCCTGTTTGTTGCAGTACCACATGGCGGTGTTGTTGTCCGTGAACACCTGCACTACTCTTCCCCTGACAGAGGGAAGGAATGCTTTGAGTGCAAGACGAATCGCCCGGAGCTCCAGAAGGTTGATCTGGAGACCGGACTCCGCCGGAGACCAGAGTCCTCTGATCTCCGCCTCTCCCATGTGGCCGCCCCATCCCAGAAGGGATGCGTCTGTCACCACTGTGTGTTCTGGTTGGGGAAGGGAGAGGGATCTGCCGTCGACCCAATCCTGGTTCGTAACCCACCACTGCAACTGTTGAGCAGTGCCCTCCGAGATCTGGACGCAATCGGACAGATTCCCCTGATGCTGCGCCCACTGAAACTTCAGGTCCCACTGCAGAGCCCGCATATGCCACCTGGCATAATCGACCAGCAGGATGCAGGAGGCCATGAGGCCCAGCAGCCTCAGGGTCATCCGGACCAAAACCTGGGATAGAGGCTGAAAGATCGGAATCATAGCCCGAATATCCCGGACTTGCTGTTCGGGAGGATAAACCCGAAACCGCGTCGTGTCCAGAACCGCTCCGATGAAGAGGAGCTTCTGAGAGGGAAGCAGGTGCGACTTCGGCACATTGATGGAGAACCCCAGCGAATGCAGGAGGTCGGCCGTAGTCTGGAGGTGGGAGACGACAGCCTGGGGCGAGCCCGTCTTCAACAGCCAGTCGTCGAGATAGGGGAAGACTGGAACCACTGATCTGCGCAGAGGAGCTGCGACCACCGCCATCACTTTCGTGAACACCCGAGGGGCGCTGGTAAGGCCGAAGGGGAGCACGGTAAACTGAAAATGCTCATGGCCTACCGTGAACCGCAGGTAACGCCAGTGGGCCGGCAGGACGAGGACGTGAAAGTAAGCGTCCTGCAAGTCCAACGCTACCATCCAGTCTCCAGGGTCGAGGGCAGACAAGACCTGAGCGAGCGTCAACATCTTTAACTTCTCCTTCCGGAGGAAGCGGTGGACGTTCCAGAGATCCAAGATAGGACGCAGTCCCTTGTCCTTCTTGGGTACCAGAAAGTAGTGGGAATAACAACCATGACCTACTTCTGGGGCAGGAACGCGCTCGATGGCTCCCTTGGCCAAGAGAGCCGAAACTTACTGTTGGAGAAGGCCCAGGTGATCCTCCGACATGCGGCGATATTGAGGTGGCCTGGCTGGAGGGGTAGCCTCGAAGGGGAGGGAGTAGCCCCTTTGAACTATTTGCAAAACCCACCTGTCTGACGTGATGGTGCGCCAGTGGGGGAGGTGATGGCGGGCCTGAAAAGTCGGACTAGGAGGGTTTGGAGGCTGCTGTAGAGGGGGTGTTGGTGGACTGGCCTGCCCGCTGGCCCCCTGAACCACGGCGTTGGTTCCCACGTCCCCGGCAGCGTGAAGGTTGGGAAATTTGCTGCGGCCTTTGGCTCTGGGAGGGACGTAGTGGGGCACCCCTTCCGTTGCCACGAAAGGGACGAAAAGCAGACTGCGCTGGGCAGCTGTAGAGACCCAAGGACTTGGCCGTAGCCCGTGAGTCCTTGAAACGCTCTAGAGCGTTGCCCGCTTTGTCACCAAAAAGGCGACGGCCATCAAAGGTCATGTCCATCAAGGTGTTCTGGACAAACCCCCCGAAAAGCCAGTCGATCTCATCCAGGCGTAGCGACGAAGGGCTACTGACGTTGAAATTGTCCTGCCCAGAGAGTCGGCGGTATCCAGCCCACAACAGATGGTAAACTTCGCTGCATCCCTCCCGGCGGCGACAGCCTGGGAGAGCACTGTCCGGGCCTCCTCCGGACACTGAGGCAGCACCTGCGCAACCGTATCCCACACAGAGTGGGAATAACGGCCCAATAGACATGCGGTGTTCACCGACCGCAGTCCTAAGCTGGCGGAAGAGAAAATTTTCTTCCCAATATGGTCCAGCTTCTTGGATTCCCGGTCCGGGGGAGCGGTAGGGAATGCGCTCTTGGAAGTGGAGGCTTGGACCACCAAGCTCTCCGGGGTGTGGTGTTGGGAGAGGAAAGTGGGGTCGCACGGAGCCAGGCGGTGGCGTCGGGCAATCATCCTATCCACGGGAGCCCCCATGTTGGGCCTGGACCACGTGCCCGAAAGGACGTCTGTAAGGGCCTCATTAAACTGCAGCAGGGGCTCCGAAGAGCTCGCAGCCGGCTGAAGCACCTCTGTCAGGAGGTTAGTCCTGACCGCCACCGTAGGAAGCTCGAGGTTGAGGGCCTCGGCCGCCCTACGCAACACCGCTGCGTATGACACTCCCTCCACCGTAGCCACGGTAGGAGGAGACAACATGCCAAGGTCAGGGGAGGTGTCAAGACCCCTGGCATCCCCCAGTTCCTCTCTCCAGTCCTGTTTCTAGCTGATCAGTTAAAGGGTCACCTCACCCCGCCCAGTCCTCCTCCTCATCCTCAGGTTGCCAATCGGCCCGATAAGGGCCCCAGGAGTGAACAGGGGCACAAAAACCCCACTCTGCGCCGGATGACGCCGGTCCGGGTCCACATCGGGATGGAGGCCGGGGTCGACGCCGGCCAGGGACACGACCGGCGTCTGCTGCGGTTCGGTGCCGGAGGAAGCGGCGCCGGTGGAGGTGTAATAAGGTCAACAGGCACCGTTCCGGATCCAGGCCTGGATCCACGGGGGGGGGGGGGCCTGCGGCGCCGTGGCCGGAGCAGACGGCAGAGAAGGCCTAGGCCCCCCTACCAAGTCCGCAGGGCCCGGAGGCACGCAGGCGGGTTCGGGCCGCCCAAAGATGACATGCATCGCCTCGTAAAATTTATGAAGTTGGGCAGGAGTCGCTCCGGGTCCCGGAAAGGGACTGAAGCCCGGAGTCGACTATTCGGGCTCCGCGCGCGGAGCCGCGGGCGGGCCACCGCCCGCATCCCTCATCGCGTCAGCCGACCGACGGGGAGAAGTCGAAGAGCGACGATGCTTCTTCGACTTCTTTTTGTGCTTCGACTTACCCGACCCTGAGTGCGAAGACTTCGATGACTTGCACAAGTGGTGATGGCTCCGCGAGCGGTCCTTCGACCTCCCTCGCGACCGGTACCTCGAACGGCACAGAGCAGACTGCCGGCGCTCAAGCAGCTTTCGGGACCGCTCCAGCAAAGCCTTCGGAGCCATCGACCGGCAGTCTGAGCACGACTTGGGGTCGTGGTCGTGCTCCAGGCAAAAGAGGCACACGCGGTGCGGATCCGTGAACCGACATCAGTCGGGTACAGGAACCGAATGCCTTGAAACCGGGCATCCCTCGTGCACCAGGAGTCGTAGACTCAAAAAGGACGTCGACAAAAGTCACTCAAAAAAGTCAGTCAAAAAGTGACTGGAGGTACCGCTTTCTCCGGATCTGCGCTGGCTGGCGCAGAAAAAGAAAGAACTGACGTCAGCGCGCGAGGGCGGCGTCTAAGTAGCTGCCGCTACGTCATCTCGGCGACCACGACGCCAACGACAGACGTGGAGCCGACCGACGCCACCTTCCGACACGCAGAGGCAGTGCGGACGAAAAAACTTTCCGGATCCAGTCTGACGCCTGGGGGTAATTCTAATGTAAGGAATCTATAACTAACGTGTTTCTTTCAGATATCTGAACCAGGTCGGTGAGATTTCCTCGATGGTGTGCCCATTGGAACTTCAGGTCCCACTGCAGACCCGCATGCGCCACCGTGCATGGGTCACTAGAAGGATGCAGGAGGCCATGAGGCCCAACAGCCTCAGTCACTCACTGAAATCCAGGATAGAGGCTGAAACATCTGCATCATAGCCTGAATATCATGGACTCTCCCTTCGGGAGGATAGGCCCGAAACGGCACAGTGTCCAGAACCACTCCAATGAGAAGGGGCCAGGTGTGACTTCGGCACGTTGATCGTGAACCCCAGCGAACGCAGGAGGTTCGCCATAGTCTGGAGGTGGGAGACAACTGTTTGAGGCAAGCCCGCCTTCAACAACCAGTCGTTGATAGGGAAAGACTGGAACCCTTTATCTCCGCAGATGGGCTGCGACCGCCATCACCTTTGTGCACACCCGAGGGGCACTGGTGAGGCCAAAGGGAAGCACTGCAAATTGGAAGTGCTTGTGGCCCATCGTAAACCGCAGGTAGAGACGATGGGCAGGCAGGATGGGGATATGAAAATAGGCATCCTGCAAGTCCAGCGCTACCATCCAGTCATCCAGGTCCAGGGCAGACAGGACTTGAGCTAGGGTGAGCATCTTGAACTTCTCCTTTTTCAGGAAGTAGTTGAGGGCTCTGAGGTCTAGGATAGGATGAAGGCCTCCGTCCTTCTTTGGGACCAGAAAGTAGCAGGAATAACCACCACTGCCTACTTCTGGCCGGGATCCCCCTCTACAGCTCCCTTGGCCAAGACAGTCTTGACTTCCTCGCGGAGTAAGGCAAGATGATCCTCCGTCAGCCGATCATACACTGGAGGCATAGAAGGAGGGGTAGTCTTGAAGGGGAGGGAATAGCCCCTTCGGACTATTTGCAATACCCACTTGTCCGATGTGATGTTTCGCCAGTGATGGAGATGATGGCGTACTCTGCCACCAACCGGCTGAGAGTGATCCTGGGGGATCGGACTAGGAAGGTTTTGTGGTGGAGGAGAGGGATTGTGGCTTGACTTCCCGATCCACAGGGCCGGGGTGAACCGAGTCCACGGCCCGCAGAGGTTGCTGAACTTGCGGGGCCCGCTGGCCGGAGTAGGGTTGGCGCAGTTGATAGCCCCTTCCGTAGCCACGAAAGGAACAAAAAGCGGATGAGGCCCTAGGGGTTGTGGTGAGGCCCAAAGACTTGGCCGTGGCACGCGAGTATTTGAAACGCTCATGGGCGGTAGCCGCTTGGTCTCCGAAGAGACGGGAGCCATCAAAAGGCATGTCCATGAGGTTAGCCTGGACACCCCCCGAAAAACCAGATGTTCTCAGCCAAGCGTGGCAACGAATGGCCACATCATGGAAATCGCTCTGCCCAGCGAGTCCGTCGCGTCCTAGCCACATCTGATGGCGAACTTAGCTGCGTCTCTCCCGTCTGAAATAGCTTGGGAGACTAGAGCCTGGGCCTCCTCCTAGACTCTGGGCTGCACTTACGCAACCGTGCCCCATTTCGAATGGGAATAGCGGCCCAAAAGGAATGCAGTGTTTACCGACCGCAATGCCATATTGGCGGAAGAAAAGATTTTCTTTCGGAAGCTCTCCAGTCTCTTGGATTCCCTGTCCGGAGTTGCAGAAGGCAACGCACCACGGGAAGTGGAAGCCTGGACCACCAAGCTATGTGGGGTCAGTTGGTGGTGAGGAAAAGTGGGTCGCCCGGTGCAGGGGATGGCGGCGGGTGATTGTCTTATTCACAGGAGCCCCTGTGCTAGGTTTTGGACCAGGTACCTAGAAGGACGTCTGTTAAGGCCTCATCAAAGGGCAGTTGGGGGTTCCGAGCTAGAGACCCAGGCTGCAGGACCTCTGTCAAGACATTAGTCGTGACCGCCACTGTAGGAAGCTGCAGGTCCAGGACCTCCGCAGCCCTACGCACCACCATGGTAGATGATGCTCCCTCCTCCGTAGCCAGGGTAGGACGGTAAAGCATGCCAGAGTCTGGGGAGGTGTCCAAACCACTGGCTTCACCCAACTCCTCGTACCAGTCCATATCATGTTTGTGCAGGATTTCTAAGAGATCCTGCTCCCCCTTCCAATCCTCTTCCTCCATCCCTAACCCTTCAGAATAGGGCAGGGTGAACGGCATGGAGCTGTACAGTTCTGTCGGCGCCAGTCTCTGCGTCGGGTGACGCCTGACCTGCTCACTGTTGGGAAAGGATTGGGGGAGGGACCGCCGGTCGGCGCTGGCGACGCCGATGACCTCGGACGCGACGCCGGGAAAGATCGCTGTGGAGGTGTGACTGGCGTCTGTCCGGACCCAGGAACGGGTCCAATCAGAGGCCGTGGCCGGAGCTGCAGGCGTGGAAACCACGGGGGCCTCCATCCTCTGAGCCTGCGGGGCCCGTTGGCGCACCGGCAGGGTCAGGCCACCCAAATATGGAGCACATGGCGTCAGAATTCCTTCAGCTCGGTGGGGGATCACTCCCGGACAGACAGGGAAACGTAGAGCCGACCCAAGCATCCCCGCGGAGCAGGGCCTTGAAAGACGAGGTTCCTCTGCCGTGTCGCGAGACGGGCGGGGCGAAGTACGCTTCGACTTCTTATGCTTTTTGTGGTGCCTCTTACTTGACTTCGACGAAGAGGACTTCGATTCACCGGCGCGGTGATCGGACCTTCCTCTCGACTGAGACCTGGACCAAGACCGACTAGGCAACCTCCGCGGGGCCAGACGCCGGGCCGAGAGTAGCTTTAGGGACCGCTACCTCAACATTTTCGGGAGCCGTGGCCCGGCAGTCGGAGCACGACTTCGAGTCGTGGTCACGCTCCAGGCACCAGAGACACTAAATGGGGGTCCGTGACCGACATGGCGCGGTGATAGGCACCACACGGCTTTAACCCCGAAGTCTTCTTACTATACATGCCTAAACACACCAACGAAGTCGACAAAAGGGTCGAAAAAAGTGTCAAGATTTGACAGGGGGTAGCTCTCTTCAACGGATCGGCCTGTTGGCTGGCGCGGGAAGAAAACATCTGACACCAGCGCGACAGAGTGGTGGTTATATTGACGACATGGACGTCACGACTACTACGATGAACACGATGCAGACGATGTCATGCGGAGTCGACCGACGCCACCTGCTAAGAAAAATCTTCCGGATCCAGCCTGATGCCTGGAAGTTCAAAGGTAAGGAATCTGCGGCTAGACGTCTCTATCAGATTTACCAATATAGCAGAGGATCATTCCACAAACTGAAGAAAAGAACATGACTGTGATAAGGTCACAGAAACTGAGCCTGACTTATCACCATCCTCTCCACTTAGAGATTAACTTCTACAGGACATTGAACAGAAATGTAAGAATGACCATGCCTTCTAAGTTCTACATCCAGATAAAACCAGGAAGAAAATCTACGTCACCCTCTGCTCTTAAAACCTAGATCTCAGCAGTGGACGCAAGGTCGAAGAGTAACATTACTTAAAATATCAAAACTTCAAAATAATTCTTCAAGCTAACAATTCTATCTAGTGTCACATGTCAATCCATAAGGTCTACCCTGCAAAATCTAACACTGCTTTAAATCTTAAGGATCTATCAGAATTTCAACTTTTGCTTAGCATAAAACAGGGAAATACATACTACATTAACTTTGGCACTCCCTCATATTACCAAAGTATGGAGACATGAAAAGCCAGGTGATTTTTTTAAATGCATCCAAACCTGTTACGTTAAAGCTAAGCAAACTCTACATAAGCGCCCCAGGCCTCACTCCATTCGCAAACAGGGCGCCACTAAGATTTGGCTTGGAAACATACCCATAGTGCACATTGGTAAAACTGCCACTTGGTCCACTCCACACACAGTCACAGAGCACTGTGCAGACGTTCTTGTAAAGCAGCAAGCTAGAGTTGGTCAAACTGTCTACAAGACTTAGTTTCAGACCTCTGCACCATTCACTGGCTAGCCAAAGCTTTGGGGAGTACTGCTTTACAGTTGATGCCGAGCATGTGAGTCTACAGCCAAACATGCTACGAAAGTATTAAGTTACTTACCCTTTAAGCATTTGTTTTTCATGTAGTGGTGTAGATTCACAGGCGCCCACCCTCCTCCCCGGAAGCCAGTGTGTGCTACAGACATTTTTCATCTTCTGTTTACACGCATGGTCCCTATTCTATCCTACTCACTACTCCATACCTACACTCACCCTCTGGTCGAATAGTCACTACCCATGTGCGTGGGCTTAAGAATTAGTTACATTATAGAAAATGCCTCTTTCTCCAGCTGCTTTTTACACAAATTAACATTCATGTTGAGACTGCACTAAGTAAGCTTTGTCAAAGATTTATTCTAGCAGCAAAACAGGCTTATAGTATGCAAGAGGAGAAGCCTGCATGGTTGTTCTCCACACCTCATTGATGTAGATTTAAATTTGGAAATTCAAAGATGCCAATTAAGTCAGTATATGACAAGTCTAGACACATCCAGGGAAAGAAGAGCTTGCAAATCATTTTAGTGGAAGAAGTGCATGGTAAAGAATACTGGAGGACAGAAGCTAATCTGCCAAGAGTACTGACGGCACAGGCGAAAAGCTTGGGTGTTACATAGAACTTGGCAGTGCAAACATACAGAGCCATGCATCATTTCACTTCCTGGCTGCCAAAGGTTTCCTAAGTCTACATGGATTACGACCTATAACAAAAGTTGTCCCTAGTCAACCACCAGGCCTCTGTGAAAGAAATTGTTAAGCAAAAGCCCGGCAAGTCCACCAACTCTTGGCAGATGTAATGGCAATTAAGGTGCTTATTTACCCAGTCTAAAATAAATAATTCCGCAAAATGCTTGAGATCAGTGGTTCTAAACCTGTGGTCCACGGACACCTGAGGGCCCGACACCTCAGGGGCTCTAGGACTGCTTAGTTAACAGGTTAATAAAGTATATATAAATAAAGAAGCAACATGAAAATCTAAAAATAGTCTCCAAGTGTGAAGATATTGGAAATGGTAGGCTAAAAATTAAGTTTGTATCCTCAGATTGATTTGTGGGAGCAATGCAAGTGCCTGAAACAATATAGTATGGAAGAGGTTGGCCTCAATAGAATTTAAAAACTTCACCCTTCCATTAAGATTATATAGCATATCTCATCATTTGTCAATTTGTTTGATGAATGCTTGTTTCTACATTTTTGTGTATTGTTTTGAGGTTGAAATCATCGAAATTGCTTAGGCCAGTCACCAGATTGTAGTTACGTTTCATTGGGGATCCATAGAAGTCAAAATGTTAAGAACAGCTGCTGTAGACGGTAAAGGACACCGAGAATGTTCAATGCAAGCTCCAGTGGGAGCCAATTACCACCACAGCTAACATCTTCTAATGTTGACTTGAGTCTCAATGAACAAGTTACTTACCTTCAGTAACGCTTTTTTCTGGTAGAGAGACTAACTGCAGATTCTTCACCTTCGAATATTCAGCAGGCGTCAGACTGGATCCAGAAAATCTTGAGCAGTACCCCTGCGCAACGGTAGGTGGTTCCATTTGGCTATGAATAAGCATCATCAGCATCGGAAATAACGTCGCAGTGCCTTTATAGGAGCCACCCCAGTGCACTGATATCAGTTCCTTTCGTGACTAATTCTGAGCCAAAATCACGGAACCATGTAAAAAAACAATGACCAGTGTTCAAAGTCTTAACAGGATCTTTTGGGTGAAGAGCTCAGTTCGCAGAGCAGGGAGGGATGGTGAGGAATCAGTGGTTAGATGTAGTCTCCATTCTCCATCAGAATAAGCTTTATCGAAGGTAACTTGTTCTTCTGATAGAAACTTCTAACCACAGATTCTTCAACTTAGAATAGATACCCAAGCAATACCTCCCCGGAGGTGGGTCTGCGAGCTGGCTTAAAACAAACAGTCCTGGAGAACTGAATGGGCAAAAACGTGACGGCTCTAGCCCTAATTGAGGGAGCCTGCAAGCCTTTAGGGGGTTGCTACTTTTCTAGTGCGCAGCAGATCTTAATGTAGAGTACTATTTATCTGGAGCTAGTTAATTTTTGGACAGACTTGCCCTTCTTCGCTCCGGTAAATCCAATAAAGAGCTGATCGTTCACCTGATGGTCTTTGGTGCGATCAATATAGAATGAAAGCTCTTTTAGGGTCCAAACGATGGAGTCTCTCCTACTTGGGCGGATGAAGGGGAGCATATAAAGCAGGCAGCGTGATGCTCATGCCAATATGCGTCCGAAGGACCGTTTGTCAGGGAAGAAGTTTCTGTCTGGAGGGTGGACCAACAGAGCCTAAAGCTCACTGACCCGCCTAGCTGATGTATTGACTACCAGGAACACTGTTTGGATTGTCAAGAGCCACAAAAAGCAGTTATGCAGGGGCTCAAATGGAGAAAACATGAGAAGTGAGGACCAAATTAAGATCACACAAGGGTATCACTAAGGGAGTAGTCAAAAACAAATGTTGTAAACCTTTCAAAAAACCAGTCACAACTAGTGACTTCAAGAGAGACTACTTACCCAGTAACCGGAAGAAAGTCGAAATGGCTGACTAGTAGCCTTTAACAGTGCTCAGAGCAAGGCCTTGCCGGGCTAAAGAAAGAACAAACAACAAAACCTTAGATAGGGGGTTCACATGGCTGGAGGAACGGTAAACTATAAACCTATCCCAATGGCAGGCGTAGACAATTTTAGTGGCGAGACGCCAGACTGCCAAGATGACATCACAAACTTCAGGAGGGAGATCAAAAACCTTCAACTATCGCCACTCAATCTCGAAGCATGAAGGGGGAGCGTGCACTGGTTAGGGTGTAGAACCCTGCCCTGTAGCTGCAACAGGAGGTCCCACTAATGGGGTAGCCTGATCAGAGGACAGATACTCATGCTAAGGAGTTCAGGATACCATACTCTGTGCCCAATCCAGAGCCACTGGGATGACTTGGGCCAGTCGGTCTTGATCTTGAGAACCCTGGTCAGGAGTGGTTTGGCAGAAAGGCATATAGGAGTCCCAAGTTTCACTCGAGAAAGAAGGCGTCTGAGCAAGAGCTGCTTTGGAAACTTCAGCCTGCAAAAGTGTAGACATTGCGCATTCTCTGCAGTGGCAAACAGATCGAGCCAAGGTTCTAAACAGTCTCGGAAGAAAACTTGCACCACCTCCAGATGTAGAGGTCATTTATGATTAGGGCTCCCGGTTTTATGGTACTTGTTTTTTTGCCATTTCCGTCTGTATTTATCAATATTTATTTTTTGCAAATTTTTTCTGTGTTTATCCATATTTATTTTGGGTTTTGTGGAAAAAGTAAGCTGAAATTGGTATATTTCCACATTTATTTAACCGATACATATGCACTCATGCTTGAATGTCTGCCAGGTTTCAGTGCTGTGAACACCTGCAGAAGATAAATCAGTGCACTTATATGAAAATATGCAAATTTCAGTATCAACCTTGGGCATATCTACTGCTGTTAAAGCCTCTTTACTAAAAACACTTTTTTTTAACTTCTTATCCATCAATCCACACATCTATTGGCCTGGCAGTCATGGCAGACTATTTAGAATTACTCAAAAATCAACACAATTTCCGTTTTTATCCACATTTAAAAATAAATACAGACAAGAAAATGCATGTTTTCTGTCTGTATTTATCTGTAAAAATCAGTAAAAACGTAAAGCGAGGAGCCTTATTTATGATCCACAAGGCACCTGTGCCATGGTGTTTAAAGATTCTGCCAGGCGTTGTACGATCAGGAAAATGTCCTTATGTCCTGCAAATCCAGAGGCACAGGCCCTCCTGGCACAGGGTCCACGACCCCACCCGCCCTGTTTGTTGCAGTACCACATGGCAGTGGTGTTGCCCGTGAACACCTGAACCAGCCTTCCTTTGATGGATTGAACTCCAATAAGCTGAGGAGCCGAGACTGCCGGAGACCAGAGTCCTCTTATCTCCACCTCTCTCAGATGACCGCCCCAACCCAGGAGGGACACATCTGCCTCTGCCCCCACTGTGAGCTCTGGGTGGGGAAGAGAGAAGGAAGGGTCTGCTGCTGACCCAATTGCAGTTCATTAGCCACCATGCAGATCTTTTGCTGATCCTTCAAATATCTAGACAAGGATGGAAAGATTCCTCCGATACTGCACCCACTAGGAATTCCGATCCCACTACACAGCCCGCGTATAGCATTGGGCATGCTGTACTAGCAGGATGCCATAACATCCAACAGCCTCGGAGTCAGTCTATCTGAAATTCAGGATAGAGGCCGAAACACTGGACTCCTAGCCTGACTATCTCAGATTTGCCATTCCGGAGCATAGGCGCGGAACTGTACTGTGGCCAGAATGGCTGATGAAAGGGAGCACCTGATGGGTCAGTTGTGACTTTGGCATGCTGATAGTGAACCCCGTTAAATGCAGGTGGTTTGTCGTACTCTGGAGGTGGGCAACTACTGCCTGGGGCGAGCCCACCTTCAACAGCCGGTTACAGAAGTAGGGGAAGACTGGTACCTCTAACCTCACAGATGGGCTGCAACCACTGCCGTCACTTTCATGAACCCACGAAGGACACTGGTGAGGACTAAGGGGAGCACAGCGAACCGGAAATGCTCGTGGCCCACCCTGAACCGCAGGTAACGCCTTTTGGGCCAGCAGGATGGGGATCTGGAAATACGCGTCCTGCAGGTCCAGGGCTACCATCCATGATCCAGGGAAGACAGAACCTGAGCCAATGTGAGTATATTGAATTTCTCTTTTTTTCAGGAAGGCATTGAGAGGGTGCAAATCTACTATGGGGCGGAGGCCTTCAGAAGTAACAGGAATAACCATTGAGAGGGTGCAAATCTAGTATGGGGCGGAGGCCTTCAGAAATAACAGGAATAACCATCACGCAAAACTTCTGGTGCTGGCACTCAACGGCTCCTTTTGCCAAAAGAGCCTGAACTTCCTGACAATAAGAAGAGATGGTCCTCAGTCAGTCATTTTTGGGATGGTGGGAGGGGCTGATGTGTATCAACATAGGGTAGGGCGCACGATCTGAAGCACCCACTTTTTGGATGTAATCGGAGACCACTGGGACAGGTGGTGCCTGATTCTGATGCCAACAGGATAGCTGTGCTGGATGGTGGGTGCATTAGAGGCTTTGAGGCTGAGGCAGCCAGCGGTGCTGAGGACTGGGCAGCATGCTGGGACTGGCTCCCACGTCCAGTCCGGGCTCCGCAGCCATGTCCCAAAAGGACGGGTAGGCTGCTGGACTGGGTATGGCTGATACTCTAGGCACCTAAAGTTGCCCCTTCCATGTCCACGTCATGTGCTAACAGACTGCTGTTGCAGTCCGATCGCGAGGAAAAGGTCAAGAGATCTGGCAGTGACCCTACTCTCGCGAAAGTGCTAGTGCACCGCATTGGCCTGATCAACAAATAGGCGGGAGCCATCAAATGGCATGCCAATCAGTTAGGACTGGACATCCCCAGAGAACCCACTGGACCGTGACCAGGTGTGGCGACGCAACGCCACTGTAAAAGCCATGGCTCTATCCAGGAGTCCGTGGTGTTAAGTCCACACAGGACGGCGAACATCGCTGCCACCCACCAAACCTTGAATGGAGCGGCCTTCCTCTGACAGCATGGTAAGTAGCTGCACAACTGAACCCCAAAACGCATGGGAATATTGGCCCAAGAGGAATGTGGTTCTCACCGACCGCAGAGAAAGGCTGGTGGAAAAAACATGTGCTTCCCAAAAGTGCCCAGCCTCTTCAATTCCCTTTTCGATGGTGTGGTAGGGAATGTACTTGGTCTGACCTTCGCTGGTAGAGGATGGCTGGATCTCCTAGGGTGGGACGATGGAGTAAAGCAATCATGTGGTGCACAGAAGTCCCTGTGCATGGTTTGGCCCAGGTGCCCAGGATAACATCGGACAGGGCTTGAAGGGGAGAAGGAGTTCAGCCGAACTTGCGCTTGTGTGAAGCACCTCAGTCAAGATGTTGGTCTTGACCTTGACACCAGACAGGTGGAGGTAGAGAACCTCAATGCCCTGCTGAAAATGGTGCCAAAGATGCACATTCCTCTGAAGGCTAGCTCTGAGGAGAAGCCATGCCAGAGTCTAGTGAGGTATCCAAGCCACTGGGGTCACCAAGCTCCTCATACCAGTTTTCCTCATCAGAGTCCTCTAGGGGACCATACACCACCTCCTTAGCTCCTCCTTCAGGCGTTTCGATGGGTGAAATGTCTGGGGGATGGTAGGGCCTGGAAGTCGCCAGCACCGATGTGGAGCTGTGCTGGGGCAGCACTGGGACAGCATGGGGGTTTCGGGGCAGGGATAACCATCGGTTTTGTTGTTGAGCAACGCCGGATGGAGCCGGAGATGGAGGCACCTGTGGTGGTGTCAGTGTGGATCTGGGGGAGGATCCACAGGACCCAGCTAGAGTCTAGGGCGAATGCGCAGACTAACCCAGCAGGGGCACACGTCAGCTCCATGGGGCCCAAATGTGCCAGAAGGAGTCAGTGGCCCAAAAATGACATGCATGTCATCGTAGAACTTAAGTTGGGCGGGTGTAACTTCGGATATCCCAAAGCGTGCCCAGTCACTCGCTCTGCAAGAGGGCGTGCGAGAGCTGAACCTAGAAGAACAAGTTACTGACTATATGTAACTCATCTGGTAGAGGCGATATCTAGCTGCTGATTCCTTACCTTTGAATTTGGTTGGCGTCAAACTGGATCTGGACATTTTTGCGTGAGTAATATACCTGCGCACCGTCAGGTGGCTCCGTTCAGCTCCGCATGATGTTGCTGGTGTCGTTGGTTGACACATCTCGGTCACCAATAAAGGTGACACCCAGGCATGCGGCATCAGTTAATTTTGACTTAGTTCACTTCATGGCTGAGCTTCTGGTGTGGAAAGACTATTGTGTGACAAAACTAGGGCCCCGTAAAGGGAAACAACCCTAGCCCTTTAAATGAGTCAGCAGAGCTGGAGGCATGGGTGGGTCTCTAAGGAATCTGCAGCTAGATATTGTCTCTACCAGATAATGTGTTACCGAAGGTAAGTAACTTGCTAATCTGATAGAGACTATCTGCAGATTCCTTACCTTTGAATAGACACCCACGCCATACTTCCTGGTGGTGGGCTGTGGACAGATTTACTAGACTAAAAAGTCCTGCAGGACCTAACAGGCGAAATGTCCGACCCTACGGACCTGACTAACAAGTTGCTTACCTTCGGTAACACCTTATCTGGTACAGGCTATCTAGCTGCAGATTCCTTACCTTTGAATTTCCCAGGAGTCAGGCTGGATCCGGAAATTTTTGCTGAGCAATACCACTTGCGCGCGGCGTCGGGTGGCTCCATGTGACGTCGTCGGCGTAGTTAGCGTCCATTATGATGTCGCGGTGCCTATATAGGCGCCACCCAGGCGGGCAGACATCAGCACTGTTTTTTCCACACCAGAAGCGCAGAACCATGAAGTAACTGATGTAGTCGTGTGCAAAACTAGGGCCCCGAGAGGGGAAAACAACCCTAGTCCTACAATATCAGTCCGCAAAGCGGGGAGGCATGGGTGGGGCTGTAAGGAATCTGCAGCTAGATGGAGTCTCTACCAGATAATGAGTTACCGAAGGTAAGTAACTTGTTTATCTGACAGACTTCTAGCTGCAGATTCCTTACCTTTGAATCAGGTACCAGAGTCATACCATCCCAGTGGTGGGTTGCGGACTTACACCCTAAACTAAAGTCTTGCAGAACTGAACGAGCAAAATGTACATCCTTGTGCACCTGACCATCAAGGCAGTAATGTTTTGCGAACGTGTGCAAAGCAGCCCAATTTGCTGCCTGACAGATGTCTTGGACTGGGACACCCCGAGCCAAGGCCGTAGTCGCAGCTTTTCTCCTGGTGGAATGGGCCCTTAATCCCTCAGGGGGCTGCTTCTTTGCCAGGGTATAACAGATCTTGATGCAGACAACGACCCAGCGAGAGACGGTCCTTTTCTGCACTGTCCTTCCCTTCTTCGCTCCCACGTACCCCACAAAGAGTTGGTCATCCACCCGTAACTCTATAGTGCGGTCAAGGGAGAACGACAATGTTCTTTTTGGATCCAGTCGGAGACGCTCCTCTTCCTTAGAGGGATGAGGGGGAGCAAAGAAGGTGGGCAAAGTAATGGACTGACCAAGGTGGAATGGGGTCACAACCTTTGGCAAAAAGGATGCCCTGGTGCTTCGCACCATCTTGTCTGGAAAGAACATAAGATGAGGCGAGCAAGATAACGCCTGCAACTCACTCGCCCTCCGGGCAGATGTAATCGCCACCAAGAAGGCTGTTTTGATGGTCAACAGCCTGAGGGGACAATTGTGTAAAGACTCAAAGGGAGCATACATCAGATAGGTAAGGACCAAATTAAGGTCCCACTGTGGCATAACAAAGGGCGTGGGTGGAAACAAGTGAGCCAGCCCTTTTAGAAATCGATTTACAATAGGAGATTTGAAGAGAGAGGGCTGGACTGGCAGCCGCAAAAAAGCAGAGAGCAGAAAGGTAACCCTTGAGAGTTCCCAAGGCGGAGCCCTGCTGGGCAAGGGTTAGAAGGAATAAAAGGACAGTAGAAAGAAGCCGAAAGAGGGTCAATGGACCTTTCTGTACAGTATAATAAAAATGTCTGCCAACGGCAGGCGTATACCGTCTTAGTGGAGGGCCGCCTGGCTGCCAGGATAACGTTACAGACTTCGGGAGGAAGGTCAAAAGCTATCAACTGTCGCCGCTCCATGTCCAAACATGGAGGCACAGAGAAGACAGGTTCGGGTGGAGGACCCTTCCCTGCTGCTGCGACAGAAGATCCTCCTGAAGGGGCAGCCTGATCGGAGGATCGATACTCATTCTCAGAAGCTCTGGATACCAGACTCTCCTTGCCCAGTCCGGAGCAACAAGAATGACTTGGGCCCGGTCGCTCCTGATCATCTTCAGAACCCTGGGCAGGAGTGGTATGGGCGGAAAGGCGCACAACGGGCCACAGCTCCACATGCGACGAAAAGCGTCGCTGAGCGATAGCCGCCTTGGAAACTCCAGCACGCAGTACCGCTGACACTGTGCGTTCTCTTCGGAGGCGAACAAATCTAACCAAAGTTCAACCCACTGCTGAAAGAGACCTTGCACCACCTTCGCATCGACTGCTGAGTTCGTCCGCCCTGGCGTTCAGAGAACCTGCCAGGTGTTGAACCACCAGGGTTATGCCCTGCTGTTCCAGCCAAGTCCAGAGACGAAGAGACTCTCGACAAAGGGTTCACGACCCCACCCCGCCCTGTTTATTGCAGTACCACATGGCGGTGGTGTTGTCCGTGAACACCTGCACTAACTTCCCCTTGACAGAAGGAAGAAATGCTTTCAATGTCAACCAAATCGCTCAAAGCTCAAACAAATGTATGTGGAGCCCCGTCTCCGCCAGAGACCAGTGTCCCCTGATCTCCACCTCTCTCAAGTGGGCGCCTCATCCCAGAAGTGACGCATCTGTCTCTACTCTGATCTGGTTGGGGAAGGGAGAGGGGTCTGCCGTTGACTCAATCGTGGTTTGTTTACCACTACTGCAGATCTTTTGCAGTTCCTTCCAAGATCAGAACCATGTCGGTGACATTTCCCCGATGCTGTGCCCATTGGAACTTCAAGTCCCACTGCAGAGCCCGCATTCACCACCTGGCATGTCTTACCAACAGGAGGCCATGAGGCACAACAGCCTCTGTCAGTCTCACCGAAATCGAAACTAGTTACTTACCTGTAAGAATAGTTTTGCAGCACAGACTTCTAGATTCACATACTGCGCATATTCCGCCACCTAGTGGTTGGAGTCGAAAGTGCTTTGCTTTTTTTTTTTTTTTTTTTGCTGGGTGGTTGTGAAACCCGATCCTCTTGGTCAGGCTACAACCCCCTTTGTGTGTGTGCAAGCTCTCAGATTATTTTTTCCCTATTTTGCCTTGCGATTGTGTCTGCTTGTTGAATAAGTAATATTTTTTTAATGTGTTTATTTGAGCTGAGAGTGCAGGGACATTTGTTGACCTTTTAAAAGGTGATTTTTAATTTTTCTTTTATATACGTTGCGGTATATATTTTTGGATTAGAATGAAAAGCATAGTAACTTATGTGATATGCTTTTTTTTTTTTTTTACAAATTTTCCCTTTATGTGTGTGTATGCTATGTAGGTAGCTTGGAGTGGACATTTTTGATTTTTTTTTTTTTTTAAAAGGTCACATGCTGTTATAATAGGACAGATGTAGCACATTTTGTATTGTTTAGTTTTTACACAGTACGTATGTCCTATTGCAAGAGGAGACGTATAGCCTTTTTGCTATTTGTTAGTCCTTATAAAGTACTTATGTACTATGTTTATTTCGGGACTATGTCTCGAGTCCCTTTCCTCTTTTAAAAAAAAATTATTTTATTGTTAATGTTTACTCCATCACAGGGGAGGGAGGGTTGTATGTGAATCTAGAAGTGTCTACGCTGCAAAACTATTCTTACAGGTAACTAGTTTCATTTTGCAGCATAGACTTCTTCTAGATTCACATACTGTGCATCGATTTTGTAGCTGTATTTAGTGATTTTGGAGGAGGGAGTGAAGTGTAATTAATCTTCTTAGGATAATACAGAAGAAAAAACAAAAATTGTGTTGTGTATTACTTGTTCTTCTTGAGAAAATGTGTTCTCCCATTGTGTGTACATAGTAGGTAGCCATATAGCTCCACCTTTTTGAAAGTATACATGCACATACAAATATGTATAAAGTGTATATGTACGAGTGTGTTAAATATTTATAGATGTGATACGAAAGGAAAATGCTACTTACCAGTATGCATCTGTTCTTGGCATGTAGAGTTGCAGAATATCATACTTTTGCATAGATCGCCATCTGGTGTTGGGCTCGGATGCTTGCACCTTGTTGTTGTCTTGGAAGAAGTCTTTTGTAGTCACGAGATAGGTGACTCCTACCTTGGACGATAGTGCGCATGGGCATCGACTCCATCTTCAGATTGTTTTTCGCCATAATGGGAAATGATGGAGTTTGCAAGAAACAGAAAAGATGTCCATGTGAATGTATCTAAGTAAGATAACACTGGAACAGGTACAGGTTCCGGGGAGGCGGGTGGGCGTATGATATTCTGCAGCTCTACATGCCAAGAACAAATGCATACTGGTAAGTAGCATTTTCCGTTCGAGGCATATGAGCTGCAGAATTCATACTTTTGCATAGACTGTACAGCAGTGTCTCCCCTAGCGGTGGTCACCTGTACCTGTTGCAGTGGTTTGGAAAAGTGTCTTAAGGACAGCCTGGCCTACAGAAGCCTGTTGCTTTGCCTGCACGTCTACACAATAGTGTTTGGTGAAGGTGTGTGTAGTAGACCATGTCGCTGCTTTACAAATGTCTTCTAGGGGAATGTTCCCTAAGAATGCCATAGAAGCCCCTAGTTTGCGTGCTGAGTGCGCTCTAGGGGGAATTGTTCATGTGCGTTTTGCCTTCTGGTAGCATATTTCAATGCATTTGACTATCCACCTGGCAATTCCAGCTTTGGAGATGGGGTTGCCTTTATGAGGTGGAGAGAAAGCTACAAACAGTTGGTTTGTCTTTCTAAAAGGTTTAGTCCTGTCAATATAATAAAGTAAAGCTCTTTTGACGTCAAGTGTGTGAAGAGCTCTCTGCTACGGAATCTGGGTTTTGGAAAAACACTGGTAACTCTACAGATTGATTAAGATGGAAATCAGAGATTACTTTGGGAAGGAATTTAGGATTTGTTCTAAGAACCACCTTGTTACGATGTATTTGTAAGAATGGTTCTTGTATGGTCAAAGCCTGGATTTCACTTACTCTCCTGAGAGAGGTGATTGCGACAAGGAAAGCTACTTTCCATGTAAGAAACTGCAGTTCACATTTGTGTAAAGGCTCAAATGGGGGACCCATGAGCCTAGTAAGGACAATGTTTAGGTTCCACACTGGAGAGGGTGGCAGTGTGGGAGGAATTATCCTCTTAAGGCCTTCCATAAAGGCTTTGATAGCGGGTACTCAAAACAAAGACAAATGTAGTCTGTTTTGCAGGTAGGCGGCAAGGGCAGCCAGATGTAATCTTATGGATGAGTATGCTAGATTGCATCTTTGTAGATGCAGCAAATAGCAAATGATATTCTGAATGGAAGCATCTAGCGAGTCAGTTTTGTTGTTATTGCAGTAAATGACGAATCTTTTCCATTTGGCTGCATAGCAAGCTCTAGTAGTAGGGCGTCTGGCTTCTTTGATAATGTTCATACAGTCCGGTGGGAGGTTTAGGTAACCGAACTCTAGGACTTCAGGAGCCAGATTGCTAGATTCAGTTGTGCTGGATCTGGGTGCCTTATCTCTCCATGGTTCTGCGTTAGCAGCTTTGGGGAGAGACGTAGTTTTTGGTGTGGAATTACTGAAAGTTCTAGGAGTGTTGTGAACCATGGTTGCCGTGCCCATGTGGGAGCAACTAGGATCCTTTGAGAGACTGTTGCTTGAGCTTGCGTACTACTAGTGGAATGAGTGGGATTGGCGGAAAAGCGTACGCAAATCTGCCTGACCAGTTCATCCATATCGCATTGCCTTTGGACAACGGGTGTGGAAACCTGGCGGCGAAGGTTGGGCATTTTGCGTTTGCGTGTGTGGCGAACAGATCTATGTCTGGGTGGCCCCACATGAGGAAAAATGGTTGAAGAACTTGAGGATGAAGTTCCCATTTGTGTATCTGCTGTGTCTGACGACTTAGCAGATCCGCAATCTGATTGTGCACTCCTGGAAGATGTTCTGCCAGAAGATATATGTTTTGAGCACTTTTTGTTGAGTGTTCCACCTGCCCTGAATTGTGTGGCTTAGGAGATGAGCTCCCCAGCCAGTGAGTGATGCGTCCGCTGTTAGCACCATCTGTGGAACTGGCTCTAGGAACAGCCGCCCTTTGGAAAGGTTTTGTGTGTTCCACCACTGCAGAGAGCGATGTGTGCGGCTGTCCACCAACACCAGATCTGTAAGTTGACCTTGAGCTTGATTCCACTGACATGCTAAGCATTCTTGTAAGGGGCGCATCTGAAGTCTTGCGTGAGGTACTATGAAAATACAAGAGGCCATCATTCCTATGAGCTGCATAAACACTCGAGCTGGAAGGGAGTGTTGGGGTTGATGCACAAGTTACTAACTTGTGTAACGACATATCTGTAAGAGACAGTTGTTAGTGACAGATTCCTTAACGTAGAATATCCCAGGCGTCAGGCTGGATCCGGAAAGTTTTTGCGTAGCAGTACCCTTGCGCGTCAGTAGGCGTCGTCGTGAGGCTCCGCGTCCGTCGTCGTGATCGCCGGGATGACGTCGCGGGCAGTACTTAGGCGCCGCCCCTGCGCGCTGACGTCAGTTCTGTACACGACTTTCCGCGCCAGGAACGCAGAGCCATGCAAGAAGCGGACATAGGTGTCTGAAAAATACTAGGGCCCTGAAAGGGATGTCCTTAACCCTAGAAATCAGTTCGCAGAACGGGAGGATGGTGGGCGGTAAGGAATCTGTCACTAACTACTGTCTCTTACAGATATATCGTTACACAAGTTAGTAACTTGTGCATCTGAAAGAGACACGTTAGTGACAGATTCCTTACCTTAGAATAGATACCCCAGCAATACCAAACCCAGTGGTGGGTCTGCGAACAAAGATCAGACAAGGAAGTCCCGGAGGACAGAACGGCCAAAGAAGCCGTCCCTCCAGACCTGGCTGTCAAGGCAGTAATGCTTGGTAAACGTGTGAAGCGAAGCCCACGTAGCTGCCTGACTTATATCCTGCAGCGGAACACCGCAGCCCAAGGCCGTGGTATCAGCCGTTGCCCTGGTGGAATGGGCACGCAGCCCAACAGGAGGCTCCTTCTTAGCCAAAGAATAGCAGGCTTTGATACACAAGGTTACCCAGCGGGAGATGGTTCTCTTGTGCACCGCCCGACCTTTTTTGGCGCCCACGTAGCCAACAAAGAGCTGGTCATCCACCCGGAAGCGTTGTGTGCGGTTGATATAAAAGGAAAGCGCACGTTTTGGGTCCAGACGGTGGAGCCTCTCTTCCTCTCTGGAAGGATGCGGAGGCGGAAAGAAGGTGGGCAAAGTGATGGTCTGCCCAATGTGGAAGGCAGTAACCACCTTTGGCAAGAAGGACGGATGCGTCCTAAGAACAACCTTGTCTGGATGGACAGACAGAAAGGGAGGTTTGCATGATAGAGCCTGGAGCTCACTCACCCGCCGAGCGGAGGTGATGGCCACCAAAAAGGCTGTCTTCAGAGTTAGAAGACGAAGAGGACAGTTATGTAGAGGCTCAAAGGGAGCGCACATGAGAAAGGTAAGAACCAAGTTCAAGTCCCACTGAGGCATCACAAACGGAACAGGAGGGAAGAAGTGTGTAATGCCTTTTAGAAACCTGTTAACAGGGGACTTGAAAAGGGAGGGCTGATCAGGAAGCCTGAGGAAGGCCGAAATGGCACAAAGATAGCCCTTGATGGTACCCAGGGCAGAACCCTGTTGGGCCAGTGAAAGAAGGAACAGAAGAACCTCAGAAAGAGGGGCAGAGAGGGGATTCACAGCCTTTGCTGTGCACCATGCCACAAACTTGTTCCACCTGCAGGCGTATACCACCTTAGTGGAGGGACGCCTGGCTGCCAGAATCACATCACAAACTTCGGGAGGCAAGTCGAAAGGAATCAACTGCCGGCGCGCAATCTCCACGCAAGCAGGTGGAGGCTGGACAGGTTCGGGTGGAGGATCGTCCCCTGCTGCTGCGACAGAAGATCCTCCCGAAGAGGCAGAAGGATCGGCGCTCATACCGAGTAGCTCGGGATACCAAACTCTTCGAGCCCAGTCCGGAGCCACAAGGATGACTTGGGCCCGGTCGCGCCGAATCTTCTTCAACACTCTGGGTAGAAGTGGTATAGGCGGAAAGGCGTACAACAAACCGCAACTCCACTTGCGACGAAAAGCGTCGCCGAGCGAGTGCCGCCTTGGAAATTCCAACACGCAGAACTGATGACATTGCGCGTTCTCTTCGGTGGCGAATAGATCTAACCAAGGCTCTTCCCACTGCAGAAAGAGTCCTTGCACCACTTCCGAGTGAAGACGCCATTCGTGATCCATCATGCACCTGCGGCTGAGTTCGTCCGCCCTGGCGTTCAGGGAACCTGCCAGGTGTTGAACCATCAGGAACATGCCCTGATGTTCCAGCCATGTCCAGAGGCGCAGAGCCTCCTGACAAAGGGTCCACGACCCCACCCCGCCTTGTTTGTTGCAGTACCACATGGCGGTGGTGTTGTCTGTAGAACACCTGCACTACCTTCCCTTTGACAGAGGGAAGGAATGCCTTGAGTGCAAGTCGGATCGCCCGGAGCTCCAGAAAGTTGATATGGAGCCGGGACTCCGCCGGAGACCAGAGGCCTCTGATCTCCGCCTCTCCCATGTGACCGCCCCATCCCAGAAGGGACGCGTCCGTCACAACTGTGTGCTCTGGCTGGGGAAGGGAGAGGGATCTGCCCATGACCCATTGCCGGTTCGAGAGCCACCACTGCAACTGTTTTGCAGTCCCCTCCGAGATCTGGACGTGATCGGACAGGTTGCCCTGGTGCTGCGCCCACTGGAACTTCAGGTTCCACTGCAGAGCCCGCATATGCCATCTGGCATGATCGACCAGCAGGATGCAGGAGGCCATGAGGCCCAGCAGGATGCAGGAGGCCATGAGGCCCAGCAGCCTCAGGGTCATCCGTACCGAAACCCAGGATAAAGGCTGAAAGATGGGAATCATAGCCTGAATATCCCGGACTCGCCGTTCAGGAGGATAGGCCCGAAACTGCGTAGTGTCCAGAACTGCTCTGATGAAAAGAAGCTGTGGAGAAGGAATCAGATGCGACTTCGGCACATTGATGGAGAACCCCAGCGAGTGCAGGAGTTTGGCCGTAGTCTGGAGGTGGCTGACGACTGCCTGGGACGAGCCCGCCTTCAGCAACCAGTCGTCGAGGTAGGGGAAGACTGGAACCCCTGCCCGGCACAGATGAGCTGCGACCACCGCCATCACTTTCGTGAACACCCGAGGGGCACTGGTAAGGCCAAAGGGGAGCACGGTGAACTGAAAATGCTAGAGGCCTACCGTGAAGCGTAGGTAACGAAGGTGGGCCGGCAGGACGGGGATGTGGAAATAAGCGTCCTGCAAGTCCAACGCTACCAACCAGTCTCCAGGGTCGAGAGCAGTCAAGACCTGAGCTAGGGTGAGCATCTTGAACTTCTCCTTCCGGAGGAAGCGATTGACGTTCCGGAGGACTAAGATAGGACACATGTCCTCCTTGTCCTTTTGGGCACCAGAAAGTAGTGGGAGTAGCAACCACGTCCTACTTCTGGGGTCGGAACATGCTCGATGGCCCTCTTGGCCAAGAGGGCCGTGACTTCCTTCTGCAGAAGCATCAAGTGATCCCCTGACATGCGGTGGAATTGAGGCGGCATGGCTGGGGGGGGTGGTCTCGAAGGGGAGGGAGTAGCCCCTTCAGACAATGTCCAAGACCCACCTGTCAGAGGTGATGGTACGCCAGTGGTGAAGGTGATGGCGGACCCTGCCCCCTACTGGCATGCTGTGCACCTGAAAGGAGGGACTAGGAGGGCTTGGAGGCCGCGGACGGGTTGGAGATGGTGGCCTGACATGCACGCTGGTTGCCCGAACCGCCACGGCAGTATCCACGTCCTCGGCCACGCGAAGACGCCTGCTGCGCGGGCCGGTGGCTGGGCATCGGACGTGACTGGGCGCCCCTTCCGTGGCCACGAAAGGGGCGAAAAGCAGAGGTTAGCGGAGGGCGCACAACAGAAAGGCCCAGGGACTTGGCAGTAGCCCGTGAGTCCTTAAAACGCTCCAGTGCATGGTCTGCTTTGGAACCAAAAAGACAGACTCCATCAAAGGGCATGTCCATGAGTGTATTCTGGACATCACCCGAGAAACCAGTTGTTCTCAGCCAGGCGTGGCGACGCAGCGCCACCGTCGTTGCAAGCGATCTGCCCAGCGAGTCGGCGGTATCAAGGCCACAACGTATGGTGTACTTTGCCGCATCCCTACCTTCCGCAATGGTGCGGGTAAGCAGTGTCTGGACCTCCTCAGAACACTGGGGCAAAACAGCCGCCACCGAATCCCACAGGGAGTGGGTATATCGGCCCAAAAGGCAAGCGGTGTTGACGGACCGCAAGCCAGCACTGGAGGAAGAAAAAGCCTTCTTCCCAAATTGGTCCAGGCGTTTGGATTCCCTATCCGGAGGGGCGGTAGGGAAGGCGGTTTGGGAGGCAGAGGCTTGGACAACCAAGCTCTCGGGGTGGGATGTTGAGAGAGAAACAAGGGGTCGCCCGGAGCAGGGCGATGGCGTCGGTCCACGTTCCTATCCACAGGAGCCCCTGTGGTGGGCTTGGACCAGGCGCCCAAAAGAACGTTAGTCAGTGCATCATTAAACGGCAGAACAGTCTCCGAGGAGGAAGCTGCCGGCTGAAGCACTTCCGTCAGGAGATTAGTCCTGACAGCCACAGTAGGCAATTGGAGGTGCAAAGCTCCAGCTGCTCTACGCAACACTGTTGCGAAATTTGCTCCCTCCTCCGTAGCCACGGGAGGAGACAGCATGCCAGTGTCAGGGAAGTGTCTAGACCACTGGCATCCCCAAGTTCCTCTGCCCAGTCCTGATCATACTCACACTGCTGTGTGAGAGGGTCTTCCGACCCCTCCCAGCTCTCCTGGTCCTCCTCTGGTTCAAAATATGGAGGAGGAGGGACAACTGGGACCCAAGGTCTCATCGGCGCCGGAGTCGAGCGACGTCGGTCCGGCTCCATGTCCGGAGCGAACCGGGGAACGACGCCGCCCGGAGCCCCGGACGGCGTCAGGAACGGCACCGGGGACATCGGCGCCGGCGTGGTTAGGTCAACCGGCGTCGATGGGGGTTGCGGTACCACCGGAGCCGGGATCGGGGCCGGAGCAGAGGCCGGGATCAAGGCTGGCGGGACAGGCGACGCCAGGACCGGAGTCGTCGGCGACGCCGGAGCAACCCCATCAGGGCCCGAAGGCGCACCGGAGGGACCTTGAGGCCCGAAGAGGCGGGCCATGGCCGACAGGAATTCCTGTATTTCGGCCGGAGTCGCCCCCGAACCCGGAAAGGACGGGTAATGCGGGGGCGGGGACGGTGCCGACAGGGGACTCCAGCCGAGTCGCGAGACCGGCGAGGCGAAGTCTTAGAGCGATGATGCTTCTTAGACTTTTTGTGCTTCGACTTACCCGAGGAGCGCGAAGACTTGGACTCAGACGACCGGCGGGGGCTCCGCGACCGGCCCCTCGACCTCTCCCGGGACCGGGCTTGGTGCGGCGCGGAGCCGACTGCCGGACCTCAAGGAGCTTTCGAGACCGCTCTCGCAAAGCCTTCGGGTGGAGTTTCCGGCAGTCAGGGCACGACTTCGTGTCGTGGTCTCAGCCGAGGCAGTAGAGACACTAAGTGCGGGTCTGTGATCGACATCATTCGACCACAGACGTCGCATGGCTTGAAGCCGGGCATCCCTAATGACACCTAGGAGTCGAGAAGACTCGAAAAGAAACAGCGAAAAATTCACCAAAAATTTAGTCAAAAATTGACTAGGGCACTGCTCTTCCCGGATCTGCGCTTACTGGCGCGGAAAAAAGAAGAACTGACGTCAGCGCGCAGGGGCGGCGTCTAAGTACTGCCCGCGACGTCATCCCGGCGATCACGACGCCGACGACGGACGCGGAGCCGCACGACACAGCCTACCGACGCGCAAGGGTACTGCTACGCAAAAACTTTCCGGATCCAGCCTGACGCCTGGGATATTCTAAGGTAAGGAATCGGTCACTAACGTGTCTCTTTCAGATATTTTTTTATGAGGGTTTGCATACTGGCTATCCTGGCTGGATTGGGGTATGCTAGAGCTTTGGAAGTGTCTATTGTGGCCCCTAGATACTGATGTAGGTAGGAGGGCTGTAGATGTGACTTGGCGTGGTTTATTGTGAACCCAAGTGGTGTAGCAGCTGAATTGTTTGGTGAGTGTGATGAACACACTGACTGTGTGACTTGGCTTTTATCAGCCAGTCGTCCAGGTATGGGAACACATGGATTTGCTGTCTTCGCAAGTGTGCGGCTACTACCGCGAGACACTTTGTGAAGACCCTGGGTGCTGTGGTTACTCCGAATGGGAGAACCTTGAACTGATGGTGCTGGCCGTCCACTGTGAACCTTAGATATTTCCTGTGAGCAGGGTGTATGGGAATATGGAAGTAGGCGTCCTTGAGATCTAATGTGGCAAGGAAGTCGCCTTGTTGCAGCAGTGGAAGGACCTGTTGGAGAGTGATCATGTGAAAGTGATCTGACTGTATGTAGAAATTGAGAGGTCTGAGGTCCAGTATTGGCCTGAGAGTACCGTCGTTCTTGGGGATTAGAAAGTACAGGGAGTAAACCCCTGTCCCTTGATGCTCTAGGGGAACTGGTTCTATTGCGTGCTTTTGAAGCAGTGAGAGAACTTCCTGTTTGAGAAGCGTTAGATGTTCCGTGGACATTGGACGCTGTTTGGGCAGTATGTTGGGGGGAGTAGCAGTAAGTTCCAGGCAGTAACCATACTGGATAATTTGTCTTACCCACCTGTCTGTAGTGATGGAATTCCAGACAGGTAGAAACTGTGAGAGTCTTCCTCCGACCGGAGTGGAATGGTCTGGAGGGAGCGGAGGGAAGTCATTGTTTGTTAGTGGGGGAGGTGCGAGTGTTGTTACCTCGGCCTCTCCCTTTGTTATTTCCCCTGTACCCACCTCTGAAATATCCTTTGTTGGTAGATGTTTGTGTGGGACTTTTATAGGAGGAGGAAGCAGTGTCTGTGCTGATGTTCTTGGATGCGCCCCTATAGCACAAGTTACTAACTTGTGTAACGATATATCTGTAAGAGACAGTAGTTAGTGACAGATTCCTTACCTTAGAATATCCCCAGGCGTCAGGCTGGATCCGGAAAGTTTTTGCGTAGCAGTACCCTTGCGCGTCGGTAGGCGGCGTCGTGCGGCTCCGCGTCCGTCGTCGTGATCGCCGGGATGACGTCGCGGGCAGTACTTAGGCGCCGCCCCTGCGCGCTGACGTCAGTTCTGTACACGACTTTCCGCGCCAGGAACGCAGAGCCATGCAAGAAGCTGACATAGGTGTCTGAAAAATACTAGGGCCCTGAAAGGGATGTCCTTAACCCTAGAAATCAGTTCGCAGAACGGGGAGGATGGGTGGGCGGTAAGGATCTGTCACTAACTACTGTCTCTTACAGATGCACAAGTTACTAACTTGTGTAACGATATATCTGTAAGAGACAGTAGTTAGTGATAGATTCCTTACCTTAGAATATCCCCAGGCGTCAGGCTGGATCCGGAAAGTTTTGCGTAGCAGTACCCTTGCGCGTCGGTAGGCGGCGTCGTGCGGCTCCGCGTCCGTCGTCGGCGTCGTGATCGCCGGGATGACGTCGCGGGCAGTACTTAGGCGCCGCCCTGCGCGCTGACGTCAGTTCTGTACACGACTTTCCGCGCCAGGAACGCAGAGCCATGCAAGAAGCTGACACAGGTGTCTGAAAAATACTAGGGCCCTGAAAGGGATGTCCTTAACCCTAGAAATCAGTTCGCAGAACGGGGAGGATGGGTGGGCGGTAAGGAATCTATCACTAACTACTGTCTCTTACAGATATATCGTTACACAAGTTAGTAACTTGTGCATCTGAAAGAGACACGTTAGTGATAGATTCCTTACCTTAGAATAGATACCCCAGCAATACCAACCCTGGTGGTGGGTCTGCGAACAAAGATCAGACAAGGAAGTCCTGGAGGACAGAACGGCCAAAGAAGCCGTCCCTCCGGACCTGACTGTCAAGGCAGTAATGCTTAGTAAACGTGTGCAGCGAGGCCCACGTAGCTGCCTGACAGATAACCGGCAGCGGAACACCGCGGCCCAAGGCCGTGGTAGCAGCCGTTGCCCTGGTGGAATGGGCACGCAGCCCAACAGGAGGCTCCTTCTTGGCCAAAGAATAGCAGGTCTTGATGCACAAGGTAACCCAGCGGGAGACGGTCCTCTTGTGCACCGCCCGACCTTTTGGCGCCCACGTAGCCAACAAAGAGCTGGTCATCCACCCGGAAGTGTTTTGTGCGGTCGATATAGAAGGAGAGCGCACGTTTTGGGTCCAGACGGTGGAGCCTCTCTTCCTCTCTGGAAGGATGCGGAGGCGGAAAGAAGGTGGGCAAAGTGATGGTCTGCCCAATGTGGAAAGCAGTAACCACCTTCGGCAAGAAGGACGGACGCGTCCGAAGAACAACCTTGTCTGGATGAACAGACAGAAAGGGAGGTTTGCAAGATAGAGCCTGGAGCTCACTCACCCGCCGAGCGGAGGTGATGGCCACCAGAAAGGCAGTCTTCAGAGTCAGAAGACGAAGAGGACAGTTATGCAGAGGCTCAAAGGGAGCGCACATTAAAAAGGTAAGAACCAAGTTCAAGTCCCACTGAGGCATTACAAACGGAACAGGAGGGAAGAGGTGAGTAATGCCTTTTAAGAACCTGTTAACAACAGGGGACTTGAAAAGGGAGGGCTGATCAGGGAGCCTGAGGAAGGCCGAGATAGCACAAAGATAACCCTTGATGGTACCCAGGGCAGAACCCTGTTGGGCCAGAGAGAGAAGGAACAGAAGGACCTCAGAAAGAGGGGCAGAAAGGGGATCCACAGCCTTTGCTGTGCACCATGCCACAAATTTGTTCCACCTGCAGGCGTATACCACCTTAGTGGAGGGACGCCTGGCTGCCAGAATCACATCACAAACTTCGGGAGGCAAGTCGAAAGGAATCAACTGCCGCCGCTCAATCTCCACGCAAGCAGGTGTAGACTGGACAGGTTCGGGTGGAGGACCGTCCCCTGCTGCTGCGACAGAAGATCCTCCCGAAGAGGCAGACGGATCGGGGATCTATGCTCATACTGAGTAGCTCGGGATACCAAACTCTTCGAGCCCAGTCCGGAGCCACAAGAATGACTTGGGCCCGGTCGTGCCGAATCTTCTTCAACACTCTGGGTAGAAGTGGTATAGGCGGAAAGGCGTACAACAGACCGCAACTCCACTCGCGACGAAAAGCGTCGCCGAGCGAGTGCCGCCTGGAAATTCCAACGCGCAGAACTGATGACATTGCGCGTTCTCTTCGGTGGCGAATAGATCTAACCAAGGCTCTCCCCACTGCAGAAAGAGACCTTGCGCCACTTCCGAGTGAAGACGCCATTCGTGATCCATCATGCACCTGCGGCTGAGTTCGTCCGCCCTGGCGTTCAGAGAACCTGCCAGGTGTTGAACCATCAGGAACATGCCCTGATGTTCCAGCCATGTCCAGAGGCGCAGAGCCTCCTGACAAAGGGTCCAAGACCCCACCCCGCCCTGTTTGTTGCAGTACCACATGGCGGTGGTGTTGTCTGTGAACACCTGCACTACCTTCCCTTTGACAGAGGGAAGGAATGCCTTGAGTGCAAGCCGGATCGCCCGGAGCTCCAGAAGGTTGATATGGAGCCGGGACTCCGCCGGAGACCAGAGGCCTCTGATCTCCGCCTCTCCCATGTGACCGCCCCATCCCAGAAGGGACGCGTCCGTCACAACTGTATGCTCTGGCTGGGGAAGGGAGAGGGATCTGCCCATGACCCATTGCCGGTTCGAGAGCCACCACTGCAACTGTTTTGCAGTCCCCTCCGAGATCTGGACGTGATCGGACAGGTTGCCCTGGTGCTGCGCCCACTGGAACTTCAGGTCCCACTGCAGAGCCCGCATATGCCATCTGGCATGATTGACCAGCAGGATGCAGGAGGCCATGAGGCCCAGCAGCCTCAGGGTCATCCGTACCGAAACCCAGGATAAAGGCCGAAAGATCGGAATCATAGCCTGAATATCCCGGACTCGCCGTTCGGGAGGATAGGCCCGAAACTGCGTTGTGTCCAGAACTGCTCCGATGAAAAGGAGCTGTGGAGAAGGAATTAGATGCGACTTCGGCACATTGATGGAGAACCCCAGCGAGTGCAGGAGTTCGGCCGTAGTCTGGAGGTGGGAGACGACTGCCTGGGACGAGCCCGCCTTCAGCAGCCAGTCGTCGAGGTAGGGGAAGACTGAAACCCCTGCCCGGCGCAGATGAGCTGCGACCACCGCCATCACTTTCGTGAACACCCGAGGGGCACTGGTAAGGCCAAAGGGAGCACGGTGAACTGAAAATGCTCGGGCCTACCGTGAACCGAAGGTAACGCCGGTGGGCTGGCAGGACGGGGATGTGGAAATACGCGTCCTGCAAGTCCAACGCTACCAACCAGTCTCCAGGGTCGAGGGCAGTCAAGACCTGAGCTAGGGTGAGCATCTTGAACTTCTCCTTCCGGAGGAAGCGATTGACGTTCCGGAGGTCCAAGATAGGACGCATGTCCTCCTTGTCCTTTTTGGGCACCAGAAAGTAGTGGGAGTAGCAACCACGCCCTACTTCTGGGGTCGGAACATGCTCGATGGCCCTCTTGGTCAAGAGGGCTGTGACTTCCTTCTGTAGAAGCACCAAGTGATCCCCTGACATGCGGTGGAATTGAGGTGGCATGGCTGGGGGTGGTCTCGAAGGGGAGGGAGTAGCCCCTTCGGACAATGTCCAAGACCCACCTGTCCGAGGTGATGGTGCGCCAGTGGGGAAGGTGATGGCGGACCCTGCCCCCTACTGGCGTGCCGTGCACCTGAAAGGAGGGACTAGGAGGGCTTGGAGGCCGCGGACGGGTTGGAGGTGGTGGCCTGACCCGCACGCTGGTTGCCCGATCCGCCACGGCGGAATCCACGTCCTCGGCCACGCGAGTCGCCTGCTGCGCGGGCCGGTGGCTGGGCTGCTGACGTGAAGGGGCGCCCTACCGTGGCCACGATAGGGGCGAAAAGCAGAAGGCAGCGGAGGGCGTGTAGCAGAAAGGCCCAGGGACTTGGCAGTAGCCCGTGAGTCCTTAAAGCGCTCCAACGCATGGTCTGCTTTGGACCCAAAAAGACCGACTTCCATCAAAGGGCATGTCCATGAGAGTATTCTGGACATCCCCTGAAAAACCAGTGGTTCTCAGCCAGGCGTGGCGTCGGAGCGCCACCGTCGTTGCAATCGTCCTGCCCAGCGAGTCGGCGGTGTCAAGGCCACAACGGATAGTGTATTTGGCCGCATCCCTTCCTTCCGCAATGGCGCGGGAAAGCAGTGCCTGGACCTCCTCAGGGCACTGGGGCAAAACATCCGCCACCGAATCCCACAGGGAGTGGGTATATCGGCCCAAAAGACAAGCGGTGTTAACGGACCGCAAGCCAGCACTGGAGGAAGAAAACCTTTCTTCCCAAACTGATCCAGGCGTTTGGATTCCCTATCCGGAGGAGCGGTAGGGAAGGCGGTTTGGGAAGCGGAGGCTTGGACAACCAAGCTCTCAGGAGTGGGGTGGACAGAAAGAAACAGGGGTCGCCCGGAGCGGGCGATGGCGTCGGGACACGTTCCTATCCACAGGAGCCCCTGTGTTGGGCTTGGACCAGGCGCCCAAAAGAACGTCAGTGAGGGCGTCGTTAAACGGCAGCACAGTCTCCGTAGAGGAGGCTGCCGGCTGAAGCACCTCTGTCAAGATATTAGTCTTGACCGCCACAGTAGGGAATTGGAGACGTAAGGCCCCAGCCGCCCTACGCAACACCGTTGCAAAATTGGCTCCCTCCTCCGTAGCCACGGGAGGAGACAGCATGCCAGTGTCAGGGGAAGTATCTAGACCACTGGCATCCCCTAGACCCTCTGTCCAGTCCTCATCGTACTGACACTGTTGTGTCAGAGGGTCATCAGACCCCTCCCAGTCCTCCTGGTCCTCCTCTGGTTCAAAATAAGGAGGAGGAGGGACATTTGGAACCCAAGGTCCCATCGGCGCCGGAACCGGCGTCGAGCGACGTCGGTCCGGGTCCATGTCCGGAGCCGGAAGGAACTGGGGGACGACGCCGCCCGGAGCCCCAGGCGGCGCCGAGAACGGCACCGGAGACATCGGCGCCGGCGGAGGTGTCGTTAGGTCGACCGGCGTCGATGGGGGTTGTGGAGCCGTGATCGAGGCCGGAGCCGGGATCGAGGCAGGAGGCACGGGCGACGCCGGGGCCGGAGCCGTCGGCGACGCCGGAGCAACCCCATCAGGGCCCGTGGGGCCCGAAGGCACACCGGAGGGACCTTGAGGCCCGAAGAGGCGGGCCATGGCCGACAGGAATTCCTGTACTTGGGCCGGATCCGCTCCCGAACCCGGGAAGGACGGGTATTGCGGGTGCGACTCCACAGGCATGTCCGGGGCCGCGGGGGCGGGGACGGTGCCGGGAGGGGCCTCAGCCGAGTCGCGAGACCGGCGAGGCGAAGTCCTAGAGCGACGATGCTTTTGGACTTTTTGTGTTTGGACTTACCGGACGAAGAAGACTTCGATGCCGACGACCGGTGTGGACTCCGCGATCGACCCCTGGACCTCTCACGCGACCGGGGCTTGCGCGGAGCCAAATGCCGGGCCTCGAGGAGCTTTCGAGACCGCTCTCGCAAAGCTTTCGGGTTGAGGGCCCGGCAGTCGGAACAAGACTCCGTGTCGTGGCCTCGGCCGAGGCAGAAGAGACACTCCCGATGCGGGTCTGTGATGGACATCATCCGAGCACAGGCGCCGCAACGTTTAAACCCGGGCATCCCTACGACACCTTGAAGTCGATTCGAAGAAAAACAGTGAAAAAATTCACCCAAAAAGTTAGTCAAAAAATGACTAGGGCACTGCTCTTCCCGGATCTGCGCTTGCTGGCGCGGAAAAAGAAGAACTGACGTCAGCGCGCAGGGGCGGCGCCTAAGTACTGCCCGCGACGTCATACCGGCGATCACGACGCCGACGACGGACGCGGAGCCGCACGACGCGCAAGGGTACTGCTACGCAAAAACTTTCCGGATCCAGCCTGACGCCTGGGGATATTCTAAGGTAAGGAATCTGTCACTAACGTGTCTCTTTCAGATAAAGGAGCGACGAAAGGAACCACTTGTAGATGGAGACTGTAATGCTCCCATAGATTTGGCAGTCTGTCTCTTTTTTCATTTTCTCTAAGGCTGTGTCTACAGCTGGTCCAAAAGTTGTTCCTGATTGAATGGCTGATTCAGTATAGTAGTTTGCACTTCTTGTTTGAACCCAGAAATGCGCAACCAAGCAGGTCTTCGTAACAACACGCTAGTGTTGATTGATCTAGATGCAGTGTCTGCTGCATCGAGGGCACATTTAATGGATGCGTTTGTGATTAACTTGCCCTCCTGAATCAAATCATTGGCTTTGGCCTTGTATTGGTCAGGCAAATGCTGCATTAGGCCCTCAAGCTCGTCGTAGTGAGCCCCATCGTATCTAGCAAGTAATGCTTCCTCCAGTGATTAGCTGCCTGGGCGGCAACTCGTTAGCCTGAAGCGTCTAGTAATTTTGACTCTTTGTCTGGAGGTGGAGCATCACCTGAGGTCTGAGAGTTGGCACGCTTCCTAGCATTGGCCACTACCAGGGAATCTAAGGGGAGTTGTCCTTTAATGTAGGTGGGATCATTAGGGGCGGGTTTATATTGATCAATCCGAGGATTGAGAATCCTGGTCCTGACATGGTCTTTGAAGACGTCTGGAGCATGTTTGATGACACCTTTCAGCATGGGTAATGTTTGTACTGTCTTTTGGGACTGTGCAAAAGTGTCTACTAGGAAGTCTTCCTCTGTGGGGTCTGAATGCATTTGAACGCCATGATATTGGGCAGCCCTATCAATGAGCTGACTAAACCCAATGTTGTCATCGGGGGAGATGGCCTTGTTGGGTATGCATCCGGATCAGGAAGGTCTGGAGGATCTACAGGGTGATTGTAGTCGTCCCATGTGTCCTGTGGTATGCTAGTGTCCATCAGGATCATCGAAAGGGTCATTATGTGCACCCCCACCCCCTAGGTCATCATCATCCTGTGGTGGTGGTGAGTATGGAGGAAGTATGGGAGACTTTGGAGGAGAGAAAGGCTTAGTAGGAAGAACAGGAGAAGAGGGTCTTATTGGTGAAGTTGCACAGTCTCTTTTCTTCACAGGCACTTCAGGGATGTGTGGGGTGTCGAATTTCCTCTTGTGCTGCGGGATATTGACAATATGGCCTGTTTTGGGGTCCACATGCAGTGTTTTCTGTTTCGGATCGATAGGATCCGGTAGAAACAGTTCTTCCTCGTTGGCGTCTCCCTTCGGTACCGATTTTTTCAGTTCCGAACGCGATTTAGATTTCTGCTCTGGAGCCTTAGAAGGGGTTTTTGGGTCCTTCAGCTTCGGTGTGGAGTGCGAAATCTTTTTCGGATCCGAAGGTTGTCGCGGCTTCTTCGGATCCGAGGCCTTGTGTTCTTTCGGTGCCGAAGTGCTCGGTGCCGAGGCCTTTTTTAAGACAGCGGGAGTAGGATGTGTTCCCGCTTTCGGCACCAACTGTTTTTGGGGCACCGTCCTGCGGCTTGCTCGGTCTTGAGCCGCCGGAAGGCTTCTCCTTTGTCTTCGGAGCCGGGCCCGGAGGCGGGGCTTCTGAAGTTTTCTTTGGGTCGCGACTAAGGCCTTCAGGCGAAGTCTTGACCGGAGCCTTCTTTTTCTCGGGTGGGGTTGGGACAGGGGCAGTTGTACTCACTCGTTGACCTGAAGTGATGTGGTCATCGGAGTCTGAGTCATCTGCTTCGGATACGATGTTGAGATCCTCCGAATCCTCTGCCTCTGGAACGTCGGGCCTTCATCGAAGATGTCTTCTGGCACCGATGCAGCCTGTTGCGCCATAACGTGTCGTCGAGCCCGGCAATCACGGATAGTCTTCTTGAACCGGAAGGAGGCGCAGGCTTGGCAATGTTTTTCTTCGTCTTTGGGCGAGAGGCAAAGGTTGCAGACCCTGTGTTGGTCGCTGTGTGGAAATTTAGCTCCACACTGGGGGCATTTTTGAATGGAGTCCTTTCCATTAGCTGTAGGCCCGGAAAGGCGTCGATAGGCCCAGCGGCCTGCGTCGACGACCGGAATAGAGTTTTGATTTAGCGCGTCGAAAGGCATGCGAACGAAAACAATACCGTCGAGTTTGTGATGGTTTGCGCGTCAAAAGGTTTGGAAAACACGGTACCGAACCGGAGCTTTGAAGTTACATCCGAACCCGATGGCGGGAAAAACAATCTGAAGATGGAGTCGATGCCCATGCGCACTATCATTCAAGGGACGAGTCACCGATCTCGTGACTACAAAAGACTTCTTCCAAGACAACAACAAGGTGCAAGCATCTGAGCCCAACACCAGATGGCGATCTATGCAAAAGTATGAATTCTGCAGCTCATATGCCTTGAACACCCCTTGTTTTACGGTTGTTCGTTAGCGGGTAACCAGATGTATATTGAAATAGTTATATTTCGTAGGCCCATTCCTCTTTATGTAGGCTAAGCGTGATTTGGTTTTTCTTTATTTTGTGAGTGCTATTTTTATATGGTCTTTACCAACCACTAGCTCGTTTGTATATTACTTGAAATTTTTTATTTTTTTGTGATGAAATGGGCAGGCCTTTATGCTTTGTGCAGATATGGCTTCAGGGTTTTTGGGGCTTGGTTGCCTTATGTTTGTATGTATCTCTTCTTTGATGCCTGCTTTTGGAAGCGAAACAAAAACACTATGAATCTGCTGCTGACGTGTTGAAGTCCGCTTTTACCTCTCCCTGTTTATGGTATTGCCAGGATGTGGACGGTAGCATATGATTGTGACCTGTCCATGTTTTTATGTGCAAATTGAGAGGAGAGGAAAGAAGCCTTACTTTGTTATATGTACAGTTTGTATAGTAAGGCAGTGCACTTTAGTTTGTACATAACATATATAACTATACATAAATATATATGTGTGTATAGATACACAGATATACCGGCGTACATGTATATATATATATATTTTTTTAAAAGTACTTAACCCACCTTGTGTACGGAAGATGTTGACATGTACATGTATAGGCATGTACATATGTCTGTGTGCTATGGTTCTTCAATTAATAGTTTTTTTCATCCAGGCCTTACCTTCTGTAGCACTTAGCGCCGAGACACCTATGGGTATTTGCGCGCTTTATAAGTTGTTTTAACATAACATGGGTATGTTTACATACGTGTATGTTTGTTTTGGGGCCGCCTCTGCTATTTTTTCTGAAGGGTCGAATGTATTTGAGTGGTAGGAGGATTGATTTGGGTTGCGGTTGATGGATGTTCTCCTGTATCCATGGGACATCAAAGGCCCCTGGTTTTTGGCTCTTGGTTACGGCTCTTAATTTGTACTGTGCACAGTGGGCCTTGGCCAATCTGTTTACGAATGGCTCCCATTTTTCAGTAGGCTAATACTTGCCTTTAGTGGTATTGAGCACTTGTGTGATAAAGTGCAATGGAGAGATACATTTGTGCATGCTCTATGCAGACTTTGTGCACCCTTTATTACTTAGTAAGGAGGCTTGAAAGGTGCACCTTGTAATGTCTTTATTCTGCAGGTTAATAGCTGTTGTAACAGAAAAACAACCTGGTAAATGGCTTTGTTTCTTTTGCATTGACCAGAATAAATTCTGTTGGGTAGGAGACAATGTCTGGTGAACGGATGTGAGGTATGGGCCTTAGATGTTAGTCCCAGTTAATTGCTTTGCTATATAGTATGTATTTGCATGTTTTAAGGTGATGATCAATTTTTCTTTTTTGTGGTGGATAGGTGTTAATCCTTCACCTTATGTGGCGAATTTAGAGGTAACGGTCAACCTGAGTTGCTGGCCATATGGGATACCTTGGAAGTCGCGATCAACTTCCCTTGAAGAGTTGCCGGCTCCCTTATGGTGTCAAGATCATTCCTTGTGGAAGGAGCGGACTATCACCTTTTGGGGTTGCCATGCCCCATAATGTGTGAGAGATCAGTTTTCCGGTGAAGCTCAAAGTAAAACTTATTTATTTATTGAATATTACTGGTTAGGGGGGCTATGTTCAACTATGTGGTCGAGATTAGTCCCTTGTGACTGAGGCGGACTCGCCTTTTGTTGGTGTGGCAAACACCTTGTTGTGTTGTAAGTATATGCTGTATTGGTGAAAAGATGCTGTGTAGCGTCTGAAGATATGTACTTGTATTTTGGGGATAGTCTGTCTTCCTGTGTGAGACTTATTTCCATATTAGAAGTTGGCTGGGTGCGTGTAAACTTGTGTATAATGTTTTTTCATGTGCAGGCCCCTTTTGTTTGAAGAAGGGGTGTGAAATATTGCCCGGTGCCAACAGGGTAGTGAAGCACAAGTTACTAACTTGTGTAACGATATATCTGTAAGAGACAGTAGTTAGTGATAGATTCCTTACCTTAGAATATCCCCAGGCGTCAGGCTGGATCCGGAAAGTTTTGCGTAGCAGTACCCTTGCGCGTCGGTAGGCGGCGTCGTGCGGCTCCGCGTCCGTCGGCGTCGTGATCGCCGGGATGACGTCGCGGGCAGTACTTAGGCGCCGCCCCTGCGCGCTGACGTCAGTTCTGTACACGACTTTCCGCGCCAGGAACGCAGAGCCATGCAAGAAGCTGACACAGGTGTCTGAAAAATACTAGGGCCCTGAAAGGGATGTCCTTAACCCTAGAAATCAGTTCGCAGAACGGGGAGGATGGGTGGGCGGTAGGAATCTATCACTAACTACTGTCTCTTACAGATATATCGTTACACAAGTTAGTAACTTGTGCATCTGAAAGAGACACGTTAGTGATAGATTCCTTACCTTAGAATAGATACCCCAGCAATACCAACCCTGGTGGTGGGTCTGCGAACAAAGATCAGACAAGGAAGTCCTGGAGGACAGAACGGCCAAAGAAGCCGTCCCTCCGGACCTGACTGTCAAGGCAGTAATGCTTAGTAAACGTGTGCAGCGAGGCCCACGTAGCTGCCTGACAGATAACCGGCAGCGGAACACCGCGGCCCAAGGCCGTGGTAGCAGCCGTTGCCCTGGTGGAATGGGCACGCAGCCCAACAGGAGGCTCCTTCTTGGCCAAAGAATAGCAGGTCTTGATGCACAAGGTAACCCAGCGGGAGACGGTCCTCTTGTGCACCGCCCGACCTTTTGGCGCCCACGTAGCCAACAAAGAGCTGGTCATCCACCCGGAAGTGTTTTGTGCGGTCGATATAGAAGGAGAGCGCACGTTTTGGGTCCAGACGGTGGAGCCTCTCTTCCTCTCTGGAAGGATGCGGAGGCGGAAAGAAGGTGGGCAAAGTGATGGTCTGCCCAATGTGGAAAGCAGTAACCACCTTCGGCAAGAAGGACGGACGCGTCCGAAGAACAACCTTGTCTGGATGAACAGACAGAAAGGGAGGTTTGCAAGATAGAGCCTGGAGCTCACTCACCCGCCGAGCGGAGGTGATGGCCACCAGAAAGGCAGTCTTCAGAGTCAGAAGACGAAGAGGACAGTTATGCAGAGGCTCAAAGGGAGCGCACATTAAAAAGGTAAGAACCAAGTTCAAGTCCCACTGAGGCATTACAAACGGAACAGGAGGGAAGAGGTGAGTAATGCCTTTTAAGAACCTGTTAACAACAGGGGACTTGAAAAGGGAGGGCTGATCAGGGAGCCTGAGGAAGGCCGAGATAGCACAAAGATAACCCTTGATGGTACCCAGGGCAGAACCCTGTTGGGCCAGAGAGAGAAGGAACAGAAGGACCTCAGAAAGAGGGGCAGAAAGGGGATCCACAGCCTTTGCTGTGCACCATGCCACAAATTTGTTCCACCTGCAGGCGTATACCACCTTAGTGGAGGGACGCCTGGCTGCCAGAATCACATCACAAACTTCGGGAGGCAAGTCGAAAGGAATCAACTGCCGCCGCTCAATCTCCACGCAAGCAGGTGTAGACTGGACAGGTTCGGGTGGAGGACCGTCCCCTGCTGCTGCGACAGAAGATCCTCCCGAAGAGGCAGACGGATCGGGGGATCTATGCTCATACTGAGTAGCTCGGGATACCAAACTCTTCGAGCCCAGTCCGGAGCCACAAGAATGACTTGGGCCCGGTCGTGCCGAATCTTCTTCAACACTCTGGGTAGAAGTGGTATAGGCGGAAAGGCGTACAACAGACCGCAACTCCACTCGCGACGAAAAGCGTCGCCGAGCGAGTGCCGCCTTGGAAATTCCAACGCGCAGAACTGATGACATTGCGCGTTCTCTTCGGTGGCGAATAGATCTAACCAAGGCTCTCCCCACTGCAGAAAGAGACCTTGCGCCACTTCCGAGTGAAGACGCCATTCGTGATCCATCATGCACCTGCGGCTGAGTTCGTCCGCCCTGGCGTTCAGAGAACCTGCCAGGTGTTGAACCATCAGGAACATGCCCTGATGTTCCAGCCATGTCCAGAGGCGCAGAGCCTCCTGACAAAGGGTCCAAGACCCCACCCCGCCCTGTTTGTTGCAGTACCACATGGCGGTGGTGTTGTCTGTGAACACCTGCACTACCTTCCCTTTGACAGAGGGAAGGAATGCCTTGAGTGCAAGCCGGATCGCCCGGAGCTCCAGAAGGTTGATATGGAGCCGGGACTCCGCCGGAGACCAGAGGCCTCTGATCTCCGCCTCTCGCATGTGACCGCCCCATCCCAGAAGGGACGCGTCCGTCACAACTGTATGCTCTGGCTGGGGAAGGGAGAGGGATCTGCCCATGACCCATTGCCGGTTCGAGAGCCACCACTGCAACTGTTTTGCAGTCCCCTCCGAGATCTGGACGTGATCGGACAGGTTGCCCTGGTGCTGCGCCCACTGGAACTTCAGGTCCCACTGCAGAGCCCGCATATGCCATCTGGCATGATTGACCAGCAGGATGCAGGAGGCCATGAGGCCCAGCAGCCTCAGGGTCATCCGTACCGAAACCCAGGATAAAGGCCGAAAGATCGGAATCATAGCCTGAATATCCCGGACTCGCCGTTCGGGAGGATAGGCCCGAAACTGCGTCGTGTCCAGAACTGCTCCGATGAAAAGGAGCTGTGGAGAAGGAATTAGATGCGACTTCGGCACATTGATGGAGAACCCCAGCGAGTGCAGGAGTTCGGCCGTAGTCTGGAGGTGGGAGACGACTGCCTGGGACGAGCCCGCCTTCAGCAGCCAGTCGTCGAGGTAGGGGAAGACTGAAACCCCTGCCCGGCGCAGATGAGCTGCGACCACCGCCATCACTTTCGTGAACACCCGAGGGGGCACTGGTAAGGCCAAAGGGGAGCACGGTGAACTGAAAATGCTCGGGGCCTACCGTGAACCGAAGGTAACGCCGGTGGGCTGGCAGGACGGGGATGTGGAAATACGCGTCCTGCAAGTCCAACGCTACCAACCAGTCTCCAGGGTCGAGGGCAGTCAAGACCTGAGCTAGGGTGAGCATCTTGAACTTCTCCTTCCGGAGGAAGCGATTGACGTTCCGGAGGTCCAAGATAGGACGCATGTCCTCCTTGTCCTTTTGGGCACCAGAAAGTAGTGGGAGTAGCAACCACGCCCTACTTCTGGGGTCGGAACATGCTCGATGGCCCTCTTGGTCAAGAGGGCTGTGACTTCCTTCTGTAGAAGCACCAAGTGATCCCCTGACATGCGGTGGAATTGAGGTGGCATGGCTGGGGGTGGTCTCGAAGGGGAGGGAGTAGCCCCTTCGGACAATGTCCAAGACCCACCTGTCCGAGGTGATGGTGCGCCAGTGGGGAAGGTGATGGCGGACCCTGCCCCCTACTGGCGTGCCGTGCACCTGAAAGGAGGGACTAGGAGGGCTTGGAGGCCGCGGACGGGTTGGAGGTGGTGGCCTGACCCGCACGCTGGTTGCCCGATCCGCCACGGCGGAATCCACGTCCTCGGCCACGCGAAGTCGCCTGCTGCGCGGGCCGGTGGCTGGGCTGCTGACGTGAAGGGGCGCCCCTACCGTGGCCACGATAGGGGCGAAAAGCAGAAGGCAGCGGAGGGCGTGTAGCAGAAAGGCCCAGGGACTTGGCAGTAGCCCGTGAGTCCTTAAAGCGCTCCAACGCATGGTCTGCTTTGGACCCAAAAAGACCGACTCCATCAAAGGGCATGTCCATGAGAGTATTCTGGACATCCCCTGAAAAACCAGTGGTTCTCAGCCAGGCGTGGCGTCGGAGCGCCACCGTCGTTGCAATCGTCCTGCCCAGCGAGTCGGCGGTGTCAAGGCCACAACGGATAGTGTATTTGGCCGCATCCCTTCCTTCCGCAATGGCGCGGGAAAGCAGTGCCTGGACCTCCTCAGGGCACTGGGGCAAAACATCCGCCACCGAATCCCACAGGGAGTGGGTATATCGGCCCAAAAGACAAGCGGTGTTAACGGACCGCAAGCCAGCACTGGAGGAAGAAAAACCTTTCTTCCCAAACTGATCCAGGCGTTTGGATTCCCTATCCGGAGGAGCGGTAGGGAAGGCGGTTTGGGAAGCGGAGGCTTGGACAACCAAGCTCTCAGGAGTGGGGTGGACAGAAAGAAACAGGGGGTCGCCCGGAGCGGGGCGATGGCGTCGGGACACGTTCCTATCCACAGGAGCCCCTGTGTTGGGCTTGGACCAGGCGCCCAAAAGAACGTCAGTGAGGGCGTCGTTAAACGGCAGCACAGTCTCCGTAGAGGAGGCTGCCGGCTGAAGCACCTCTGTCAAGATATTAGTCTTGACCGCCACAGTAGGGAATTGGAGACGTAAGGCCCCAGCCGCCCTACGCAACACCGTTGCAAAATTGGCTCCCTCCTCCGTAGCCACGGGAGGAGACAGCATGCCAGTGTCAGGGAAGTATCTAGACCACTGGCATCCCCTAGACCCTCTGTCCAGTCCTCATCGTACTGACACTGTTGTGTCAGAGGGTCATCAGACCCCTCCCAGTCCTCCTGGTCCTCCTCTGGTTCAAAATAAGGAGGAGGAGGGACATTTGGAACCCAAGGTCCCATCGGCGCCGGAACCGGCGTCGAGCGACGTCGGTCCGGGTCCATGTCCGGAGCCGGAAGGAACTGGGGGACGACGCCGCCCGGAGCCCCAGGCGGCGCCGAGAACGGCACCGGAGACATCGGCGCCGGCGGAGGTGTCGTTAGGTCGACCGGCGTCGATGGGGGTTGTGGAGCCGTGATCGAGGCCGGAGCCGGGATCGAGGCAGGAGGCACGGGCGACGCCGGGGCCGGAGCCGTCGGCGACGCCGGAGCAACCCCATCAGGGCCCGTGGGGCCCGAAGGCACACCGGAGGGACCTTGAGGCCCGAAGAGGCGGGCCATGGCCGACAGGAATTCCTGTACTTGGGCCGGATCCGCTCCCGAACCCGGGAAGGACGGGTATTGCGGGTGCGACTCCACAGGCATGTCCGGGGCCGCGGGGGCGGGGACGGTGCCGGGAGGGGCCTCAGCCGAGTCGCGAGACCGGCGAGGCGAAGTCCTAGAGCGACGATGCTTTTGGACTTTTTGTGTTTGGACTTACCGGACGAAGAAGACTTCGATGCCGACGACCGGTGTGGACTCCGCGATCGACCCCTGGACCTCTCACGCGACCGGGGCTTGCGCGGAGCCAAATGCCGGGCCTCGAGGAGCTTTCGAGACCGCTCTCGCAAAGCTTTCGGGTTGAGGGCCCGGCAGTCGGAACAAGACTCCGTGTCGTGGCCTCGGCCGAGGCAGAAGAGACACTCCCGATGCGGGTCTGTGATGGACATCATCCGAGCACAGGCGCCGCAACGTTTAAACCCGGGCATCCCTACGACACCTTGAAGTCGATTCGAAGAAAAACAGTGAAAAAATTCACCCAAAAAGTTAGTCAAAAAATGACTAGGGCACTGCTCTTCCCGGATCTGCGCTTGCTGGCGCGGAAAAAGAAGAACTGACGTCAGCGCGCAGGGGCGGCGCCTAAGTACTGCCCGCGACGTCATACCGGCGATCACGACGCCGACGACGGACGCGGAGCCGCACGACGCGCAAGGGTACTGCTACGCAAAAACTTTCCGGATCCAGCCTGACGCCTGGGGATATTCTAAGGTAAGGAATCTGTCACTAACGTGTCTCTTTCAGATAAAGGAGCGACGAAAGGAACCACTTGTAGATGGAGACTGTAATGCTCCCATAGATTTGGCAGTCTGTCTCTTTTTTCATTTTCTCTAAGGCTGTGTCTACAGCTGGTCCAAAAAGTTGTTCCTGATTGAATGGCTGATTCAGTATAGTAGTTTGCACTTCTTGTTTGAACCCAGAAATGCGCAACCAAGCAGGTCTTCGTAACAACACGCTAGTGTTGATTGATCTAGATGCAGTGTCTGCTGCATCGAGGGCACATTTAATGGATGCGTTTGTGATTAACTTGCCCTCCTGAATCAAATCATTGGCTTTGGCCTTGTATTGGTCAGGCAAATGCTGCATTAGGCCCTCAAGCTCGTCGTAGTGAGCCCCATCGTATCTAGCAAGTAATGCTTCCTCCAGTGATTAGCTGCCTGGGCGGCAACTCGTTAGCCTGAAGCGTCTAGTAATTTCGACTCTTTGTCTGGAGGTGGAGCATCACCTGAGGTCTGAGAGTTGGCACGCTTCCTAGCATTGGCCACTACCAGGGAATCTAAGGGGAGTTGTCCTTTAATGTAGGTGGGATCATTAGGGGCGGGTTTATATTGATCAATCCGAGGATTGAGAATCCTGGTCCTGACATGGTCTTTGAAGACGTCTGGAGCATGTTTGATGACACCTTTCAGCATGGGTAATGTTTGTACTGTCTTTTGGGACTGTGCAAAAGTGTCTACTAGGAAGTCTTCCTCTGTGGGGTCTGAATGCATTTGAACGCCATGATATTGGGCAGCCCTATCAATGAGCTGACTAAACCCAATGTTGTCATCGGGGGAGATGGCCTTGTTGGGTATGCATCCGGATCAGGAAGGTCTGGAGGATCTACAGGGTGATTGTAGTCGTCCCATGTGTCCTGTGGTATGCTAGTGTCCATCAGGATCATCGAAAGGGTCATTATGTGCACCCCCACCCCCTAGGTCATCATCATCCTGTGGTGGTGGTGAGTATGGAGGAAGTATGGGAGACTTTGGAGGAGAGAAAGGCTTAGTAGGAAGAACAGGAGAAGAGGGTCTTATTGGTGAAGTTGCACAGTCTCTTTTCTTCACAGGCACTTCAGGGATGTGTGGGGTGTCGAATTTCCTCTTGTGCTGCGGGATATTGACAATATGGCCTGTTTTGGGGTCCACATGCAGTGTTTTCTGTTTCGGATCGATAGGATCCGGTAGAAACAGTTCTTCCTCGTTGGCGTCTCCCTTCGGTACCGATTTTTCAGTTCCGAACGCGATTTAGATTTCTGCTCTGGAGCCTTAGAAGGGGTTTTTGGGTCCTTCAGCTTCGGTGTGGAGTGCGAAATCTTTTTCGGATCCGAAGGTTGTCGCGGCTTCTTCGGATCCGAGGCCTTGTGTTCTTTCGGTGCCGAAGTGCTCGGTGCCGAGGCCTTTTTTAAGACAGCGGGAGTAGGATGTGTTCCCGCTTTCGGCACCAACTGTTTTTGGGGCACCGTCCTGCGGCTTGCTCGGTCCCGAGCCGCCGGAAGGCTTCTCCTTTGTCTTCGGAGCCGGGCCCGGAGGCGGGGCTTCTGAAGTTTTCTTTGGGTCGCGACTAAGGCCTTCAGGCGAAGTCTTGACCGGAGCCTTCTTTTTCTCGGGTGGGGTTGGGACAGGGGCAGTTGTACTCACTCGTTGACCTGAAGTGATGTGGTCATCGGAGTCTGAGTCATCTGCTTCGGATACGATGTTGAGATCCTCCGAATCCTCTGCCTCTGGAACGTCGGGCCTTCATCGAAGATGTCTTCTGGCACCGATGCAGCCTGTTGCGCCATAACGTGTCGTCGAGCCCGGCAATCACGGATAGTCTTCTTGAACCGGAAGGAGGCGCAGGCTTGGCAATGTTTTTCTTCGTCTTTGGGCGAGAGGCAAAGGTTGCAGACCCTGTGTTGGTCGCTGTGTGGAAATTTAGCTCCACACTGGGGGCATTTTTTGAATGGAGTCCTTTCCATTAGCTGTAGGCCCGAAAGGCGTCGATAGGCCCAGCGGACTGCGTCGACGACCGGAATAGAGTTTTGATTTAGCGCGTCGAAAGGCATGCGAACGAAAACAATACCGTCGAGTTTGTGATGGTTTGCGCGTCAAAAGGTTTGGAAAACACGGTACCGAACCGGAGCTTTGAAGTTACATCCGAACCCGATGGCGGGAAAAACAATCTGAAGATGGAGTCGATGCCCATGCGCACTATCATTCAAGGGACGAGTCACCGATCTCGTGACTACAAAAGACTTCTTCCAAGACAACAACAAGGTGCAAGCATCTGAGCCCAACACCAGATGGCGATCTATGCAAAAGTATGAATTCTGCAGCTCATATGCCTTGAACACCCCTTGTTTTACGGTTGTTCGTTAGCGGGTAACCAGATGTATATTGAAATAGTTATATTTCGTAGGCCCATTCCTCTTTATGTAGGCTAAGCGTGATTTGGTTTTTCTTTATTTTGTGAGTGCTATTTTTATATGGTCTTTACCAACCACTAGCTCGTTTGTATATTACTTGAAATTTTTTATTTTTTTGTGATGAAATGGGCAGGCCTTTATGCTTTGTGCAGATATGGCTTCAGGGTTTTTGGGGCTTGGTTGCCTTATGTTTGTATGTATCTCTTCTTTGATGCCTGCTTTTGGAAGCGAAACAAAAACACTATGAATCTGCTGCTGACGTGTTGAAGTCCGCTTTTACCTCTCCCTGTTTATGGTATTGCCAGGATGTGGACGGTAGCATATGATTGTGACCTGTCCATGTTTTTATGTGCAAATTGAGAGGAGAGGAAAGAAGCCTTACTTTGTTATATGTACAGTTTGTATAGTAAGGCAGTGCACTTTAGTTTGTACATAACATATATAACTATACATAAATATATATGTGTGTATAGATACACAGATATACCGGCGTACATGTATATATATATATATTTTTTTAAAAGTACTTAACCCACCTTGTGTACGGAAGATGTTGACATGTACATGTATAGGCATGTACATATGTCTGTGTGCTATGGTTCTTCAATTAATAGTTTTTTTTCATCCAGGCCTTACCTTCTGTAGCACTTAGCGCCGAGACACCTATGGGTATTTGCGCGCTTTATAAGTTGTTTTAACATAACATGGGTATGTTTACATACGTGTATGTTTGTTTTGGGGCCGCCTCTGCTATTTTTTCTGAAGGGTCGAATGTATTTGAGTGGTAGGAGGATTGATTTGGGTTGCGGTTGATGGATGTTCTCCTGTATCCATGGGACATCAAAGGCCCCTGGTTTTTGGCTCTTGGTTACGGCTCTTAATTTGTACTGTGCACAGTGGGCCTTGGCCAATCTGTTTACGAATGGCTCCCATTTTTCAGTAGGCTAATACTTGCCTTTAGTGGTATTGAGCACTTGTGTGATAAAGTGCAATGGAGAGATACATTTGTGCATGCTCTATGCAGACTTTGTGCACCCTTTATTACTTAGTAAGGAGGCTTGAAAGGTGCACCTTGTAATGTCTTTATTCTGCAGGTTAATAGCTGTTGTAACAGAAAAACAACCTGGTAAATGGCTTTGTTTCTTTTGCATTGACCAGAATAAATTCTGTTGGGTAGGAGACAATGTCTGGTGAACGGATGTGAGGTATGGGCCTTATATGTTAGTCCCAGTTAATTGCTTTGCTATATAGTATGTATTTGCATGTTTTAAGGTGATGATCAATTTTTCTTTTTTGTGGTGGATAGGTGTTAATCCTTCACCTTATGTGGCGAATTTAGAGGTAACGGTCAACCTGAGTTGCTGGCCATATGGGATACCTTGGAAGTCGCGATCAACTTCCCTTGAAGAGTTGCCGGCTCCCTTATGGTGTCAAGATCATTCCTTGTGGAAGGAGCGGACTATCACCTTTTGGGGTTGCCATGCCCCATAATGTGTGAGAGATCAGTTTTCCGGTGAAGCTCAAAGTAAAACTTATTTATTTATTGAATATTACTGGTTAGGGGGCTATGTTCAACTATGTGGTCGAGATTAGTCCCTTGTGACTGAGGCGGACTCGCCTTTTGTTGGTGTGGCAAACACCTTGTTGTGTTGTAAGTATATGCTGTATTGGTGAAAAGATGCTGTGTAGCGTCTGAAGATATGTACTTGTATTTTGGGGATAGTCTGTCTTCCTGTGTGAGACTTATTTCCATATTAGAAGTTGGCTGGGTGCGTGTAAACTTGTGTATAATGTTTTTCATGTGCAGGCCCCTTTTGTTTGAAGAAGGGGTGTGAAATATTGCCCGGTGCCAACAGGGTAGTGAAGCACAAGTTACTAACTTGTGTAACGATATATCTGTAAGAGACAGTAGTTAGTGATAGATTCCTTACCTTAGAATATCCCCAAGCGTCAGGCTGGATCCGGAAAGTTTTGCGTAGCAGTACCCTTGCGCGTCGGTAGGCGGCGTCGTGCGGCTCCGCGCCCGTCGTCGGCGTCGTGATCGCCGGGATGACGTCGCGGGCAGTACTTAGGCGCCGCCCCTGCGCGCTGACGTCAGTTCTGTACACGACTTTCCGCGCCAGGAACGCAGAGCCATGCAAGAAGCTGACACAGGTGTCTGAAAAATACTAGGGCCCTGAAAGGGATGTCCTTAACCCTAGAAATCAGTTCGCAGAACGGGGAGGATGGGTGGGCGGTAAGGAATCTATCACTAACTACTGTCTCTTACAGATATATCGTTACACAAGTTAGTAACTTGTGCATCTGAAAGAGACACGTTAGTGATAGATTCCTTACCTTAGAATAGATACCCCAGCAATACCAACCCCGGTGGTGGGTCTGCGAACAAAGATCAGACAAGGAAGTCCTGGAGGACAGAACGGCCAAAGAAGCCGTCCCTCCGGACCTGACTGTCAAGGCAGTAATGCTTAGTAAACGTGTGCAGCGAGGCCCACGTAGCTGCCTGACAGATAACCGGCAGCGGAACACCGCGGCCCAAGGCCGTGGTAGCAGCCGTTGCCCTGGTGGAATGGGCACGCAGCCCAACAGGAGGCTCCTTCTTGGCCAAAGAATAGCAGGTCTTGATGCACAAGGTAACCCAGCGGGAGATGGTCCTCTTGTGCACCGCCCGACCTTTTTGGCGCCCACGTAGCCAACAAAGAGCTGGTCATCCACCCGGAAGTGTTGTGTGCGGTCGATATAGAAGGAGAGCGCACGTTTTGGGTCCAGACGGTGGAGCCTCTCTTCCTCTCTGGAAGGATGCGGAGGCGGAAAGAAGGTGGGCAAAGTGATGGTCTGCCCAATGTGGAAAGCAGTAACCACCTTTGGCAAGAAGGACGGACGCGTCCGAAGAACAACCTTGTCTGGATGAACAGACAGAAAGGGAGGCTTGCAAGATAGAGCCTGGAGCTCACTCACCCGCCGAGCGGAGGTGATGGCCACCAGAAAGGCTGTCTTCAGAGTCAGAAGACGAAGAGGACAGTTATGCAGAGGCTCAAAGGGAGCGCACATTAAAAAGGTAAGAACCAAGTTCAAGTCCCACTGAGGCATTACAAACGGAACAGGAGGGAAGAGGTGAGTAATGCCTTTTAAGAACCTGTTAACAACAGGGGACTTGATCAGGGAGCCTGAGGAAGGCCGAGATAGCACAAAGATAACCCTTGATGGTACCCAGGGCAGAACCCTGTTGGGCCAGAGAGAGAAGGAACAGAAGGACCTCAGAAAGAGGGGCAGAAAGGGGATCCACAGCCTTTGCTGTGCACCATGCCACAAATTTGTTCCACCTGCAGGCGTATACCACCTTAGTGGAGGGACGCCTGGCTGCCAGAATCACATCACAAACTTCGGGAGGCAAGTCGAAAGGAATCAACTGCCGCCGCTCAATCTCCACGCAAGCAGGTGTAGACTGGACAGGTTCGGGTGGAGGACCGTCCCCTGCTGCTGCGACAGAAGATCCTCCCGAAGAGGCAGACGGATCGGGGATCTATGCTCATACTGAGTAGCTCGGGATACCAAACTCTTCGAGCCCAGTCCGGAGCCACAAGAATGACTTGGGCCCGGTCGTGCCGAATCTTCTTCAACACTCTGGGTAGAAGTGGTATAGGCGGAAAGGCGTACAACAGACCGCAACTCCACTCGCGACGAAAGCGTCGCCGAGCGAGTGCCGCCTTGGAAATTCCAACGCGCAGAACTGATGACATTGCGCGTTCTCTTCGGTGGCGAATAGATCTAACCAAGGCTCTCCCCACTGCAGAAAGAGACCTTGCGCCACTTCCGAGTGAAGACGCCATTCGTGATCCATCATGCACCTGAGGCTGAGTTCGTCCGCCCTGGCGTTCAGAGAACCTGCCAGGTGTTGAACCATCAGGAACATGCCCTGATGTTCCAGCCAAGTCCAGAGGCGCAGAGCCTCCTGACAAAGGGTCCAAGACCCCACCCCGCCCTGTTTGTTGCAGTACCACATGGCGGTGGTGTTGTCTGTGAACACCTGCACTACCTTCCCTTTGACAGAGGGAAGGAATGCCTTGAATGCAAGCCGGATCGCCCGGAGCTCCAGAAGGTTGATATGGAGCCGGGACTCCGCCCGGAGACCAGAGGCCTCTGATCTCCGCCTCTCCCATGTGACCGCCCCATCCCAGAAGGGACGCGTCCGTCACAACTGTATGCTCTGGCTGGGGAAGGGAGAGGGATCTGCCCATGACCCATTGCCGGTTCGAGAGCCACCACTGCAACTGTTTTGCAGTCCCCTCCGAGATCTGGACGTGATCGGACAGGTTGCCCTGGTGCTGCGCCCACTGGAACTTCAGGTCCCACTGCAGAGCCCGCATATGCCATCTGGCATGATTGACCAGCAGAATGCAGGAGGCCATGAGGCCCAGCAGCCTCAGGGTCATCCGTACCGAAACCCAGGATAAAGGCCGAAAGATCGGAATCATAGCCTGAATATCCCGGACTCGCCGTTCGGGAGGATAGGCCCGAAACTGCGTCGTGTCCAGAACTGCTCCGATGAAAAGGAGCTGTGGAGAAGGAATTAGATGCGACTTCGGCACATTGATGGAGAACCCCAGCGAGTGCAGGAGTTCGGCCGTAGTCTGGAGGTGGGAGACGACTGCCTGGGACGAGCCCGCCTTCAGCAGCCAGTCGTCGAGGTAGGGGAAGACTGAAACCCCTGCCCGGCGCAGATGAGCTGCGACCACCGCCATCACTTTCGTGAACACCCGAGGGGCACTGGTAAGGCCAAAGGGGAGCACGGTGAACTGAAAATGCTCGGGGCCTACCGTGAACCGAAGGTAACGCCGGTGGGCCGGCAGGACGGGGATGTGGAAATACGCGTCCTGCAAGTCCAACGCTACCAACCAGTCTCCAGGGTCGAGGGCAGTCAAGACCTGAGCTAGGGTGAGCATCTTGAACTTCTCCTTCCGGAGGAAGCGATTGACGTTCCGGAGGTCCAAGATAGGACGCATGTCCTCCTTGTCCTTTTGGGCACCAGAAAGTAGTGGGAGTAGCAACCACGCCCTACTTCTGGGGTCGGAACATGCTCGATGGCCCTCTTGGTCAAGAGGGCCGTGACTTCCTTCTGTAGAAGCACCAAGTGATCCCCTGACATGCGGTGGAATTGAGGTGGCATGGCTGGGGGTGGTCTCGAAGGGGAGGGAGTAGCCCCTTCGGACAATGTCCAAGACCCACCTGTCCGAGGTGATGGTGCGCCAGTGGGGAAGGTGATGGCGGACCCTGCCCCCTACTGGCGTGCCGTGCACCTGAAAGGAGGGACTAGGAGGGCTTGGAGGCCGCGGATGGGTTGGAGGTGGTGGCCTGACCCGCACGCTGGTTGCCCGATCCGCCACGGCGGAATCCACGTCCTCGGCCACGCGAAGACGCCTGCTGCGCGGGCCGGTGGCTGGGCTGCTGACGTGAAGGGGCGCCCTACCGTGGCCACGATAGGGGCGAAAAGCAGAAGGCAGCGGAGGGCGTGTAGCAGAAAGGCCCAGGGACTTGGCAGTAGCCCGTGAGTCCTTAAAGCGCTCCAACGCATGGTCTGCTTTGGACCCAAAAAGACCGACTCCATCGAAGGGCATGTCCATGAGAGTATTCTGGACATCCCCTGAAAAACCAGTGGTTCTCAGCCAGGCGTGGCGTCGGAGCGCCACCGTCGTTGCAATCGACCTGCCCAGCGAGTCGGCGGTGTCAAGGCCACAACGGATAGTGTATTTGGCCGCATCCCTTCCTTCCGCAATGGCGCGGGAAAGCAGTGCCTGGACCTCCTCAGGGCACTGGGGCAAAACATCCGCCACCGAATCCCACAGGGAGTGGGTATATCGGCCCAAAAGACAAGCGGTGTTAACAGACCGCAAGCCAGCACTGGAGGAAGAAAAACCTTTCTTCCCAAACTGATCCAGGCGTTTGGATTCCCTATCCGGAGGAGCGGTAGGGAAGGCGGTTTGGGAAGCGGAGGCTTGGACAACCAAGCTCTCAGGAGTGGGGTGGACAGAAAGAAACAGGGGGTCGCCCGGAGCGGGGCGATGGCGTCGTGACACGTTCCGATCCACAGGAGCCCGTGTTGGGCTTGGACCAGGCGCCCAAAAGAACGTCAGTGAGGGCGTCGTTAAACGGCAGCACAGTCTCCGCAGAGGAGGCTGCCGGCTGAAGCATCTCTGTCAAGATGTTAGGCTTGACCGTCAAAGTAGGGAGCTGGAGACGTAAGGCCCCAGCAGCCCTACGCAACACCGTACCAAAATTGGCCCCCTCCTCCGTAGCCACGGGAGGAGACAGCATGCCAGTGTCAGGGGAAGTATCCAGACCACTGGCCTCCCCTAGACTCTCTGTCCAGTCCTCATCATACTGACAGTTGCGCGTCAGAGGGTCATCAGACCCCTCCCAGTCCTCCTGGTCCTCCTCTGGTTCAAAATAAGGAGGAGGAGGGACATTTGGGACCCAAGGTCCCATCGGGCGCCGGAGCCGGCGTCGAGCGACGTCGCTCCGGGTCCATGTCCGGAGCCGGAAGGAACTGGGGACGACGCCGCCCGGAGCCCAGGGCGGCGTCGAGAACGGCACCGGAGACATCGGGCGCCAGCGGGAGGTGTCGTGAGGTCGACCGGCGTCGATGGGGGTTGTGGAGCCGGGATCGAGGCCGGGGCCGGAGCCGGAGCCGGGATCGAGGCTGGAGGCACGGGCGACGCCGGGGCCGGAGCCGCCGGCGGCGCCGGAGCAACCCCATCAGGGCCCGCGGGGCCCGAAGGCGCACCGGAGGGGCTTGAAGGCCCGAAGAGGCGGGCCATGGCCGACAGGAACTCCTGTACCTTGGCCGGATCCGCCCCGAACCCGGGAAGGGCGGGTATGTCGGGGGCGACTCCACAGGCAAGTCCGGGGCCGCGGGGCGGGGACGGTGCCGGGAGGGGCCTCAGCCGAGTCGCGAGACCGGCGAGGCGAAGTCCGAGAGCGACGATGCTTCTTGGACTTCTTGTGCTTAGACTTACCGGACGAAGAAGACTTCGACGCCGACGACCGGTGTGCACTCCGCGAGCGACCCCTGGACCTCTCACGCGACCGGGGCTTCCGTGGAGCCGAATGCCGGGCCTCGAGGAGCTTTCGAGACCGCTCTCGCAAAGCTTTCGGGTTGAGGGCCTGGCATTCGGGACAAGACTCGGTGTCGTGGCCTCGGCCGAGGCAGAAGAGACACTCCCAATGCGGGTCGGTGACGGACATCATCCGCGCACAGGCGCCGCATCGCTTGAAGCCGGGCATCCCTACGACACCTTAAAGTCGGAAAAACAGTGAAAAAATCACCAAAAAGTATGGTCAAAAATTGACCAGGGCACTGCTCTTCCCGGATCTGCGCTTGCTGGCGCGGAAAAGAAGAACTGACGTCAGCGCGCAGGGGCGGCGCCTAAGTACTGCCCGCGACGTCATCCCGGCGATCACGACGCCGACGACGGACGCGGAGCCGCACGACGCCGCCTACCGACGCGCAAGGGTACTGCTACGCAAAACTTTCCGGATCCAGCCTGACGCCTGGGGATATTCTAAGGTAAGGAATCTATCACTAACGTGTCTCTTTCAGATGCATAATAGTGGTGAATGGGGGAAGAGAGTTGGTATGCGTTCTGTATCTTGTGCGACTGGTTTTACAAAGACAGCGTTTGTGCTCTTTAGAAAAAACTGTGATTTGCGCCTGTATATAAAAACCGGCATAATGCGGTGTGTGTAATTGGTTGAGGATGTGTATATATATATATATATATATATATATATATATATATGTGTGCATACCTACTGAATGATGTTCTCCCCTCTAAATATATGTATAAATATACGTATATATTTACATACCTCAATTTCCCGACATATATAATATGCACCTATGTGTATATAAATATATATTTTTGCTTTATTGTGCATTTGTATTTGGGGGTGCATCCAAATATTTGATCTGTAGTAGCGACATACTTATTTGTTGGGTGCACAATAATTATAGACCTATAAGTTTTATCACCCGGCCTTTTCAGGGGTAATTTTGATAGGGATATGTACATGGCACATATGTACTTGTGTACAAATAAGCCTAGCCCATGTTTTTCTGGGTGTGAGGTAAAACCGCATTTGTCTTTAACCCAGTGCACCCGGGTGTTAGGTGTCCTTTTGTATAAGAAGGTTAATATGTTTTCTCAACGGCAAAAGTAATCTAAATGTTCCTACCAAACCAGTATTCACTGTCTTTTCAAAAGTAACATTAAAAATATGAAAATTCAACTTACCTGCTACTAAGTAAATCTTGGTTCTAAAAATAAAACAAAATAACTTTTTATGCAAAAATTGGTCTGGATTCAGTCTTTGTGTGTGAGACATTTCTTGCCCGAGTGTCTACAACAAATGCTCAAAACTACCCTCTGATTAGCCTAACTGCTCAACCACACTAACACAAAAGAGAGCAAGGTATTATCTACTTAACCTCTGCTATACCTCTGGGGATCCACTGGAATCTGCACACTATACCTTACTTTGGTATAGTATATACATATCCAGCTTCCTACACCTTGTGTCTGTTTTTTAGGGCCTTCAGCGTGAGAAATTTTACCCCTTCATAATTTGTATACAAGACCTTATTTCTGGAGAGGTGTGAAGGGTGCATGTGAATCCAGAAAATTCTTCAAGCCGCAAAACAACTTCTCCAGGTAAGTACATTTTGTATTGTAGAATGAATCGTTTCAGGATTCACATTCTATAGACTGATTTTGTAGTGATATAGTTTGCTTTATAGAGGCTGGGTTGAAACAAGTTTGTGCTCGCTAACCGATGCTTTAATATTTTTTTGTTCCACTTGTGCCTCTGTGGACCGGAATGTCCACTCAATAGTGTTTTGTAAAGGTGCGTATGGACGACCAACTGGCTGCCATGAAGAAGTCTAATAGAAAGGTTTGCTGAAAAGGCAAGGGTTGCCCTTTTTGCTTGTGGAGTGGGCTTAAGGTGTGTCTTCTATCTGAATTTCCTCATTCACTAACACATCTAGATCGTTTGTACGACCCATTGTGACAGTTACTTTTTCCGCTGGTTAAGCCTCTGCTTGGCGATGCAAAGGAATCAACTAGCTTCTTTTCTGGATTTGTTTAGTCTTGCCCAGGTAGTATATAACTACACTGCAAATGTGAAATGTGTGGAGGGTTCTTTCTGCATGTGTCTTTGCTGCTGGAAAAATCCTGTCAACAGGGTGGTTTGGTTCATGGAAGTGACATGACCTTAGGTGGGAACTGTGGGTTTGTTTGCATAACCACTCTGTCTTTGTGGATGTGTAAGCAGGGTTCCTGTGTCGTAAGGGCTTGTAGTTAACTGACCCTGCACAGTGATGTTATTGCTATCAGGAATGCGGTTTTTAGCATTAAAAAATATTTGTCTTTTTGCATTGGTTTGATGTTTTTCTTCCTTACTTTTGTGAGCACCAAATTTAGAATCAGGGTGGGTGCTGATCTGAGGGGTGCTACCCTCTGCTCCTTTTAGGAATCATTTGTTGACTGTGGTGAAATGCTCATCTGCCCCCATGTGTAGGCAACTATGGCTGATAGGTGGATTTTAAACTACGTGTATGTGATGCGTTTGGCTAGCTAGTATGTTAGATGTCTAATGACTGCAGTGCCGTTTTCTACTATTCATGAGACCTTCGTAGCACCAGTGGAGATCTCTTCCACTTTGCAGCATAGAATTGCCTCCTGCTTGGTCCTCTGGTTTCCCCCCATGATGTCCATGGTTATCTTTGGGAGTCCCGGATGTCCACATTCTAAGTCTTCAGCTGCCAGGATTGTAGTTGACGGAGGCCGGTTTGTTCTGGGCAACAGACCTGTTTTTGAGTGATGGAACATCCTGTGAAGTTGGTAGCTTTATAATTTCTCCATCAGGCTCGGGAACAATGTTTGTCTTGCCCAAAGTGGTGCTATTAAGATTAGCGTCCTGGGTGACTAGTTGCACAAGTTACTAACTTGTGTAACGATATATCTGTAAGAGACAGTAGTTAGTGACAGATTCCTTACCTTAGAATATCCCCAGGCGTCAGGCTGGATCCGGAAAGTTTTTTGCGTAGCAGTACCCTTGCGCGTCGGTAGGCGGCGTCGTGCGGCTCCGCGTCCGTCGTCGGCGTCGTGATCGCCGGGATGACGTCGCGGGCAGTACTTAGGCGCCGCCCCTGCGCGCTGACGTCAGTTCTGTACACGACTTTCCGCGCCAGGAACGCAGAGCCATGCAAGAAGCTGACATAGGTGTCTGAAAAATACTAGGGCCCTGAAAGGGATGTCCTTAACCCTAGAAATCAGTTCGCAGAACGGGGAGGATGGGTGGGCGGTAAGGAATCTGTCACTAACTACTGTCTCTTACAGATATATCGTTACACAAGTTAGTAACTTGTGCATCTGAAAGAGACACGTTAGTGACAGATTCCTTACCTTAGAATAGATACCCCAGCAATACCAACCCCGGTGGTGGGTCTGCGAACAAAGATCAGACAAGGAAGTCCTGGAGGACAGAACGGCCAAAGAAGCCGTCCCTCCGGACCTGACTGTCAAGGCAGTAATGCTTTGTAAACGTGTGCAGCGAGGCCCACGTAGCTGCCTGACAGATAACCGGCAGCGGAACACCGCGGCCCAAGGCCGTGGTAGCAGCCGTTGCCCTGGTGGAATGGGCACGCAGCCCAACAGGAGGCTCCTTCTTAGCCAAAGAATAGCAGATCTTGATGCACAAGGTAACCCAGCGGGAGATGGTCCTCTTGTGCACCGCCCGACCTTTTTGGCGCCCACGTAGCCAACAAAGAGCTGGTCATCCACCCGGAAGTGTTTTGTGCGGTCAATATAGAAAGAGAGCGCACGTTTTGGGTCCAGACGGTGGAGCCTCTCTTCCTCTCTGGAAGGATGCGGAGGCGGAAAGAAGGTGGGCAAAGTGATGGTCTGCCCAATGTGGAAAGCAGTAACCACCTTTGGCAAGAAGGACGGACGCGTCCGAAGAACAACCTTGTCTGGATGAACAGACAGAAAGGGAGGTTTGCAAGATAGAGCCTGGAGCTCACTCACCCGCCGAGCGGAGGTGATGGCCACCAGAAAGGCTGTCTTCAGAGTCAGAAGACGAAGAGGACAGTTATGTAGAGGCTCAAAGGGAGCGCACATTAAAAGGTAAGAACCAAGTTCAAGTCCCACTGAGGCATCACAAACGGAACAGGAGGGAAGAGGTGAGTAATGCCTTTTAAGAACCTGTTAACAACAGGGGACTTGAAAAGGGAGGGCTGATCAGGGAGCCTGAGGAAGGCCGAGATAGCACAAAGATAACCCTTGATGGTACCCAGGGCAGAACCCTGTTGGGCCAAAGAGAGAAGGAACAGAAGGACCTCAGAAAGAGGGGCAGAAAGGGGATTCACAGCCTTTGCTGTGCACCATGCCACAAATTTGTTCCACCTGCAGGCGTATACCACCTTAGTGGAGGGACGCCTGGCTGCCAGAATCACATCACAAACTTCGGGAGGCAAGTCGAAAGGAATCAACTGCCGCCGCTCAATCTCCACGCAAGCAGGTGTAGACTGGACAGGTTCGGGTGGAGGACCGTCCCCTGCTGCTGCGACAGAAGATCCTCCCGAAGAGGCAGACGGATCGGGGGATCTACGCTCATATTGAGTAGCTCGGGATACCAAACTCTTCGAGCCCAGTCCGGAGCCACAAGAATGACTTGGGCCCGGTCGTGCCGAATCTTCTTCAACACTCTGGGTAGAAGTGGTATAGGCGGAAAGGCGTACAATAGACCGCAACTCCACTCGTGACGAAAAGCGTCGCCGAGCGAGTGCCGCCTTGGAAATTCCAACGCGCAGAACTGATGACATTGCGCGTTCTCTTCGGTGGCGAATAGATCTAACCAAGGCTCTCCCCACTGTAGAAAGAGTCCTTGCGCCACTTCCGAGTGAAGACGCCATTCGTGATCCATCATGCACCTGCGGCTGGAGTTCGTCCGCCTTGGCGTTCAGGGAACCTGCCAGGTGTTGAACCACCAGGAACATGCCCTGATGTTCCAGCCATGTCCAGAGGCGCAGAGCCTCCTGACAAAGGGTCCACGACCCCACCCTGCCTTGTTTGTTGCAGTACCACATGGCGGTGGTGTTGTCTGTGAACACCTGCACTACCTTCCCTTTGACAGAGGGAAGGAATGCCTTGAGTGCAAGTCGGATCGCCCGGAGCTCCAGAAGGTTGATATGGAGCCGGGACTCCGCCGGAGACCAGAGGCCTCTGATCTCCGCCTCTCCCATGTGACCGCCCCATCCCAGAAGGGACGCGTCCGTCACAACTGTGTGCTCTGGCTGGGGAAGGGAGAGGGATCTGCCCATGACCCATTGCCGGTTCGAGAGCCACCACTGCAACTGTTTTGCAGTCCCCTCCGAGATCTGGACGTGATCGGACAGGTCGCCCTGGTGCTGCGCCCACTGGAACTTCAGGTCCCACTGCAGAGCCCGCATATGCCATCTGGCATGAGTGACCAGCAGGATGCAGGAGGCCATGAGGCCCAGCAGCCTCAGGGTCATCCGTACCGAAACCCAGGATAAGGGCTGAAAGATCGGAATCATAGCCTGAATATCCCGGACTCGCCGTTCGGGAGGATAGGCCCGAAACTGCGTCGTGTCCAGAACTGCTCCGATGAAAAGGAGCTGTGGAGAAGGAATCAGATGCGACTTTGGCACATTGATGGAGAACCCCAGCGAGTGCAGGAGTTCGGCCGTAGTCTGGAGGTGGGAGACAACTGCCTGGGACGAGCCCGCCTTCAGCAGCCAGTCGTCGAGGTAGGGGAAGACTGAAACCCCTGCCCGGCGCAGATGAGCTGCGACCACCGCAATCACTTTCGTGAACACCCGAGGGGCACTGGTAAGGCCAAAGGGGAGCACGGTGAACTGAAAATGCTCGAGGCCTACCGTGAACCGAAGGTAACGCCGGTGGGCCGGCAGGACGAGGATGTGGAAATAGGCGTCCTGCAAGTCCAACGCTACCAACCAGTCTCCGGGGTCGAGGGCAGTCAAGACCTGAGCTAGGGTGAGCATCTTGAACTTCTCCTTCCGGAGGAAGCGATTGACGTTCCGGAGGTCCAAGATAGGACGCATGTCCTCCTTGTCCTTTTGGGCACCAGAAAGTAGTGGGAGTAGCAACCACACCCTACTTCTGGGGTCGGAACATGCTCGATGGCCCTCTTGGCCAAGAGGGCCGTGACTTCCTTCTGTAGAAGCACCAAGTGATCCCCTGACATGCGGTGGAATTGAGGTGGCATGGCTGGGGGGTGGTCTCGAAGGGGAGGGAGTAGCCCCTTCGGACAATGTCCAAGACCCACTTGTCCGAGGTGATGGGACGCCAGTGGTGAAGGTGATGGCGGACCCTGCCCTCGACTGGCGTGCTGTGCACCTGAAAGGAGGGACTAGGAGGGCTTGGAGGCCGCGGACGGGTTGGAGGTGGTGGCCTGACCCGCACGCTGGTTGCCCGAACCGCCACGGCGGTATCCACGTCCTCGGCCACGCGAGGCGCTTGCTGCGCGGGCCGTTGGCCGGGCTGTGGACGTGACTGGGCGCCCCTTCCGTGGCCACGAAAGGGGCGAAAAGCAGACGTTTGCGGAGGGCGCACAACAGCAAGGCCCAGGGACTTAGCAGTAGCCCGTGAGTCCTTGAAACGCTCCAGCGCATGGTCTGCCTTCGAACCAAAAAGACCGACTCCATCAAAGGGCATGTCCATGAGAGTATTCTGGACATCCCCTGAAAAACCAGTGGTTCTCAGCCAGGCGTGGCGACGCAGCGCCACCGTCGTTGCAAGCGATCTGCCCAGCGAGTCGGCGGTATCAAGGCCACAGCGGATGGTATATTTAGCCGCATCACGACCTTCCGCAATAGCGCGGGTAAGCAGTGTCTGGACCTCCTCAGAACACTGCGGCAAAACATCAGCCACCGAATCCCACAGGGAGTGGGTGTATCGGCCCAAGAGGCAAGCGGTATTAACAGACCGCAAGCCAGCACTGGAGGAAGAGAAAGCCTTCTTCCCAAAGTGATCCAGGCGCTTGGATTCCCTATCCGGAGGGGCGGTAGGGAAGGCTGTTTGGGAGGCAGAGGCTTGGACAACCAAGCTCTCAGGGGTGGGGTGTTGGGAGAGAAACAGGGGGTCGCCCGGAGCCGGGCGATGGCGTCGGGCCACGTTCCTATCCACAGGAGCCCCTGTGGTGGGTTTGGACCAGGCACCCAAAAGAACGTCAGTGAGTGCATCGTTGAACGGCAGCACAGGCTCCGAAGAGGAGGCCGCCGGCTGAAGCACTTCAGTCAGGAGGTTAGTCCTGACGGCCACTGTAGGCAACTGGAGATTTAAGGCTCCAGCAGCTCTACGCAACACCGTTGCAAAATTAGCCCCTCCTCCGTTGCCACGGGAGGAGACAGCATGCCAGAGTCGGGGGAGGTATCCAGCCCACTGGCATCCCCAAGTTCCTCAACCCAGTCCGGGTCAAACTCGCACTGTTGTGTGAGAGGGTCGTCAGACCCCTCCCAGCTCTCCTGGTCCTCCTCAGGTTGAAAAGATGGAGGAGGAGGGACATAAGGGACCCAAGGCCTCATCGGGCGCCGGAACCGGCGTCGGGCGATGCCGGTCCGGCTCCATGTCCGGACCCGGGGAGAACCGGGGAACGACGCCGCCCGGAGCCCCGGACGGCGTCGGAAACGGCACCGGGGACATCGGCGTCGGCGGAGGCGTGGTTAGGTCAACCGGCGTCGATGGGGGTTGCGGCACCACCGGAACCGGGGTCGAGGCCGGGGCCGAGGCCGGGACGAAGGCTGGTGGGACAGGCGACGCCGGGACCGGAGTCGGCGGCGACGCCGGAGCAACCCCATCAGGGCCCGCGGGGCCCGAAGGCGCACCGGAGGGACCTTGAGGCCCGAAGAGGCGGGCCATGGCCGACAGGAATTTCTGTACTTTGGCCGGAGTCGCCCCGAACCCGGGAAGGACGGGTAATGCGGGGGCAACTCGACAGGCACGTCCGGGGCCGCGGGGACGGTGCCGACAGGGACCTCAGCCGAGTCGCGCGATCGGCGAGGCGAAGTCTTAGAGCGATGACGCCGCTTAGACTTCTTGTGCTTCGACTTACCGGAGGAGCGCGAAGACTTGGATTCCGACGAACGGCGGGGACTCCGCGTCCGGCCCTCGACCTCTCCCGGGACCGGGGCTTGCTGCGGCGCTGGAGCCGACTGCCGGACTTCAAGGAGCTTTCGAGACCGCTCTCGCAAAGCCTTCGGATGAAGTTTCCGGCAGTCAGGGCACGACTTCGTGTCGTGGCCTCGGCCGAGACAGAAGAGACACTCGAGGTGGGGGTCCGTGATGGACATCATACGACCACATTCCTCGCAGGGCTTAAAGCCGGGCATCCCTACGACACCTTAGGAGTCGTGAAGACTCGTTGAAGAGAACAGTGAAAAATTTCACAAAAAAGATAGTCAAAAAGTGACTAGGGCACTGCTCTTCCCGGATCTGCGCTTACTGGCGCGGAAAAAGAAGAACTGACGTCAGCGCGCAGGGGCGGCGCCTAAGTACTGCCCGCGACGTCATCCCGGCGATCACGACGCCGACGACGGACGCGGAGCCGCACGACGCCGCCTACCGACGCGCAAGGGTACTGCTACGCAAAAAACTTTCCGGATCCAGCCTGACGCCTGGGGATATTCTAAGGTAAGGAATCTGTCACTAACGTGTCTCTTTCAGATGCACTTGTTTATTACAAGTGATTTCCGTGGTATTAGGGGAAAAGCATATGCCAATTTCCCCGACCAGTCTATTAATAGGGCATTCCCCTGGTACAAATGGTGCAGGTACGTGGATACAAAGTCTTGGCATTGTGTTTTTTGGAATTGCAAACTGGCCTTATTCTGGGATGCTACATTGTTAAAAACCTTTTCCAATACTTTATTTCCCATTTGTGCAAAATGGTTGTCTGCTTAGTCTGTCCACCTCTATGTTTTGTATACTTGGTAGGAGTATTGCTTTCAGGGTTCTCTCTCTAAATGGCCAATTTTCAAGTGTCTTGTGCTAATTTGCATAGCACATATGACCTTGTCCCCCCTTGCTTGTTAAGGTAAAACACTGTGGTTGTGTGGTTTTGTACTGTATTTTCTTCTACTTGTTCCTGTAAAGCCCTTAGTGCCATTAAAACTGTCTCGACCTCAAACACATTTAAGTGTTTTACTGCATCCCTTGTATAGCACAGGCCCTTGATGCTCTGATTTCTCATCCTGTGTGGGATGCATCTGTGGTGAATGTCACAGAGAGCTGGTTGCAAGAACCCCCTGCCTAGAGCTTTACTGCTTGGGTTGCACTATGAAATATTTTTCTGTGCCTTCTGATGAACAACCACTAAATCCTCCCAAGTTCCAGTTACTTGTGTCCATTGGTTTTGTTTGCATTCTTGAATTAGTCTCATAGTACGGCACGTGGAATTAATGGAATGCATGAAGCCATTTTGCCCATTAGTTTACCAACTATCCTCACTATAAGATTGCCCCTTTTGGTAAATGCAAGTTTGTTTTGTGTAGGGAGCTGGCTCTGTATATGATATTGCCACCAGGTGGTAATACTGTGCACAGAGTCCAGGGGTTCCCCAAAAGTGTACAGGGCTCAATGCAAAACCAAACGTGCTCTATTAGTGGTAGTGTGGGCAAGCAGCCTTAGGCCCAACACAGAGGCGTGTAAGACATTTATTGCACACACATGATCAATAAAGGACAGACTCATGAAGGAGATCCAGACCAATTTTATAACATACTTTGTACTTTATTTTAAGACCCAGGTATTCGTAATTAGGTAAGTTTTTAATTAAAAGGATAATGTTACTTACCCAGTAAGCATCTGTTCTTGGCATGTGGAGCTGTAGATTCACATGCTTTGCATACTCCTGCCATCTAGTGTTGGGTCCGGATGTTTGCAAGTTGTTTTTGTTCGAAGAAGTCTTTCCAGTCACGAGGTAGGGGACTCCTCCTTTCGGTGATAGTGCGCATTGGCATCGACTCCATTGTCAGGTTGTTATCCCGCAGAGGGTGAGAATGGAGTTAGTAGGTGTAGAATAGAGATGTCCATGCGTATGAATGTGAATTAAGAACTACAACTACAGGATAGCAGGGAGGTGGGTGGGTGCATGTGAATCTACAGCTCTACATGCCAAGAACAGATGCTTACTGGGTAAGTAACATTATCCGTTCGAGACATGTGAGCTGCACACATGCCTCGAACAATATAGCAGTACACTCCCAAAGCAGCGACTATATAGCAGTACACTCCCAAAGTGGTGGATGACCTGTAGTAGTTGTATGAAACAGAGTTTTAAGTACTGCTTGGCCTACATTTGCCTGTTGTCTTGCTAACACATCTACACAATAGTGTTTGGTGAATGTGTACAGCGTAGACCATGTTGCTGCCTTACAAATATCAGCTATGGGAATATTTCCTAAGGCGGCCATAGTAGCCCCTATTTTGCGAGTAGAATGCGCTCTAGGGGATACTAACAAAGTTCTTTGCTTTAACATAACATGTTTGGATACATTTTACAATCCATCTTGCAATACCCGATTTAGATATAGGATTGCCCTTGTGAGGTGGAGAAAAAGCAACAAATATAAGCAGCGCGCCTAGATAGTCTGGCTGCGCCCATCTCAATTACAAAAAAAACCAAATGCCTCCTTTTAAACAAGCATATACACTTCTGTTATAAAGGATTGGTCACAACGATATAAAACCGCAGAAGCTGCTCGAAACCAACGATCTATCTTTTGACTGTTACGTCCACCTGACGGTGTTGCCTAAAATTGTTCTAAGAACCTGTAGTCGCATGGATTTGAATTTAGACACTTTGGGCCACATAACCACTCATTTTTATCTTAATTTATGGAACGTGTTAAATGAAGTCTATCTCTCAGAAAGCACATATTAGCCTTATGAAAAGTTTTTAAAGTTTTAAAGATTTTTTTTTTAATTCATTTATAAAAATGGGTGTACTAGATAAAATTGTATTTTAAGTTTGTTTATATGTATAAGCGCATGTAGCTGATTGCAATGGTTTTAATTAACTGAGCTATAAAGAATTACTTACTTACTTAACAAATAGTTACTTTGTTTTCCTAAATTCTTTGGTTCTTTCTATGTAGTAAAGTATAGCACGTCTAACAAAGTGTGTGTAGAGCTCGTTCTGCTACAGAATCAGGTTGAGGAAAGAACACAGGTAACTCAACTGATTGATATGAAAAGCAGAAATTACGTTGGGGAGAAATTTAGGATTGGTACAAAGAACCACTATCTTTGTGAAGTTGAAAGAAAGGCTCTTGTATGGTTAATGCCTGAAGTTCACCAACTCTCCTTAGTGAGGTTATTGCTATGAGGAAAGCAACTTTCCATGATAGGAATTGTAACTAATATTTGTGCATTGGTTCAAAAGGTGGACCCATTAGCCTTGTAAGGACTATGTTTAAGTTCCACTCTGGAGCAGGGGAATTCTTGGTGGTATCACCTTTTAATCCTTCCATGAAGGCTTTAATCACTGGTACTTTGAACAGAGATAAGTGTTGTCCATTTTGCAAGTATGCAGCTACTGCTGCTAGATGTAAACGAATGGATGTGTAAGCTAGTCCACATTGCTGTAAATGCAACAGATAAATTGTGTTCTGTACGGAAGCATCAAGTGGATTGATATTGTTGTTGTTATAATAGACAACAAACCGTTTCCATTTTGTTGCATAACATGCTCTAGTAGTAGACTTTCTAGCCTCTTTGAGAATATTCATACAGTCTGGTGGCAGTTGTAAATAACCAAACTATGCCTTCAGGAGCCAAATCGCTAGGTTGAGTTCTCCGGGGTTTGGATGTCGGATTTCTCCATGACTGAGTGAGGAGACAGGGTGTGAGATGTAGCTTTTGATGTGGAACCACAGAGTTCTAACAGGGTGGTGGTGTACCAAGGTTGACAAGCACATGTGGGGGCTACTAAGATCAGTGTGAGGGACGTTTGTCTGAGCTGCCGAACCAGTAATGGAATTAGTGGGAGGCGCGGAATAGCGTAAGCAAATATCCCTGACCAATTCATCCATAGAGCATTGCCCTTGGATGCTGGGTGTGGGAACCTGGATGCAAAGCTTGGGCATTTTGCGTTGTGTACTGTGGCAAACAGATCTATCTGTGGAAAACCCCATTTCTGAAAGTAGGGAAGAAGAACTTGGGGGTGAAGTTCCCACTCGTGTACTTGCGGCCTGTGTCTACTGAGCAGGTCTGGAATCTGATTGTCTACTCCTGGAAGGTGTTCTGATAGGAGATATATTTTTGTGGTGAATCGCCCAATTCCAATTGCTTTGTGCAAGGCGCGACAGTTGGAGTCCCTCCCTGTTTCCGTAGGTAGTACATTGCTGTCATGTTGTCTGTGCGAACTAAGACAGTCTTGCCTACAAGTTAGGTGAGAAAAGCTTTGAGTGCTAGGAACACTGCTAGAAGTTCCAGGTAGTTGATGTGGAGATGTTTGTGATTGTCCGACCACAGTTCCTGTACTGTTTAATGTTGAAGATGGGCACCCCAACCTGTTAACGATGCATCTGCTATCAGTATAATCTGTGGAATCGGGTCTATGAAAGGCTGCCCTTTTGCTAAGTTTTGAGGGTTCCACCACTGCAGAGAGCGATGAGTACGGCTGTCTACCAACACTAGATCGGTTAATAGACCGATTGATTCCACTGACACGCTAGACATTCTTGCAGAGGACGCATGTGGAGCCTTTGTGAGAAAGTGCCCACTTTCTGCATGGTTGCCCCCACTTTTTGCTGAATTGCTGATGTACTTTGACTGAGTGTGCCATGGGCTCCTGCTAATCAGGTACCCAGGGCCTATGTTCTTTCCCTAAAACTGCATTGAAGCCTAAACCCAATTGGCATCTCTGGTCACAGGTCAGCCCCTGGTAAATGGTACCACAGGTACCCAGGGCACTGTGACCAGGGAAGACCTCTAAGGGCTGCAGCACTTGTTGTGCCACCCTTAGAGGCCCTGTACCTTTACACACACACACACACTGCCTTTGCAGGCTGCGTGTTTTGGTGCAGAACAAAGTGAAGAGTCGACATGGCACACACCTCTGTGTGCCATGCCTACAACCCACTGCCCTGGCATAGGTCAGTCACCCCTCTAGCTGGGTGCACTATACCAGTGGTGAGGGTACAGGTGCATGAGCCCTGTACCCCTACAGTGTCTAAGTCCATTCTTAGACATTGTAAGTGCAGTGCTGCCATTAAGAGTATATGGTGCTGGGAGCTTGTCATTAGGAACTCCACAGCACCATAATGGCTACACTGAAAACTGAGAAGTTTGGTATCAAACTTCTCAGTACATTAAACCCACACTGATGCCAGTGTGGGATTTAATGAAAAATGCACAGAGGGCATCTTAGAGATGCCCCCTGAAGACTAACCCACCTCTAGTGTCCAGACTGACTGGCTGCTTTCAGCTGCCACCACCAGACATGTTTCTGGACCACTGGGTCGAGAGCCTGCTGCTCTCTGGGGCCTGAAACAATGCACATCCTGGGACGAGGTGCCAAGCCTCCTCCCCCAGGATGGGCAGGGTTCACGAAGGGGAAGCTTCAAAGGCTTGCCGCCTTTGTGAGCTTCCCCAGGCCACTTGCTGCTTTCAGCAACTGGTCCCCACTGGTTCTGACCCCCACTTTGGGCGGGAGAACCGGCGGGAAAAACAAGTGAGGAAGAGAGGTGTGCCCACCTCTGCCAACTCCACCCCTCAGGTGGGGAGGCGAGGTGAAGCACAACTCTCAGTCCACGCCATCTTGAAGATAGGGGGACTCAGCCAACCAGGGACAGGCACATGCCCCCTCCCACTTGAGGGTGGCATAATAGGGGGTGTACCCACCCCAGGGAAGGGACCCATTGGTCCCTGCCTTTTATGCCCCTAAAGCACAAGTTACTAACTTGTGTAACGATATATCTGTAAGAGACAGTAGTTAGTGACAGATTCCTTACCTTAGAATATCCCCAGGCGTCAGGCTGGATCCGGAAAGTTTTTGCGTAGCAGTACCCTTGCGCGTCGGTAGGCGGCGTCGTGCGGCTCCGCGTCCGTCGTCGGCATCGTGATCGCCGGGATGACGTCGCGGGCAGTACTTAGACGCCGCCCCTGCGCACTGACGTCAGTTCTGTACACGACTTTCCGCGCCAGGAACGCAGAGCCATGCAAGAAGCTGACATAGGTGTCTGAAAAATACTAGGGCCCTGAAAGGGATGTCCTTAACCCTAGAAATCAGTTCGCAGAACGGGGAGGATGGGTGGGGCGGTAGGAATCTGTCACTAACTACTGCCTCTTACAGATATATCGTTACACAAGTTAGTAACTTGTGCATCTGAAAGAGACACGTTAGTGACAGATTCCTTACCTTAGAATAGATACCCCAGCAATACCAACCCCGGTGGTGGGTCTGCGAACAAAGATCAGACAAGGAAGTCCCGGAGGACAGAACGGCCAAAGAAGCCGTCCCTCCGGACCTGACTGTCAAGGCAGTAATGCTTTGTAAACGTGTGCAGCGAGGCCCACGTAGCTGCCTGACAGATAACCGGCAGCGGAACACCGCGGCCCAAGGCCGTGGTAGCAGCCGTTGCCCTGGTGGAATGGGCACGCAGCCCAACAGGAGGCTCCTTCTTGGCCAAAGAATAGCAGGTCTTGATGCACAAGGTAACCCAGCGGGAGACGGTCCTCTTGTGCACCGCCCGACCTTTTGGCGCCCACGTAGCCAACAAAGAGCTGGTCATCCACCCGGAAGTGTTTTGTGCGGTCAATATAGAAGGAGAGCGCACGTTTTGGGTCCAGACCGTGGAGCCTCTCTTCCTCTCTGGAAGGATGCGGAGGCGGAAAGAAGGTAGGCAAAGTGATGGTCTGCCCAATGTGGAAGGCAGTAACCACCTTTGGCAAGAAGGACGGACGCGTCCTAAGAAGAACCTTGTCTGGATGGACAGACAGAAAGGGAGGTTTGCATGATAGAGCCTGGAGCTCACTCACCCGCCGAGCGGAGGTGATGGCCACCAGAAAGGCTGTCTTCAGAGTCAGAAGAGGACAGTGATGTAGAGGCTCAAAGGGAGCGCACATTAAAAAGGTAAGAACCAATTTCAAGTCCCACTGAGGCATCACAAACGGAACAGGAGGGAAGAGGTGTGTAATGCCTTTTAAGAACCTGTTAACAACAGGGGACTTGAAAAGTGAGGGCTGATCAGGGAGCCTGAGGAAGGCCGAGATAGCACAGAGATAACCCTTGATGGTACACAGGGCAGAACCCTGTTGGGCCAGAGAAAGAAGGAACAGAAGGACCTCAGAAAGAGGGGCAGAAAGGGGGTTCACAGCCTTTGCTGTGCACCATGCCACAAATTTGTTCCACCTGCAGGCGTATACCACCTTAGTGGAGGGATGCCTGGCTGCCAGAATCACATCACAAACTTCGGGAGGCAAGTCGAAAGGAATCAACTGCCGCCGCTCAATCTCCACGCAAGCAGGTGGAGGCTGGACAGGTTCGGGTGGAGGACCGTCCCCTGCTGCTGCGACAGAAGATCCTCCCGAAGAGGCAGACGGATCGGGGATCTACGCTCATACTGAGTAGCTCGAGATACCAAACTCTTCGAGCCCAGTCCGGAGCCACAAGAATGACTTGGGCCCAGTCGTGCCGAATCTTCTTCAACACTCTGGGTAGAAGTGGTATAGGCGGAAAGGCGTACAACAGACCGCAACTCCACTCGCGACGAAAGCGTCGCCGGCCGAGTGCCGCCTTGGAAATTCCAACGCGCAGAACTGATGACATTGCGCGTTCTCTTCGGTGGCGAATAGATCTAACCAAGGCTCTCCCCACTGTAGAAAGAGTCCTTGCGCCACTTCCGAGTGAAGACGCCATTCGTGATCCATCATGCACCTGCAGCTGAGTTCGTCCGCCCTGGCGTTCAGGGAACCTGCCAGGTGTTGAACCATCAGGAACATGCCCTGATGTTCCAGCCATGTCCAGAGGCGCAGAGCCTCCTAACAAAGGGTCCACGACCCCACCCCGCCTTGTTTGTTGCAGTACCACATGGCGGTGGTGTTGTCTGTGAACACCTGCACTACCTTCCCTTTGACAGAGGGAAGGAATGCCTTGAGTGCAAGTTGGATCGCCCGGAGCTCCAGAAGGTTGATATGGAGCCGGGACTCCGCCCGGAGACCAGAGGCCTCTGATCTCCGCCTCTCCCATGTGACCGCCCCATCCCAGAAGGGACGCGTCCGTCACAACTGTGTGCTCTGGCTGGGGAAGGGAGAGGGATCTGCCCATGACCCATTGCCGGTCCGTGAGCCACCACTGCAACTGTTTTGCAGTCCCCTCCGAGATCTGGACGTGATCGGACAGGTTGCCCCGGTGCTGCGCCCACTGGAACTTCAGGTCCCACTGCAGAGCCCGCATATGCCATCTGGCATGATTGACCAGCAGGATGCAGGAGGCCATGAGGCCCAGCAGCCTCAGGGTCATCCGTACCGAAACCCAGGATAAAGGCTGAAAGATCGGAATCATAGCCTGAATATCCCGGACTCGCCGTTCGGGAGGATAGGCCCGAAACTGCGTCGTGTCCAGAACTGCTCCGATGAAAAGGAGCTGTGGAGAAGGAATCAGATGCGACTTCGGCACATTGATGGAGAACCCCAGCGAGTGCAGGAGTTCGGCCGTAGTCTGGAGGTGGGAGACGACTGCCTGGGACGAGCCCGCCTTCAGCAGCCAGTCGTCGAGGTAGGGGAAGACTGAAACCCCAGCTCGGCGCAGATGAGCTGCGACCACCGCCATCCCTTTCGTGAACACCCGAGGCGCACTGGTAAGGCCAAAGGGGAGCACGGTGAACTGAAAATGCTCGAGGCCTACCGTGAACCGTAGGTAACGCCGGTGGGCCGGCAGGACGGGGATGTGGAAATAAGCGTCCTGCAAGTCCAACGCTACCAACCAGTCTCCAGGGTCGAGGGCAGTCAAGACCTGAGCTAGGGTGAGCATCTTGAACTTCTCCTTCCGGAGGAAGCGATTGACGTTCCGGAGGTCCAAGATAGGACGCATGTCCTCCTTGTCCTTTTGGGCACCAGAAAGTAGTGGGAGTAGCAACCACGTCCTACTTCTGGGGTCGGAACATGTTCCGACGGCCCTCTTGGCCAAGAGGGCCGTGACTTCCTTCTGCAGAAGCACCAAGTGATCCCCTGACATGCGGTGGAATTGAGGTGGCATGGCTGGGGGTGGTCTCGAAGGGGAGGGAGTAGCCCCTTCGGACAATGTCCAAGACCCACCTGTCCGAGGTGATGGGACGCCAGTGGTGAAGGTGATGGCGGACCCTGCCCCCTACTGGCGTGCCGTGCACCTGAAAGGGAGGGACTAGGAGGGCTTGGAGGCCGCAGACGGGTTGGAGGTGGTGGCCTGACCCGCACGCTGGTTGCCCGAACCGCCACGGCGGTATCCACGTCCTCGGCCACGCGAAGGCGCTTGCTGCGCGGGCCGTTGGCCGGGCTGCTGACGTGACTGGGCGCCCCTCCCATGGCCACGAAAGGGGCGAAAAGCAGATGTGAGCGGAGGGCGCACAACAGCAAGGCCCAGGGACTTTGCAGTAGCCCGCGAGTCCTTGAAACGCTCCAGCGCATGGTCTGCTTTTGAACCAAAAAGACCGACTCCATCAAAGGGCATGTCCATGAGTGTATTCTGGACATCACCCGAAAAACCAGTGGTCCTCAGCCAGGCGTGGCGACGCAGCGCCACCGTCGTCGCAAGCGATCTGCCCAGCGAGTCGGCGGTATCAAGGCCACAACGTATGGTGTATTTAGCCGCATCTCGCCCTTCCGCAATGGCGCGGGTAAGCAGTGTCTGGACCTCCTCAGAACACTGCGGCAAAACAGTCGCCACCGAATCCCACAGGGAGTGGGTATATCGGCCCAAGAGGCAAGCGGTGTTGACGGACCGCAAGCCAGCACTGGAGGAAGAGAAAGCCTTCTTCCCAAAGTGGTCCAGGCGCTTGGATTCCCTATCCGGAGGGGCGGTAGGGAAGGCGGTTTGGGAGGCAGAGGCTTGGACAACCAAGCTCTCAGGGGTGGGGTGTTGGGAGAGAAACAGGAGGTCGCCCGGAGCAGGGCGATGGCGTCGGGCCACGTTCCTATCCACAGGAGCCCCTGTGGTGGGCTTGGACCAGGCACCCAAAAGAACGTCAGTGAGTGCATCATTGAACGGCAGCACAGTCTCCGAAGAGGAGGCCGCCGGCTGAAGCACTTCTGTCAGGAGGTTAGTCCTGACGGCCACCGTAGGCAACTGGAGATTCAAGGCTCCAGCAGCTCTACGCAACACCGTTGCAAAATTAGCCCCCTCCTCCGTAGCCACGGGAGGAGACAGCATGCCAGAGTCAGGGGAGGTGTCCAGACCACTGGCATCCCCAAGTTCCTCAACCCAGTCCGGGTCAAACTCGCACTGTTGTGTGAGAGGGTCCTCAGACCCCTCCCAGCTCTCCTGGTCCTCCTCAGGTTCATAATATGGAGGAGGAGGGACATTAGGGACCCAAGGTCTCATCGGCGCCGGAACCGGCGTCGGGCGGCATCGGTCCGGCTCCATGTCCGGAGCCGGAGAGAGCCGGGGAACGACGCCGTCCGGAGCCCCGGACGGCGTCAGGAACGGCACCGGGGACATCGGGCGTGGTTAGGTCAACCGCGGCGTCGATTGGGGTCGCGGCACCACCGGAGCCGGGATCGAGGCCGGGCCGGAGCCGAGGCCGGGATGAAGGCTGGTGGGACAGGCGACGCCGGGACCAGAGTCGACGGCGGCGCCGGAGCAACCCCATCAGGCCCGCGGGGCCCGAAGGCGCACGGAGGGACCTTGAGGCCCGAAGAGGCAGGCCATGGCCGACAGGAACTCCTGTACTTGGGCCAGAGTCGCCCCCGAACCCGGGAAGGACGGGTAATGCGGGGGTGACTCGACAGGCACGTCCGGGGCTGCGGGGGCGGGGACAGTGCCGAAAGGGGGCTCAGCCGAGTCGCGAGACCGGCGAGGCAAAGTCTTAGAGCGATGACGCCGGTTAAACTTCTTGTGCTTCGACTTAACGGAGGAGCGCGAAGACTTGGATTCCGACGACCTCTTCCGTGACTGGGGCTTGGTGCAGCGCGGAGCCGACTGCCGGACCTCGAGCAGCTTTCGAGACCGCTCTCGCAAAGCCTTCGGATGAAGTTTCCGGCAGTCAGGGAACGACTTCGTGTCGTGGTCTCGGCCGAGACAGAAGACACACTCGAGATGCGGGTCCGTGATGGACATCATGCGGGCACAGGCCTCGCAGGGCTTAAAGCCGGGCATCCCTACGACACCTTAGGAGTCGTGAAGACTCGTAGAAGAAAACAGTGAAAAAATTCACAAAAAAGAGTAGTCAAAAAGTGACTAGTGCACTGCTCTTCCCGGATCTGCGCTTACTGGCGCGGAAAAGAAGAACTGACGTCAGCGCGCAGGGGCGGCGTCTAAGTACTGCCCGCGACGTCATCCCGGCGATCACGACGACGGACGCGGAGCCGCACGACGCCGCCTACCGACGCGCAAGGGTACTGCTACGCAAAAACTTTCCGGATCCAGCCTGACGCCTGGGGATATTCTAAGGTAAGGAATCTGTCACTAACGTGTCTCTTTCAGATTCTAATATTTAGGGGCACCCCTGAACCTTGCTTCCTCAGATCCAGACAAGAAACAAGAAGAAAAGAAGGACCGAACAGCAGTGCAGCAGCTAACAAGAGAAAGACGCCCACTGACTTGGCCCCAGCCCCACCGGCCTGTCTCCCCCTCGAACCTGCTCCTGCGAAATCCCAGTGTGTCGTGCAGCCAGCAACCTCAAAAACCCCGGAGGACCTGCCTGCACTTCCAAAGACTGCTTCTCCCGTGAACACCGGATTTGTTCAACTGCAACCTCTGGCAGCAGCCGGAGACCGCGAATCCGCCCCACTCTGCACCAGCCGTCGACGGCCTGAGCTCGAGTGGGCAAACACCACGAGGAGGTCACCCCGGCGATCCTGAACCGAGATCCAGCGACCCCTGACCTGCCTCAAGCCTCCAGCAGACGCCTGCAGTCTAAATCCAGAAGGCCCCCCTAACCACGACCAGGCGCTGGTAAGAAGATCCGACCCCGAAAGGCACCCCTGCACCGGATGCCCCACGGCCTTGTGTGCCCAAACCAACAGTGCCTAACCAACCCCTAACTTCCCAACTTACCTCTCGAAGTGGTGGTCGCACCCAGAAGTCCTTTGTCTCCCTGCTTGCAGTGCTTTTGCAAACCGGAGGCTCTCCATTGGAAACAGGGCATCCGACGTCGAAACAGCACCCTGCACCGGACCGCCCTAGTGCCGCTGAGGGTGCACCTTTGGTGCTAATTTGTTTCCCCATTTGCCCTGAGCTAAAGTCCAAAAGCTTTGCTCCCACAACCCAGTGGCCTGCTTGCCAGCAGCCACCAACCGGAGGCCCCCTATCCCCCATTGGATAACATTGGGCCTCAACACTCTGCACCCGGCCGCCCTAGTGCCGCTGAGGGTGTAACAAGAGTGCATCACTGACCCTGGGGGACCCCTGAGTTTACCCCCAGAACCTCAACTCCCACTACCGAATACTTACCTAAAAACCGATAACCATATTTTCCTCCACAGGATAACATTGACACTTTTTCCTGAAAAAGTTTAAGTGTGGCGTTTTGAAACCTAAAGAAATTCTTTAAAATTGAACCATTTAACAAAAACGCTTTTACTCATCTGTTTACAGGAAATGTCCCAGTGCTGCATCTAGGTATACAGCACGGAGTAAGAAAAGTAATCCAAAAGTAACTTACCTGCTATTTTACTGAAAATCCCATTCAAGTCTATGTACTGTATTTACAAGTGATTGCATTTCTCTGAAACAATACTGTAAGTCAAACCATAGTACATATACAATTGCAATTGAACTGTTTTACAATCAGCATTTACTACTGTAAAGTATTTATTGCTTACCTGTGCCAGGCCTGCTTGGCTCTAGAAATAAAACTAAAAGAATATTTTTTATACAAAAACAATTGGTCTGAAGTTCAGTTCTTGAGTGTGTGAATTCATTTGCTGACTGAGTGTGTACAACAAATGCTTAACACGGTCCTCTGATACTGCCTTACTGCTCGACCACACTACCACAAATAGAGAGTAAGGTTCTATCTAACTTTGCCTCTGCCTACCTTTGGGGTTCCACTGGACTCTGCACACTATACCTCACTTTGGTTTAGTATATACAGAGCCAGCTTCCTACAGCCTTGCATGAGGTACGATTGCAATGCAGGATGCCATCATTCCCAGCAGCTGCATGAAGACTCTGGCTGGTAATGATTGGTTTGGTTGGAATTGTAATAGTGTGGCCTGAATATTGTGAATTCTGGTCACATTGAGAGTAGTGAGAGTGTTGAGGAAAGCTCCCAGATAAGATTGCACTTGTGCCAGACACAGGTGAGATTTTTGTGCATTTATTGTAAAACCTAACTGGTGAAGTGGGTGCACTGTTGTCCGAGTGTGTAGTATACATTTCTGGTAAGTACCCGCTTTGATAAGCCAGTCGTCCAGGTAAGGAACAGCAAAGAAAAAACATGTGAAGACAGCTACCACTGCGAGACATTTGGTGAACACTCTGGGGGCTGTGGTGACACCAAATGGAAGTTCCTTGAACTGGTAATGTTTGCCTGCTGTCACAAACCTAAGGTATTTGCGATGAGCGGGATGAATTGGAATATGAAAGTAGGCGTGATCTAGAGTAGACAAAGTCGCCCTGCTGCAAGAGAGGAAGTACTTGAAGAGTTACCATGTGAAAGTGCTCTGACAATATGTATTTGTTTAACTCAGATCTAGAATAGGTCTCAAGGAGCCGTCCTTTTTGGGAATGAGAAAGTAAAGGGAATAAACCCTTGACTCTTGGTACTGAAGTGGGACTGGTTCTATAGTCCCTTTGAGTAATAAAGATTGCACTTCTTGTTGAAGCAAGTGCTGATGGTCTGGTGATATTTTGTGAGATCGAGGAGGAATGTTTGGAGGATTGTTGATAAGCTCCAGGCAATAACCATGCTGGATAATTCCAAGCACCCATTTCTCTGTTCTTGATTTCAAATGGGGAGAAAGTGTTGAAGTCTTCCTCCGACAGGTGTGGAATAGTCGAAGGGAAGTGCTGGGAAGTCACTGTTTGCTTGAGGAAGGGGAAGTGCAAGGTCTGTTGTTTTTACCTCTACCCCTGGGACTGTTTCCCCTATAATCTCCTCTGAAAAATCCTCTTGTAAAAGAGGATTGGGAATTGCCTTTGTAAGAGTAAGTGTTCTGGTCAGTGCCTGCGGATTTGGACCCTCCCCTATAAAAAGAGCACCGAAAGGAACGAACATCTATTTGAGGGAGATTGCAGCGCTCCCATCGATTTTGCTACATCTATGTCCTTTCTCATTTTTCCTAGCGCTAGATCGACTTAAGGGCCAAAAAGATATTTTTTTTATCAAAGGGTATAGCCAGGATGGATTGTTGGACTTCAGGTTTGAACCCCGATATCCGCAACCATGCGTGTCGTCGTAGTAAGATGCTAGTATTTACTTCTCTAGCAGCGGTGTCAGCTGCATCTAGAGCGCATCTGATAGAGGCATTAGAAATTAGTTTGCCTTCTTGGACTAAATCCTAAGCCTTTGCCTTATGCTCCTCTGGGAGAATTCAAAGTAATTGTTCCATTTCGTCCCAGTGGGCTCTATCGTATCTTGCTAGTAAGCCCTGCGTTTTAGCAATACGCAATTGGTTAGCTGCTTGTGAAGCCACCCGTTTACCCGAAGCATCGATAAGCTTTGATTCTTTATCTGGGGGAGGGGTATCCCCAGATGCTTGAGCGTTAGCCCTCTTTCTAGCATTTGATACCACTAAAGAGTCAAGTGGTAACTGACCCTTAATAAAAATAGAACCTGTGGGGGAACATTTATATTTTGTATCTACTCTAGGAGTAAGGATTCTGGCACGGACAGGATATTTAAAAATATCGTCTGTGTGCCTTAACATACCCTTGCGCATAGGCGGTGTCTGACTGGGATCCTAGAGTGTCAAAGAGAAAATCTTCCTCTAAAGACTATTTATGTAGCTCCAACCCATGGTATTCTGCTGCTCTAGCAATAAGCTGCTGGTAAGACAGATCGTCATCAGGTGGAGATGGCCTAGCAGGATAAAGATCTGTGTCATGTGGAGGATCAGTTGTGTAGTCCGTCCAAGGATCTGGTAAATGTGCATCGTCCGGGTCACCTGTGTGAAAATGAGGTAGAGGAGACTGACTCGGTGTAATCTGTAGTGGATCAAGCTGTGGTGGAAAAGGAGGAGGCGGAGATGGAAGTGTATGGAAAGGACTAGTGCCTACACTTTTTTTCTTCAGAGGAATGTTGCATGGGCTATCATCCTTAGAAAGCTTGTGCTTAGATGGTGGTTTAGCAAGGATATGCCCTGTGTCAAGGTGAATATACAGTTTTTTCTGTTTTGGATCCAGTTTAGGAGGTACAGTGTCTATGTTTGGATCCGGTTGTGTGGTAGGCAAGTTTTTGCTTTTCGGCACCGAAGCTTTCGGAATCCAGCCAGAGTTTCCTTTCGGTGCCGAGGGTTTCGACTCTGAATGAGGTTTCTTGATTTTCGGTGTCAAAGGTTTCGGTTCAGAACCCATCTTGGATTTCAAGCTGGAAGATTTCAGCTCGGAAGTGGGAATTGGCCGACTCGGTCCCAAGCTGGAAGGCTTTTCAGAGAGTTTGTGCTGAGCCATGAGGCAGAGCGTTGGAAACCTCTTCTCTGTGCCGACCTTGGCTTTGAGGCAGATATGGTGCCAAAGTCTTAGATTTCTTAGGGATGGTGGGGGGGGAGGGAGAGAGAGGGAGGTGTCTTCGGTACTCACGTCCCCTTGTCCCTGTGGCAGATCGTCTTCGAGGTCGATCTGTAAGTCTGATCCGGAGTCAGAGGCTGAAGCCATCTCCTCCTCTGCCGCTGATACCTCTTCTTGTTCGGAGTCTTCACCGAAGAGGTCCGGTGTGACATCCAACTGCTGGCGCTGCATCTCTCGACGTCGAGCCAGACGATCACAGAGTTTTCTTCGACCTGAAGGATCGGCACGCGTCGCAGTCTTGCTCTTTGTGCTCGGGGGACAAGCACAAATTACACACCAGATGAGTCAGAACGCGGATACTTCGTGTGGCAAAGGGGACAGAATTTAAATGGAGTTCATTCCATCGACCAGGAGCCGAACGGACGCGGATGGGCTGAAGGCCGCCCGCAGATCTTCTGGTCGAAATGTCGGAGTTTCTTGAAATTCGGATCGAACCGCGGAAAGAGAAAACGCGTTCGAAAACAATACCGTCGAGGTAGAGAGAGTAGACACAGAGGGGGAACCAGAGGATCGATTCCGAAGCTGAGCGCAGCAATACCCGTCTAAACCCGATGGTGGAAAAAAACAATCTAACAATGGAGTCGATGCCCATGCGCACTATCACCGAAAGGAGGAGTCACCTACCTCGTGACCGGAAAGACTTCTTCGAACAAAAACAACTTGTAAACATTCTGACCCAACACTAGTTGGCAGGAGTATGCAAAGCATGTGATCTACAGCTCACATGCCTCGAACATACTTTTCACTTTCCAAAATAGACACTTAGAAACTTTTACACTGTCCAATGTTATCCTATGGGGAAAGGAAAATGCTACGTACCAGTACGCATCTGTTCTTGGCATGTAGAGCTGTATACTTTAGCATAGATCGCCATCTGGTGTTGGGCTCGGATGTTTGCACTTTGTTTTTGTTAGAAGAAGTGTTTGTAGTCACGAGATAGGCGACTCCTCCTTATGGTGATAGTGCGCATGGGCATCGACTCCATCTTCAGATTGTTTTTCGCCATAAAGGGTGATGATGAAGTTAGTAAGAGAATAGAAAAGGATGTCCATGTAATGTATCTAAATAAGATAATACTGCAACAGATAAAGGTATCCGGGGAGGTGGGTGGGCGTATACAACTCTACATGCCAAGAACAGATGCATACTGGTAAGTTGCATTTTCCGTTCGAGGCATATGAGCTGTAGATTGTATACTTTAGCATAGACTATACAGCAGTTTTCCTCCCTAGCGGTGGCAACCTGTATCTGTTGCAGTGGTCTGAAAAAGTGTTCTTAGTACAGCCTGGCCCACAGTAGCTTGTTGTTTTGCTTGTATATCTACACGATAGTGTTTAGTGAAACTATGTGGTGTAGACCAAGTTGCTGCTTTGCAAATGTCATCTAGGAGAATGTTCCCTAAGAATACCATAGAAGTCCCTAGTTTGCGTGTGGAATGAGCTCTAGGGGGAATAGTTAATGTGCGTTTAGCTTTAAGATAGCATATTTGGATGCATTTAACAATGCACCTTGCAATTCCTGTTTTTGAGATGGGATTGCCTTTGTGAGGTGGGGAGAAAGCTACAAAGTTGTTTTGTCTTTCTAAAGGGCTTAGTTCTTTCGATGTAGTAGAGTATCGCTCTTTTAACATCTAGCGTGTGGAGAGCGCGTTCTGCCACTGAGTCTGGTTGAGGGAAAAAAACTGGAAGTTCAACCGACTGATTAAGGTGGAAGGCAGATACTACTTTAGGCAGAAATTTTGGGTTAGGCCTAAGAACCACTTTACTATGGTGTATTTGTAAAAATGATTCTTGTATGGTTAATGTCTGGAGTTCACCAACTCTCCTAAGGGACGTGATAGCTACCAGGAAAGCTACTTTCCAAGTAAGGAACTGTAACTCGTATTTGTGTAGAGGTTCGAATGGGGGACCCATAAGTCTGGTAAGGACTATATTGAGATTCCATACAGGAGAAGGTGGAACTCTGGGTGGAATTATTCTTTTAAGTCCTTCCATAAACGCTTTGATAGCAGGTACTCTAAACAAAGACAAATGTTGTCTGTTTTGGAGGTAAGCAGCGATTGCAGCCAGATTAGCCGTATAGATGTGTATGCTAGGTTACATTGTTGTAGATGCAAAAGATAACAGATAACGATATTCATGCAGTCTGGCGGGAGATTGAGGTAGCCAAACTCTAGGACTTCAGGAGCCAGATCGCAAGATTGAGTTGATTGGGATCTGGATGCCTTATGTCTCCATGGTTCTGAGTGAGGAACTTGGGGGAGAGGTGCAGTTTTTGATGAGGCACTACTGAGAGTTCCAACAGGGTTGTGAACCATGGTTGGCGTGCCCATGTTGGAGCAACTAGGATCATTGTGAGGGAGTGTTGTTTGAGCTTCCGAACCACTAATGGAATAAGCGGGAGAGGCGGAAAAGCGTATGCAAATTTGCCTGACCAGTTCATCCATAGCACATTGCCTTTGGACAATGGGTGTGGGTATTTGGAGGCGAAGCTTGGGCATTTTGCGTTTTGGTGTGTGGCGAAGAGATCTATATGTGGATGACCCCACATGTGAAAGAATGGAAGGAGAACTTGAGGATGAAGTTCCCATTCGTGGATCGGTTGTGTTTGACGACTGAGCAGATCCGTGATCTGATTGTGTACTCCTGGGAGATGTTGCGCGAGGAGGTATATGTTTTGAGGAATAGCCCATCTCCATATGCTTTGCGCTAGTAGTGAAAGCTGAAGAGTGTGTCCCCCCGTTTTTGTATGTAGTACATTGCTGTCATGTCTGTACGTACCAAGACAGCTTTGCCTACAAGCAAGAGTTGAAAAGACTTTAGTGCTAGAAAGATCGCCAGTAACTCCAGGTGATTTATGTGGAGGAGTTTTTGTTGCTGGGTCCATATACCTTGAACAGTTTGGTTTTGGAGATGAGCTCCCCAGCCGGTGAGCGATGCGTCTGTTAGCACTATCTGTGGAACCGGGTTGAGGAACGGCCGCCCTTTGGACAGGTTTTGTGTGTTCCACCATTGCAGAGAGCGATGTGTGCGGCTGTCCACCAACACCAGATCTGACAACTGCCGTTGAGCCTGGTTCCACTGATGTGCCAAACATTCCTGTAATGGCCGCATCTGGAGTCTTGCATAAGGGACGATGAGGATGCAAGAGGCCATCATTCCGATTAACTGCATAAAGACTCGAGCTGGCAATGAGTGTTGAGGCTGAAATTGGGATATTAGAGCCTGCATGGTGCGGATCCTGACTGGATTGGGGTATGCTAGGGCTTTTGAGGTGTCCAGAGTGGCTCCTAGATACTGTTGTATTTTGGATGGTTGAAGGTGAGACTTGGTGAGGTTTACTGTGAATCCCAAGTCGTGAAGTAATTGGATGGTTGTGTGTGTGTGTTGTACACAAGTGTTGTGAGAATTGGCTTTTATGAGCCAGTCGTCCAAATAAGGAAACACGTGGATGTGTTGCCTTCGTAAGTGAGCTGCCACCACTGCGAGGCATTTGGTGAAGACTCTGGGTGCTTTGTTCACTCCGAATGGGAGGACTTTGAACTGATAGTGTTGACCGTCTACTATGAACCCGAGGTATTTTTTGTGAGAGGGATGAATAGGAATATGAAAGTAGGTGTCCTTTAAATCCAGAGTGGAGAGGAAGTCGCCTTGTTGAAGTAGTGGGAGCACCTGTTGGAGAGTGACCATGTGGAAGTGGTCTGATTGAATGTAGAGGTTTAGGGGTCTGAGGTCCAGTATTGGCCTGAGAGAGCCGTCCTTTTTTGGGATTAGAAAATAGAGCGAGTAAACCCCTGTGCGCTGATGATGTAAGGGGACTGGTTCTATTGCGTTTTTTTGTAAGAGAGAGAATCTCTTGTTTTAGAAGGGTCAAATGTTCCGTGGACATTGGACGGTGTTTGGGAGGGATGTGTGGGGGATTGGAGGTGAGTTCCAGGCAGTAACCATACTGGATAATTTGTCTCACCCACCTATCTGTGGTGAGGGAATTCCAGACAGGTAGGAACTGTGATAGACGTCCCCCGACAGGTGTGGAGTGGTCGGGGGGAAGTGGAGGGAAGTCACTGCTTGGTGGTAGGGGAGGTGCGGGTGTTGTTACCGCGTCCTCTTCCCTTATTGTTGTTGCCCCTGTATCCTCCCCTAAAATATCCTTTTGAAAAGGAACTTTGATTGGGGCTTTTAAAAGATGAGTAAGGTTGCTCTGATGTATTGGTTTTGGAGCCACCCCTATAAAAGGTGCGGCGAAAGGAACCTCTATGGGGAGGTGATTGCAAGGCCCCCATAGATTTTGCAGTCTCTACCTTTTTTCATCTTTTCTAAAGATGTGTCAAATGTAGGCCCAAAGAGATGTTCTTGGTCGAAAGGCTGATTAAGAATGCTGGTTTGCACCTCTTGTTTGAAACCGGATATCCGGAGCCAAGCGTGCCTGCGTAACAAAACGCACAAGTTACTAACTTGTGTAACGATGTATCTGTAAGAGACAGTAGTTAGTGACAGATTCCTTACCTTAGAATATCCCCAGGCGTCAGGCTGGATCCGGAAAGTTTTTGCGTAGCAGTACCCTTGCGCGTCGGTAGGCGGCGTCGTGCGGCTCCGCGTCCGTCGTCGGCATCGCCGGGATGACGTCGCGGGCAGTGCTCAGACGCCGCCCCTGCGCGCTGACGTCAGTTCTGTACACGACTTTCCGCGCCAGGAACGCATGAAGCCATGCAAGAAGCTGACATAGGTGTCTGAAAAATACTAGGGCCCTGAAAGGGATGTCCTTAACCCTGGAAATCAGTTCGCAGAACGGGGAGGATGGGTGGGCGGTAAGGAATCTGTCACTAACTACTGTCTCTTACAGATATATCGTTACACAAGTTAGTAACTTGTGCATCTAAAAGAGACACGTTAGTGACAGATTCCTTACCTTAGAATAGATACCCCAGCAATACCAACCCGGTGGTGGGTCTGCGAACAAAGATCAGACAAGGAAGTCCCGGAGGACAGAACGGCCAAAGAAGCCGTCCCTCCGGACCTGACTGTCAAGGCAGTAATGCTTTGTAAACGTGTGCAGCGAGGCCCACGTAGCTGCCTGACCGATATCCTGCAGCGGAACACCGCGGCCCAAAGCCGTGGTAGCAGCCGTTGCCCTGGTGGAATGGGCACGCAGCCCAACAGGAGGCTCCTTCTTAGCCAAAGAATAGCAGGCTTTGATACACAAGGTTACCCAGCGGGAGATGGTTCTCTTGTGCACCGCCCGACCTTTTTGGCACCCACGTAGCCAACAAAGAGCTGGTCATCCACCCGGAAGTGTTGTGTGCGGTCGATGTAAAGGAAAGCGCACGTTTTGGGTCCAGACGGTGGAGCCTCTCTTCCTCTCTGGAAGGATGCGGAGGCGGAAAGAAGGTGGGCAAAGTGATGGTCTGCCCAATGTGGAAGGCAGTAACCACCTTTGGCAAGAAGGACGGACGCGTCCTAAGAACAACCTTGTCTGGATGGACAGACAGAAAGGGAGGTTTACATGATAGAGCCTGGAGCTCACTCACCCGCCGAGCGGAGGTGATGGCCACCAGAAAGGCTGTCTTCAGAGTCAGAAGACGAAGAGGACAGTTATGTAGAGGCTCAAAGGGAGCGCACATAAGAAAGGTAAGAACCAAGTTCAAGTCCCACTGAGGCATCACAAACGGAACAGGAGGAAGAGGTGTGTAATGCCTTTTAGAAACCTGTTAACAACAGGGGACTTGAAAAGGGAGGGCTGATCAGGAAGGCCGAGATGGCACAAAGATAGCCCTTGATGGTACCCAGGGCAGAACCCTGTTGGGCTAGGGAAAGAAGGAACAGAAGAACCTCAGAAAGAGGGGCAGAAAGGGGATTCACAGCCTTTGCTGTGCACCATGCCACAAACTTGTTCCACCTGCAGGCGTATACCACTTTAGTGGAGGGACGCTTGGCTGCCAGCTCACATCACAAACTTCGGGAGGCAAGTCGAAAGGAATCAACTGCCGCCGCTCAATCTCCACGCAAGCAGGTGGAGGCTGGACAGGTTCGGGTGGAGGACCGTCCCCTGCTGCTGCGACAGAAGATCCTCCCGAAGAGGCAGACGGATCGGGGGATCTACGCTCATACTGAGTAGCTCGGGATACCAAACTCTTCGAGCCCAGTCCGGAGCCACAAGGATGACTTGGGCCCGGTCGTGCCGAATCTTCTTCAACACTCTGGGTAGAAGTGGTATAGGCGGAAAGGCGTACAAACAGACCGCAACTCCACTCGCGACGAAAAGCGTCGCCGAGCGAGTGCCGCCTTGGAAATTCCAACGCGCAGAACTGATGACATTGCGCGTTCTCTTCGGTGGCGAATAGATCTAACCAAGGCTCTCCCCACTATAGAAAGAGTCCTTGCGCCACTTCCGAGTGAAGACGCCATTCGTGATCCATCATGCACCTGCGGCTGCAGGTTCGTCCGCCCTGGCGTTCAGGGAACCTGCCAGGTGTTGAACCATCAGGAACATGCCCTGATGTTCCAGCCATGTCCAGAGGCGCAGAGCCTCCTGACAGAGGGTCCACGACCCCACCCCGCCTTGTTTGTTGCAGTACCACATGGCAGTGGTGTCTGTGAACACCTGCACTATCTTCCCTATGACAGAGGGAAGGAATGCCTTGAGTGCAAGTCGGATCGCCCGGAGCTCCAGAATGTTGATATGGAGCCGGGACTCCGCCGGAGACCAGAGGCCTCTGATCTCCGCCTCTCCCATGTGACCGCCCCATCCCAGAAGGGACGCGTCCGTCACAACTGTGTGCTCTGGCTGGGGAAGGGAGAGGGATCTGCCCATGACCCATTGCCGGTTCGAGAGCCACCACTGCAATTGTTTTGCAGTCCCCTCCGAGATCTGGACGTGATCGGACAGGTTGCCCTGGTGCTGCGCCCACTGGAACTTCAGGTCCCACTGCAGAGCCCGCATATGCCATCTGGCATGATTGACCAGCAGGATGCAGGAGGCCATGAGGCCCAGCAGCCTCAGGGTCATCCGTACCGAAACCCAGGATAAAGGCTGAAAGATGGGAATCATAGCCTGAATATCCCGGACTCGCCGTTCGGGAGGAGAGGCCCGAAACTGCGTCGTGTCCAGAACTGCTCCGATGAAAAGGAGCTGTGGAGAAGGAATCAGATGCGACTTCGGCACATTGATGGAGAACCCCAGCGAGTGCAGGAGTTCGGCCGTAGTCCGGAGGTGGGAGACGACTGCCTGGGACGAGCCCGCCTTCAGCAGCCAGTCGTCGAGGTAGGGGAAGACTGGAACCCCTGCCCGGCGCAGATGTCCCGAGCTGCGACCACCGCCATCACTTTCGTGAACACCCTAGGGGCACTTGTAAGGCCAAAGGGGGAGCACGGTGAATTGAAAATGCTCGAGGCCTACCGTGAACCGCAGGTAATGCCGGTGGGCCGGCAGGACGGGGATGTGAAAATAAGCGTCCTGCAAGTCCAACGCTACCAACCAGTCTCCAGGGTCGAGGGCAGTCAAGACCTGAGCTAGGGTGAGCATCTTGAACTTCTCCTTCCGGAGGAAGCGATTGACGTTCCGGAGGTCCAAGATAGGACGCATGTCCTCCTTGTCCTTTTTGGGCACCAGAAAGTAGTGGGAGTAGCAACCACGTCCTACTTCTGGGGTCGACGCCGGGGCAACCCCATCAGGGCCCGCGGGGCCCGAAGGCACACCGGAGGGAGCCTGAGGCCCGAAGAGGCGGGCCATGGCCGACAGGAATTTCTGTATTTCGGCCGGAGTCGCTCCCGAACCCGGAAAGGACTGGTAATGCGGGGCGGCTCCATAGGCATGTCCGGGGCGGCGGGGACAGTGCCAACTGGGGCCTCAGCCGAGTCGCGAGACCGGCGAGGCGAAGTCTTAGAGCGATGACTTAGAGCTTCTTAGACTTTTTGTGCTTCGACTTACCCGAGGAGCGCGAAGACTTGGACTCCGACGACCGGCCCCTCGACCTCTCCCGGGACCGGGGCTTGGTGCGGCGCGGAGCCGACTGCCGGACCTCGAGTAGCTTTCGAGACCGCTCTCGCAAAGCCTTCGGGTGAAGTTTCCGGCAGTCAGGGCACGACTTTGTGTCGTGGTCTCGGCCGAGACAGAAGAGACACTCTAGATGCGGGTCTGTGATCAACATCATTCGACCACAGGCGTCGCATGGCTTGAAGCCGGGCATCCCTACGACACCTAGGAGTCGATCGTAAAGAAACAGTGAAAAAATTCACAAAAAAGTTAGTCTAAAATTGACTAGGGCACTGCTCTTCCCGGATCTGCGCTTACTGGTGCGGAAAAAGAAGAACTGACGTCAGCGCGCAGGGGCGGTGTCTAAGTACTGCCCGCGACGTCATCCCGGCGATCACGACGCCGACGACGGACGCGGAGCCGCACGACGCCGCCTACCGACGCGCAAGGGTACTGCTACGCAAAAACTTTCCGGATCCAGCCTGACGCCTGGGGATATTCTAAGGTAAGGAATCTGTCACTAACGTGTCTTTTTCAGATGCTGGTATTAACGGCACGAGATGCGGTATCAGCGGCATCAAGAGCACATTTAATGGATGTATTTGTAATTAATTTACCTTCTTGTATTAGGTCATTTGCCTTGTCCTTATATTTGTCAGGGAGATGCTGGATAAGCTTCTCCAGCTCATCATAGTGAGCCCTGTCATATCTTGCCAGCAAAGCTTGGCTGTTGGAAATTCTCCAATAATTTGCAGCTTGTGACGCGATACGTTTTCCGGATGCGTCTAAAAGTTTTGATTCCTTGTCAGGAGGTGGGGCGTCGCCTGTGGTTTGGGAATTGGCCCTTTTACGTGCATTAGACACCACAAGGGAGTCTAAAGGGACCTGACCCTTGATGTATATTGGGTCGTTAGGAGCTGCCTTATATTTTTTATCTATTCTAGGGTTAAGAACCCTGGCCCTGACGGGGTCTTTAAATACTTCTGGTGCATGTTTAAGTAAGCCCTTCAACATTGGTAGGGTGTGTGTGGATTTTTGTGGCTGAGCGAAAGTTTCTAGTAGGAAGTCCTCCTCTAGGGGTTCTGAGTGTAACTGAACCCCGTGATATTGTGCAGATCTGGTGATTAGTTGCGCAAACCCCACATTGTCATCTGGGGGGATGGGCGAGAGGGATATAGGTCCGGGTCATTTTGTAGATCCGGATCAGTATTATAATCCTGCCAGGGATCTGGATCTTGTTGGATGGTATTTGCGTCATCATCCCCTTGTGGATTTGTGTTCCCATCCCTATCTCCATCCTCACCCCCATAATCACTATCCTCATCTAGTGGTGGAGGTGAAAGTGAGGGTTGTGGGGAATGTACTGGAGAAATTAATAGATTGGGATCAGTAGGAGGAAGAGAGGGTGGGGGAGGTGGAAGAGGCGGAGAGGTATTAGTGCCTATATTTCTTTTTTAGGAGGAACTGGAGAATCTTGTGAATAGTTCGGTTTCCTTTTTGGTGTGGAAGTAATATATCCAGTCTGGGTCAATATGTATTGTTTTCTGCTTTGGATCTGGAAGATCTGGTACAGAAGGGTGTTTGGGTCCAGTGTCTTTTTTCAGAGCGGAAGATTTATGGTCTGTATGTTCCTTTGCCTTATGAGGGGTTTTATCCTGTTTAGGCTTAGGAGTTTTCGGTTCGGGGACGTTTTTCGGCTCCGAAGACTTCGGTTTAAGCTGTTTCGGTTTCGAAGGCTTGGTTTTTGACTGCTTCGGCTCCGAAGGCTTATCTTTTGGCTGTTTCGGCGCCGAAGATATTTTTGGCGCCGGTGGTGGCACATTTATGTGTTTGGGCTTCGGTGCTTAAGGTGTTTTCTCGGTACCGGAGTGGGGTTGGCTCGAGCCCGAGCCGGAAGGCTCGTCTTTCGATTTCATTGCCGGGCCGGAGGGCGGGGCGTCTGAAATATTTGGCCGGTGTGGACCTAGGCCCGAGTGCGAAGGGGTTACCGGAGCCTCTTGAGTGGGAGTGGGTAGGACAGGGGTCTCGGTACTCACGGACCACTGAGCTGGAGTGACTGCGTCATCAACGGAGTCATCGGCCTCGGAGACTGAGATCTGTTCTTCCTCGGCTCCTTGTTCTGGAAGGGTATCGGGACCTGGTTCAAAGATGTCCGGAATCGAAGCGCTTCCCCGGGACATTTCGTGGCGTCGGGCCCGACGATCACGAATGGTTTTCTTGGACCTGAAAGATGAACAGGCCTCGCAGGTGTTCTCTTTGTGCTCCGGAGAGAGGCACAGATTACACACCTCGTGTAGGAACTTAGCACCACACTGGGGACATTTTTTAAAGGGAGTCCATTCAATCGACGTCCAACGTGGTGGGCGCGGGTAGGCCCAACGGCCCGCGTCGAAGTCTAGGACGAGAAGCTTGATTGTAGAAGATGCGCGTCGAAAGGGAAACGCGATCGAGACAATACCGTCGAGCGGTGAGTGATTGCGCGTCGTAGGGGGTTTCGATAACGACACCGACCCGGAGCGCAGCAATTCACATCCGAACCAGATGGCAGAAAAAAACAATCTGAAGATGGAGTCGATGCCCATGCGCACTATCACCATAAGGAGGAGTCACCTATCTCGTGACTACAAACACTTCTTCGAACAAAAACAAAGTGCAAACATCCGAGCCCAACACCAGATGGCGATCTATGCTAAAGTATGCAATCTACAGCTCATATGCCTCAAACACAATATTGCGGTTAACCAGATGAGTATCTAACTTTCTATTTCAGTTTTCCGAGCCAAAAGTCAGCAAGGGCCAGAGGTCAGGTAAGTACCAAGACTGCACCACCAGCGGTATGGGGCAGCTGGGTGCAGAGGTCAAAATCTGAGATAGACCCAATGCTTTTCAATGGAGACACTGAATTGCCACACTGCTTGCAGGTAAGTAAATCTGTTGTGGGGCCAAGCTTTTGGGTTTAGCACAAGCACGGGGGGGGGCACAAAGAAGCACAAAGCATGCAGCACCAAACATACACCGCCACAGAGTCGGGCGGGTGCAGAGTGCAAATTCGACGTCAGGCGCCCAATGCTTTTGAAGGAGGATTTTCCTGACGGCAAAGAGACTGCAGGCGTGGCACCAGAGGTTGCAGGAGGATGTCAACGACATCAGAGGTAAGTTGGGATGAAGGGGGTCGTAGGGGCACCGTCGGTTCAGCTTACCAAGGCCCAGGGGGTGTCAGGTGCGCCTTTGGATGTCAGAATCTTCTTACCGGAGCCGGTCGTGGGAGGCTCTGGATTCACACTGCAGACGTCGTGGTGGAGGGCAGGAGAGGTCAGCCAATGCTGGACCCGAGGTCAGGATTGCCAGGGACACTTCACTGCACAGGTGAGCCACTCATACTTGGGCCGGGGGCGTCGGGTGCAGAGTGGCTGGAGACACGGATCCGCCATCTTTGGAGTCTGTTTATTCTAGAGAGGTCCGCTGTCCTCTGGAGACTGGAGTCTTTATTGAAGGCAACAGTCCTCCCAGGGGTTTTGGAGGTTGCGCTGCAAGACAGGTCGCAGGTTTCGTCGAAGCTGGAGACAGGCCAGTAGGGCTGGGGGCAAGGCAGCTTTCTTCTGCTGCAGGGTGTCTTCCTTCTTAGGTTGTTGCAGATCTGGGGTCCAGGTCTGGGGGAGCCACCTAAATACAAAATTTAGGGGGCGTAGTAGATAGGGTCAATGGGTACCTCACCTGGGGTGACTAAACCCTCTATCATGCCACCCTCCTGGGGGAAGGGGCATAGACCTAGCCCTGATTGAAGGAATCCCCCATCCTCAAGATGGCAGGGACTGAAAAGTGTGCTTCACCTCGCTTCCCCCCACCTTAGGGGTGGGGTTGGCAGAGGTGGGCACACCTATCTTTTTGAATTTTCCCACCGGGTTTCCCGCTCAAAGTAGGGGTGTAAACCAAGGGGCTGCCATCTGCTGCTAGCAGCAGAAGCTGGGGGTCGCATTACAGAGGCAGCAGGCCTTTGAAGCTTCTCTCTTCGAGCACCGGCCCATCCTGGCGGAGGAGGCATGACACCTCGCTGCCCAGGATGTGCACCGTTTCTGGTCCCAGAGAGCAGGAGCTCACCACCCAGGGGTCCAGAAACATGTCTGGTGCTGGCTGGCTGCCTACAGCCGGTCAGAGACCACAACAGGGTTGGTATGTTTTCAGGAGGCACCTCTGAGGTGCCCTCTGAGTACATGTTTTAGTAAATCTCACACTGGCATCAGTGTGGTTTTCTTACAAGGAGCTGTTTAGTACCAAACACTCCTGGGTTCAGTGAAGCCATCGTAGTGTTGTGGAATTCGACTTGTCAAGTTCTCAGCCCATATACTCTCTATGGCTTCCCTGGCACTTACAATATTAAGGAACAGACCCCAATACTGTAGGGGCATATATGCTCACGCACATATGCCCACACCGGGGATATAGCGCACCCTGCCTTATGGCTGGTAGGGCCTGCTAGGGGGATTACTTACCTATATCTTAGGCAGTGCTGTAGGAAGCTGGCTCGTTATATACTACACCAAAATGAGATAGTGTGCACAGAATCCAGTGGATCCCCAAAGGCAGGCAGAGGTTAAAGTAGATAGTACCTTACTCTCTATTTGTGGTATTGTGGGGGAGCAGTAAGGCCTTATCAGAGGGTAGTGTTAAGCATTTATTGTACACACACAGGCAAGAAATGATTTCACACACTCAAGGACTGAACTCTGACCAATTTGTTTTGTATAAAAATATAATTTAGTTGTATTTATTTTCTAGAACCAAGCCAGGCCTGGTACAGGTAAGTGAAATGATACTTTGCAGAAACAATACAGTTGTATGTACTTGGTTTTGGTTACAGGTAAATCACTTGTAAGGTAACAGTTGAAAATACTGTACATATACTTTATAATGGTTTTGGGAGTATTGGCTGTATTACTTTGCAGGTTACTTTTCTTACAGTGTGGTATACCTGGATACCTCACTGGGACAATTCCTGAATAAAGGTAAGTATATGCAGCTTTGTTATTAGAACATACTTTTTTATAGCTTTATTTGTTGAATTTTCGGAACAGTTCACAGCAGTTCCTTACATCATGGTAGCACAAATACATTGTAAAGGGAGAGCCCATACAGCATATGTCATTTATACAGTATAAGATTTTCTGTCATCGGCTTATACTCAATAGTGCTCCGCTCAGGTCGTGCCATTATGTCAGTGCTCCATGCCCCAAATGTGATACATCAGAAGTACACCATTCCCATAGAGCAATAATCTCAATGTCTAATGTTTCTCATTTCTGCGACATCTGGCTGTTTGCCTCCCGAGTAGTCCATTTTAGTCTATTTTTCAGTTATATCCATGGCAATCCATTTCCACGATAGGGGAGGGGGAGCAGAGGGCACAGGGCAGTGAGCAATTCATACATTTTCAATCTGCGCGTGCACGTAGGTATTCCAGCAATGGATCCCAAATATCTCTACGCCGTGACGAGGGTGGCAATAGCTCAGCATACGTGGTGAGCTGATCCTTACAAAATATCAGATTAATCCATTCTTTAAATTTGGGGGCACGTCCCCGACCCCATCTACATGCCACCCGCCTTTTGGCCAATAGCAAGCATAACACTGTGAATTTCTTGTGCAGTGGAGGTAGTTCTTCTGTGTATCCCAATAACGTGATAATGGGCGATAGTGGAATTAGAGTGCCTATCATTTCAGATATCGCCTCAAGTACCTCCCTCCAGTATTTCTGTATCACTTCACACTGCCAGGCCCAGTGCAGAAACCCATCGCCTTCGCACCGGCATCTCTCGCAACGGCTGTCCTCCCTAAGTTTATAGCTGTGCTGGGGTGTAGTAAGCTCGGTGAATGAATTTGTAACGTATGATCCGTAGGCGACTACTCGCTGTGATAGCTCCAGTTTGTGTTATTAGAACATACTTAAAAGATTTCTCATAGAATTTCCAAATCCACACTTAGAAGTTTTCTCAGAAAAGCAGTCAATACAATCCTATGGGAGGAAATGGAGTTATCAGTTAACAGGTAAGTACTTTGTTGTGGGAGTTGGTTTTCTGGGGTTAGAACCAGGGTTCCCCCAGGGTCAAGGATGCACCCTCAGCGCCAGTAGGGTGGCTGGGTGCAGAGTGCTGAGGCCCAATGTTATCCAAAGGGGATAGGGGGGCCTCCGGTTGGTGGCTGCTCACGAGCAGGCCACATGGTTGAGGAAGCAAAGCTCCTGGACTTAAGCTCAGGGGAAAGGGGGGTTCAAGTTAGCACTCAAGGTACACCCACTACGGCACTAGGGCAGCCGGGTGCAGTATGCGGTTTTGGCATTGGTTTGCAAACACACTGCAGGCTCGCGGACGAAGATCTTCTGGAGGCGACCACCACTTGAAGAGGTGGGGGCCAGTTGCTGGGAGCAGCAAATGGCTTGGGTAGCTCACAAAGGCGGCAAAGCCTTTGTAGCTTCCCCTTCGTGGACCCTGCCCATCCTTGGGGGAGGAGGCCTGGCACCTCGACCCAGGATGTGCTTAGTTTCAGGACCCAGAGAGCTGCAGGCTCTCGACCCTAGGGTCCAGAAACATGTCTGGTGGTGGCAGCTGGTGAGCAGCCACTCAGCCAGGACACTAGATTTAGGTCGTTTTTCTCTAGGTATACAGAGGTTGCAGACTTTGTGGGGGTCTTTCGGTGCAAACATATGGTGGCACTTGGGGCAAAATATAAAGGGAGTGTTCTCTATTTGCTTCCACAATTCCAGCACCTTAGATACACATTTTTCAACCTCGAAATCGCCATCTCTACGAGGCACACCTACTTCTACTCTGTGGTTATCAGTCATCCCTCGAATTGTCATCAATGATCCTGGAGCTCCGGTTTTTCTACTTTCAGACCCAACAGCAGAAAAAAGAATCGAAATATTCATGATCCAACCACTAGATGGCGGAGTAAAGTACATGTGAATCCAGAAAAGATTTATATTGCAAAAGCTTATTTACTGTGACCCAGACTGCTTTTGGCCAATTAAAAAGGACTACATTGTTCCAGAAAATGATATTTATCTTCTAAAACAATGTGACCCACTCTTTGAAGGGACAAAGTATTATTGGCATACCTCCAATACATAAAAAGATGACAATTGGGTGATTTTACGACTATGAGAATATGATAAATAGAAAGAAAAAAATAAGGATGGATTGTGAACCTTTGCAAGAAGACAATTCAAAGGTGAATACAAGAAATGAAAGTGTATACATGAATTTAAGGATGGACATGAAATAAAGACCTGTCCAAACAAGGATGCAGTGTGCCCTAATGAAGAAATTGGATGAGGTTCCGAAAGCCAGCCAATTCAGTGTCAAATCTGGAAACTGACATTCTTGCAGAGGAAGGGGATATATTCACCTAGTCGCTCTTTACAATTTGTTCAGAATCAAGGAATGTCCATACTCATTACACTTATGTACACCAAAAGATATTAAAGAGGAGCAGTCACTATGTTTAAAAATTATGCATTTGGAAACCCACTATCAACAGGACTTTTGTTTATTTTTCCCAACAACTTCTGAAGTTTCTGAAAAATCGATCAGTCCAATATCAAAAGCAGACTGTTCAGAAAAAAAGGCCCAAGTTGCTAAATTGTACATCATGTCTGGAGAAACAGCAGAATAGGTTCACACAATGAGCATCACTTCCGCCCTGTTGACATTACAAGGATGCCCTGGAGTGAAACCCTCAGGAATTTACACTTGTGGAAAACTTTAAAGTCCTCACAAGTGGATAGACCAAAGAAAAAGGTGGAAGCATGACCGGCAATGAAAAAATGACATGAACTCACAGTCAACACCTGGCTTCATATGCTTTTAAAGGCTTGCATTTCCTGATCTTGGTCAAAAGGCAGCACTATTCCGATACTTGGGTAATATGAAGGAGGCAAATGAATCAGCAAGTCATTCATCTTATACTAAAACCCTGAAAGGCAGTCCTACCAGTTTCAAATAGTTTCGTGCCTTACAGCCCCACAAATCAGTAGATGTTTGCTTAAAGAACAAATTCTCAAAATATTTCGTCCCCGGTTTCAAACCCAACATACCTGTACACAAATGGCGCAGTCAATCCTGCGGTTTAGTATGCGTTTTGAATCTACTATAGGAGAGCCTGCAGTAGCATTTATTTGCTAAAAATTGCGAACTCTCTGAAAATAGTAAATGGTAATTCACCTACACTTTAACTATTGGCTTCAAAGCACTTCATGCTTAGTTCAGTTAGAAATTTCACCTCATCTTTAGAGCAAGAGCTTCTCCACGGATCATCCTATAGAATTCTGATATTACCATGGTTCACAATCATTCTGAAAAAGCTCCTGAGCGGAGCAGACAAAACGTCTGCTTCATAACTATTCTAGTAAGTATCCTCCACACGTATCTTGCCACGAACGCCTTTTAGATCCCTCCGGAGTGAGGTCATACCAGCACTTGAGCTCCTTGCCTGCGATAAGCATTTAAGCAGTGTTCTTCCAATCACTCCGGCGAAAGGATCTCTGTGTACCATTCTTCAGATATCTCCTATAGTAGCTCCCAATAGTACTGTAATAGTTCTTTCCAAAAAGAAAAGAAAAAAAAGGAAATCAAAAAATCTGTTGACTGCTTTTCCACAAATCTTCCAATATACGATATGCTCGAAGTCCCAAGACACACATATTATATATATATATATATAAAAACTCAACTCAAAAAATATCCTCAAGCATCATTTAAAACGCCAGCTTCAATCACTTAAAATTTGTTCACAAAAGCAGCCATCTTAAAGTTGTTCCTTAGCTCTTCCAAATTGGACTGAATGTTACTGCAGGTGCCTTTTGAAAGCAGTGACCCACTAGAATGCCAAGCCTCAAAAGCATTGAAGATTTTGTCACATGGTGTCCAGGCAGTGCGCCAAGCTGCAACCCAACTAGCATAGGATAAAGCAGAACCAAGATCATGTGTCGATTTAAAGTGCCAGAGAAAAATGACATGAACTGCAAAATTAAACAGTAGAAAGAGAATGCAGTATAAAGTGTGGCAAAGCAAAGTGCAATCATCTAATGACCACCAGTGCAGGAAGGTGTGTGACCGAGTATAATCACCCAAGATAAGCTCACATCACTGGGGGACCACCAGTGCAGGAAGGTGTGTGACCGAGTATAATCACCCAAGATAAGCTCACATCATCACTGGGGGTGGGGAAGGAGGGTGACATAGGAAGAACTGTAATTGGCTGATTCCCTGTCAAGTGATACCTCCTATGAAAATGAGAAACAAACTTCTGAATGGAATATAGATACATAGTGTGTCAGGTCTTTTGGGTGTTACCTGCATTAAGAATCTCAGTGGTTTCAAAAGATGCAAAGTAACCACTGATGCATGTCAAATAGATCTGCAAGGACATTAACCAGCATATGAGAGCCATCAAAGGGGTTACTGCCTCGATATTAGTCTGCACTTTTTCCAGGAGTATAGTAAAAACAACAATTCTTGCCTCTTCAAATACACTTTATATAATTAGGAAAAACCCTCTGCTTCTTTTTAGTGTTTATTTACACTGCTGTTTAATATGTGTAACTGAGGATTCACAGTCTGATGGAATGATTCAAACATTTTAATCTATGAAAGATCCTATCTCTTTCTCATCCGCTGTCCATCTTTTTCATCCCCTTCTACCTCCAGGGTCCTGCCATAATGTTGTGCCAGGGAAACAACTGTTGCTATTAAAAACACACAAAATAGCCAACAAGACCAATGATGAAAAATTTGCTGTAAGGCAGTCTTAGATCGCAAACCAGGAATAAAATAAATAAATAATAAAAACAAGCACCATGGGATGCCACATTCTGACACTACATATAACAAAGAAGGCGCCACAATGTAAGTAGAGCAGACCGAGCCAGGAAGAGGGAAAACCCAGAACCAAGTGTGGTAGCCCCAAAACAGCAGGATCAGTGCCCTATTCCAAAACAGAGGGACAATCTGCCCAATGGGCTCGGTACACCAGTAAAAAGCTGGAAGAAGTTAAAAGATAGGGAACAGTCAGCTCATCACATTGGTTGGGACCCACAAAGCCAAGGAAGGTAACAAGCTCAGATTATGACAAACAACAACCATGGCACACAAATACATCCTTGAGCCATGACTCATGATACTATACCCAACATCTTTCCAATCACTTACACTCCATAAGAGCACTTAAAAGTCTGATGCAAATCTAAGCACTTTGCAGCTTTATCAGAGATATTAACAGCTCCACAAATGCTGCAATACAATACATAGCAATGACAAGACCAGTCCACCACAGACCCCCAGAAAACTGGCCAAACTAGGTAGAAAAGACTGTAGAATAAGTTACTTACATTTGGTAATGCTCTTTCTGGTGGATACTCTAACTGTAGAATCCTCTTCTTGTGAATACCCTCAGGTGCCAGCCAGGATTCTAAGCAATGTGTTTTAGAAATCCATTGCGTGTTGGTAGGTGACTTTGTGTCAACTCCGTCCAGTCCGTGACAGCCACATGAACACCCCTGCATGTGGACGCCAGTTTCTTTTTGAGCTCTACCTGCACCACTGGACGAGGAGTCACTGGTGTGCAGATCTCTAAATTGGGACCCTTGTAAGATGTAGAAAAGAGTCCATTACAGAGAATGGGGAGTATCGGTGAAGAATCTGCAGTTACTGTATCCAGCAGAAAGAGCATTACCAAAGGTCACTTGTTCTTCCGATGGATAAGTCTAACCGCAGATTACTCACCTGGTGAATAGATACCAAAGCAATACCTCTTAATGTGGTGGGTCTTTGGATGGCTCATTCCAAAATGCCCTGCAGGACTGAATGGTTAAAGTGTCTCTTTCGACCTACCCATTTACAGTTAAAATAACAGTACTAACAAGACAGATGTTAACTGTACCACTATAGAATTTGTTTGATTTTTTTACTTTAAAAAAAAAAAAAAAAAGTGTTGTCCCATATAATAGGAACAAGAACGACCCACCAAGAGAACATAATACAATGCACCAGGACCAAAGAAAACAGTCAAACATTACTATGATAATGCAATCTAGACCACTCCCTGTTCATTATGATGTTTTTACTACGTTGTTTATATGAAGAAGAGAAAAAGAAGCCAAGGAACCATTACTCCCAAAACGTGATTTTCCCACATGGTTGTATTAAAAATGTGATTTAAGTGATGATAGTGATAAAAAGAAGAAAAAAGAGGAAGACAAAAGAACAACTGATCTGTCCGGTTTCCAGTCATCGATATTCACCAGAGATAGAATAAGCCTCTTATTCTGAGATGAACTCGCTTTGGTGGGTATTGGAGTTCTCCTCATATGGGGCATCTACCACTCTTTGAGCTCCACCTACCAGGAGGGTTCATTTGGACATTTCGTCCACACATGGATCACGGTTTTTATTACATATTATTCTTTCCTTTAAACCAGGGGTAGATATTTTTATCTTCCTCTTATGGGTTACTTTAATATCTTTTTTGTCTTCCTATTTTTTCTTCTTTTTATCACCATCATCACTTAAATCACATTTTTAATACAACCTTATGGGAAAATCACAGTTTGGGAGTAATGTTTCCTTGGTTGAGGCACTTCTCGCTCCTTGGCTTCTTTTTCTCTTCTTCATATAAACAACGTAGTAAAAACATCATAATGAACAGGGAGTGGTCTAGATTGCATTATCATAGTAATGTTTATGACTGTTTTCTTTGGTCCCGGTGCATTTGTATTATGTTGTCTTAGTGGGTCGTTCTTGTTCCTATTATATGGGACAACACTGTTTTAATAAAAATGTTTAAAAAAATCTAAAAAGTTCTATGCGGTACAGTTGGCATCTGTCTTGTTAGTACTGTCATTTTAACTGTTTGTCAGTTGGATTGTGAGTAAAAGTTTAATTTTTATTTATTTATGTATGTATATATCTGTTATTCTACAGCCCTGAAGCACAAGTTACTAACTTGTGTAACGATATATCTGTAAGAGACCGTAGTTAGTGACAGATTCCTTACCTTAGAATATCCCCAGGCGTCAGGCTGGATCCGGAAAGTTTTTTGCGTAGCAGTACCCTTGCGCGTCGGTAGGCGGCGTCGTGCGGCTCCGCGTCCGTCGTCGGCGTCGTGATCGCCGGGATGACGTCGCGGGCAGTACTTAGGCGCCGCCCCTGCGCGCTGGCGTCAGTTCTGTATACGACTTTCCGCGCCAGGAACGCAGAGCCATGCAAGAAGCTGACATAGGTGTCTGAAAAATACTAGGGCCCTGAAAGGGATGTCCTTAACCCTAGAAATCAGTTCGCAGAACGGGGGAGGATGGGTGGGGCGGTAAGGAATCTGTCACTAACTACTGTCTCTTACAGATATATCGTTACACAAGTTAGTAACTTGTGCATCTGAAAGAGACACGTTAGTGACAGATTCCTTACCTTAGAATAGATACCCCAGCAATACCAACCCCGGTGGTGGGTCTGCGAACAAAGATCAGACAAGGAAGTCCTGGAGGACAGAACGGCCAAAGAAGCCGTCCCTCCGGACCTGACTGTCAAGGCAGTAATGCTTTGTAAACGTGTGCAGCGAGGCCCACGTAGCTGCCTGACAGATAACCGGCAGCGGAACACCGCGGCCCAAGGCCGTGGTAGCAGCCGTTGCCCTGGTGGAATGGGCACGCAGCCCAACAGGAGGCTCCTTTTTAGCCAAAGAATAGCAGGTCTTGATGCACAAGGTAACCCAGCGGGAGATGGTCCTCTTGTGCACCGCCCGACCTTTTTGGCGCCCACGTAGCCAACAAAGAGCTGGTCATCCACCCGGAAGTGTTTTGTGCGGTCAATATAGAAAGAGAGCGCACGTTTTGGGTCCAGACGGTGGAGCCTCTCTTCCTCTCTGGAAGGATGCGGAGGCGGAAAGAAGGTGGGCAAAGTGATGGTCTGCCCAATGTGGAAAGCAGTAACCACCTTTGGCAAGAAGGACGGACGCGTCCGAAGAACAACCTTGTCTGGATGAACAGACAGAAAGGGAGGTTTGCAAGATAGAGCCTGGAGCTCACTCACCCGCCGAGCGGAGGTGATGGCCACCAGAAAGGCTGTCTTCAGAGTCAGAAGACGAAGAGGACAGTTATGTAGAAGCTCAAAGGGAGCGCACATTAAAGGTAAGAACCAAGTTCAAGTCCCACTGAGGCATCACAAACGGAACAGGAGGGAAGAGGTGAGTAATGCCTTTTAAGAACCTGTTAACAACAGGGGACTTGAAAAGGGAGGGCTGATCAGGGAGCCTGAGGAAGGCCGAGATAGCACAAAGATAACCCTTGATGGTACCCAGGGCAGAACCCTGTTGGGCCAGAGAGAGAAGGAACAGAAGGACCTCAGAAAGAGGGGCAGAAAGGGGATTCACAGCCTTTGCTGTGCACTGCATGCCACAAATTTGTTCCACCTGCAGGCGTATACCACCTTAGTGGAGGGACGCCTGGCTGCCAGAATCACATCACAAACTTCGGGAGGCAAGTCGAAAGGAATCAACTGCCGCCGCTCAGTCTCCACGCAAGCAGGTGTAGACTGGACAGGTTCGGGTGGAGGACCGTCCCCTGCTGCTGCGACAGAAGATCCTCCCGAAGAGGCAGACGGATCGGGGGATCTACGCTCATATTGAGTAGCTCGGGATACCAAACTCTTCGAGCCCAGTCCGGAGCCACAAGAATGACTTGGGCCCGGTCGTGCCGAATCTTCTTCAACACTCTGGGTAGAAGTGATATAGGCGGAAAGGCGTACAATAGACCGCAACTCCACTCGTGACGAGCGTCGCCGAGCGAGTGCCGCCTTGGAAATTCCAACGCGCAGAACTGATGACATTGCGCGTTCTCTTCGGTGGCGAATAGATCTAACCAAGGCTCTCCCCACTGTAGAAAGAGTCCTTGCGCCACTTCCGAGTGAAGACGCCATTCGTGATCCATCATGCACCTGCGGCTGAGGTTCGTCCGCCCTGGCGTTCAGGGAACCTGCCAGGTGTTGAACCACCAGGAACATGCCCTGATGTTCCAGCCATGTCCAGAGGCGCAGAGCCTCCTGACAAAGGGTCCACGACCCCACCCCGCCTTGTTTGTTGCAGTACCACATGGCGGTGGTGTTGTCTGTGAACACCTGCACTACCTTCCCTTTGACAGAGGGAAGGAATGCCTTGAGTGCAAGTCGGATCGCCCGGAGCTCCAGAAGGTTGATATGGAGCCGGGACTCCGCCGGAGACCAGAGGCCTCTGATCTCCGCCTCTCCCATGTGACCGCCCCATCCCAGAAGGGACGCGTCCGTCACAACTGTGTGCTCTGGCTGGGGAAGGAAGAGGGATCTGCCCATGACCCATTGCCGGTTCGAGAGCCACCACTGCAACTGTTTTGCAGTCCCCTCCGAGATCTGGACGTGATCGGACAGGTCGCCCTGGTGCTGCGCCCACTGGAACTTCAGGTCCCACTGCAGAGCCCGCATATGCCATCTGGCATGAGTGACCAGCAGGATGCAGGAGGCCATGAGGCCCAGCAGCCTCAGGGTCATCCGTACCGAAACCCAGGATAAAGGATGAAAGATCGGAATCATAGCCTGAATATCCCGGACTCGCCGTTCGGGAGGATAGGCCCGAAACTGCGTCGTGTCCAGAACTGCTCCGATGAAAAGGAGCTCCGGGGTCGAGGGCAGTCAAGACCTGAGCTAGGGTGAGCATCTTGAACTTCTCCTTCCGGAGGAAGCGATTGACGTTCCGGAGGTCCAAGATAGGACGCATGTCCTCCTTGTCCTTTTTGGGCACCAGAAAGTAGTGGGAGTAGCAACCACGCCCTACTTCTGGGGTCGGAACATGCTCGATGGCCCTCTTGGCCAAGAGGGCCGTGACTTCCTTCTGTAGAAGCGCCAAGTGATCCCCTGACATGCGGTGGAATTGAGGTGGCATGGCTGGGGGGGTGGTCTCGAAGGGGAGGGAGTAGCCCCTTCGGACAATGTCCAAGACCCACCTGTCCGAGGTGATGGGACGCCAGAGGTGATGGCGGACCCTGCCCCCGACTAGCGTACTGTGCACCTGAAAGGAGGGACTAGGAGGGCTTGGAGGCCGCGGACGGGTTGGAGGTGGTGGCCTGACCCGCACGCTGGTTGCCCGAACCGCCACGGCGGTATCCACGTCCTCGGCCACGCGAAGGCGCTTGCTGCGCGGGCCGTTGGCCGGGCTGCGGACGTGACTGGGCGCCCCTTCCGTGGCCACGAAAGGGGCGAAAAGCAGACGTGAGCGGAGGCGTACAACAGCAAGGCCCAGGGACTTAGCAGTAGCCCGAGAGTCCTTGAAACGCTCCAGCGCATGGTCTGCCTTTGAACCAAAAAGACCGACACCATCAAAGGGCATGTCCATGAGAGTATTCTGGACATCTCCCGAAAAACCAGTGGTTCTCAGCCAGGCGTGGCGACGCAGCGCCACCGTCGTTGCAAGCGATCTGCCCAGCGAGTCGGCGGTATCAAGGCCACAGCGGATGGTATATTTAGCCGCATCACGCCCTTCCGCAATGGCGCGGGTAAGCAGTGTCTGGACCTCCTCAGAACACTGCGGCAAAACAGTTGCCACCGAATCCCACAGGGAGTGGGTGTATCGGCCCAAGAGGCAAGCGGTATTAACAGACCGCAAGCCAGCACTGGAGGAAGAGAAAGCCTTCTTCCCAAAGTGATCCAGGCGCTTGGATTCCCTATCCGGAGGGGCGGTAGGGAAGGCGGTTTGGGAGGCAGAGGCTTGGACAACCAAGCTCTCAGGGGTGGGGTGTTGGGAGAGAAACAGGGGGTCGCCCGGAGCAGGGCGATGGCGTCGGGCCACGTTCCTATCCACAGGAGCCCCTGTGGTGGGTTTGGACCAGGCACCCAAAAGAACGTCAGTCAGTGCGTCGTTGAACTGTAGCACAGTCTCCGAAGAGGAGGCCACCGGCTGAAGCACTTCAGTCAGGATGTTAGACCTGACGACCACTGTAGGCAACTGGAGATTCAAGGCTCCAGCAGCTCTACGCAACACCGTTGCAAAATTAGCCCCCTCCTCCGTTGCCACGGGAGAAGACAGCATGCCAGAGTCAGGGGAGGTATCCAGACCACTGGCATCCCCAAGTTCCTCAACCCAGTCCGGGTCAAACTCGCACTGTTGTGTGAGAGGGTCGTCAGACCCCTCCCAGCTCTCCTGGTCCTCCTCAGGTTGAAAATATGGAGGAGGAGGGACATCAGGGACCCAAGGTCTCATCGGCGCCGGATACGGCGTCGGGCGACGCCGTTCCGGCACCATGTCCGGACCCGGAGAGAACCGGGGAACGACGCCGCCCGGAGCCCCGGACGGCGTCGGAAACGGCACCGGGGACATCGGCGTCGGCGTGGTTGGAGTCAACCGGCGTCGATGGGGTTGCGGCCCCACCGGAGCCGGGGTCGAGGCCGGGACCGGAGCCGAGGCCGGGACGAAGGCTGGTGGGACAGGCGACGCCGGGACCGGAGTCGGCGGCGACGCCGGAGCAACCCAATCAGGGCCCGCGGGGCCCGGAGGCGCACGGAGGGACCTTGAGGCCCGAAGAGGCGGGCCATGGCCGACAGGAATTCCTGTATATCGGCCTGAGTCGCCCCCGAGCCCGGGTAGGGCGGGTACTGCGGGGGTAACTCGACAGGCACGTCCGGGGCCGCGGGGGCGGGGACGGTGCCGACAGGGACCTCAGCCGAGTCGCGAGACCGGCGAGGCGAAGTCTTAGAGCGATGGCGCCGCTTAGACTTCTTGTGCTTCGACTTACCGGAGGAGCGCGAAGACTTTGAATCCGACGAACGGCGGGGACTCCGCGTCCGGCCCCTCGACCTCTCCCGGGACCGGGGCTTGGTGCGGCGCGGAGCCGAATGCCGGACTTCAAGGAGCTTTCGAGACCGCTCTCGCAAAGCCTTAGGATGAAGTTTCCGGCAGTCAGGACACGACTTCGTGTCGTGGTCTCGGCCGAGACAAAGAGACACTCGAGGTGCGGGTCCGTGATCGACATCATGCGACCACATTCCTCGCAGGGCTTAAAGCCGGGCATCCCTACGACACCTTAGGAGTCGTGAAGACTCGTTGAAGAAACAGTGAAAAAATTCACCAAAAAGATAGTCAAAAAGTGACTAGGGCACTGCTATTCCCGGATCTGCGCTTACTGGCGCGGAAAAAGAAGAACTGACGTCAGCGCGCAGGGGCGGCGCCTAAGTACTGCCCGCGACGTCATCCCGGCGATCACGACGCCGACGACGGACGCGGAGCCGCACGACGCCGCCTACCGACGCGCAAGGGTACTGCTACGCAAAAAACTTTCCGGATCCAGCCTGACGCCTGGGGATATTCTAAGGTAAGGAATCTGTCACTAACGTGTCTCTTTCAGATGTCCATTGTATTGGACGAAACGCGTTGGCTGGTCTACCTGTTACTTGACATGTGTTTTTAATAAAAAAGAGAACTTGAAGAACAAACTTTGGATACAGGCTTCGTAATTGTTATATTATTGATTTGCTGGTGCACCGATTGATCTTTATGTTTAATATTAACTAAAAACATCAGTTTGCTCAAGGGACTCACCATTTAGCTTCACAATGCCCCCAAAAGACTTATGTTTATTGAAAGCCATAACCCCATGAGCCTGGTAAGTACCACATTTAGGTTCCATACTGGAGAGGGTGGAAGTCTAGGTGGAATTATTCTTTTAAGTCCTTCCATAAATGCCTTGATAGGCGGTACCCTAAACAAAGACAAATGTCTGTTTTGGAGATAGGCTGCTATTGCCGCAAGATGTAGTCTAATGGATGCATACGCTAGGTTACATTGTTGTAGATGCAAAAGGTAACAGATGATGTTTTGAATAGAAGCATCTAGTGGGTTGATTGTTATTTGTACAGTAAATTACAAATCTTTTCCACTTTGCGGCATAGCAAGCTCTAGCGGTAGGTCGTCTAGCCTCCTTAATGATGTTCATGCAGTCTGGCGGTAGATTAAGGTAGTCAAACTAAGACTTCAGGTGCCAGATCGCAAGGTTGAGTTGATTGGGATCTGGATACCTCATCTCTCCATGGTTCTGAGTGAGAAGCTTGGGTGAGAAGCGTAGCTTTTGATGAGGAACTACTGATAGTTCCAACAGGGTTGTGAACCATGGCTGTCGGGCCCATGTTGGAGCAACTAGGATCATTGTGAGGGAATGCTGTTTGAGTTTCCGAACCACTAGCAGAATGAGTGGGAGAGGTGGAAAAGCGTAAGCAAATTTGCCTGACCAGTTCATCCATAGTGCATTGTCTTTGGACAATGGGTGTGGATACCTGGATGCGAAGCTTGGGCGTTTTGGTGTGTGGCGAACAGGTCTATTTCTGGGTGGCCGCACATTTGAAAGAATGGATGCAGAACTTGAGGATGAAGTTCCCATTCGTGGATCTGTTGTTTTTGGCGACTGAGTAGATCCGCAATTTGATGGTGTACTCCTGGGAGGTGTTCTGCAAGGAGATATATGTTTTGAGGAATGGCCCATCTCCATATGTTTTGAGCTAGGTGTGAAAGCTGGAGAGAGTGTGTCCCCCCCCCTGTTTTTGTATATAATACATTGCTGTCATGTTGTCTGTACGGACCAGTACAGCTTTGCTAAGGAGGTGGAGTTGAAAAGATTTTAACGCTAGGAAGATTGCCAACAATTCCAGGTAATTTATGTGGAATTGTTTTTGTTGAGGGGTCCATATGCCCTGAATGGTATAGGTTTGATGATGAGCTCCCCAGCCGGTGAGCGATTCGTCTGTTAGCACTATCTGTGGAACCGGGTCGAGGAACGGCCGCCCTTTGGAAAGGTTTTGTGTGTTCCACCACTGCAGAGAGCGATGGGTGCGGTCGTCTACCAACACCAGATCTGTTAGCTGACCTTGAGCCTGGTTCCACTGACGTGCCAAACACTCCTGTAAGGGACGCATTTGGAGTCTTGCATAAGGGACGATGAGAAAGCAAGAGGCCATCATCCCGATTAACTGCATGAACACTCGCGCTGGTAGTGAGTTTTGAGGCTGAAATGTTTGTATTAGAGCTTGTATGGCACTTATCCTGACTGGATTGGGGTATGCTAGAGCTCTTGAAGTGTCTATTGTAGCCCCTAGATATTGTTGTATGTTGGACGGTTGGAGGTGGGATTTGGTGAGGTTTACCGTGAATCCCAAGTGGTGAAGCAGTTGGATTGTTTTGTGTGTGTGTTGCACACAGCTGCAGCGTGACTTTGCTTTTATGAGCCAGTTGTCTAGATAAGGGAAAACATGAATGTGCCGTCTTAAGTGGGCTGCAACTACTGCGAGACACTTGGTGAAGACTCTGGGTGCTGTAGTCACACCGAATGGGAGGACCTTGAACTGGTAGTGTTGACCATCTACCACGAACCTGAGATATTTCCTGTGAGCGGGGTGAATGGGAATATGAAAGTAGGCGTCCTTTAAATCCAGAGTGGAGAGAAAGTCGCCCTGTTGAAGTAGTGGGAGCATCTGTTGAAGAGTGACCATGTGGAAGTGGTCCGACTGAATGTAGAGGTTTAGCGGTCTGAGGTCCAATATGGGCCTGAGAGAGCCGTCCTTTTTAGGGATTAGAAAACAGAGGGAGTAAACCCGTGCCTTGGTGAGGCAAGGGGACTAGTTCTAGTGCATGTTTTTGTAATAGAGAGAGAACCTCTTGTTTGAGAAGTGTTAGATGTTCCGTGGACATTGGACGTTGTCTGGGAGGAATGTTTGGGGGGGGTAGAGGTGAGTTCCAGGCAGTAACCATACTGGATAATTTGTCTTACCCACTTGTCTGTTGATTGAATTCCAGACAGGTAGGAACTGTGATAGACGTCCCCCGACAGGAGTGGAATGATCGGGGGTAGTGGAGGGAAGTCACTGTTTGGTGGTAGGGGAAGTACGGGTCGAGTTTGCCCTGCCTCTTCCTCTATTGTTATTCCCTCTGTATCCTCCCCGAAAATATCCTTTGGATGAGGAGGATTGATTGGGGTTTTTATAAGACGATGAGGTGTTTTCTGATGCAGCCGTCTTTGAGCCACCCCTATAAAAGGAGCGACGAAAAGAACCTCTATTAGAGGGTAGTTGTAATGCCTCCATGGCTTTAGCAGTCTCGGTGTCTTTCTTCATTTTTTCCAATGAAGAATCGACTGTGGGGCCAAAAAGGTGTTAATCAAATGGCTGATTAAGAAGTGGTGACTGTACTTCTTGTTTGACTCCTGAGATTCAAAGCCGCGTGTGTCGGCGCAGCAAAACGCTGGAGTTAATGGCATGCGAGGCTGTATCAGCTGCATCAAGGGCACATTTGATGGAAGTGTTTGTGATAAGTTTACCCTCTTGAATGAGGTCGTGAGCTTTATCCTTGAAAGTCTGGTAAGTGTTGCATCAGTTTTTCTAGCTCGTCCTAGTGAGCTCTATCATACCGCGCCAGGAGAGCTTGTGCATTGGCAATGCGCCAATGATTGGCAGCTTGAGATGCGATTCTCTTGCCTGATGCATCTATAAGTTTTGATTCCTTGTCAGGCGGAGGGGCGTCACCTGTTGTCTGAGAATTTGCCCTTTTCAGTGCATTTGAAACAACAAGCGAATCTAAAGGTACCTGACCCCTGATGTTAATTGTGTCTGTAGGAGCGGCTTTACATTTTTTGTCTACACTTGGCGCAAGTATTCTAGCTCTAACAGGGTCTTTGAATACCTCATTGGCGTGTTTTATCATACCTTTGAGAATGGGCAGAGTGTTTGTGGTTTTTTGTGAGGGAGCGAAAGTTTCCACTAAGAAATCCTCTTCCAAGGGATCAGTATATAATTCCACCCCATGGTATTGAGCAGCTCTATTAATGAGCTGTGCGAAACCAATATTGTCATCGGGTGGTGATGGTCTGGAGGGATATAGATCGGGGTCATTAGTATGACCCGGGACTTTATTATAATCATCCCAGGGGTCTGGGTCGTGTGGAATGTTGTCCTGATCATCATTCCCATCCCAGTCTTCATCTCCATCCCCATCATTATCATCCTGTGGCCCAGGTGAAAAACGTGGTGGTGGTGAATTTGCTGGTGAAAGTAGCAGATGTGGGTTAAAAGGTGGAGAGGGAGGTATGCAAGGGGGAGAGGGGTTAGAATACCCATGTCTCTTTTCTTAAGAGGTATGTGGTAGTCTTCAGGGAGGTCCAGCTTCCGTTTTTTGGGAAGTGTTGCTCGAAGTTTCCCAGTGTCTGGGTCAATATGCAACTGTTTTTGCTTCGGATCCAAAGACTCTTGTGGAGGAAGTTCTTTGGATGGAGTCTGTTTAGGAGGGCTTCCGTGTGTTTTAGGGTCGGTGCCCTTCGGTGCGGGCTGTTTCGGCTCCGAAGGCTTGGTTTTTCCCTCTTTCGGATCCGAAGGCTTTCCTTTTGGTTTCGGTTCCGAAATTTTATCTTTAAGTGGTTTTGGCTCTGATGCTTTCGGTTTAGCCGGTGTTTGTTCCGAAGCTTTCGGTCTCGGTGGTATCGGCTCCGAAGTCTTTCGTTTATGTGAATCTTTCGATGCCGAAGATGTCTTTGGTGCCGACAGCGGAGCGTTAGACTTAGCCTTGTGTTTCGGTGCCGAAGATGTGGTTTGGACACCTGCACGGGGTTGGCTCGATCCTGAGCCGGTAGGCTTGTCTATGTTTCATAGCCGGGCTCGAAGGCGGGGCGTCTGAAATAGTATCACGGTGTCGACCTGAGCCCGAAGGTGTAACCGGAGTCTTTGGTGTTTTTGTGGGCAGTTGGGGCTCGTTACTCACAGTTCGTTGAGCCGGAGTGATGTTCGAGTCCTCTTCCATGTCAGAGTCGTCGGCTTCAGACATGGAAATGCCTTCCTCTTCTTCGGCGCCGGGTTGGAATTCCGATTCTTTTCCGAAGATATCTGGCACGCACCGGACTAGTGCCGCGTCTCATCTCGTGGCGTCGAGCCCGACGGTCACAAATCGTTTTCTTCGATCGGAATGATCGACAGGCCTCGCAGCTGGTTTCTTCGTGCTCCGGGGAGAGGCAGAGGTTACAGACCTCGTGCAAGTCCGTGTGTGGGAACTTAGCACCACACCAGGGGCATTTCTTAAATGGAGTCCGTTCCATGGACTGCTGGCGTGGTCGGCGCGGGTAGGCCTCACAGTGGTAAGGATTGCGCGTCGAAAAGGTTCGCAGACGATCCCGAACTGGAGCGGCGCAATACACATCCGAACCAGATGGCGAAAAAAAACAATCTGGAGATGGAGTCGATGCCCATGCACACTATCGTCCTAAGGAGGAGTCACCTTCCTCGTGACTACAAAAGACTTCTTCCAAGACAAAAGCAAAGTGCAAACATCCGAGCCCAACAGATGGCGATCTATGCACAAGTATACGATCTACAGCTCATATGCCTCGAACAAACTGTTTTCATCTCCCAAAAGCACAAGTTACTAACTTGTGTAACAATATATCTGTAAGAGACAGTAGTTAGTGACAGATTCCTTACCTTAGAATATCCCCAGGCGTCAGGCTGGATCCGGAAAGTTTTTGCGTAGCAGTACCCTTGCGCGTCGGTAGGCGGCGTCGTGCGGCTCCGCGTCCGTCGTCGGCGTCGTGATCGCCGGGATGACGTCGCGGGCAGTACTTAGACGCCGCCCCTGCGCGCTGACGTCAGTTCTGTACACGACTTTCCGCGCCAGGAACGCAGAGCCATGCAAGAAGCTGACATAGGTGTCTGAAAAATACTAGGGCCCTGAAAGGGATGTCCTTAACCCTAGAAATCAGTTTGCAGAACGGGGAGGATGGGTGGGGCGGTAAGGAATCTGTCACTAACTACTGTCTCTTACAGATATATCGTTACACAAGTTAGTAACTTGTGCATCTGAAAGAGACACGTTAGTGACAGATTCCTTACCTTAGAATAGATACCCCAGCAATACCAACCCCGGTGGTGGGTCTGCGAACAAAGATCAGACAAGGAAGTCCCGGAGGACAGAACGGCCAAAGAAGCCGTCCCTCCGGACCTGACTGTCAAGGCAGTAATGCTTTGTAAACGTGTGCAGCGAGGCCCACGTAGCTGCCTGACAGATATCCTGCAGCGGAACACCGCAGCCCAAAGCCGTGGTAGCAGCCGCTGCCCTGGTGGAATGGGCACGCAGCCCAACAGGAGGCTCCTTCTTAGCCAAAGAATAGCAGGCCTTGATGCACAAGGTAACCCAGCGGGAGATGGTTCGTTTGTGCACCGCCCGACCTTTTTGGCGCCCACGTAGCCAACAAAGAGCTGGTCATCCACCCGGAAGTGTTTTGTGCGGTCGATATAGAAGGAGAGCGCACGTTTTGGGTCCAGACGGTGGAGCCTCTCTTCCTCTCTGGAAGGATGCGGAGGCGGAAAGAAGGTAGGCAAAGTGATGGTCTGCCCAATGTGGAAGGCAGTAACCACCTTTGGCAAGAAGGACGGACGCGTCCTAAGAACAACCTTGTCTGGATGGACAGACAGAAAGGGAGGTTTGCATGATAGAGCCTGGAGCTCACTCACCCGCCGAGCGGAGGTGATGGCCACCAGAAAGGCTGTCTTCAGAGTCAGAAGACGAAGAGGACAGTTATGTAGAGGCTCAAAGGGAGCGCACATTAAAAAGGTAAGAACCAAGTTCAAGTCCCACTGAGGCATCACAAACGGAACAGGAGGGAAGAGGTGTGTAATGCCTTTTAAGAACCTGTTAACAACAGGGGACTTGAAAAGGGAGGGCTGATCAGGGAGCCTGAGGAAGGCCGAGATAGCACAGAGCTAACCCTTGATGGTACCCACGGCAGAACCCTGTTGGGCCAGAGAAAGAAGGAACAGAAGGACCTCAGAAAGAGGGGCAGAAAGGGGGTTCACAGCCTTTGCTGTGCACCATGCCACAAATTTGTTCCACCTGCAGACGTATACCACCTTAGTGGAGGGACGCCTGGCTGCCAGAATCACATCACAAACTTCGGGAGGCAGGTCGAAAGGAATCAACTGCTGCCGCTCAATCTCCACGCAAGCAGGTGGAGGCTGGACAGTTTCGGGTGGAGGACCGTCCCCTGCTGCTGCGACAGAAGATCCTCCCGAAGAGGCAGACGGATCGGGGGATCTACGCTCATACTGAGTAGCTCGGGATACCAAACTCTTCGAGCCCAGTCCGGAGCCACAAGAATGACTTGGGCCTGGTCGTGCCGAATCTTCTTCAACACTCTGGGTAGAAGTGGTATAGGCGGAAAGGCGTACAACAGACCGCAACTCCACTTGCGACGAAAAGCGTCGCCGGCGAGTGCCGCCTTGGAAATTCCAACGCGCAGAACTGATGACATTGCGCGTTCTCTTCGGTGGCGAATAGATCTAACCAAGGCTCTCCCACTGTAGAAAGAGTCCTTGCGCCACTTCCGAGTGAAGACGCCATTCGTGATCCATCATGCACCTGCGGCTGCAGGTTCGTCCGCCCTGGCGTTCAGGGAACCTGCCAGGTGTTGAACCATCAGGAACATGCCCTGATGTTCCAGCCATGTCCAGAGGCGCAGAGCCTCCTGACAAAGGGTCCACGACCCCACCCCGCCTTGTTTGTTGCAGTACCACATGGCGGTGGTGTTGTCTGTGAACACCTGCACTACCTTCCCTTTGACAGAGGGAAGGAATGCCTTGAGTGCAAGTCGGATCGCCCGGAGCTCCAGAAGGTTGATATGGAGCCGGGACTCAGCCGGAGACCAGAGGCCTCTGATCTCCGCCTCTCCCATGTGACCGCCCCATCCCAGAAGGGACGCGTCCGTCACAACTGTGTGCTCTGGCTGGGGAAGGGAGAGGGATCTGCCCATGACCCATTGCCAGTCCGTGAGCCACCACTGCAACTGTTTTGCAGTCCCCTCCGAGATCTGGACGTGATCGGACAGGTTGCCCCGGTGCTGCGCCCACTGGAACTTCAGGTCCCACTGCAGAGCCCGCATATGCCATCTGGCATGATTGACCAGCAGGATGCAGGAGGCCATGAGGCCCAGCAGCCTCAGGGTCATCCGTGCCGAAACCCAGGATAAAGGCTGAAAGATCGGAATCATAGCCTGAATATCCCAGACTCGCCGTTCGGGAGGATAGGCCCGAAACTGCGTCGTGTCCAGAACTGCTCCGATGAAAAGGAGCTGTGGAGAAGGAATCAGATGCGACTTCGGCACATTGATGGAGAACCCCAGCGAGTGCAGGAGTTCGGCCGTAGTCTGGAGGTGGGAGACGACTGCCTGGGACGAGCCCGCCTTCAGCAGCCAGTCGTCGAGGTAGGGGAAGACTGAAACCCCAGCTCGGCGCAGATGAGCTGCGACCACCGCCATCACTTTCGTGAACACCCGAGGGGCACTGGTAAGGCCAAAGGGAGCACGGTGAACTGAAAATGCTCGAGGCCTACCGTGAACCGTAGGTAACGCCGGTGGGCCGGCAAGACGAGGATGTGGAAATAAGCGTCCTGCAAGTCCAACGCTACCAACCAGTCTCCAGGGTCGAGGGCAGTCAAGACCTGAGCTAGGGTGAGCATCTTGAACTTCTCCTTCCGGAGGAAGCGATTGACGTTCCGGAGGTCCAAGATAGGACGCATGTCCTCCTTGTCCTTTTGGGCACCAGAAAGTAGTGGGAGTAGCAACCACGTCCTACTTCTGGGGTCGGAACATGTTCGACGGCCCTCTTGGCCAAGAGGGCCGTGACTTCCTTCTGCAGAAGCACCAAGTGATCCCCTGACATGCGGTGGAATTGAGGTGGCATGGCTGGGGGTGGTCTCGAAGGGGAGGGAGTAGCCCCTTCGGACAATGTCCAAGACACACCTGTCCGAGGTGATGGGACGCCAGTGGTGAAGGTGATGGCGGACCCTGCCCCCTACTTGCGTGCCGTGCACCTGAAAGGAGGGACTAGGTGGGCTTGGAGGCCGCGGACGGGTTGGAGGTGGTGGCCTGACCCGCACGCTGGTTGCCCGAACCGCCACGGCGGTATCCACGTCCTCGGCCACGCGAAGGCGATTGCTGCGCGGGCCGTTGGCCGGGCTGCTGACGTGACTGGGCGCCCCTCCCATGGCCACGAAAGGGGCGAAAAGCAGATGTGAGCGGAGGGCGCACAACAGCAAGGCCCAGGGACTTTGCAGTAGCCCGCGAGTCCTTGAAACGCTCCAGCGCATGGTCTGCTTTTGAACCAAAAAGACAGAATCCATCAAAGTGCATGTCCATGAGTGTATTCTGAACATCACCCGAAAAACCAGTGGTCCTCAGCCAGGCGTGGCGACGCAGCGCCACCATCGTCGCAAGCGATCTGCCCAGCGAGTCGGCGGTATCAAGGCCACAACGTATGGTGTATTTAGCCGCATCTCGCCCTTCCGCAATGGCGCGGGTAAGCAGTGTCTGGACCTCCTCAGAACACTGCGGCAAAACAGTCGCCACCGAATCCCACAGGGAGTGGGTATATATCAGCCCAAGAGGCAAGCGGTGTTGACGGACCGCAAGCCAGCACTGGAGGAAGAGAAAGCCTTCTTCCCAAAGTGGTCCAGGCGCTTGGATTCCCTATCCGGAGGGGCGGTAGGGAAGGCTGTTTGGGAGGCAGAGGCTTGGACAACCAAGCTCTCAGGGGTGGGGTGTTGGGAGAGAAACAGGGGGTCGCCCGAAGCAGGGCGATGGCGTCGGGCCACGTGCCTATCCACAGGAGCCCCTGTGGTGGGCTTGGACCAGGCACCCAAAAGAACGTCAGTGAGTGCATCATTGAACGGCAGCACAGTCTCCGAAGAGGAGGCCGCCGGCTGAAGCACTTCTGTCAGGAGGTTAGTCCTGACGGCCAGCGTAGGCAACTGGAGATTCAAGGCTCCAGCAGCTCTACGCAACACCGTTGCAAAATTAGCCCCCTCCTCCGTAGCCACGGGAGGAGACAGCATGCCAGAGTCAGGGAGGTGTCCAGACCACTGGCATCCCCAAGTTCCTCAACCCAGTCCGGGTCAAACTCGCACTGTTGTGTGAGAGGGTCCTCAGACCCCTCCCAGCTCTCCTGGTCCTCCTCAGGTTCATAATATGGAGGAGGAGGGACATTAGGGACCCAAGGTCTCATCGGCGCCGGAACCGGCGTCGGGCGGCGTCGGTCCGGCTCCATGTCCGGAGCCGGAGAGAGCCGAGGAACGACGCCGTCCGGAGCCCCGGACGGCGTCAGGAACGGCACCGGGGACATCGGCGTGGTTAGGTCAACCGGTGTCGATGGGGGTCGCGGCACCACCGGAGCCGGGATCGAGGCCGGAGCCGAGGCCGGGATGAAGGCTGGTGGGACAGGCGACGCCGGGACCGGAGTCGACGGCGACGCCGGAGCAACCCCATCAGGGCCCGCGGGGCCCGAAGGCACACCGGAGGGACCTTGAGGCCCGAAGAGGCGGGCCATGGCCGACAGGAACTCCTGTATCTGAAAGAGACACGTTAGTGATAGATTCCTTACCTTAGAATATCCCCAGGCGTCAGGCTGGATCCGGAAAGTTTTGCGTAGCAGTACCCTTGCGCGTCGGTAGGCGGCGTCGTGCGGCTCCGCGTCCGTCGTCGGCGTCGTGATCGCCGGGATGACGTCGCGGGCAGTACTTAGGCGCCGCCCCTGCGCGCTGACGTCAGTTCTTCTTTTTCCGCGCCAGTAAGCGCAGATCCGGGAAGAGCAGTGCCCTGGTCAATTTTTGACCATCCTTTTGGTGATTTTTCACTGTCTTTTTCCACCTTCAGGTGTCGTAGGGATGCCCGGCTTCAAGCGATGCGGCGCCTGTGCGCGGATGATGTCCGTCACCGACCCGCATTGGGAGTGTCTCTTCTGCCTCGGCCGAGGCCACGACACCGAGTCTTGTCCCGAATGCCAGGCCCTCAACCCGAAGGCTTTGCGAGAGCGGTCTCGAAAGCTCCTCGAGGCCCGGCATTCGGCTCCGCGGAAGCCCCGGTCGCGTGAGAGGTCCAGGGGTCGCTCGCGGAGTGCACACCGGTCGTCGGCGTCGAAGTCTTCTTCGTCCGGTAAGTCTCGACACAAGAAGTCCAAGAAGCATCGTCGCTCTCGGACTTCGCCTCGCCGGTCTCGCGACTCGGCTGAGGCCCCTCCCGGCACCGTCCCCGCCCCGCGGCCCCGGACTTGCCTGTGGAGTCGCCCCCGTCATACCCGCCCTTCCCGGGTTCGGGGCGGATCCGGCCAAGGTACAGGAGTTCCTGTCGGCCATGGCCCGCCTCTTCGGGCCTTCAGGCCCCTCCGGTGCGCCTTCGGGCCCCGCGGGCCCTGATGGGGTTGATCCGGCGTCGCCGGCGGCTCCGGCCCCGGCGTCGCCCGAGCCTCCAGCCTCGATCCCGGCTCCGGCCCCGGCCTCGATCCCGGCTCCACAACTCCCATCCACGCCGGTCGACCTTACGACACCTCCGCCGGCGCCGATGTCTCCGGTGCCGTTCTCGACGCCGCCCTGGGCTCCGGGCGGCGTCGTCCCCCGGTTCCTTCCGGCTCCGGACATGGACCCGGAGCGACGTCGCTCGGCGCCGGCTCCGGCGCCCATGGGACCTTGGGTCCCAAATGTCCCTCCTCCTCCTTATTTTGAACCAGAGGAGGACCAGGAGGACTGGGAGGGGTCTGATGACCCTCTGACACGCAACTGTCAGTATGATGAGGACTGGACAGAGAGTCTAGGGGAGGCCAGTGGTCTGGATACTTCTCCTGACACTGGCATGCTGTCTCCTCCCGTGGCTACGGAGGAGGGGGCCAATTTTGGTACGGTGTTGCGTAGGGCTGCTGGGGCCTTACGTCTCCAGCTCCCTACTTTGACGGTCAAGACTAACATCTTGACAGAGGTGCTTCAGCCGGCAGCCTCCTCTGCGGAGACTGTGCTGCCGTTTAACGACGCCCTCACGGACGTTCTTTTGGGCGCCTGGTCCAAGCCCAACACAGGGGCTCCTGTGGATCGGAACGTGTCACGACGCCATCGCCCCGCTCCGGGCGACCCCCTGTTTCTTTCTGTCCACCCCACTCCTGAGAGCTTGGTTGTCCAAGCCTCCGCTTCCCAAACCGCCTTCCCTACCGCTCCTCCGGATAGGGAATCCAAACGCCTGGATCAGTTTGGGAAGAAAGGTTTTTCTTCCTCCAGTGCTGGCTTGCGGTCCGTTAACACCGCTTGTCTTTTGGGCCGATATACCCACTCCCTGTGGGATTCGGTGGCGGATGTTTTGCCCCAGTGCCCTGAGGAGGTCCAGGCACTGCTTTCCCGCGCCATTGCGGAAGGAAGGGATGCGGCCAAATACACTATCCGTTGTGGCCTTGACACCGCCGACTCGCTGGGCAGGTCGATTGCAACGACGGTGGCGCTCCGGCGCCACGCCTGGCTGAGAACCACTGGTTTTCAGGGGATGTCCAGAATACTCTCATGGACATGCCCTTTGATGGAGTCGGTCTTTTTGGGTCCAAAGCAGACCATGCGTTGGAGCGCTTTAAGGACTCACGGGCTACTGCAAAGTCCCTGGGCCTTTCTGCTACACGCCCTCCGCTGCCTTCTGCTTTTCGCCCCTATCGTGGCCACGGTAGGGCGCCCCTTCACGTCAGCAGCCCAGCCACCGGCCCGCGCAGCAGGCGTCTTCGCGTGGCCGAGGACGTGGATTCCGCCGTGGCGGATCGGGCAACCAGCGTGCGGGTCAGGCCACCACCTCCAACCCGTCCGCGGCCTCCAAGCCCTCCTAGTCCCTCCTTTCAGGTGCACGGCACGCCAGTAGAGGGCAGGGTCCGCCATCACCTTCCCCACTGGCGCACCATCACCTCGGACAGGTGGGTCTTGGACATTGTCCGACGGGGCTACTCCCTCCCCTTCGAGACCACCCCCAGCCATGCCACCTCAATTCCACCGCATGTCAGGGGATCACTTGGTGCTTCTACAGAAGGAAGTCACGGCCCTCTTGACCAAGAGGGCCATCGAGCATGTTCCGACCCCAGAAGTAGGGCGTGGTTGCTACTCCCACTACTTTCTGGTGCCCAAAAGGACAAGGAGGACATGCGTCCTATCTTGGACCTCCGGAACGTCAATCGCTTCCTCCGGAAGGAGAAGTTCAAGATGCTCACCCTAGCTCAGGTCTTGACTGCCCTCGACCCTGGAGACTGGTTGGTAGCGTTGGACTTGCAGGACGCGTATTTCCACATCCCCGTCCTGCCGGCCCACCGGCGTTACCTTCGGTTCACGGTAGGCCCCGAGCATTTTCAGTTCACCGTGCTCCCCTTTGGCCTTACCAGTGCCCCTCGGGTGTTCACGAAAGTGATGGCGGTGGTCGCAGCTCATCTGCGCCGGGCAGGGGTTTCAGTCTTCCCCTACCTCGACGACTGGCTGCTGAAGGCGGGCTCGTCCCAGGCAGTCGTCTCCCACCTCCAGACTACGGCCGAACTCCTGCACTCGCTGGGGTTCTCCATCAATGTGCCGAAGTCGCATCTAATTCCTTCTCCACAGCTCCTTTTCATCGGAGCAGTTCTGGACACGACGCAGTTTCGGGCCTATCCTCCCGCACGGCGAGTCCGAGATATTCAGGCTATGATTCCGATCTTTCGGCCTTTATCCTGGGTTTCGGTACGGATGACCCTGAGGCTGCTGGGCCTCATGGCCTCCTGCATCCTGCTGGTCAATCATGCCAGATGGCATATGCGGGCTCTGCAGTGGGACCTGAAGTTCCAGTGGGCGCAGCACCAGGGCAACCTGTCCGATCACGTCCAGATCTCGGAGGGGACTGCAAAACAGTTGCAGTGGTGGCTCTCGAACCGGCAATGGGTCATGGGCAGATCCCTCTCCCTTCCCCAGCCAGAGCATACAGTTGTGACGGACGCGTCCCTTCTGGGATGGGGCGGTCACATGGGAGAGGCGGAGATCAGAGGCCTCTGGTCTCCGGCGGAGTCCCGGCTCCATATCAACCTTCTGGAGCTCCGGGCGATCCGGCTTGCACTCAAGGCATTCCTTCCCTCTGTCAAAGGGAAGGTAGTGCAGGTGTTCACAGACAACACCACCGCCATGTGGTACTGCAACAAACAGGGCGGGGTGGGGTCTTGGACCCTTTGTCAGGAGGCTCTGCGCCTCTGGACATGGCTGGAACATCAGGGCATGTTCCTGATGGTTCAACACCTGGCAGGTTCTCTGAACGCCAGGGCGGACGAACTCAGCCGCAGGTGCATGATGGATCACGAATGGCGTCTTCACTCGGACGTGGCGCAAGGACTCTTTCTACAGTGGGGAGAGCCTTGGTTAGATCTATTCGCCACCGAAGAGAACGCGCAATGTCATCAGTTCTGCGCGTTGGAATTTCCAAGGCGGCACTCGCTCGGCGACGCTTTTCGTCGCGAGTGGAGTTGCGGTCTGTTGTACGCCTTTCCGCCTATACCACTTCTACCCAGAGTGTTGAAGAAGATTCGGCACGACCGGGCCCAAGTCATTCTTGTGGCTCCGGACTGGGCTCGAAGAGTTTGGTATCCCGAGCTACTCAATATGAGCATAGATCCCCCGATCCGTCTGCCTCTTCGGGAGGATCTTCTGTCGCAGCACCAGGGGACGGTCCTCCACCCGAACCTGTCCAGTCTACACCTGCTTGCGTGGAGATTGAGCGGCGGCAGTTGATTCCTTTCAACTTGCCTCCCGAAGTTTGTGATGTGATTCTGGCAGCCAGGCGTCCCTCCACTAAGGTGGTATACGCCTGCAGGTGGAACAAATTTGTGGCATGGTGCACAGCAAAGGCTGTGGATCCCCTTTCTGCCCCTCTTTCTGAGGTCCTTCTGTTCCTTCTCTCTCTGGCCCAACAGGGTTCTGCCCTGGGTACCATCAAGGGTTATCTTTGTGCTATCTCGGCCTTCCTCAGGCTCCCTGATCAGCCCTCCCTTTTCAAGTCCCCTGTTGTTAACAGGTTCTTAAAGGCGTTACTCACCTCTTCCCTCCTGTTCCGTTTGTAATGCCTCAGTGGGACTTGAACTTGGTTCTTACCTTTTTAATGTGCGCTCCCTTTGAGCCTCTGCATAACTGTCCTCTTCGTCTTCTGACTCTAAAGGCAGCCTTTCTGGTGGCCATCACCTCCGCTCGGCGGGTGAGTGAGCTCCAGGCTCTTTCTTGCAAACCTCCCTTTCTGTCTGTTCATCCAGACAAGGTTGTTCTTCGGACGCGTCCGTCCTTCTTGCCAAAGGTGGTTACTGCTTTCCACATTGGGCAGACCATCACTTTGCCCACCTTCTTTCCGCCTCCGCATCCTTCCAGAGAGGAAGAGAGGCTCCACCGTCTGGACCCAAAACGTGCGCTCTCCTTCTATATCGACCGCACGAAACACTTCCGGGTGGATGACCAGCTCTTTGTTGGCTACGTGGGCGCCAAAAAGGTCGGGCGGTGCACAAGAGGACCATCTCCCGCTGGGTTACCCTGTGCATCAAGACCTGCTATTCTTTGGCTAAAAAGGAGCCTCCTGTTGGGCTGCGTGCCCATTCCACCAGGGCGACGGCTGCTACCACGGCCTTGGGCCGCGGTGTTCCGCTGCCGGTTATCTGTCAGGCAGCTACGTGGGCCTCGCTGCACACGTTTACTAAGCATTACTGCCTTGACAGTCAGGTCCGGAGGGACGGCTTCTTTGGCCGTTCTGTCCTCCAGGACTTCCTTGTCTGATCTTTGTTCGCAGACCCACCACCGGGGTTGGTATTGCTGGGGTATCTATTCTAAGGTAAGGAATCTATCACTAACGTGTCTCTTTCAGATGCACAAGTTACTAACTTGTGTAACGATATATCTGTAAGAGACAGTAGTTAGTGATAGATTCCTACCGCCCACCCATCCTCCCGTTCTGCGAACTGATTTCTAGGGTTAAGGACATCCCTTTCAGGGCCCTAGTATTTTTCAGACACCTGTGTCAGCTTCTTGCATGGCTCTGCGTTCCTGGCGCGGAAAGTCGTGTACAGAGCTGACGTCAGCGCGCAGGGGCGGCGCCTAAGTACTGCCCGCGACGTCATCCCGGCGATCACGACTCCGACGACGGACGCGGAGCCGCACGACGCCGCCTACCGACGCGCAAGGGTACTGCTACGCAAAACTTTCCGGATCCAGCCTGACGCCTGGGGATATTCTAAGGTAAGGAATCTATCACTAACTACTGTCTCTTACAGATATATCGTTACACAAGTTAGTAACTTGTGCACTTGGGCCGGAGTCGCCCCCGAACCCGGGAAGGACGGGTAATGCGGGGGTGACTCGACAGGCACGTCCGGGGCCGCGGACGGTGCCGACAGGGGCCTCAGCCGAGTTGCGAGACCGGCGAGGCGAAGTCTTAGAGCGATGACGCCGCTTAGACTTCTTGTGCTTCGACTTACCGGAGGAGCGCGAAGACTTGGATTCCGACGAACGATGGGGGCTCCGCGACCGGCCCCTCGACCTCTCCCGTGACCGGGGCTTGGTGCGGCGCGGAGCCGACTGCCGGACCTCGAGCAGCTTTCGAGACGGCTCTCGCAAAGCCTTCGGATGAAGTTTCCGGCAGTCAGGGCACGACTTCGTGTCGTGGTCTCGGCCGAGACAGAAGAGACACTCGAGATGCGGGTCCGTGATGGACATCATGCGGGCACAGGCCTCGCAGGGCTTAAAGCCGGGCATCCCTACGACACCTTAGGAGTCGTGAAGACTCGTAGAAGAAAACAGTGAAAAAATTCACAAAAAAGAGTAGTCAAAAAGTGACTAGGGCACTGCTCTTCCCGGATCTGCGCTTACTGGCGCGGAAAAAGAAGAACTGACGTCAGCGCGCAGGGGCGGCGTCTAAGTACTGCCCGCGACGTCATCCCGGCGATCACGACGCCGCCGACTGACGCGGAGCCGCACGACGCCGCCTACCGACGCGCAAGGGTACTGCTACGCAAAAACTTTCCGGATCCAGCCTGACGCCTGGGGATATTCTAAGGTAAGGAATCTGTCACTAACGTGTCTCTTTCAGATATTGATGTGTTTCGTGGAGTCCTGTTCGCTCCACTGACCATGAACTTTCAGCTGGTTGAGATGTGCTCCCCAACCGTTGAGGGGTGCATCCGTGGTGACTGTCACAGATGGAGTTGGGTCCTTGAAAGGTCTCCCCTGTGCTATGTTGTTGGATGCCCACCATTGTATCTCTGCTTGCACCCTTAGTGTAACAACCACTAGATCCTCCCAACTTCCTGTGGCTTGTGACCAGCTGTTGTTGAGCCATTCTTGAAATGGGCGCAAGTGTAGGCGAGCGTGAGGGATAAGTGGGACACATGATGCCATCATGCCCATTAGTTTCATTACTTTCTTCACTGTCAGACTGTCCCCTCTGGTAGAGGGCTGTTTCGTGATGGATAGCTTGTATCCTGGCTTGTGTGGGATAAGCCTTGGCATTTGTTGTGTTCAGTCTTGCTCCCAGGAAGGTTTTTTCTCTTTCTGGTGTTGAAGATTTCTTGTGGTTTATTGAGAAACCCAGGTTTTGTAGCGTTTGAATTGTCTTTTGAACATGATTGTGACACGTTTGTTTTGTGCGGCTCCTTATTAGCCAGTCGTCTAAGTAGGGGTAGACGTGGATATTTTCGCTTCTCAGGTGTGCTGTCACTGCGGATAGACACTTTGTGAACACCCGTGGAGCAGATTTTTTCTCCGAACGGGAGTACCTTGAATTGGTAGTGTGTTCCGTTGTGCAGGAATCTTAGGTACTTTGTGTTTTTTGTTCATAGGGATATGTAGGTAGGTGTCCTTGAGGTCTATTGTTGCCAAATAATCCCCCTTTTGAATCTGTGGGATTATTTCTTGAAGGGTACACATCTTGAAGTGTTGGGTTAGTATGAACTGGTTTATAAATCTTAAGTCCATGATTGGCCTTAGAGTCTTGCCTTGTTTGGGTACTAGGAAGTATGGAGAGTAGTTTCCTTTGTACCATTCTTGTGTTGGTACCTTTTCTATTGCCTGTTTTAGGCATAGTTCTTTGATTTCTGCGTTTAGCAGTGTTTGTTCTGATCTGGTTAATTTTCTTGTTTTGGGCGGATTTGCAGGTGGTGTCTTTGTGAGCTCTATGCAATATCCGTATTGTACCAAATTTAATTTCCAATTGTCTGTTGTGATCCTATTCCATTGTCTGTGGAAAAAGGATATTCTTCCCCCCACTGGTGTGTTGTGTGGGTCCTTTTCTGTGATTAATTCCGTTTGAGCCATTTCCTCTTCCTCTAGAGGATTGGCCTCTTCCTCTGCCATTCCCTCTTTCTCGAAAGGGCTGCTTCTGCTGTTGTTGCCAACCTTGGTAGCTAGACTGTTGACCCATCTGTTGGTTTGGGTTCTGTCCTTGTGATTGTTGTGACATCTGCTGTCCTTGACTAAAGCTGCCTCTACCTGTGGTTTTTCTGTTCGAGAAGCCTCCTCTTTTAAAAGATCCTCTTTGCTATAGGGCCCCCATTGCCCTTGTTGTTTCATTGTCCTTTTTAATTTGCTGAAGGGATTCATCCACTTCCTTGCCAAACAGAGCTTCTCCGTTAAATGGCCTGTTGATGATTGATGTCTGAACTTCTTGTTTAAAACCAGAAATTCTGAGTCACGCATGCCTTCTGAGGATGGTTCCTGTGCACATTTGCCTGCTTGCAGTATCTGCTGCATCTAGGGCTGATTTTAGGAAGGTGTTCGCCACATTTTTCCCTTCTTGGACAATAGATCTTGCCCTCTTCTTGTCCTCCTCGGGGAGTTTGTTCAGCAACTCTTCCATTTCATCCCACTGTTGGTGGCCATATCTGTTTAACAGGGCATTTGAGTTGGCAATGCGCCACTGTGTTGCCGCTTCTTCTTCCATCCTTCTCCCCACCATATCCATCCTCTTACTTTCTTTCTCTGGTGGAGGCCTGGTGTTGGAGACTGCATTTGCTCTCCTCCTGGCTGTGGTGACAATGATGGAGTCAGGTGTAGTACTTCCTTGTATGTATTTTGGGTCCTTGGAAGAGGGCTTATATTTTTTCTCCACTCTGGGAGTTACCCCTTTGTTTGAAGCTGCTTCTTTAAAGGCTTCTTTGCCTTGATCCAGGATACTAGGCAACATAGGTAGATATTGTGTCCCTTTTGTTGCAGGTGCCAGGGTTTCTAGTAGGAAACTGTGTCCCCTTTTTCTTCCTCCAAGGGAACACCAAATTGGTTTGCTGCCCTTTTTATAATGTCATTATAGAAAGCAATGTCATCGGGGGGTGATGCTTTCGAAGGTTAGCAGCAGATCTCTTCCTCTGGACTCTCGGTGTCGAGGTCGTTCCATGTATCCTCGAAGGTTTCGGAGTTTTGCTCCTCCTCTGGTACGTCTCCGTATTCCTCTGGATCTTCGCCTCGAGGTTCCGGTGTTGGTGGAGATTCGAAGATACCTTCCTCCTCCCCGGCGTCTTCAGCGTCAACGGTTTCCGGTTCGGCAGCCTGTGTCTTAGGGATTCGAAAATCCTTTAGTGAGGCGTCGAATTCCTTTTTCTTTTGTATCATCGTAGCCATCTCCTCCTCGAGTCTTCTCCTTTCGACCTCGAGGGCCCTCAGCGCCGGAGACTTTCTTTTTTTTCCACGGCGTCGACGTTAGTCTTTGGTGGTGTTGTGCCCTTTTTTGCGGGTTCTTTGTCGACCCTTGGCTTCGGTGCCTTCGGCGATTTTCCCTCTTCGGCAACCTTTGGATGGGTTCCCTGGGGTTCTTTTAATCGCGGCTGACCTTCGATCGCCTTTTTGCTCGCCGTCGGGCTGCCTTGGGCGCCTTATGTTCATGGCCCTTCAGTTCCGAAGGATCTTTATGGTGTCTTACCTTCTCTGTCTTCTTTTTCGACTCTCGCCTTCTTTTTGGCGTTGATCTTTTCGGAGTCTTTTTCTAGGATCTCGACGTCCGATCCTTCGTGTGTCGACTCTGCTGGAGCTCCCTGCTCTTCTTCGTCGCTAGAGAAACCCAGGTCCCTCATGGAAGGTTTCTTTGTCGACTGCGACATTGTGGTGTAGTGGGCCGGTCTTTGGTTTCAGCGTGTCCTGAGCGTCTTCGGCAGGAACGCTGCACAGGCCTCACAGTCCTTGTCCTGATGATCTTTGGGCAGGCAAAGGTTGAACACGTCGTGTGGGTCGCATTGTGCGTATTTGTGGTGGCACTTGGGGCAGAATTTGAAAGGAATAGTTTCTTACCTGTAACTCCAGTTCTCTTGTAGGGGTATTTCCGTGATAGTCAATCATGTGAATAGTCCCGCCCATGTGCGTGGACCCCGGAGCACTTCATTAGATATATCTTCTTAAGTTGTCATCTTCTGCCTTTCTTCAGGGGCCTGCATAGACACTTAAGAGATAAAGAGACAATAATGCAGCCTAACTAGGCTACACTGGCCAATACTTCATCTTGAAGTGAAAAAAGATAGCCAGTTAACTTTTAAATTTAGCAATTTTACTGAGTTTCAACACATAGAAAACTCCCCTTCACAAAACTACTTTTTTTTTTCCATGATCGAGATGAAAGGGTTGGACAGAGAAGCCCCCATAGGCTGCCATTATATGTCTGCAAATGGATACCGTGCCTTTAAGAGTCCCCAGAGACCCCCGGTATCCCATGATGCACAGCCAGAGGCAGTTACTTTCAGTTCTTTTTGAAGGCGTAGAGTAGCAATGCCTGCTGAGTCCTGGGTACGTCTGTTTCTGCCACCGGGGAGGCGGGCGGGTTGCTTATGACTATCACGGAAATACCCCTACAAGAGAACTGGAGTTACAAGTAAGAAACTATTCCTTCTCTTGTAGGGGATTTCCGTGTATAGTGGTAATCATGTGAATAGATTAGCAAGCCCATCCCAAAAAACAACTCCCCAGCGGTGGAAGAAACTGAGAATAACCTCACTATTGTGCAAATAGATTCCGAAGTGAAGCCTGCCTAACCTGAGCATCTGCCCTAGCATCAGTGTCTAGGCAGTAGTGCTTAGTAAATGTATGGACTGACTTCCAAGTGGCAGCCTTACAGATTTCCGAAATAGGTACGTTACAAAGTAAAGCAGCTGTAGCAGCTTAACCTCTGGTAGAGTGAGCCCTAGGCTTACTAACAAGAGTCTTGTTGGCTTTCTGGTAAAAGCTGAATACAGGAAACAATCCACCTAGAAATTGATTGTTTGGAGGTAGCTAGACCAGTCCGGACTGAGCCAGTTTACAAATAACTGGTCTGATCTACGAATATCCTTAGTCTTGTCCAAATAGAACTTCAAGACCCACCTGACATCAAGAGAATGAAGCGACCTCTCAGCAGGAGAAGAGGGATTCTGAAAAAATGTAGGCAATGTAATAGTTTGATTCACATGAAACTCAAACTACTTTAGGGAGGAACTTAGGCTGAGTCCTCATAACTACCTTAGAGGAATGAAAAACTGTATATGGCTCTGGACAGAGTGACTGAAGTTCGCTAACCCTGCGGGCAGAAGATATGGCCACAAGGAAAGCCGTCTTCCAAGACAGATGCTGAAGAGAAGCCTTATGAATGGGTTCAAACGGTTCCCTCATCAGTCGAGAAAGAACATTGAGCTCCCAAGGAGGCGAAGGACGCCTAATGGGAGGAAACACTTTTTTCAATCCTTCAAAAAAATCTCTGATGACTGGGATTTAAAAAAAGGAAGTTTGTGAAGGACATTTCCTATAAGCAGTTAAAGCTGCCAGGTGAACTTTAATCGAATAAAACTGAAGGCCAGATTGAGCTAAGTGTAGCAAGTAAGGAAGGATGACATCTTCCTTGCAGGAGGTAGGATCCACATTCTTAGACGCACACCAGATGCAAAATCTCTTCCATTTATATGCATAGGAAGTGCTTGTAGATGGTAGTTTGGCCCCCTTGAATATCTCCATGCAGTCCCGAGGAAGATTCAAATGTCTGTACTGTACTAACTCAAGGGCCATGCCACCAAATTCAACGACGAGAGGTTGGGGTGCACCATCTGTCCGCCGAACTTCATTAGAAGGTCCGGCCGGCATGGAAGACGGAGATGTGGCAGGAGAGACCGGTGGAGTAGGTCTGTGAACCACCACTGACTGGGCCACTCCGGAGCAATGAGGATCATCTTGGCCCGTGATTGTGAGAGCTTGATCAGTACTGTCGGGATCAGGGAATTGGAGGAAAAGCATAGAGAAAGCCGCCTGACCAGTTGATCCACAGTGCATTCCCCAGAGTCCCCGGTTGGTAAAACCTGGAGGCGAAGTCGCGGAATTTGCTGTTTTCCGCGGTAGCGAACAGATCGACCTCTGGAGTACCCCATCTTCCGAAGATGTCTCGTACCACTTCGTCGTTTAAGACCTATTCGTGATTTTCTTGAATGAGTCTGCTGAGAGCGTCCACCTGAGCATTTTGAACACCTGGGAGGTGAGTTGCTGTGATGGTCAGGTTCCTGGCCAATAGCCATTTCCAGATGGCCTGGGCTTCCCGAGATAACGCTCGAGATCTCGAACCTCCCTGCTTGTTGAGATAGAACATTGTTGTCGTATTGTCCGTCTGGACAAGCAGGGAACTGGTGTGAAATGACGGCTGGAAGGCTTTCGGCGCCAAATGAACTGCTCGAAGTTCCAGGAAGTTGATGTGGTACGTGGCCTCCTTCCGGGACCACGTGCCCTGTATCTGAAGGTGGTCGGAATGCGCACCCCAGCCGTGGAGACACGCATCTGTCACTATGGTTTGCGTCGGTATCTCCTTGTGGAAGGGAATCCCCCCGTAGGAGATAGCGGGCAGAACACCAGCATCGGATGGACTGAAGGGCCTTCTGCGACAGCTGAATCCTGTCTTCCCAATCCCCTAGTTTATGGTCCCACTGATCCTCCAGACATTCTTGCAGGGGTCTCATATGGAGGCGTGCATTTGGAGTGAGGAAGATACAGGAGGCCATGGAGCCCAGGAGAGAAGATACCTTCCTCACCGTCGGGGAGGGCATGGTCATGAGAGCCTGAGCCTTCCGAAGGATCGATAAGCGTCTCTCCTCCGAAGGACACACGTTTGCCGTGCGGGTATCGATGGTGGCTCCCAGGTACTGTAGACATTGGACAGGAGTCGAGAGACTTCGTGAGGTTGATGTGGAGGCCCAAACGAAGAAGGAGATTGGAAGTCCGATTGAAATGCAGTTGCGCTTGCTGAGAAGTAGCTGCCTTGATCAGCCAGTCGTCTAGATATGGGTAGACGAACACTTTGTTCTTCCTTAGATGTGCAACTACAGCCATGCATTTGGAAAATGTCCGGGGTGCTGACTTCAGGCCGAAGGGAAGCACGGAGTATTGATAGTGATTGTTGCCTATGTTGAGTCGCAGGAACTTGCGATGTTTCCTCGCTATGGGCACGTGAAAATATGTGTCTTGCAGATCTATTGCGCATAGCCAGCCTCCCTGATAAAGCTGAGGGTAGATTTGATGCAAGGACAACATTCGAAACTTCTCTGCGAATCCATTTGTTCGAATGTCGCAAGTCGAGGATGGGTCTGAACTCGTTCTTGTCTTTCTTGCGGACTAGAAAGAACCAATAATACAGTCCTGTTCCTCTCTGTGCAAGAGGAAGCGGTTCTATCGCCCTTTTCTGTAAGAGGATGTTGGCCTCCCCCTGTAACTCGCGTAGCATGTAGCTTGAGCGAGTTGGAGGAATCGACGGAGGAGGGCTTGTGAAACGTAGCGAGTATCCATTGCGAACAATATTCAGCACCCAATTGTCCTGAGTTATTTTCTGCCACTCTGCCAGGTAACTTTGAATGCTTCCCCCCCACCGGAGTGGGTAACAGAAGAGGGGGAAGTAACCCTTCAGGGCTTGGAACCAGCAGTGGCCTTGTGCAGACTGCTGGTTGGACCACCCTCGCGACTGGCGTTTCTGAAACGGCTGAAAAGGCTGCTGAAACTGCTGTTGATTGGACGGACGGCCTTGAAATCGTTGAAACCTCTGGGAGGAATAACGCCGTTGGAATGGGCGGAAGACTTTGCGCTGTTCTTTAGGCTTCTCTAGACCTACAGCCTTTAAAGTCTCCATTTCCGTCTTAATGCGGGCAATCTCTTCATCCGCATGGGAACCAAAGAGGGTCGTGCCAGAGAATGGTAGATTAGAGATGCGCTGTTGCGCCTCCGGCTTCAGTGAGGTAAGACGAAGCCAGGAATGCCTCCGGAGAGCAACTTAGTGGCAATACCCGTGGGCTGAAAGGAGCGAAGTATCCGCTGCAGCACTGATGATTTGATTCGAAACCATCAGTCCTTCGTTTAATATCTCATGAAAATCCTCCCGCTTGTCCCTGGGCAGGAGACACAAACTGCTGAAGCGATTCCCACAAGGATCGGTCATACCGGCCCAGCAAGGCAGTAGAGCTGGCCGCCTTCATGGATGTAGCTGCGGTGTTGCAAACTTTTCTCCCCACCGAATCCAGCTTACGGCTTTCCTTATCCGGTGGTACCGTGGAAGTCTGAGCCGTAGCATGCTGTTTCCTTGCCACCACCACGATGACCGAGTCCGGGGTGGGATCCATTCGGAGGAAGGCAGGATCCGAATCAGGTGGGCGGTATTTCTTCTGTAGCCTAGAAGGCGCAGATTTTATGGAAGATGGTGTCAAGAACAGTTCCATAGCAGGTTCCAATAAACCAGGCACCAATGTAAGCAAGGGACGAGATGCTTGTCTCTGCTGGAGAGTTTCAAATATAACTGAAGTCGACGGTATAGGAGCAGACAAGGGAATGTTAAGTTTTGACGCCCCTCTGACCAGAACCTCCTGAAAGGTGGTGATATCATCAATGGGAGACACTCTGTGAGGAGGAGAGTCCGTTAGAGGAGGCGAGTCCGTTAGAGTAGGCCAGTATCTCCCCGTACTCGTGGAAGACGTGTCCCTGGTATGCCGGGAGTGAGATCTCTCATAGCGATGGCGATGAGATCGCGTGGAATACCGGCAGTGGCTACGGGAACAATGTCTCGGCCGAGACCGTGACCTTGGTCTTCGAGGCTCTGCAGGAAGCGTGGGCTGAGGAGCTGTGGGCCCAGGCTGAAGCAGAGAAGGAGGTGGAGAATGAACCCGAGGAGGAGGAGGCGGCGGTGGTGGTGGAGGAGTTGAAGGCAGGTCCACCGGTTGACGAGGAGCAGGAGGCGTCCTGGACGGTGAATAGGTACGGGAGTACTCCGAATCTGCAGAAGAGACCAGCCTCCTCCGTTTGAGCTGGCTGCGAAGAAGGAGCCCTGTACTTAACTCCAGACCTCCCCCTCGACGTCGATCTACTGCTCGACGGCGAATGTCGACTGGACTGAACTCCCTGTCGACGTAGACAGGCTCACTAAGGAGCGAGTCCCGGAACGGTACCTCGACGTCGAACGTCGGTGGTGACTCCTCGACGTCTACCTTTTCCTCGACGTCGACCTTCTCGTAGATGTCGATCGGCGGTGTCGCATCGACGGCGACAGCCGGTGCCTCCGATCGACGATGCCTCGACGGCGATCTGCGTTGATGAGTCGACGTCGACCGAGGAGACATCCGCGACGGCGATCTCTCCGTCCTTCTCCTCGAGGTGGAGCATCGACGTCGCTTCGACCCAGTGCCCTGAGTCGACGGAGAGCATATCGTTGTCATACCTGCTCTCGACGTCGACCGTGACCGGCGTCGTTTTTCGACTGGGGAGCCCCCCAGAGGTCGAAGAATGGGTTTTGGCAGAGGACTTACCCTCTCCTTGCCCAGAGGCTGTAGATGCTGTCTTCTGTCTTCGCTGCTCCAACCCTTGGAGTCGAATCTTCTCCCTGTCACGCAGGGTGAGTCTAGAAAAGGTTTTGCAGATGAGCAGGTGTCAGGCACATGAGAGACAGGCAGACACAGAATACAGACTGTGTGCATCAGACTTGGCCTTCTTTCTACCAGTCAGGACACTTGTCGAACAGAGAAGGCATGACAAGAAAACTGTAGGAATTCTGCCAAAAAAGTAAAGCAGAAGGTAGATACAGTCCAAAGACGTCGAGTGAAGTTGCAAAAATTCAAATACTGAAGTAAATATTGAAGAAAATACCAAAATAGGTAGAGCTCAATGCTCCAGGGTCCTGCTAGCAGGAGCCGGAAAAAAGAACTGGAAGTAACTGCCTCTGGCTGTGCATCATGGGATACCAGGGGTCTCTGGAAACTCTTAAAGGCACGGTATCCATTTGCAGACACATAATTGCAGCCTATGGGGGCTTCTCTGTCCAACCCTTTCATCTCCACCATGGGAAAAAAAAAAAAAAAAAGGAGTTTTGTGAAGGGGCGTTTTTTATGTGTTGAAACTCAGTAAAATTGCTAAATTTAAAAGTTAACTGGCTATCTTTTTTCACTTCAAGATGAAGTAATGGCCAGTGTAGCCTAGTTAGTTAGGCTGCATTATTGTCTCTTTATCTCTTAAGTGTCTATGCAGGCCTTCCTGAAGAAAGGCAGAAGATGACAACTTAAGAAGATATATCTAATGAAGTGCTCCGGGGTCCACGCACATGGGCGGGACTATTCACATGATTGACTATCACGGAAATCCCCTACAAGAGAAAGGGTATTCTCCATGACCCCTACCTCGCCATTTGTGGACCGGAATGGTCCTTTTGTGTTTAAACGGACGCTCTGATCCTGCCTTCGGCTACGACGTCGGTTGGTCGATTATACTCTGATGATAATCTTTTGAAGTTTTTTCGGGAAAAACAACAACTTTCTTCGGAGCTTCCTGTCTTGCTTTCAGACCCAACGGCGGAAAAAAGAATCTGAAGATGGCCACCACGCACGTCGACCTCCAGGATACCGTCTGACGTCCCATAGGGGACGTAGCTGGCACCAAATGGTGGTAGACAGCGACCAAAACAAGAAGAAAAAAACCCAATTCCGGACCCAACCACTAGATGGTGAAATGATGCACAGCATGTGAATCCAGAAAAGGATTCACGCTGCAAAACCTCATGTAAAGCTGTCACCTTGAATCTTTGTGTCTTTATAAACTTGTTTATGAATCCGAGGTCTAGAATAGGGCATAGAGGCACAAGTTACTAACTTGTGTAACGATATATCTGTAAGCGACAGTAGTTATTGACAGATTCCTTATCGTAGAATATCCCCAGGCGTCAGGCTGGATCCGGAAAGTTTTTTGCGTAGCAGTACCCTTGCGCGTCGGTAGGCGGCGTCGTGCGGCTCCGCGTCCGTCGTCGGCGTCGTGATCGCCGGGATGACGTCGCGGGCAGTACTTAGGCGCCGCCCCTGCGCGCTGACGTCAGTTCTGTACACGACTTTCCGCGCCAGGAACGCAGAGCCATGCAAGAAGCTGACATAGGTGTCTGAAAAATACTAGGGCCCTGAAAGGGATGTCCTTAACCCTAGAAATCAGTTCGCAGAACGGGGAGGATGGGTGGGCGGTAGGAATCTGTCACTAACTACTGTCTCTTACAGATATATCGTTACACAAGTTAGTAACTTGTGCATCTGAAAGAGACACGTTAGTGACAGATTCCTTACCTTAGAATAGATACCCCAGCAATACCAACCCCGGTGGTGGGTCTGCGAACAAAGATCAGATAAGGAAGTCCTGGAGGACAGAACGGCCAAAGAAGCCGTCCCTCCGGACCTGACTGTCAAGGCAGTAATGCTTTGTAAACGTGTGCAGCGAGGCCCACGTAGCTGCCTGACAAATAACCGGCAGCGGAACACCGCGGCCCAAGGCCGGGGTAGCAGCCGTTGCCCTGGTGGAATGGGCACGCAGCCCAACAGGAGGCTCCTTCTTAGCCAAAGAATAGCAGGTCTTGATGCACAAGGTAACCCAGCGGGAGATGGTTCGTTTGTGCACCGCCCGACCTTTTTTGGCGCCCACGTAGCCAACAAAGAGCTGGTCATCCACCCGGAAGTGTTTTGTGCGGTCAATATAGAAGGAGAGCGCACGTTTTGGGTCCAGACGGTGGAGCCTCTCTTCCTCTCTGGAAGGATGCGGAGGCGGAAAGAAGGTAGGCAAAGTGATTGTCTGCCCAATGTGAAAGGCAGTAACCACCTTTGGCAAGAAGGACGGACGCGTCTGAAGAACAACCTTGTCTGGATGAACAGACAGAAAGGGAGGTTTGCAAGATAAAGCCTGGAGCTCACTCACCCGCCGAGCGGAGGTGATGGCCACCAGAAAGGCTGTCTTTAGAGTCAAAAGACGAAGAGGACAGTTATGCAGAGGCTCAAAGGAGCGCACATTAAAAGGTAAGAACCAAGTTCAAGTCCCACTGAGGCATCACAAATGGAACAGGAGGAAAGAGGTGTGTAATGCCTTTTAAGAACCTGTTAACAACAGGGGACTTGAAAAGGGAGGGCTGATCAGGGAGCCTAAGGAAGGCCGAGATAGCACAGAGATAACCCTTGATGGTACCCAGGTCAGAACCCTGTTGGGCCAGAGAAAGAAGGAACAGAAGGACCTCAGAAAGAGGGGCAGAAAGGGGGTTCACAGCCTTTGCTGTGCACCATGCCACAAATTTGTTCCACCTGCAGGCGTATACCACCTTAGTGGAGGGACGCCTGGCTGCCAGAATTACATCACAAACTTCGGGAGGCAAGTCGAAGGAATCAACTGCCGCCGCTCAATCTCCACGCAAGCAGGTGTAGACTGGACAGGTTCGGGTGGAGGACCGTCCCCTGCTGCTGCGACAGAAGATCCTCCCGAAGAGGCAGACGGATCGGGGGATCTACGCTCATACTGAGTAGCTCGGGATACCAAACTCTTCGAGCCCAGTCCGGAGCCACAAGAATGACTTGGGCCCGGTCGTGCCGAATCTTCTTCAACACTCTGGGTAGAAGTGGTATAGGCGGAAAGGCGTACAATAGACCGCAACTCCACTCGTGACGAAAAGCGTCGCCGAGCGAGTGCCGCCTTGGAAATTCCAACATGCAGAACTGATGACATTCGGTGGCGAATAGATCTAACCAAGGCTCTCCCCACTGTAGAAAGAGTCCTTGCGCCACTTCCGAGTGAAGACGCCATTCGTGATCCATCATGCACCTGCGGCTGAGTTCGTCCGCCCTGGCGTTCAGGGAACCTGCCAGGTGTTGAACCATCAGGAACATGCCCTGATGTTCCAGCCATGTCCAGAGGCGCAGAGCCTCCTGACAAAGGGTCCACGACCCCACCCCGCCCTGTTTGTTGCAGTACCACATGGCGGTGGTGTTGTCGGTGAACACCTGCACTACCTTCCCTTTGACAGAGGGAAGGAATGCCTTCAGTGCAAGTCGGATCGCCCGGAGCTCCAGAAGGTTGATATGTAGCCGGGACTCCGCCGGAGACCAGAGGCCTCTGATCTCCGCCTCTCCCATGTGACCGCCCCATCCCAGAAGGGACGCGTCCGTCACAACTGTATGCTCTGGCTGGGGAAGGGAGAGGGATCTGCCCATGACCCATTGCCGGTTCGAGAGCCACCACTGCAACTGTGTTGCAGTCCCCTCCGAGATCTGGACGTGATCGGACAGGTTGCCCTGGTGCTGCGCCTACTGGAACTTCAGGTCCCACTGCAGAGCCCGCATATGCCATCTGGCATGATTGACCAGCAGGATGCAGGAGGCCATGAGGCCCAGCAGCCTCAGGGTCATCCGTGCCGAAACCCAGGATAAAGGCTGAAAGATCGGAATCATAGCCTGAATATCCCGGACTCGCCGTTCGGGAGGATAGGCCCGAAACTGCGTCGTGTCCAGAACTGCTCCGATGAAAAGGAGCTGTGGAGAAGGAATCAGATGCGACTTCGGCACATTGATGGAGAACCCCAGCGAGTGCAGGAGTTCGGCCGTAGTCTGGAGGTGGGGAGACGACTGCCTGGGACAGAGCCCGCCTTCAGCAGCCAGTCGTCGAGGTAGGGGAAGACTGAAACCCCTGCCCGGCGCAGATGAGCTGCGACCACCGGCATCACTTTCGTGAACACCCGAGGGGGCACTGGTAAGGCCAAAGGGGAGCACGGTGAACTGAAAATGCTCGAGGCCTACCGTGAACCGAAGGTAACGCCGGTGGGCCGGCAGGACGAGGATGTGGAAATAGGCGTCCTGCAAGTCCAACGCTACCAACCAGTCTCCGGGGTCGAGGGCAGTCAAGACCTGAGCTAGGGTGAGCATCTTGAACTTCTCCTTCCGGAGGAAGCGATTGACGTTCCGGAGGTCCAAGATAGGACGCATGTCCTCCTTGTCCTTTTGGGCACCAGAAAGTAGTGGGAGTAGCAACCACGCCCTACTTCTGGGGTCGGAACATGCTCGATGGCCCTCTTGGCCAAGAGGGCCGTGACTTCCTTCTGTAGAAGCACCAAGTGATCCCCTGACATGCGGTGGAATTGAGGTGGCATGGCTGGGGGGTGGTCTCGAAGGGGAGGGAGTAGCCCCTTCGGACAATGTCCAAGACCCACCTGTCCGAGGTGATGGGACGCCAGTGGTGAAGGTGATGGCGGACCCTGCCCCCGACTGGCGTGCCCTGCACCTGAAAGGAGGGACTAGGAGGAGCTTGGAGGCCGCGGACGGGTTGGAGGTGGTGGCCTGACCCGCACGCTGGTTGCCCGAACCGCCATGGCGGTATCCACGTCCTCGGCCACGCGAGGCGCTTGCTGCGCGGGCCGTTGGCCGGGCTGTGGACGTGACTGGGCGCCCCTTCCGTGGCCACGAAAGGGGCGAAAAGCAGACGTGAGCGGAGGGCGCACAACAGCAAGACCCAGGGACTTAGCAGTAGTCCGTGAGTCCTTGAAACGCTCCAGCGCATGGTCTGCCTTCGAACCAAAAAGACCGACTCCATCAAAGGGCATGTCCATGAGTGTATTCTGGACATCCCTGAAAAACCAGTGGTTCTCAGCCAGGCGTGGCGACGCAGCGCCACCGTCGTTGCAAGCGATCTGCCCAGCGAGTCGGCGGTATCAAGGCCACAGCGGATGGTATATTTAGCCGCATCACGCCCTTCCGCAATGGCGCGGGTAAGCAGTGTCTGGACCTCCTCAGAGCACTGCGGCAAAAGCAGTCGCCACCGTATCCCACAGGGAGTGGGTGTATCGGCCCAAGAGGCAAGCGGTATTAACGGACCGCAAGCCAGCACTGGAGGAAGAGAAAGCCTTCTTCCCAAAGTGATCCAGGCGCTTGGATTCCCTATCCGGAGGGGCGGTAGGGAAGGCGGTTTGGGAGGCAGAGGCTTGGACAACCAAGCTCTCAGGGGTGGGGTGTTGGGAGAGAAACAGGGGGTCGCCCGGAGCAGGGCGATGGCGTCGAGCCACGTTCCTATCCACAGGAGCCCCTGTGGTGGGTTTGGACCAGGCACCCAAAAGAACGTCAGTGAGTGCATCGTTGAACGGCAGCACAGTCTCCAAAGAGGAGGCCGCCGGCTGAAGCACTTCAGTCAGGATGTTAGTCCTGACGGCCACTGTAGGCAACTGGAGATTCAAGGCTCCAGCAGCTCTACGCAACACCGTTGCAAAATTAGCCCCCTCCTCCGTTGCCACGGGAGGAGACAGCATGCCAGAGTCAGGGGAGGTGTCCAGACCACTGGCATCCCCAAGTTCCTCAACCCAGTCCGGGTCAAACTCGCACTGTTGTGTGAGAGGGTCCTCAGACCCCTCCCAGCTCTCCTGGTCCTCCTCAGGTTGAAAATATGGAGGAGGGACATCAGGGACCCAAGGTCTCATCAGCGCCGGAACCGGCGTCGGGCGACGCCGGTCCGGCTCCATGTCCGGACCCGGAGAGAACCGGGGAACGACGCCGCCCGGAGCCCCGGACGGCGTCGGAAACGGCACCGGGGGCGTCGGCGGAGGCGTGGTTAGGTCAACCGGCGTCGATGGGGGTTGCAGCACCACCGGAGCCGGGATCGAGGCCGGGGCCGGAGCCGAGGCCGGGATGAAGGCCGGTGGGACAGGCGACGCCGGGACCGGAGTCGACGGCGACGCCGGAGCAACCCCATCAGGGCCCGCGGGGCCCGAAGGCGCACCGGAGGGACCTTGAGGCCCGAAGAGGCGGGCCATGGCCGACAGGAATTCCTGTATTTCGGCCGGGGTCGCCCCCGAACCCGGGTAGGACGGGTAATGCGGGGGTAACTCGACAGGCACGTCCGGGGCCGCGGGGACGGGGACGGTGCCGACAGGGACCTCAGCCGAGTCGCGAGACCGGCGAGGCGAAGTCTTAGAGCGATGACGCCGCTTAGACTTCTTGTGCTTCGACTTACCGGAGGAGCGCGAAGACTTCTCCCGGGACCGGGGCTTGGTGCGGCGCGGAGCCGACTGCCGGACTTAGAGGAGCTTTCGAGACCGCTCTCGCAAAGCCTTCGGATGAAGTTTCCGGCAGTCAGGGCACGACTTCGTGTCGTGGTCTCGGCCGAGACAAAAGAGACACTCGAGGTGCGGGTCCGTGATCGACATCATGCGACCACATTCCTCGCAGGGCTTAAAGCCGGGCATCCCTACGACCTTAGGAGTCGTTAAGACTCGTTGAAGAAACAGTGAAAAAATTCTCCAAAAAAGATAGTCAAAAAGTGACTAGGGCACTGCTCTTCCCGGATCTGCGCTTACTGGCGTGGAAAAAGAAGAACTGACGTCAGCGCGCAGGGGCGGCGCCTAAGTACTGCCCGGGACGTCATCCCGGCGATCACGACGCCGACGACGGACGCGGAGACGCACGACGCCGCCTACCGACGCGCAAGGGTACTGCTACCCAAAAAACTTTCCGGATCCAGCCTGACGCCTGGGGATATTCTAAGGTAAGGAATCTGTCACTAACGTGTCTTTCAGATATCAGTCTACCTTTGGTATTAGAAAATATGTTGTCATTTCGTTTCTTGAGCTCATCTCTGGGCATCTTTTCTATTGCCCTTTTTTCCAGCAACTCTTCTACCTCCGAGTAGACGTGATGTTTCCTTGTTTGAATGGACCTCTTCCTTTGGTCCCCTTGCTGGTGGCATCTTGGCCAGTTCTATGCAATATCCAAATTTTACTACGCTTAACATACAATTGACTGTTTAATCTTCCTTCACTCCTAAAAGAAGTATTATTCTGCCTCCCACTAGTGTTATATGTGAGAGGTTCTCTCTGCTGGCTTTGAGGGGGGTTGTACATCACTTGTGAGACTGTCCCCGCCCGTGTTCGTCCCCGAAAAGACTGGCGTCCTTCCGGCTGCTATAGCCAGTGTTGTGAGGGTTCTGTTAATTGGCTGCTACTCTGAAAGCCCTAATGAGAAGCAGTACTAGGGAAACTACCTTTTCCTGTAGGTCTGCGTGATGTAGTACCTCTCCACATGTTTCCCCTAAATTGCAAAGCACCCATGGATTTTGCGGTCTGATTTTCTTTCTGGAGCTGCTTCAGCGTTTCGGCCACTGTGCCCCCAAACAGCTGTTCACCGTTAAAAGGTGTATTTATAATGTTAGCCTGTACTTCTGGTTTGAATCCTAATATTCATAGGCAAGAGTGGCATCCTAATGTTCCATCATTTGGTGACTAGTGGTATCTGCTGCATCTAATGCTGATTTGCGGCATGTGTTCACAATATTGTTGCCTTCAGCTAGGCTTGTTGCTCTTTTTGTATTGATCGAGTAGGTGCCTCATGAGTTCTGCCCTCTCCTCCCAAAGTTGGCACGCATAGCTGTTAAGGAGGGAGCTGGAGTTTACAAACCGCCATTGATTGGCTGCGCTCCTCAAATTTTCTGCCCATCAGATCCATCTTCTTACTCTCCTTGAATGGGGGTGGCCCCAACATTGATGAAATATTGCCGCTCTTCCTCGTCGTGGAAGTAATGATAGTCTGCAGGCACTGTTCCCGTCATGTATGGAGGGTCTTTTGATGATTGTTTATACTTCCCAGCCCTCGGTGTCACAGCTCTGCATGAAGCAGGCTCTTTGAAAGCTTCCCTCCCCCCATCCAGAACACTAAGTAGCACTGGGAGGAACTGATTCCTGGTCTGTGATGGCATTAAAGTTTCTAGGAGGAAGCATGACTCTTCTCTTCAAGCTGAACCCCCCCCCCCGCCCATTTGTCAGCAGCCTTCTTGATGATCTGGCTGTACACCGCATCGTCATGCGGAGTCAAGGACCTCGACGGATATCAATCCCTTCTTCAGGGGCATCTGTTTCAAGTTCATGCCATTGTGTCTCAGCATATTCAGAGTCCTCTGACCCCTAAAACACTCCCAAGGCTTCTTGCTCCTCCTCCCCATAGAAGGACTCCTCCTCTTCCTGAAGCTCTGGTGTCATGGGAGGGTCCATTTCCTCAACATACCTTTCAATCTGCTCTTTCGGAGGAAAAGCTTTTTACGGAATTTGGAATTCCTTAAGGGAGGCGTCAACATTCTCCTCCTTTTGAATTAAAGCTGCCATCTCCGCCTCGAGACACCACTTCTTCCTCTCTATTTCCGCCAAGCGTTCTTCGGGGCCAAGTTTGTCTATTTTCTTTTCAACGTTGAGGAGTCTTTCGACGATGTGCCTATCTTAGAGCTCCTCCTGAAATCTTTCTTTTTCCGACACCTGAAACGTCTCGACAACTAACATGTTTCGATGTAGTTGTCTTTTTGGGCAACATGCCCCCTGCGGTGTCCCTGTCAAGGAATCTGAAGGGTACTTTGTCTCTAGGTCTGCCTTCGCTCTGATTTTTTCAACGTTGAAGCTAGCTTTTGTACTTTGAGTCTGATTTTCGAGACCGACAACAAAATGTCTTTTTCCGGTGTTACCCGTGTTCGCTTGCCTTGGTCTTGAGCAGTTCTCCTTTGACCTCAGATTCTCAGGTCAGTGTTCGCAGAATCTCCCTCTACACCTTCTACAATGTTCGCGTTGTCATCGCTGGACAGACCCAGGTTTCTTAAGGATGTTATGTTATGGTGACTTGTAGAGCGCACGGCTGCCCCAGCGAAGGGGCGCCCCGGCGCTGAAAACAGAAAACTGCACAGCTTGTAGCAAACAAGACAGCTTATAACGGAGGTAAGAGGAATGTTTTCACAGCTTTACGGAAAGGCAGATAGGACTTTATACTGCGGATAGAAGTGGGGAGTGCATTCCAGAGTTTCAAGGCCAACACACGGAAGGAGCGGCCTCCAGCACGGACCCTCCTCACCCTGGGGACAGCCACAAGATTCTGTCCCATAGAACAGAGAGTTGGCGGGAGGGATGTCAAAGTGTGCAGATTGGCCAGAATACATGGAGATGAGAAATTAAGGATTTTAAAAGTAATGCAGCGGGCCTTGAACTCTAAACGCTTGGCCACAGGCAGCCAATGGAGGTGACGGATGGCATTAGAAGTAGGACACCTCCTCGGCAGGCCAAGGAGAGCTCGAGCCGCTGCATTCTGGACCCTTTGTAGTCTGACAATCTCAGACTGGTTGACCCCCAGATAAAGGGAGCTGGCATAGTCCAGTCTTGACAAGATCAAGGCCTGGACGATAACCTGCCTAATTGGGGGATGGAAAAATCCAACAGAGGTTTGAGCCCCCGCAATAGCCCAAAACAAGTCCCTGCCACCTTCTTGGTTTGGGTTCGAAAGCAAAGGGCGGTATCAATCCAAACCCCAAGGTTTTTTACCACCTGTTTAGGGGCAGGTGCCGGCCCCAGTGCGGCAGGCCACCAGTGCTCGCTCCACAGCGCTGAGTCTCTCCCCACCAGCAGTACCTCGGACTTGCTGGCGTTGAGCTGGAGACAGTTGGTAGTCATCCACTCCGAGACGGCCTCAAGATCGCTACGGAACTTACAAGCGTCCCGAGTAATGTCATCAGAGTGTGTGACTACCAACTGAGTATCGTCTGCATACGATACTACCGTGAGCCCTCTGTTCTTAGCCACCATCGCCAGTGGTTGAACATACAGATTGAAGATGGTAGGGCTCAAAGCCGAGCCCTTTGGTATCCCCTGCTTGGTGGCATAAACTCTGGAAACAAAGGGAGAGGCGGCAACCTGGAAGGTCCTCCTAGAAAGAAAGGAGGCAAACCAGTCCAGGGCGGCACCCGCTATTCCCACCTCATCCAGACGCCTCAACAGGATCTGGTGGGAGACCGCGTCGAACGCGGCACTGAGGTCGAGCAGAATCAGTGCCGAAGTACGACCCTCATCCAAGGCCCATCTCAGATGTTCGGTGACAGCAAGAAGGGCAGATTCCGTGCTGTGACCGGAACGAAAACCATTCTGAGAGGGGTCTAGTATGTTATTTTTCTCCAGATACACCGTCAAGATGGTATTGACGTAGACCTCAGAGATTTTAGAGACCCAGGGCAGGAGGGAGATGGGGCGAAAACTCTCCTGTTTGGCCGCATCCATGTTAGGTTTTTTTAGCAGGGGGACCACCCTAGCATGTTTCCAAGTGCTCGGTACAACAGCCGTAGAAAGAGATAAGTTAATCACATGGCTCAACAGAGGAATGAGCACAGGTAGAATTTTCATCGCATAGGCTGGCTTAAGAGGATCGGACGGGGAACCAAACTTGACTTTACTACATAACAGACAACATCTCTTGGGAGATGGAAGGGAAAGTAGTCAGAGTGTAAGAAGTAGGAGGCCGAGTCACGGGGACAGAACCTGACACGACCTGAGGGAAGGATTTATAGATCTTCTCCACAAAGGAGGCAAGAGCATTGCATTGCTCGTCAGATGATATCGGAGTAGCAGTCAGGGCTGTTGATGATTTCAGCTTTCAGTATCGAAAAGATACTTTTAGATGGATGTGCACTGCTCTTGATCTCCTCCGCATAGTAAGTGGCCCGTTCCGACTGGATAGACCTATGATATTGCTTAATTGCTATGTTAATAGGGCTTCTTCAGGTTAGGGTCATAGTTCCTTCTCCATGCTCTCTCCAACCTCTTACACTCTTTGCGCATGGAAGTGAGCTTAGCATTGTACCAAGGTGTTGGCCTCTGTCCCTGCATGGCGTAGTGCCCGTCTATGCTTCTCTCTTGCCTTCAATGTCTTAGACTTGTACCCCGCAAAGGCTTTGCAGTAGACGCTCCGATGGTAGAGTGTTAAGCAGAGGTTACACACCTGTTTGGTCTTTCTGCACAAATTTATGATGGTATTTCAGGCAGAATTCACTTTACACATATGATCTAGCGCTCAAGAGGGTTTAATTTCCCCTCTCGTGCCACAACTCTATAGCCTTCCGTTTTTACTATATCATAGGAACCCAGCTAATAAAAATATTCTATGGGATTCCAATAGCTATTTTTAATTCACACCCACTCCTTCCCATTTCGAGACTCTGCACATATGCCCCACCACTACCTTTTAAACTTCACATCGGCACCAAGAGAAGACCTCCGGCAAAGCGCACCCCAGCGGGACCCGCTGGGCATTGCAGCGCCGGCCCGAGGAGCTGCCCAATGATGAAGCATGACACCCCCAGGGGAGTGTGAGGGCCCTTGCTCCTAATTGGAGCTACTCCACCTTTACCATCCTTTCTCCTTGTGGGCCCCTGGTACTTCCCCCCCCCCCCCTTCAGGAACTGCATACCCTTGCTTTTGCTACTGTTACAAGGGGCCTGTATGCTGGACCTGCCAAGCCCCAGTCCCCCCTTCTGTGATGAGAATTGAAAAGCAGTATCTGTTAGAAATGGGATCTCTAGTTGGCAAGGGCTTGCACCTTTGTCCAAGTAGGGGCCCTTCTTCCTAGTCAGGGTAAGGGAGTTACACTCCTAAAATAACCCCTTCTCACCCCCTTGGTAGCTTGGCACGAGCAGTCAGGCTTATTCTAGAGGCAGTGTGTAAAGCATTTGCACATAACCAACAGTAATACAGTGTAAGCACTACAAACGGACACCACACCAGTTTAGAAAAATAACCAATATTTTTATATACTCAAGACAAGACCAATTACGACAAAAATCCACAATACTATACTTTAAAAATGAATGCTTGATAAGGTAACTTCTTCTTTGCAGGAATAACACAAAAGCAAAGTTCAAATGCAGTCGGTAGCCCCGTCCGGGTCTGCCGCGATGCTGAATTACACAGAGTCCAACAGTTCCAGCCGACCGCGTCGCTACGGGCCAGCAGAGCCGTGAACAGACTCGGTTACAGTACCTTTCTCGTTGTGGCTGGTACGGAGTGTACGAGCCGGTCGGCGTTCGTCGCGGTAGCGGTGCAAGACGGAGCGTTGCAAGGTGCGGTGTCCCTCGATGCGGTGCAGGCAGCGGCTCGATGAGCGTCGTGCAGACGGAGTCGGTGAGTCCAAGGCGTGCGGTGCAGGGCGAGACGGTGCACGATGCGGTGCTGACAGGTTGCGATGCAGGCGACCAAGCCGGAGTGCGGGAACTGGCGTCAGACAGCGGTGCGAGTCGGAGCGGTGCGTCGCAAACGTGCGAGCGGTGCCCCAAATGCGATCACGACTGTTGAGCCAGTTGCAGCGTCCGCGTCGGTCGGGTCCGGCTGGTTCAGTGAAGCGATGCGAACTGCGGTGCCCACAGGTCACGGTGCAAGCAGCGGCTCGGTGTTGACGGCGTCGGACGTCGCCTACGGTGAGACCAGGGTTGCGATGCGAAGCGGGGCGATGCGGTCTGCGGTGCAAACAGGTCACCGGCCAGGGATGGATTCGGTTGACGGAGTCGGTTGCAGTTCCCTTCCTCTGTGGCAACTGAAACAGCGTTCCAGAAGCGGTACCCAGAGGCTTGTGAAGTCTTTGTAGTCCCTGAGACTTCTTAACAGGAGGCCAGCTCGGTTCCAGGCCCTTGGAGATACTCAGCACAAGTTTGTAGAAAGTTCAGTCTAGTCCTTTCCCTGCCCAAGGCAGAAGCAGCAGCTGCAGGCCAACCCAACAAAGCAACAACACAGCAAAGGGGCAGTACTCCTCCTGGCAGCTCTTCCAGCTCTTCGTCTTGGCAGGTTCCTTGATTCCAGCGAGATCCAAATTCATGGGGTCAGGGCCCCAATATTTATATCCCAAATTCCTTTGTTCTCTGAAGGCAGAGAGGCCTTTGCCTAGTCCAAACCAGTTCTGGAGCACTTTGTTGACAAGTCTCCGTCCCTTCTTTCAGAGAGTAGGCCAGGGACATCAGACGCACCACAGGAGGTGGAGCTAGCATTGTGGAGGGAAGGCACTGTCCTATTCAGGGCCCAGGTGCAACTCCTCCCACCCATCTACATGTAGATCTTGCTATTCAGCCCTGTGCTGACTCACCCTGTCTCCTGGCATCCCCCAGCCCCTGTCACTCACACTCCAGACAAGGAATACACAACCTCGCAGAGGCAGGCTTGGATGGTTAGACAAGAAAAATACCCACTTTCTAAAAGTGGTATTTTCAAACACAGAATGTTAAAACCAACTTCACTAAAAGATGCATTTTATCATTCTGAGTCCAGGCATACTAAACTCGAATTTCTACCATGTTCCCGGGGTCAGTTAGGATTATAAGCTGTAATAATCAAAACTGCCCGTTCTGAGCCTATGGGGAACAGGTAGCCTTGCAATAGTGAAAAACGAACTAGGCTGTAATTCACTATCAGGACATGCCACACACACCAGGGCATGTCCTACCTTTCGCATACAACGCACCCTGCCCACAGGGGTACCTTGGGCCTACCTTAGGGGTGACTAACATGTAGAAAGGGAAGGTTTAGGGACTTGCAAGTGTGCGCACTTGCCAGAGTCGACATGGCAGCCCCAGGCTGCGCACAGGCTCTGCGATGGCAGGCCCGAGTTACACTTTACGGGCTGTTTGCGTGGGTGGCACAATCCAGTGCTGCAGCCCACCAACAGCATTTGGTCTATAGGCCCTGGCACTCGCAGTGCACTTTACAAGGGACTGACACATAAACCAAATAGGCCAATCATGGAAACACCAATCCATAACACATTTTATACAGGAGCACTTGCACTTTCCCACTGGACAGCAGTGAGGAAAGTGCGCAGAATCATTACACCAGCAAAAACAGTCAAAACCGGGAGGTCAGAAAGCAAAAAGTCAGGGGAAACACGCCAAAAGATGCCAAGTCTAACCATCTCCATCACACGGAACAGGGAGTCTTACCCGGTACCTCTATTCGATGAACTTCTGAATTTCTTCGACAAACGTTTTCCGAACTTCAGCCTTTTCCCCCTGACTTTTAGAACCCTCAGCGAAGCATCCAGACCCAACGGCGGCAAATAGAATCTGAAGATGAGGACCACGAGTGGGAGCTTCCAGGGAGGGCGTACGTCGTCAGAGGCAGAACAGGACACCAAATGGTGGGCCCATAGACGCCCAACAACAAAAAAGACAACATCTATATTGGAGAATTCCGGACCCAACCACTAGATGAGGGAATAATGCACAGAATTGTGAATCCAGAAAAGAGCCACGCTGCAAAAATGTCCTGTCAGGAAATTATCTAAAAATGCTCAACGCCCTAAAGGACGTCGAGTGAATCAGCTTTAAGAAGCCTAAGATGGATAGGATTGTGGAAAAAACCTTAAAGGCACAGCTCTGTCCAGGATCCTGTCAGCTGGAGCCGGAAAAAGGAACTGAGTAAACCGCTACATACAGGGTATGGTTGGACACTGGAGATCAGGACATTAAAGGCGCAGTGTGCCAATTACATTGTTTCTATGCTGCAGGATAAGCAGGCTACATTGCTATGTATTACTCTCCTTATCTTACTTTAAAAAGAAGTAAAATGAGTTTGTGAAGAATGTATTTTAAAAAATCACTTCTTTTTGCTAAAGTAATTTATTAGGGCATGACGTTTTTCCCTTCTTCATTTTGAAGTAATTCAATTAAGATTGGCAATATAGCCTGTTTTAAGGCTGCAAAAATGTAACATCCGTCGCATGTTTCCTTGCCTTTCCAAAGTATGGCAAAGTAGATGTGACTTTGAAAGAACTGCTAAGGGATCCTCGCACATGGGCGGAACAATTAAGTGCATAGGATTTCAATGGAGATCCCTGAGGGAGAACTGAAAGTGATCTTGGCCTACCTGAAACCACAGGTAACGTCGGTAGAACTGCAAGACGGGGACGTGAAAATAAGCGTCCTGCAAATCCAACACCACGATCCAGTCTACTGAATCCACGGCAGACAAAACTTGGCCAGAGAAAGCATCTTGAACTTTTCCTTCCAGACGAAAAGGATCAGAGGGTGAAGACTAAGGACTGGACAAAGGCCTCCGTCTGCGACTAAGTAAGATGTCTGTGACTTCTTTAGGCAATGTACAGCTTTGAGTTTCTGGGTCACTTTCGGATTCAAGGGCACACTCCTCAAAGGACTAGGAGTTATGTATACATGTGTTTTTGACAGTCCCTATAAGGTTTAAGCTGTGTCATTTCAGGAGATTACAATTCCCCTGGCACACTAGAAAAAAAACTAACATTTTAATGAAACAAATCTCAGAGACAAAAGTAGTAAAGCTCCATACCCGCGTCTAAAGGAGCAGGAAGAAACGAACTGACGTCAGCGCGCATAGGTGGCGCTTATATGCAGCTCCGTTCATTTCCAGAGTGAGGCAGTCAGTGCGAAGCCGCACTGCGCCACCTACTGGCACGCAGGAGTACTACTTTAGTGTTTTTCCCAGAATCTGTCCGACACCAGAAGAATATTCACAAAGTGAGGAATGTGTTTATAAGTATCGATTAGAAAACATATGATCAATATTACCAGCATATTTAAAAGCTTTTTCCTTTGGCCAGAAATGCTGGGAAAAAAATCATTGTAACAAAAAATGGAGCCCTAAGTGTTCCAGGGGTGAAGGGAAATAAGTAATACTTGGAGAATAAAATGCTCAATGGCAACCTATTAATGACTAGACAACGACTAAAGTGGTTTAGCTAGCAGGGGAAGTAACAGGAAAATTCTTGCTCACAACATTTGAGACATTTTGCATGTATTTTTTTATATAGGTTGATGAAAACAGGAGACAATCGCCATGTCTGTGGGAAATAACACCAGATAATCTCCATGTGGGTGGCGGGAGGGGTAGTGCGGTGTAGTGGTGGGCCCTTGAGGCTTGCAGCAATTCCAAGTGCATATGTATGTGCCCTCAGCGTGTCCGTGTATATACCCGTGCACAATAAAGCAGATACACTGTAAGGGCAAGAGTATTAGAGTATTAAGGAACCTCCCGGTGGACACTAGCAGCAGGGGGAACGCTGATCTGTGCAGTGCAGGCCATGTGCAACCAGAGTGAAGAAGTGGTGCCGGGAAGTGACGTGGTGAGTAAAACGGTTCGGAAAGCTTATTACCTGGTCTTCTTGCTGCAGGTGGCAACACAGAATCATCTGCAAATATGGCAGCTGATGCAAAGTGGCAGGATATGCAAAATAAAGGTACAAACTTTGACAACAGAATTCCATAGTTATAACTGTAAGCTACTACTGAGATTGGGGCCAAATGGTTAGCAACTGCACGTTAACCCAGGCATGTGCTCTCTAATTTACCAGCCATGTATGTATGTGATCTCAGATGATTAGGAGTGAGCTGATGGGGGTGACACGTCTAGCAGGAAATCAGACAGGCTGAAAGGTATGCTCTAGCAAAGGGGGGGGGGGGGGAGAGCCGGTATCTTACCTGCCCGTCCTGTTGTAGGTGATGGTGCAGGATCTGAGAGTGCGGCTGCTGATGTGGGGTCAGGATGTGCATGAAGGGAGCAGGGGGGTATCCGGCTGCGGCATTGATGGGTCCTGCGCTGCCCAGAGCTGAAGGCAAATTAAAGGAGGCGGCCGGAGTTCCAGTGTGAAATCCCTGCTTCTCGAATGATTGCTGTGAAGGAAAAATGTGGCAAGGGAGGAGGAAACAATGGAAAGAGGGCAAAAGACAAAAGGAAAAAAAAGGAGATTTTTGTTAAACTTCTTAACTCCTACATACCACTCAGCTATTTACATTTCCTCTACCCTCCTGACACAAATGAGTTATATAAAATGTAACTTCCCTGTAAGCATCTGTTTTTAGTGTGTGGTGCTGTAGATTTACACGCCCTGCCATTTAGTGTAGGCTCTGATGTTTGCAAGTTGTTTTTTTCCTAAGAAAAGCCTTCAAGCTTTCACGTCATGGGATGCACTGACTACACCTCAAGTAGGCAATACGCATGGGCACAGACTCCGTGTTAGATTGTGGTAGGTAACATTTTAAATTCAAATGCTCTGCATGGACTGTAAAGCAGTACATCCCTACAAGGGGTGATGATTGTCTGGATGATGCAGAAGTCTGAAACAAAGTTCTTAGGACTGGCCAACCATGATTCCTGGTACCTCAAGGATTGGGACACAAGGGAGGGCCAAGGGAAGCCCACGGAGAATTCTTTGCTGACAACAGGGGCTCTGTGGTATCAGAGATAACACTGTGGGAGGCATATAAACCAGTGGCGAGGGAGTACCTGATTTCTAGGATCTCAGGGATAAGGAGGGAGGCGATGAACAAACTGAGGGACGTGAGCAATGCTTTTTGAACGCAGAGGACTACCTACCAAGCAGACTATAGCACGGACGCATCATCTCGCGATCCAGCGGGAGGAGTACAGGTAGATTAAGGAGGAGGCAAGGGACAGCTTAGGGCCATGCAACAGACTATACAAGGTTGGTAATAAGGCTGGAAACTCCTGGCGTGGCTGGCACATCGCAAGGAGGGTCAGCAGTGGGTGTGGGAGGTGGTTACGGCAACCGGGCACACCGTAGACACGGCCTCGGAAACAGCGGAGCGGTTTGCGGAACACTTCGAGGCCCTCTACTCTCCTTGGCAACAATCCCCGCTGGAGGAACAGTTGAGTTTTGTAGGTGATCTCCCTATCTTGATCCTCCCACTATAGGACAGGGTTGCGTTGAATAGGGCGCTCAAGGTGACAGAACTCACAAATGCTATACGGCACCGTGGGGAGGGGTCGGGTAACCATTTCTATATATGTATCAGGTGCCGTTGGCTGCTGGGGTCCTACCCCGACATTCGTACGGCCCACATTGCCCTAATACACAAGGCCGAGAAGAAGCCAGAAGACCGTGCCTCATATAGGCCAATTTCCCTTTTAACTAGAGGTAGAACTGCTGATGCGAGTCCATGCCTCCCATCTGTACGAGGGGTGCGACAAATTGATCCACAGGGACCAATCTGGATTTACGCGCCTTGTGCCACTGGACATAACCCGAGATGCTTGTATGCCGTTCACAGCAGAGCAACCTAATGGGGAGCCAGGGGTGATCTTGTCCTTTGATGTCGAAAAGGTATTTGATTAGCTCGAATGGCCATACCTCAAGGCAGTGCTGGAAAAGATGCGGTTCGGGAAGATATTTCTGGCCTAGGTTCACCTGCTCTACACGGCACAGTTGACTAGGGTGCGTGCCAATGGGACTTTGTTGAGGTAATTCAAGCAGGGGATAGGCACCAAGCAAGGTTGCCCGCTCTCCCCCGTATGCATTTGCCATCGAGCCACTAGCGGAATGGGTCAAAAGGGACGCCATGTTGCGGGATCTGCGTTGGGAAACTGATTGGGAGGATGTAATCTCCCTCTACGCTGACGACCTGTTGCAGTCCGTTCCCAAGGTATTAGAAATCCTCAATATCTTAGTGAGTTACTCAGGGCTAAAATATATTGGCACAAGTTGGTGGCATACTCGCCTACACGTTGGCAACCGCCGGAGGATTGGGATTGCCCCTTGCAATGGGCCGAGACTGTTTTTCTCTACCTAGGCATCTTTATCACTAAAGACCCTGGTGACTTCCGTTCGGAATCTGGAGGGTTTGCTTGGCCATTACAGAGAGGATGTGGTCAGATGGAGGAAGCTGCCATATTCCCAGATGGGTAGAGGGGCACTCTACAAAATTATTTACCTAAATTTCTCTTTGTAGTAGAGAATACGCCATAAGTTGTACCTGAAGGCTTTTTTCCCCCCCGGACAGTGCAAGCGATTACTAGGACATTGCTATGGGATGCGGACTGCCCTAGGATAGCACTGGACACCCTCATGTGAGGGCCCTTTAATGAAGGCATTGCTTTGCCCAACCTGAAGCTCTACTACTGGGCAGCGTAGCTACTGGTGGTTAATGAAAGGGTGTTTGCGGACCAGCATGATCGGGCCTATATGACGGACAGAGGGATGCTACCTCAACGGGGCTACCTACAGGCGCTGAATGGCCCACATGGAGATGCTGGTGGGGGTGGCATCCAAGGCAGTGCTGGGCCAAACATGGAAGGCAGGGACCGGGCGATCGGATGAGGGGGGAAAATTACCATGGAAAAGCCACTGTGGAACGCGGAGGCTCTGGCTGCTCTACAGTGGCTGGGAGATTCCGTTAGTGGGATATAATTGGAATCTCTGCGGTTGGGGACTTATGAGGGTAGTCAGGGTGGTCTCCTCAGAGTACTTACGAGAGCACTATGAGGTGACAGAGTCCCAGAGATTTCAATACCTGCGGATTAGGCATGCCCTTACCAGGAGCATTAGGCACACCAAGATACTAGAGGAAGAGACCTCTCTAGAGTATAGGCTGCTAGCAGCCTCGTTTCACCGTCATGCGGAGTCCATCATCTGCATCAGATTTGTCAGGAACTGTATAAAGCTGTTGGACAAGTTGAAAGCCAGAAGGGAGCTGAACTTGGCCATTCTGGAGGATGCTGAGTGGGCTGAGGAATGCAGCTACCCGAGGAAAGTGGCGATCAGGACTGGTTTTTGCCTCATCCAGCTTAAGATCTTACACAGGGCACACTACACGCGGACAAGACTTTATGCCATGGATAGACTCTCTACCGACCGATGCCTGAGGGGATGCGGACATAGAGGGACCCTGGATCATACCTTATGGGATTGCCAGAGGCTGGGGGTGTGCTAGTGGACTATTCAGGGGCATATGGAAAAGGTAGTAGGAGCTCTGCTAGATTGGCATGACTGGTTTGCCTGCATACTTTTTTTTTGGGTGGGGGACGACAGATGCTCTAACGGAACTCCCTTTTGTTTTTTAATATTGCACTGACGGATAAGAAAGATTGTTCAGGCTTGGGGCACAGAGGTCTCGACCAGATTGGCGCAAAATATGGACTGGTGCATGCTAGAGCAGTCAGTATCTTTCACCGGGATGTCTGGGGAAGTTTGATAAAGTATGGGGACCGCGATTGGAATTGAGAGAGCAAGGGGTCCGATGGAAAGGATGTTAAGAAATCGGGTGGCTGTACACTTGGACAGAGGGGGAATATGCATAGGTTGGTGGTGGTGGCGGGGGGGGGCGCATTGCAGGCTGCAGTCTTTAGAGGATTGGCTGCTCTGAGAAGTCTGTTGATTGTGCCTATAATGATGGCTGCTGAGTCTAAGATTGATAGGGTGCCAGCTTCGAAGGAGCCTGCAGCTTCAAGTGGGGTTGTGGGATATGCAGGATCTTATGACTTGACAGCCAGGAAGGATCACTGCCCTTGAGCAGGAGCTTGGTTGGCTCTGAGGGCTTGCTTTGGTGCAGACCATAGCCCTAAACTGGCGGAGGCCCTAGAGGTTGAGTTGGTTTTAGTGGAAGACTGGAGATGGTGATCTACATGCAAGGGCTTTTAAGAACTTAGTGTGTGTGAGCGCCGACCCTACTCTCAACCCTAGCGGAGGTCTTAATTCGAGGGCCAATGATTGTGGAGGCCGATGGAGCCGCCTCGTCTTCCTCCTGGTCAGAGCTGCTGTAGAGGACTACTTATGAGATGGGCAATTGTTGGTGGGGCAGAATGCCCTAAGGGACGCCATCATCACTGTAGAAAAGTGCCCCCTTCTGACATGGTCACCCCCCATTTTTTGCCTCCTAAATGTGATTTCAAATGAAAGTGCACTGAGTTCTTGCTAACCAGGTCCCCAGTGCCACAGCTCTTTCCCAAAACCGTACAAATGTTCCCCCAATTGACAAAACCTTTAGCACCCTCTAAGTCCCTAGTAAATTGTATCCTGGTAATCTAGGGCCTGAGGTACTAAAGAGACCCCCTAAGGGGTTGCAGCACGAATTGTGCCACCCAAAGGGACGCATCGCCAAGCACATACAAGACTGCCATTGCAGGCTGCATGTCTTGGTGCAAACAAAAGTGAAAATACGACATGTCTCATCTCTTTGTGCCATGTCCATAACACTGCATCTAATAATTTGTAAGTCACCCCTAGAGCAGGCCTTGCAACCTTAACCCCTTCGATGCTCATGACGAGCTCAGCTCGTCATGCTGCGCGGTCGCGCTGTGCGCATGACGAGCTGAGCTCGTCACGACCACACCCGCGATCGGAATGTCCAGCACCTGGGCGGAACTCCGATCGCGGCGAAGCGGTTAAGGCAGGTTGCTGAGTATTACATGTGAGGGCATACCTGCATGAGCAGATATGCCCCTGTGCTCGTCAGTCCTATTACTACCAGTACAAGTGACCATGGAAGCCATCTTAAGACATATGCTGCACACTGGTGAAAACTAGTTTCCAATCTACATGATGGCTTCACTGCAAATAGGGATGTTTGGTGCGAAACATCTCATATTGTTAAACCTACAATTAACCAGTGTTGGATTTACTAATACATGCACCCAGAGGGCACCTCAGCTGTGCCCCCTGAAAACCTACTAGCCTCAAGTATGCTTGCAGACTGGATTCTGCCAGCCTGCCACACGAGATGCTGTTATGACCTCCTAGGGTGAGAGCGTTTTGCTTCAAGTAGACCCAGAACAAAAGCCTGTCCTGGCAGAGGGTGTAACATCCCCTCCCACAGGATGAAATGAAATGAAATTTGTACTTGTAAAGCGCACCCATACCCCCAAAGGGGTGTCCAGGCGCTGTACGCATACCGCTGTGGAACCCTTCCTGGCTTTTCCCTGTGAAATGTCCACTCCTGGGCACCCCCAGGGTGAAGCCAGGCATCCCAGCGCTGTTGGGGCCGTTGTGGAGATTAAGCAAGCTATTGCCCAGAGTTGCAGAGTGGGACCCATGATTAGAATAGGCACCGAGGCGAGAATTATCAGGTCCGAGGAAATTGAGCCCAAGACCCGCCGAGGCGGGAATTGAACCCTGGTCCCGGGCCAGATCTCTGCATCAGGGTCTGCCGCTCTAACCATTGAGCCACACTTCTCCACGATGGCCTGCTAATTAGCCTCCTTGGGCAGGCAAGCTTCAAAGAGCTGCCGCCTTTGGAATGCAAATCTGGCTCCCCTCACAGGAGAGAAAAGCCGCCCCCTCTTGTCAGGACCACTGTGGCACCCGGACAGGCAGGAAAACTAGCTAGTCAGGTAGGCGCACCACCTCCAGGCTAGTACTACCCCTAAGGTGGGCTACTATGAGGTGGACACGATTTTTCAGAAGTAGCCATCTGATTGATGGCATACTTAGGCATTCTGTTAAGTTAAAAAATGTATATCGAATAGCTGCCCCAGAGACTTGGCTTCCCAGCACTAGTCCAGAAGTAAAAAAAACGAACTGCAGCAATGGCCTTAGAAGAACCCAAAAGAGAATAATCTAAAAAGGAGAAAAGCCAGGTCTTTACAGTCTTCCTGAAAGACGGGTGTTTCGCTGGATGTTCCTGATTTTTTTTGGGATTGGGGGGGGATTTCGTTAGAGAGCTGGGGCTTTTGCACAAAACGAGTAGCCTCCCGCTCTTACTCTCTTGACATGAGGAACAGTGGCAGATTAAGGTCAGCCGAGCGTAGGGAGCGTGAAGGGCGATACCGGGGATAGCAGGTTAGACAGAATGGGGGCTCCCTGGGTAAGTAGGATCTTGTGAGCAGTATACAGGGTCTTGAAATGCACACGCTTCTCCACAGGGAGCCAAGTGCAGTTTGCGAAGGAGACCTGAGGCTGGGCAAAATTTTGGAAGAGAAAAATAGCTGTCTGGCCGCGGAGCTAGTTGGAGTCTAACCAACCACTGACTTGACTCCCAAATGCACAAGTTACTAACTTGTGTAACGATATATCTGTAAGAGACAGTAGTTAGTGACAGATTCCTTACCTTAGAATATCCCCAGGCGTCAGGCTGGATCCGGAAAGTTTTTGCGTAGCAGTACCCTTGCTCGTCGGTAGGCAGCGTCGTGCGGCTCCGCGTCCGTCGTCGGCGTCGTGATCGCCGGGATGACGTCGCGGGCAGTACTTAGGCGCCGCCCCTGCGTCAGTTCTGTACCCGACTTTCCGCGCCAGGAACGCAGAGCCATGCAAGAAGCTGACATAGGTGTCTCAAAAATACTAGGGCCCTGAAAAGGATGTCCTTAACCCTAGAAATCAGTTCGCAGAACGGGGAGGATGGGTGGGCGGTAGGAATCTGTCACTAACTACTGTCTCTTACAGATATATCGTTACACAAGTTAGTAACTTGTGCATCTGAAAGAGACACGTTAGTGACAGATTCCTTACCTTAGAATAGATACCCCAGCAATACCAACCCCGGTGGTGGGTCTGCGAACAAAGATCAGACAAGGAAGTCCTGGAGGACAGAACGGCCAAAGAAGCCGTCCCTCCGGACCTGACTGTCAAGGCAGTAATGCTTTGTAAACGTGTGCAGCGAGGCCCACGTAGCTGCCTGACAGATAACCGGCAGCGGAACACCGCGGCCCAAGGCCGTGGTAGCAGCGGTTGCCCTGGTGGAATGGGCACGCAGCCCAACAGGAGGCTCCTTCTTAGCCAAAGAATAGCAGGTCTTGATGCACAAGGTAACCCAGCGAGAGATGGTCCTCTTGTGCACCGCCCGACCTTTTTTGGCGCCCACGTAGCCAACAAAGAGCTGGTCATCCACCCGGAAGTGTTTTGTGCGGTCAATATAGAAGGAGAGCGCACGTTTTGGGTCCAGACGGTGGAGCCTCTCTTCCTCTCTGGAAGGATGCGGAAAGAAGGTGGGCAAAGTGATGGTCTGCCCAATGTGGAAAGCAGTAACCACCTTTGGCAAGAAGGACGGACGCGTCCGAAGAACAACCTTGTCTGGATGAACAGACAGAAAGGGAGGTTTGCAAGATAGAGCCTGGAGCTCACTTACCCGCCGAGCGGAGGTGATGGCCACCAGAAAGGCTGTCTTCAGAGTCAGAAGACGAAGAGGACAGTTATGTAGAGGCTCAAAGGGAGCGCACATTAAAAAGGTAAGAACCAAGTCCCACTGAGGCATCACAAACGGAACAGGAGGGAAGAGGTGAGTAATGCCTTTTAAGAACCTGTTAACAACAGGGGACTTGAAAAGGGAGGGCTGATCAGGGAGCCTGAGGAAGGCCGAGATAGCACAAAGATAACCTTTGATGGTACCCAGGGCAGAACCCTGTTGGGCCAGAGAGAGAAGGAACAGAAGGACCTCGGAAAGAGGGGCAGAAAGGGGATTCACAGCCTTTGCTGTGCACCATGCCACAAATTTGTTCCACCTGCAGGCGTATACCACCTTAGTGGAGGGACGCCTGGCTGCCAGAATCACATCACAAACTTCGGGAGGCAAGTCGAAAGGAATCAACTGCCGCCGCTCAATCTCCACGCAAGCAGGTGTAGACTGGACAGGTTCGGGTGGAGGACCGTCCCCTGCTGCTGCGACAGAAGATCCTCCCGAAGAGGCAGACGGATCGGGGGATCTACGCTCATATTGAGTAGCTCGGGATACCAAACTCTTCGAGCCCAGTCCGGAGCCACAAGAATGACTTGGGCCCGGTCGTGCCGAATCTTCTTCAACACTCTGGGTAGAAGTGGTATAGGCGGAAAGGCGTACAACAGACCGCAACTCCACTCGCGACGAAAAGCGTCGCCGAGCGAGTGCCGCCTTGGAAATTACAACGCGCAGAACTGATGACATTGCGCGTTCTCTTCGGTGGCGAATAGATCTAACCAAGGCTCTCCCCACTGTAGAAAAAGAGTCCTTGCGCCACTTCCGAGTGAAGACGCCATTCGTGATCCATCATGCACCTGCGGCTGAGTTCGTCCGCCCTGGCATTCAGGGAACCTGCCAGGTGTTGAACCATCAGGAACATGCCCTGATGTTCCAGCCATGTCCAGAGGCGCAGAGCCTCCTGACAAAGGGTCCACGACCCCACCCCGCCTTGTTTGTTGCAGTACCACATGGCGGTGGTGTTGTCTGTGAACACCTGCACTACCTTCCCTTTGACAGAGGGAAGGAATGCCTTGAGTGCAAGTCGGATCGCCCGGAGCTCCAGAAGGTTGATATGGAGCCGGGACTCCGCCCGGAGACCAGAGGCCTCTGATCTCCGCCTCTCCCATGTGACCGCCCCATCCCAGAAGGGACGCGTCCGTCACAACTGTGTGCTCTGGCTGGGGAAGGGAGAGGGATCTGCCCATGACCCATTGCCGGTTCGAGAGCCACCACTGCAACTGTTTTGCAGTCCCCTCCGAGATCTGGACGTGATCGGACAGGTTGCCCTCGTGCTGCGCCCACTGGAACTTCAGGTCCCACTGCAGAGCCCGCATATGCCATCTGGCATGATTGACCAGCATGATGCAGGAGGCCATGAGGCCCAGCAGCCTCAGGGGTCATCCGTACCGAAACCCAGGATAAAGGCTGAAAGATCGGAATCAGAGCCTGAATATCCCGGACTCGCCGTTCGGGAGGATAGGCCCGAAACTGCGTCATGTCCAGAACTGCTCCGATGAAAAGGAGCTGTGGAGAAGGAATCAGATGCGACTTAGGCACATTGATGGAGAACCCCAGCGAGTGCAGGAGTTCGGCCGTAGTCTGGAGGTGGGAGACGACTGCCTGGGACGAGCCCGCCTTCAGCAGCCAGTCGTCGAGGTAGGGGAAGACTGAAACCCCTGCCCGGCGCAGATGAGCTGCGACCACCGCCATCACTTTCGTGAACACCCGAGGGGCACTGGTAAGGCCAAAGGGGAGCACGGTGAACTGAAAATGCTCGGGGCCTACCGGTGGGCCGGCAGGACGGGGATGTGGAAATATGCGTCCTGCAAGTCCAACGCTACCAACCAGTCTCCAGGGTCGAGGGCAGTCAAGACCTGAGCTAGGGTGAGCATCTTGAAGCGATTGACGTTCCGGAGGTCCAAGATAGGACGCATGTCCTCCTTGTCCTTTTTGGGCACCAGGAAGTTGTGGGAGTAGCAACCACGCCCTACTTCTGGGGTCGGAACATGCTCGATGGCCCTCTTGGCCAAGAGGGCCGTGACTTCCTTCTGCAGAAGTACCAAGTGATCCCCTGACATGCGGTGGAATTGAGGTGGCATGGCTGGGGGGTGGTCTCGAAGGGGAGGGAGTAGCCCCTTCGGACAATGTCCAAGACCCACCTGTCCGAGGTGATGGTACGCCAGTGGGGAAGGTGATGGCGGACCCTGCCCCCTACTGGCGTGCTGTGCACCTGAAAGGAGGGACTAGGAGGGCTTGGAGGCCGCGGACGGGTTGGAGGTGGTGGCCTGACCCGCACGCTGGTTGCCCGATCCGCCACGGCGGAATCCACGTCCTCGGCCACGCGAAGACGCCTGCTGCGCGGGCCGGTGGCTGGGCTGCTGACGTGACGGGCGCCCCTACCGTGGCCACGATAGGGGCGAAAAGCAGAAGTCAGCGGAGGGCGTGTAGCAGAAAGGCCCAGGGACTTGGCAGTAGCCCGTGAGTCCTTAAAGCGCTCCAACGCATGGTCTGCTTTGGACCCAAAAGACCGACTCCATCAAAGGGCATGTCCATGAGAGTATTCTGGACATCCCCTGAAAAACCAGTTGTTCTCAGCCAGGCGTGGCGTCGCAGCGCCACCGTCGTTGCAATAGACCTGCCCAGCGAGTCGGCGGTATCAAGGCCACATCGTATCGTGTATTTGGCCGCATCCCTTCCTTCCGCAATGGCGCGGGAAAGCAGTGTCTGGACCTCCTCAGAACACTGGGGCAAAACAGTCGCCACCGAATCCCACAAGGAGTGGGTATATCGGCCCAAAAGACAAGTGGTGTTGATGGACCGCAAGCCAGCACTGGAGGAAGAAAAACCCTTCTTCCCAAATTGATCCAGGCGTTTGGATTCCCTATCCGGAGGGGCGGTAGGGAAGGCGGTTTGGGAAGCGGAGGCTTGGCAACCAAGCTCTCAGGAGTGGGGTGGACAGAGAGAAACAGGGGGTCGCCCGGAGCTGGGCGATGGCGTCGGGACACGTTCCTATCCACAAGAGCCCCTGTGTTGGGCTTGGACCAGGCGCCCAAAGAACGTCAGTGAGGGCGTCGTTAAACGGCAGCACAGTCTCCGTAGAGGAGGCTGCCGGCTGAAGCACCTCTGTCAAGATATTAGTCTTGACCGCCACAGTAGGGAGTTGGAGACGAAAGGCCCCAGCCGCCCTACGCAACACCGTTGCAAAATTGGCTCCCTCCTCCGTAGCCACGGGAGGAGACAGCATGCCAGTGTCAGGGGAAGTATCTAGACCACTGGCATCCCCTAGACCCTCTGTCCAGTCCTCATCGTACTGACACTGTTGTGTCAGAGGGTCATCAGACCCCTCCCAGTCCTCCTGGTCCTCCTCTGGTTCAAAATAAGGAGGAGGAGGGACATTTGGAACCCAAGGTCCCATCGGCGCCGGAACCGGCGTCGAGCGACGTCGGTCCGGGTCCATGTCCGGAGCCGGAAGGAACTGGGGGACGACTCCGCCCGGAGCCCCAGGCGGCGCCGAGAACGGCACCGGAGAAATCGGCGCCGGCGGAGGTGTCGTTAGGTCGACCGGCGTCGATGGGGGTTGTGGAGCCGGGATCGATGCCGGGGCCGGAATCGAGGCAGGAGGCACGGGCGACGCCGGGGCCGGAGCCGTCGGCGACGCCGGAGCAACCCCATCAGGGCCCGCGGGGCCCGAAGGCGCACCGGAGGGACCTTGAGGCCCGAAGAGGCGGGCCATGGCCGACAGGAATTCCTGTACTTGGGCCGGATCCGCTCCCGAACCCGGGAAGGACGGGTATTGCGGGTGCGACTCCACAGGCATGTCCGGGGCCGCGGGGACGGTGCCGGGAGGGGCCTCAGCCGAGTCGCGAGACCGGCGAGGCGAAGTCCTAGAGCGACGATGCTTTTTGGACTTTTTGTGTTTGGACTTACCGGACGAAGAAGACTTCGATGCCGACGACCGGTGTGGACTCCGCGATCGACCCCTGGACCTCTCACGCGACCGGGGCTTGCGCGGAGCCGAATGCCGGGCCTCGAGGAGCTTTCGAGACCGCTCTCGCAAAGCTTTCGGGTTGAGGGCCCGGCAGTCGGAACAAGACTCCGTGTCGTGGCCTCGGCCGAGGCAGAAGAGACACTCCCGATGCGGGTCTGTGATAGACATCATCCGAGCACAGGCGCCGCAACGTTTAAACCCGGGCATCCCTACGACACCTTGAAGTCGATTCGAAGAAAAACAGTGAAAAAATTCACCCAAAAAGTTAGTCAAAAAATGACTAGGGCACTGCTCTTCCCGGATCTGCGCTTGCTGGCGCGGAAAAAGAAGAACTGACGTCAGCGCGCAGGGGCGGCGCCTAAGTACTGCCCGCGACGTCATCCCGGCGATCACGACGCCGACGACGGACGCGGAGCCGCACGACGCCGCCTACCGACGCGCAAGGGTACTGCTACGCAAAAACTTTCCGGATCCAGCCTGACGCCTGGGGATATTCTAAGGTAAGGAATCTGTCACTAACGTGTCTCTTTCAGATTCCTGGAGATTGGTCCCGTAAGTCGCTGTACTGTACCTGTTGGCAGAACTTTTTCTTTTTTCCATAGGATAACATTGCAGAACTCAAAAATTGCACTGTGTCCACCTTTTGAACTGAAAATTATTTATATTTAAAAACGTACTTTCCTGAACGATTTTCTCTGATGTCTAAACGCATATAAAGATACTTGCTATTTTTATAAATTGGTGTGGATCTCCTTGAGTCGTGTCATTTATTAATCATTGTGAGTATTTGCAAATGCCTTGCACTCCTCTGTGTTAAGCCTAATACCCTAATAGAGCACTTTGGGATTGCACAGCAAGACTGTCCGCTCATAAGAGAACCCCTGGACTCTTTACATGGTATATCAGATTCTTGATATATCACAGAAAGAGCTAGCTTCCTACAATCACCTTCCTCGACGTTGAGAGACGCCAGTTCTCAGAAGCTGTTGGTGCATGTCAAAGAACTTTCTAGTGTGCCCAAGGCCTCTTCCATTGGTACTGAAGGGTCTTCGACTGAAAGGCCTGGCAAGCTCCACACGCGAGGCAGAGGTTTCACATCTCATAACAGTTGGACCACGGATACTCTGCATTCCACTGGGGAGAGCAGTGCAAGTGCATCCGTTTCTTCACCCTGTCTGCATTCTCTTAAGACGATGTGGGGCACACAGCCCAAAGGAGGGCCAGTCTGAGCCCCGTCAGTATTCGCTCGAACTGATTGCAGAAAAATACAATATTAACACAGAGTTGGTTTCCATACGCATTGCCTACTTAAGGTGGAGTTGCAGTGCATCCTTTGACTCAAATGCCTTTCTTCGAAGAACTTACAAATGTCTGAGCCTAACCCTGGATGGCAGGAGTATGCAGAGCATGTATATCTACAGCAACACATACTATCAACTCACACAAATAAATATATATACACACACACACATATATATATGCACAAAAACACAAATTACATTCCTTTTGTAATGCTCTTTCTGGTGGATGGATATTCCATCTAACTACAAATTCCTCACCTTAAAAAAAAATTCCAGTTGCCAGAATGGATCCGGCTAACTTTTCAGCAATACTCCATTGCGCAGATAAGTGGCTCTGCATCACCGGAGAAATGAGTACAGCCCCTTATAAGTACCACTCCTGTGCCCAGTTTCTTAAACATTCTTCTTTCGTGCCCTCACACGTGGAACATTCTAATAAACTGTAGGTAACCATGTGCCAAAATCTAACTTGGAACCTTATTATGAAGGCCAGGATGCCACTTCACAGAAAGGGGAGATAGATGTAAGGCAGCGACAAATCTGTTTTTAGACTATCAACCAGAAAGAGGTCACCCAACTTATTCATTTGATGAATATTTCCAACTGTAGATTTCTCACCTTTAGAATAGACACTACAGCATTACCTCCCAAAGGTGGGGGGGGGGGGTCTGAGGAGTTGACTCTGATAAGGACGTTTTACATGACGCAGAGGGAAAAATGAGCTACCCGTCAAAGCGGACTATCAGGCTGTAGTGTTTAAGGAACGTGTGCACCGATGCACTCATCATAGCTGGCAGATGTCCAGAACTGGCACCCCCCTTGCCAATGTTGTGATAGTGGCCTTGGCCCAGGTTCTTCTTGGCCAGCGCATAGCACATTTTAATGCAGAGGACAATATATCTCAAACACTCTTTTCTACACTACTTTCCATCCCTTTGCAGTAGGTAATCTTACAAAGAGCTGAACATCCACAAAATGGCCTCTTGTGCGGTTCATGTAGAAACACACAGTCCTCTTAGAATCGAGCTAATGGACCTTCCTCATCTTTGGAAGGACAAGGTGGAGCAAAAAACATTGGCAGAGATAGACTGGCCAATGTGAAATGGTGTTTGGGCAAGAAGGCAGCCCAGTTCCTCAGCACTAACTAGTTGGGAAGAAGGTTGTTGCTATATTTTATTCACAATTGACCAGTTAGATATTACCATTGGTATGTTCCATTCCCACATATCCATATATTGGCACTGTCACCCTTAGAACTCTTATAACCAAGAGTTCTATGTGGCACTTTGGAAAGCCTGTGAACACTTCACCATGCTGATTTGACTTACATAAAATACTTCCTATGAAAGAAGCTTCACCATTGTAACAATGGTGTTGGGCAGTGGCATAGATTACACCTGCAGTTCTCTCACTCAGTGAACTGCAGGTGGCCATTAAGAAAAATGGTTCTGAGCATCAGCAGTTGCAGTGAACAGCTGTGCATGGTCTCAAACGGCCTTCATATAAGAAAAGTCAACACTAAGTTAAAATCCCACAGTGGCATGACAAATGGCTTTCAGGAGAAATCTGCAAGTCAAACCTTTGATAAAACGCATCACAACAGGTGATTTAAATAGAGAGGGTTGTTGAGAAACAAAAAAGCCCGATAGATAACCTTCAATTATGCACACTGCAAGGCCATGCTGGGCTACGGTTAGACCAAACAATAGAATTTTGAAAGTTAGGCCTGGAGAAGGTTTGCAAGATGCCTGCCACAAGAAACAAATTTCTCCCAACACTCACCACAGGTGGACTATCGATTGGCGTCAGGCTGCAAGGATGACAATGGGTACTGTGGCCGGCAGACCAAACTCATTTAACTACCAGAGTTCAATGTCCAATCAGGCAGGTGTAGATGCAGAATCCTCTGCCCCACTGTTGAGACATGAGGACCTACAGATGCAGTAGCTGGATCAGAGGGCAAATGCTTTTGAAGAACAAGTTACTTACCTTCTGGAAGCATTTTCTGGTATAGACTATCTAGCCGCAGATTTCTCACCTTTTGATTTCCCAGGTGTCAGACTAGATCTGTAAAACTTTTAGCAGTACCTCTGCGTGCCGGGAGGAGGCGCCTTGCAGCTCCGCACTGACAACGTTCCACTCGGGAAATGACATGTGGGGCCAATAAAGACGAACTTCCAGGTGCCCCCAGACTCACATCCCTGAAAGTAATTTGGTAGACAGTCTGCGGAGTCCTAGACTTGGGTTCTTGTTAATGGATAGAGTCCAATCACAGAACGTGGAGGATGGGAGGGCTGGTGAGGAATCTGCGGCTAAACAGTCTCTACCAGAAAGGGTGTTATCGAAGGTAAGTAACTTGTTCTTCTGATTCAGAATTCTAACCACAGATTACTCACCTTTAGAATAGATACCAAAGCAATATCCATTTGGAGGTGGGTGTGTGAAGGGACTTGTGAGGAGATGGGGTGTTTTATATGGTGGGGTTGTACTACTGCACCATGTAATACACTAACCAACCCCTTTGGGACCAGTAGGTCAACCTTCAACTCAATCTTGAGTAGCTGTGGCTCTAAGCAGCAAGGCTCAAAGGAACAAGTGTAAAGCATTTAAACCACACCAAAACAAATGAAGAAATCCATCTTATAAAAATTAGGCTGCCTTTTTAGACACCATCTTTCAAAAAGATCCACAAGTGGATCCCGGAGATATAGAAATTAAAAGGTATAGTAAATGCACAAGTTACTAACTTGTGTAACGATATATCTGTAAGAGACAGTAGTTAGTGATAGATTCCTTACCTTAGAATATCCCCAGGCGTCAGGCTGGATCCGGAAAGTTTTGCGTAGCAGTACCCTTGCGCGTCGGTAGGCGGCGTCGTGCGGCTCCGCGTCCGTCGTCGGCGTCGTGATCGCCGGGATGACGTCGCGGGCAGCACTTAGGCGCCGCCCCTGCGCGCTGACGTCAGTTCTGTACACGACTTTCCGCGCCAGGAACGCAGAGCCATGCAAGAAGCTGACACAGGTGTCCGAAAAATACTAGGGCCCTGAAAGGGATGTCCTTAACCCTAGAAATCAGTTCGCAGAACGGGGAGGATGGGTGGGGCGGTAAGGAATCTATCACTAACTACTGTCTCTTACAGATATATCGTTACACAAGTTAGTAACTTGTGCATCTGAAAGAGACACGTTAGTGATAGATTCCTTACCTTAGAATAGATACCCCAGCAATACCAACCCCGGTGGTGGGTCTGCGAACAAAGATCAGACAAGGAAGTCCTGGAGGACAGAACGGCCAAAGAAGCCGTCCCTCCGGACCTGACTGTCAAGGCAGTAATGCTTAGTAAACGTGTGCAGCGAGGCCCACGTAGCTGCCTGACAGATAACCGGCAGCGGAACACCGCGGCCCAAGGCCGTGGTAGCAGCCGTTGCCCTGGTGGAATGGGCACGCAGCCCAACAGGAGGCTCCTTCTTGGCCAAAGAATAGCAGGTCTTGATGCACAAGGTAACCCAGCGGGAGACGGTCCTCTTGTGCACCGCCCGACCTTTTTGGCGCCCACGTAGCCAACAAAGAGCTGGTCATCCACCCGGAAGTGTTTTGTGCGGTCGATATAGAAGGAGAGCGCACGTTTTGGGTCCAGACGGTGGAGCCTCTCTTCCTCTCTGGAAGGATGCGGAGGCGGAAAGAAGGTGGGCAAAGTGATGGTCTGCCCAATGTGGAAAGCAGTAACCACCTTTGGCAAGAAGGACGGACGCGTCCGAAGAACAACCTTGTCTGGATGAACAGACAGAAAGGGAGGTTTGCAAGATAGAGCCTGGAGCTCACTCACCCGCCGAGCGGAGGTGATGGCCACCAGAAAGGCAGTCTTCAGAGTCAGAAGACGAAGAGGACAGTTATGCAGAGGCTCAAAGGGAGCGCACATTAAAAAGGTAAGAACCAAGTTCAAGTCCCACTGAGGCATTACAAACGGAACAGGAGGGAAGAGGTGAGTAATGCCTTTTAAGAACCTGTTAACAACAGGGGACTTGAAAAGGGAGGGCTGATCAGGGAGCCTGAGGAAGGCCGAGATAGCACAAAGATAACCCTTGATGGTACCCAGGGCAGAACCCTGTTGGGCCAGAGAGAGAAGGAACAGAAGGACCTCAGAAAGAGGGGCAGAAAGGGGATTCACAGCCTTTGCTGTGCACCACGCCACAAATTTGTTCCACCTGCAGGCGTATACCACCTTAGTGGAGGGACGCCTGGCTGCCAGAATCACATCACAAACTTCGGGAGGCAAGTCGAAAGGAATCAACTGCCGCCGCTCAATCTCCACGCAAGCAGGTGTAGACTGGACAGGTTCGGGTGGAGGACCGTCCCCTGCTGCTGCGACAGAAGATCCTCCCGAAGAGGCAGACGGATCGGGGGATCTATGCTCATATTGAGTAGCTCGGGATACCAAACTCTTCGAGCCCAGTCCGGAACCACAAGAATGACTTGGGCCCGGTCGTGCCGAATCATCTTCAACACTCTGGGTAGAAGTGGTATAGGCGGAAAGGCGTACAACAGACCGCAACTCCACTCGCGACGAAAAGCGTCGCCGAGCGAGTGCCGCCTTGGAAATTCCAACGCGCAGAACTGATGACATTGCGCGTTCTCTTCGGTGGCGAATAGATCTAACCAAGGCTCTCCCCACTGTAGAAAGAGTCCTTGCGCCACTTCCGAGTGAAGACGCCATTCGTGATCCATCATGCACCTGCGGCTGAGTTCGTCCGCCCTGGCGTTCAGAGAACCTGCCAGGTGTTGAACCATCAGGAACATGCCCTGATGTTCCAGCCATGTCCAGAGGCGCAGAGCCTCCTGACAAAGGGTCCAAGACCCCACCCCGCCCTGTTTGTTGCAGTACCACATGGCGGTGGTGTTGTCTGTGAACACCTGCACTACCTTCCCTTTGACAGAGGGAAGGAATGCCTTGAGTGCAAGCCGGATCGCCCGGAGCTCCAGAAGGTTGATATGGAGCCGGGACTCCGCCGGAGACCAGAGGCCTCTGATCTCCGCCTCTCCCATGTGACCGCCCCATCCCAGAAGGGACGCGTCCGTCACAACTGTATGCTCTGGCTGGGGAAGGGAGAGGGATCTGCCCATGACCCATTGCCGGTTCGAGAGCCACCACTGCAACTGTTTTGCAGTCCCCTCCGAGATCTGGACGTGATCGGACAGGTTGCCCTGGTGCTGCGCCCACTGGAACTTCAGGTCCCACTGCAGAGCCCGCATATGCCATCTGGCATGATTGACCAGCAGGATGCAGGAGGCCATGAGGCCCAGCAGCCTCAGGGTCATCCGTACCGAAACCCAGGATAAAGGCCGAAAGATTGGAATCATAGCCTGAATATCCCGGACTCGCCGTTCGGGAGGATAGGCCCGAAACTGCGTCGTGTCCAGAACTGCTCCGATGAAAAGGAGCTGTGGAGAAGGAATTAGATGCGACTTCGGCACATTGATGGAGAACCCCAGCGAGTGCAGGAGTTCGGCCGTAGTCTGGAGGTGGGAGACGACTGCCCGGGACGAGCCCGCCTTCAGCAGCCAGTCGTCGAGGAAGGGGAAGACTGAAACCCCTGCCCGGCGCAGATGAGCTGCGACCACCGCCATCACTTTCGTGAACACCCGAGGGGCACTTGTAAGGCCAAAGGGGAGCACGGTGAACTGAAAATGCTCGGGCCTACCGTGAACCGAAGGTAACGCCGGTGGGCCGGCAGGACGGGGATGTGGAAATACGCGTCCTGCAAGTCCAACGCTACCAACCAGTCTCCAGGGTCGAGGGCAGTCAAGACCTGAGCTAGGGTGAGCATCTTGAACTTCTCCTTCCGGAGGAAGCGATTGACGTTCCGGAGGTCCAAGATAGGACGCATGTCCTCCTTGTCCTTTTGGGCACCAGAAAGTAGTGGGAGTAGCAACCACGCCCTACTTCTGGGGTCGGAACATGCTCGATGGCCCTCTTGGTCAAGAGGGCCGTGACTTCCTTCCGTAGAAGCACCAAGTGATCCCCTGACATGCGGTGAAATTGAGGTGGCATGGCTGGGGGGTGGTCTCGAAGGGAGGGAGTAGCCCCTTCGGACAATGTCCAAGACCCACCTGTCCGAGGTGATGGTGCGCCAGTGGGGAAGGTGATGGCGGACCCTGCCCCCTACTGGCGTGCCGTGCACCTGAAAGGAGGGACTAGGAGGGCTTGGAGGCCGCGGACGGGTTGGAGGTGGTGGCCTGACCCGCACGCTGGTTGCCCGATCCGCCACGGCGGAATCCACGTCCTCGGCCACGCGAAGACGCCTGCTGCGCGGGCCGGTGGCTGGGCTGCTGACGTGAAGGGGCGCCCCTACCGTGGCCACGATAGGGGCGAAAAGCAGAAGGTAGCGGAGGGCGTGTAGCAGAAAGGCCCAGGGACTTTGCAGTAGCCCGTGAGTCCTTAAAGCGCTCCAACGCATGGTCTGCTTTGGACCCAAAAGACCGACTCCATCAAAGGGCATGTCCATGAGAGTATTCTGGACATCCCCTGAAAAACCAGTGGTTCTCAGCCAGGCGTGGCGCCGGAGCGCCACCGTCGTTGCAATCGACCTGCCCAGCGAGTCGGCGGTGTCAAGGCCACAACGGATAGTGTATTTGGCCGCATCCCTTCCTTCCGCAATGGCGCGGGAAAGCAGTGCCTGGACCTCCTCAGGGCACTGGGGCAAAACATCCGCCACCGAATCCCACAGGGAGTGGGTATATCGGCCCAAAAGACAAGCGGTGTTAACGGACCGCAAGCCAGCACTGGAGGAAGAAAAACCTTTCTTCCCAAACTGATCCAGGCGTTTGGATTCCCTATCCGGAGGAGCGGTAGGGAAGGCGGTTTGGGAAGCGGAGGCTTGGACAACCAAGCTCTCAGGAGTGGGGTGGACAGAAAGAAACAGGGGTCGCCCGGAGCGGGCGATGGCGTCGTGACACGTTCCGATCCACAGGAGCCCCTGTGTTGGGCTTGGACCAGGCGCCCAAAAGAACGTCAGTGAGGGCGTCGTTAAACGGCAGCACAGTCTCCGCAGAGGAGGCTGCCGGCTGAAGCACCTCTGTCAAGATGTTAGTCTTGACCGTCAAAGTAGGGAGCTGGAGACGTAAGGCCCCAGCAGCCCTACGCAACACCGTACCAAAATTGGCCCCCTCCTCCGTAGCCACGGGAGGAGACAGCATGCCAGTGTCAGGAGAAGTATCCAGACCACTGGCCTCCCCTAGACTCTCTGTCCAGTCCTCATCATACTGACAGTTGCGTGTCAGAGGGTCATCAGACCCCTCCCAGTCCTCCTGGTCCTCCTCTGGGTCAAAATAAGGAGGAGGAGGGACATTTGGGACCCAAGGTCCCATCGGCGCCGGAGCCGGCGTCGAGCGGCGTCGCTCCGGGTCCATGTCCGGAGCCGGAAGGAACTGGGGGACGACGCCGCCCGGAGCCCAGGGCGGCGTCGAGAACGGCACCGGAGACATCGGCGCCGGCGGAGGTGTCGTGAGGTCGACCGGCGTCGATGGGGGTTGTGGAGCCGGGATCGAGGCCGAAGCCGGAGCCGGGATCGAGGCTGGAGGCTCGGGCGGCGCCGGGGCCGGAGCCGCCGGCGGCGCCGGAGCAACCCCATCAGGGCCCGCGGGGCCCGAAGGCGCACCGGAGGGGCCTGAAGGCCCGAAGAGGCGGGCCATGGCCGACAGGAACTCCTGTACCTTGGCCGGATCCGCCCCCGAACCCGGGAAGGGCGGGTATGACGGGGCGACTCCACAGGCAAGTCCGGGGCCGCGGGGCGGGGACGGTGCCGGGAGGGGCCTCAGCCGAGTCGCGAGACCGGCGAGGCGAAGTCCGAGAGCGACGATGCTTCTTGGACTTCTTGTGCTTAGACTTACCGGACGAAGAAGTCGACGACCGGTGTGCACTCCGCGAGCGACCCCTGGACCTCTCACGCGACCGGGGCTTCCGCGGAGCCGAATGCCGGGCCTCGAGGAGCTTTCGAGACCGCTCTCGCAAAGCCTTCGGGTTGAGGGCCTGGCATTCGGGACAAGACTCGGTGTCGTGGCCTCGGCCGAGGCAGAAGAGACACTCCCAATGCGGGTCGGTGACGGACATCATCCGCGCACAGGCGCCGCATCGCTTGAAGCCGGGCATCCCTACGACACCTTAAAGTTGGAAAAAAAACCAGTGAAAAAATCACCAAAAAGTATGGTCAAAAATTGACCAGGGCACTGCTCTTCCCGGATCTGCGCTTGCTGGCGCGGAAAAAGAAGAACTGACGTCAGCGCGCAGGGGCGGCGCCTAAGTGCTGCCCGCGACGTCATCCCGGCGATCACGACGCCGACGACGGACGCGGAGCCGCACGACGCCGCCTACCGACGCGCAAGGGTACTGCTACGCAAAACTTTCCGGATCCAGCCTGACGCCTGGGGATATTCTAAGGTAAGGAATCTATCACTAACGTGTCTCTTTCAGATCAAACATTTCAATGAACCACGAACAAGCACAGGCAAATTCAACAAATGGGACTACTTTTTCCCACCAAAAAGTTAAGCTAGTTGTACTGCGATCACTTAGAGTCACTTTAGGCTACCAACTCCAGTAGGAAGCCAGTCAAGGGGACCAGCAAGGTCCTCAGAATCAGTTACCTTCACAGATCAGGCAGTTCCAGGTACTTTATTCCCTTTGCAATAGATTTCCATGGAAGTGATCCTGATGCAAGGGATGAAGGATGCTGAAGATGCTCAAGGATGCTGTGAATGCGATGCAGTCGACGGTGTTCCTGCGGCTATTTTTCGGTCCACTAAGAGGGTGAGGTGGTCCTTGTCACAGGGTCCACATCCCTCGATGTCTGGTACTGGTAGAAGTCCAGCCGCCACTGGGCTCCCAGTCACCTGGTATCGCAGTCACAACCAAATCCTTCCTTGGGTGATAATGCTGCACTCCAACAGCTCTCCCAGGTGCAACTCTGAGCATCTGGTCCTGATCTCTGATACTGCACTGCGGCAGGTGGCAGTGGTTTGAAGATTCTGGGCTACCAACTTGGCTCAGCAGGCTTCTCAGCTGTTGTGGCACTATGATGTGAACAGGAGGTCATCCAACAGACCCTTGGAGTGTTTTTGCTTCGGCTGGGCTCCGAAGACAACTTCTCCATGAGCAGGACATAGCAGGCACAGTCCCTCTTTGCTAGCCACCAGGTTTAGCAGGTGCAGTCCACGCTATTATGGCCACAGGGGACTGAGGGCAACAAAGTGGCAACTGTGTAAAAGTTCCACATTGTTACTCGTTAAATTAATTTCGACTTGAGAGTCAAGTTGGGCTTAACGTAACAAGTTGATCTGATAGAGACATCTAGCCGCAGATTCCTTAACTTTTGAATTTTCTCCAGGTGCCAGTCTGGATCCAGAAATTCTCAGCAGTACCTCTGCGTGCCCGGTGATGGCGTCGTACGACTCCGTATTGACGTCTACTCCAGTTGTGACATCAGTAGAGTCGTAGAAGTTCCCTCTGGCGCGGGGACGTCAGTTTCTTCTTTTCCGCGCTGCAATGCGAATCCGAAAAAAAAGTGGTTCCTCAGGCCGTTTTCTGGCCTACTTCGACAGTTTTTGTCGGTTGGAACAGTGTGCCTTTTTCCTCATGTCTTCAGACTTTAAACCTTGTGGGTCTTGTGCATGACAGATGTCTACTACGGACCCTCATCCGTTTGCATGTGGTGTTTGGGAGAACACCACGACTCCGAAGATTGTGACTCCTGTCGGAAGCTGAAGCCGATGGTGCTCAAGAGACGCCGAATATAACTCCTGGCGGCGTGGCTGACGCGGTCCTCAGACATATATATAAATTAGGTATAGATCTATATATACACAGAGCACTGGCTATATAGATTTGGGAATATTTGATCAATATTTATAGCAGATTCATATCTGTATAATTGCCATCTTTCTATCTCTATGGGTTTTGCATGTTGTGCACCCTTAGTAGTGGTTACTTGGTCCAATACTGTTTTTTCCAAGGACAGGCTTTGATTTGCATCAGTCTTTGTTCTTGTTTTGGTCTTCCTGACTTTATGATGAACACGTTTATTCATCCTGACTAATGTAGATGTTTTCTGGGAGTCCTTTTCTCTGGGTTTCTCAGGACAGTGTTCTCTCAAATACTTCATCGCTGAAGGAGGGAACTGCAGTATTCATGACATTCACTACTGCCTCTGGTCTTCCTAGTCCATATGCTCACTTCACCCTTTGGGGGTCATGTACTATGATCATACTATTGACTGCTGTCTTCTGACAGTATTATTCGCTACCCTTGGGGCTCGGTTTTTCTGTGCTTGTAGGATTATTTTTACGTACATTGCCTGTGGTCCCGGCCACAGTTTGAGGATCCCCATGCTATTCCTCATTTAATTCCTACACATGCCTGGTCTCTTGTTTATTTCGACTGGCTGGTTCTCTCTGAGAACTTTTGTAGGATTAAATCACAGACCTTCCTCCTGGTGGGGTATAGCTATAGAATTCAATAAAAAAGTTAAGGAATCTGCAGCTAGATGTCTATCAGATAAGTTACTTACCTTCGATAACGCATTATCTGGTACAGACAGTCTAGCCGCACATTCCTTAGCGCCCTACCCATTCTCCCCGCTCTGCGAACGATCTGTAGTGTAGGAGGTATTCCTTTTACAGCCCTGGTTTATAGAACAGTGTTCAGTATTTCGCATGGCTATGTGCTTCGACAAACCATTTGGTCTTTCCTTACAGACCTTGTGGTTTTAATGCAATGTTCTTATTTTTAATTGTGAGTTTTAATTAACTGAACAATAAACTTACTTACACTACAGACCATTCTGGGTATTAAAATACCATTCATTACCACTTCCTATATTTGATTCAAAGATACATCGATATTTTTTGGCACACTGTTTCCACAGCCAGTTTCTATAGTGGCTCTGCTTTTTGGCGCAGAAGGAGGGGAATTCGATAACTCCGCTGTCGTCACAACAGGAGTCGACGTCAATACGGAGTGGTACAACGTCATGCTCCTGCGCACAGAGGTACTGCTGAAAACATTTACGGATATAGACTGGAGAGAATTCAAAAGTTAAAGGAATCTGTGGCTTGACTATGTCTCTACCAGATAATGTGTTACCAAAGGTAAGTAACTTGTTCTTGGATACCTTGGAGTATCAACTTTGGCCACACCGTTAAGCAGTTATGACAGCTTTAGTATCCGTGTGCAGCCCAGTACTTGCCAATGGCGCGACTAAGTCTCTCGCCCGTAAAAATGAAGTTTTGCGATTTAATGTGTAAAATGCATGTGAAAAATACTGCACCCTACGCCTTTGGACTCGGCAGGCCTGTCACAGGGGTGACTTATACATATTGCAGAGGGAGGTTTTGGCTTTGCCGTTGGTTTAAATGGCAAAGTTGGGCTTGCAATTTGAAACTGCTCTTCACGTCTGCAATGATGGACTGGGAGACTTTGTTTAGCTGTGACAGACCCAGGGTGCTACAAACAGTGCTGCAGTGTCTGGGGTGACTCCTTAACGTACATTCCCTGGGTATGCACTTGCAGGTAAGTTAGCCTATACCAATTGGGTATAATCAATGTAACACACACTTTGTGGTAAGGGCACGTGCAATGAGGCCTGCACTAGCACGGAGATATGGTTAGCAGGCCTCAGTGCACTCAGTCGAAAAACCAGCAGCATCAGTCCAAAGATTTGGGGGTGGCAATACTAAAAGATGAATTTCCTTACAGCACTCAAACCAGAATGTTCTGTAGCTGTGAAGTGGCTTGAACATCAGTTAACTCGGGACTAGATGCACAAGTTACTAACTTGTGTAACGATAGATCTGTAAGAGACAGTAGTTAGTGACAGATTCCTTACCTTAGAATATCCCCAGGCGTCAGGCTGGATCCGGAAAGTTTTTTTGCGTAGCAGTACCCTTGCGCGTCGGTAGGCGGCGTCGTGCGGCTCCGCGTCCGTCGTCGGCATCGCCGGGATGACGTCGCGGGCAGTACTTAGACGCCGCCCCTGCGCGCTGACGTCTGTTCTGTACACGACTTTCCGCGCCAGGAACGCAGAGCCATGCAAGAAGCTGACATAGGTGTCTGAAAAATACTAGGGCCCTGAAAGGGATGTCCTTAACCCTAGAAATCAGTTCGCAGAACGGGGAGGATGGGTGCGGCGGTAAGGAATCTGTCACTAACTACTGTCTCTTACAGATATATCGTTACACAAGTTAGTAACTAGTGCATCTGAAAGAGACACGTTAGTGACAGATTCCTTACCTTAGAATAGATACCCCAGCAATACCAACCCCGGTGGTGGGTCTGCGAACAAAGATCAGACAAGGAAGTCCCGGAGGACAGAACGGCCAAAGAAGCCGTCCCTCCGGACCTGACTGTCAAGGCAGTAATGCTTTGTAAACGTGTGCAGCGAGGCCCACGTAGCTGCCTGACAGATATCCTGCAGCGGAACACCGCGGCCCAAAGCCGTGGTAGCAGCCGTTGCCCTGGTGGAATGGGCACGCAGCCCAACAGGAGGCTCCTAAGAACAACCTTGTCTGGATGGACAGACAGAAAGGGAGGTTTGCATGATAGAGCCTGGAGCTCACTCACCTGCCGAGCGGAGGTGATGGCCACCAGAAAGGCTGTCTTCAGAGTCAGAAGACGAAGAGGACAGTGATGTAGAGGCTCAAAGGGAGCGCACATTAAAAAGGTAAGAACCAAGTTCAAGTCCCACTGAGGCATCACAAACGGAACAGGAGGGAAGAGGTGTTTAATGCCTTTTAAGAACCTGTTAACAACAGGGGACTTGAAAAGGGAGGGCTGATCAGGGAGCCTGAGGAAGGCCGAGATAGCACAGAGCTAACCCTTGATGGTACCCAGGGCAGAACCCTGTTGGGCCAGAGAAAGAAGGAACAGAAGGACCTCAGAAAGAGGGGCAGAAAGGGGGTTCACAGCCTTTGCTGTGCACCATGTCACAAATTTGTTCCACCTGCAGACGTATACCACCTTAGTGGAGGGACGCCTGGCTGCCAGAATCACATCACAAACTTCGGGAGGCAGGTCGAAAGGAATCAACTGCCGCCGCTCAATCTCCACGCAAGCAGGTGGAGGCTGGACAGGTTCGGGTGGAGGACCGTCCCCTGCTGCTGCGACAGAAGATCCTCCCGAAGAGGCAGACGGATCGGGGGATCTACGCTCATACTGAGTAGCTCGGGATACCAAACTCTTCGAGCCCAGTCCGGAGCCACAAGGATGACTTGGGCCCGGTCGTGCCGAATCTTCTTCAACACTCTGGGTAGAAGTGGTATAGGCGGAAAGGCGTACAATAGACCGCAACTCCACTCGCGACGAAAAGCGTCGCCGAGCGAGTGCCGCCTTGGAAATTCCAACGCGCGCAGAACTGATGACATTGCGCGTTCTCTTCGGTGGCGAATAGATCTAACCAAGGCTCTCCCCACTGTAGAAAGAGTCCTTGCGCCACTTCCGAGTGAAGACGCCATTCGTGATCCATCATGCACCTGCGGCTGAGTTCGTCCGCCCTGGCGTTCAGAGAACCTGCAAGGTGTTGAACCATCAGGAACATGCCCTGATGTTCCAGCCACGTCCAGAGGCGCAGAGCCTCCTGACAAAGGGTCCACGACCCCACCCCGCCTTGTTTGTTGCAGTACCACATGGCGGTGGTGTTGTCTGTGAACACCTGCACTACCTTCCCTTTGACAGAGGGAAGGAATGCCTTGAGTGCAAGTCGGATCGCCCGGAGCTCCAGAAGGTTGATATGGAGCTGGGACTCCGCCGGAGACCAGAGGCCTCTGATCTCCGCCTTTCCCATGTGACCGCCCCATCCCAGAAGGGACGCGTCCGTCACAACTGTGTGCTCTGGCTGGGGAAGGGAGAGGGATCTGCCCATGACCCATTGCCGGTTCGAGAGCCACCACTGCAACTGTTTTGCAGTCCCCACCGAGATCTGGACGTGATCGGACAGGTTGCCCTGGTGCTGCGCCCACTTGAACTTCAGGTCCCACTGCAGAGCCCGCATATGCCATATGGCATGATCGACCAGCAGGATGCAGGAGGCCACGAGGCCCAGCAGCCTCAGGGTCCTCCGTACCGAAACCCAGGATAAAGGCTGAAAGATCGGAATCATAGCCTGAATATCCCGGACTCGCCGTTCGGGAGGATAGGCCCGAAACTGCGTCGTGTGCAGAACTGCTCCGATGAAAAGGAGCTGTGGAGAAGGAACCAGATGCGACTTCGGCACATTGATGGAGAACCCCAGCGAGTGCAGGAGTTTGGCCGTAGTCTGGAGGTGGGAGACGACTGCCTGGGACGAGCCCGCCTTCAGCAGCCAGTCGTCGAGGTAGGGGAAGACTGAAACCCCTGCCCGGCGCAGATGAGCTGCAACCACCGCCATCACTTTCGTGAACACCCGAGGGGCACTGGTAAGGCCAAAGGGGAGCACGGTGAACTGAAAGTGCTCGAGGCGTACCGTGAACCGTAGGTAACGCCGGTGGGCCGGCAGGACGGGGATGTGGAAATAAGCGTCCTGCAAGTCCAACGCTACCAGCCAGTCTCCAGGGTCGAGGGCAGTCAAGACCTGAGCTAGGGTGAGCATCTTGAACTTCTCCTTCCGGAGGAAGCGATTGACGTTCCGGAGGTCCAAGATAGGACGCATGTCCTCCTTGTCCTTTTTGGGCACCAGAAAGTAGTGGGAGTAGCAACCACGCCCTACTTCTGGGGTCGGAACATGCTCGATGGCCCTCTTGGCCAAGAGTGCCGTGACTTCCTTCTGTAAAAGCACCAAGTGATCCCCTGACATGCGGTGGAATTGAGGTGGCATGGCTGGGGGGGGGTGGTCTCGAAGGGGAGGGAGTAGCCCCTTCGGACAATGTCCAAGACCCACCTGTCCGAGGTGATGGGACGCCAGTGGTGAAGGTGATGGCGGACCCTGCCCCTACTGGCGTGCTGTGCACCTGAAAGGAGGGACTAGGAGGGCTTGGAGGCCGCGGACGGGTTGGAGGTGGTGGCCTGACCCGCACGCTGGTTGCCCGAACCGCCACGGCGGTATCCACGTCCTCGGCCACGCGAAGGCGCTTGCTGCGCGGGCCGTTGGCCGGGCTGTTGACGTGACTGGGCGCCCCTCCCGTGGCCACGAAAGGGGCGAAAAGCAGACGTGAGCGGAGGGCGCACAACAGCAAGGCCCAGGGACTTAGCAGTAGCCCGCGAGTCCTTGAAACGCTCCAGCGCATGGTCTGCCTTTGAACTAAAAAGACCGACTCCATCAAAGGGCATGTCCATGAGTGTATTCTGGACATCCCCCGAAAAACCAGTGGTCCTCAGCCAGGCGTGGCGACGCAGCGCCACCGTCGTTGCAAGCAATCTGCCCAGCGAGTCGGCGGTATCAAGGCCACAGCGGATGGTGTATTTAGCCGCATCACGCCCTTCCGCAATGGCGCGGGTAAGCAGTGTCTGGACCTCCTCAGAACACTGCGGCAAAACAGTCGCCACCGAATCCCACAGGGAGTGGGTATATCGGCCCAAGAGGTAAGCGGTGTTGACAGACCGCAAACCAGCACTGGAGGAAGAGAAAGCCTTCTTCCCAAAGTGGTCCAGGCGCTTGGATTCCCTATCCGGAGGGGCGGTAGGGAAGGCGGTTTGGGAGGCAGAGGCTTGGACAACCAAGCTCTCAGGGGTGGGGTGTTGGGAGAGAAACAGGGGGTCGCCCGGAGCAGGGCGATGGCGTCGGGCCACGTTCCTATCCACAGGAGCCCCTGTGGTGGGCTTGGACCAGGCACCCAAAAGAACGTCAGTGAGGGCATCATTGAACGGCAACACAGTCTCCGAAGAGGAGGCCGCCGGCTGAAGCACCTCAGTCAGGAGGTTAGTCCTGACGGCCACAGTAGGCAACTGGAGATTCAAGGCTCCAGCAGCTCTACGCAACACCGTTGCAAAATTAGCCCCCTCCTCCGTAGCCACGGGAGGAGACAGCATGCCAGAGTCAGGGGAGGTGTCCAGACCACTGGCATCCCCAAGTTCCTCAACCCAGTCCGGGTCAAACTCGCACTGTTGTGTGAGAGGGTTCTCAGACCCCTCCCAGCTCTCCTGGTCCTCCTCAGGTTCATAATATGGAGGAGGAGGGACATTAGGGACCCAAGGTCTCATCGGCGCCGGAACCGGCGTCGGGCGACGTCGGTCCGGCTCCATGTCCGGAGCCGGAGAGAGCCGGGGAACGACGCCGTCCGGCGTCAGGAACGGCACCGGGGACATCGGCGTGGTTAGGTCAACCGGCGTCGATGGGGGTTGCGGCACCACCGGAGCCGGGATCGAGGCCGGAGCCGAGGCCGGGATGAAGGCTGGTGGGACAGTCGACGCCGGGACCGGAGTCGACGGCGACGCCGGAGCAACCCCATCAGGGCCCGCGGGGCCCGAAGGCGCACCGGAGGGACCTTGAGGCCCGAAGAGGCGGGCCATGGCCGACAGGAACTCCTGTACTTGGGCCGGAGTCGCCCCCGAACCCGGGAAGGACGGGTAATGCGGGGGTGACTCGACAGGCACGTCCGGGGCCGCGGGGGCGGGAACGGTGCAGACAGGGGCCTCAGCCGAGTCGCGAGACCGGCGAGGCGAAGTCTTAGAGCGATGACGCCGCTTAGACTTCTTGTGCTTCGACTTACCGGAGGAGCGCGAAGACTTGGATTCCGACGAACGATGGGGGCTCCGCGACCGGCCACTCGACCTCTCCCGTGACCGGGGCTTGGTGCGGCGCAGAGCCGACTGCCGGACCTCGAGCAGCTTTCGAGACCGCTCTCGCAAAGCCTTCGGATGAAGTTTCCGGCAGTCAGGGCACGACTTCGTGTCGTGGTCTCGGCCGAGACAGAAGAGACACTCGAGGTGCGGGTCCGTGATGGACATCATACGGGCACAGACCTCGCAGGGCTTAAAGCCGGGCATCTCTACGACACCTTAGGAGTCGTGAAGACTCGTAGAAGAAAACAGTTAAAAATTCACAAAAAAAGGTAGTCAAAAAGTGACTAGGGCACTGCTCTTCCCGGATCTGCGCTTACTGGCGCGGAAAAAGAAGAACTGACGTCAGCGCGCAGGGGCGGCGTCTAAGTACTGCGCGCGACGTCATCCCGGCGATCACGACGCCGACGACGGACGCGGAGCCGCAGGACGCCGCCTACCGACGCGCAAGGGTACTGCTACGCAAAAAACTTTCCGGATCCAGCCTGACGCCTGGGGATATTCTAAGGTAAGGAATCTGTCACTAACGTGTCTCTTTCAGATTACAGTCCTATTGGGGCATGACAAAAAGAGAAGTTGGAAACCTGCTGCAGCCCTTTTAAAAATCGCATCTCTACTGGTGATTTAAACTAACAGGGCTGATCTGGCAAGCGTAAGAAGGCCTAGAGGGCCGTAAAATAACCCTTAACTGGGCCCAAAGGAAAGCCTTGCTGGGCGAGAGAACGAAACATTGAACGTCAGCCAATTTGATCTTGGGGTGGGAGAAATATCATCGATCTGGCGAGGGCCACACTAAGCCACGAATTTGGCTCATGACAGGCATATACATATAGTTTTTGTCAAAGGACACCTGGCTGGCAAGATGACATCAATCTCATCCAGAGAAAGGTTGAAGGTGTTCAGCTGTCACCACTCAGTCTCCATGCATGAAGGTGGCGGTTGCGAAGGCACGGGTGCAGCTCCTTCTGGAGGGACAGTCTGATCAGAGGACAAATGCTCAAACCCAGAAGGTCTGGATACCATACTCTGTGCCCGATTGGGAGGCACTAGGATGACTTGGGTCCGGTCTGTCCTGATGTTTTTGAGCAATTGGGGCACAAGTGGTATCGGTGGAAAGGAATACAGAAGTCCAGAGTACCACAAGAGGCTTAGCAAGTCTCCAAACGAGAGAAAACTTGGTAATTCCAATAAGCAGAGGAGCAGACATGGCACATTCTCGGCTGTGGCGAATAAATCAAGCCTCAGTTCTTCTCATTTGCGAAAGACACCTTGCGCTATCTTCAGGTGAAGCTTCCATTCATGATCCGCCAGGCGCGGACGGTTTCACTTGTTCACTCAAGTATTCAATAATCATGCCAGGTGTTTCACTACCAGAAAAATTCCTTAGTGGTCCAGCCATCTCCAGAAACGCATGGCCCCTTGGCACAGGGCCTGTGATCCAACCCCCACCCTGTTTCTGGCGTTACCACGTGGCGGTGGTGTTCCCAGGGAGCACCTGTACCAGCCTCCCTTTGAAGGATGGAAGGAACACTTTCAAAGCCAAGTGGATGGCCCTAAGTTACAGAAGGGTGATGTGGAGCCTGCACTATGCCGGAGACCAGAGGCCTCTGATCTCCATCTCTCCTAGATGGCTGCACCAACCCAGAAACTATGCATTGATCATGGTCAGCTTTGGGTGGGGAAGGAAGAGGAGTCTGCCACTGATCCAAACGTGGTCCAGTAACCACCACTGCAGATCTTTTGCAGTCTCCTCCAAAATCTGAACCTTGTCGGAGAAGTCCCTCTGATGTTGGGCCCAATGGGACGTCAGAGTCCACATATCTCACCTGGTGTGCTCGACCAGCAAGATGCAGAAGGCAATCAGTCCCAGCAGCTTCAAAGTCGACCTAACTGAGATCCAGCACTGAAGCTGAAAGAGCTGGTTCATAGCCTAAATATCCTGGACTCCTTCCCTGGGGAATAATCACAAAACTAAATTGTGTCCACAATGGTTCCGATGAAGGGGAGCGTCTGAGGAGTCAGGTGCGACCTTGTCACGTTTGTAGTGAACCCTACGTTTGTAGTGGGGAGAGGAGTTGGCCTAACGGCTAGGGCAGTCGACCAAGTCTGGGGAACCGGGTTAGAGTCTCAGCAAGGGCGCACAACATCCTGCGATTCTGGGCAAATCCCGTAATCTCCCAGTGCCTAACAAAAATGAATGTGTCCTTGTGTAACACAACTGGTGCTCGTGTAAAGCACTCGGATACCCGAAACCTTCGAGTAAAGTTTGAGCTATATAAAACTCCACACAAAAAAAGGACCTCTAAGATGACAGGAGGTTTGCTGTAGTCTGGAGGTGGCTGACTGCTTGGGGCAAGCCAGCCATCAAGGTATGGGAAGACTGGCACCCCTGACTTTCAAAGGTGTGCTGCCACCACCGTTATCACTTTTGTAAACACTCAAGGGGTGCTGGTGAGAACAAAAGAGCACAGCAAACTGAAAATGCTCCTCTACCACCACGGACCGCAGGTAATGCCGATGGGCCAGCAGGATGAGAATATGGAAATATGCATCCTGCAGGTCTAACACTGCCATCCAATCTCCAGGGTCGAGGGCAGACAAGACCTGAACCAGGGTGAACATTTTGTATTTCTCCTTCTGGAGGAAGGCGTTGAGTGGGCGCCGATCCAATCCTCCATCCTTCTTGGGCACCAGAAAGTAGCAAGAATAACTAGCACTTCCTACTTCCGTGCTGGCATCCTCTCAGCGGCCTCTTTGGCCAAAAGGGTTTGCACATCCTGCTGCAAAAAGGAGATGGTCCTCAGTCCATTCTTCCTCAAGGAGTGGGCCTTTGAGCAGTCCCACCAATGCGTTTTCTAATGCTTGGTAACAAAGTTTTGCCTCTCGTTCCCCAACAGCCTTCCAGTTTATCAAAGCACAGTCTCTGCAGGTCTTGGAGTCGTGGCTTGACCCCAAGCACCACAGGTAAACCTGATGGGGATACGTCACAGACATCCGTTTGTGTCAGTCTACAGGGCTTGAAACGTTTTAGAGTGTTACATCCCGTGTGCACAGAGTAAATTTGAGAAAAATATAAGTAAAATGTTTCGAGAAACTAGAGGAAGCTCTTGATCTATGTCTGGTGTGTCAGAAAGAAACTGTCAGCAGGCTGGAGTGGCACCTAAATAGTGCCCTCTAAGTAATTTTCGGATCAGAAAGCTGTCAGTGCGGACCTGCAGGGCGCCACCTTCCAATGCACAGAGGCACTGATGAAGTTTCCAGATCCAGTCTGACGCCTGGGGAATATTCAAAAGGTGAAGAATCTGCGGCTAGAGATTTTATTTACCAGAACAGGAGCACTTTGCCGGCCCAGCTCATCCTGAATTTCCTCCCAACACCAAGCAGGAGGTAGCAGTGGCAATGCATACAGGAGACCTATTTTCCACCGCAGTCAAAATGAGTAACCCAGGAACTTTCCAGGAGGAAACTCCAGTTCGCCATAGCAGCACCACTGCATTTTTGATGGTGGCAAGCAGCTCTAACAAGGTATGCCCTACTGTTCAAAGAGTTTCCTTGCCAACTTGAAATGGAGATGCCACTTGTGATCTGCCTGCCGACATCTCAGCTAGTCTGCTCTGGAATTCAAAAAACCTGCTAAATGGTTATCTACCAAGAAGATATTCTGCTGCTCCAGTCACCTCCAGAGACGCAGGGCCACCCGACACCGAATCCAGAATCCCACTCCCCCCTGCTTGTGGTCATACATGGTGTTGTGTTGTCCGTGAGGATCTGTACTAGCTTCCCTTTGATGGATGGCAGGAAGGCTTTCAGAGCCAGACAAACTACATGAAACACTCCTACGCTGGGGACCAGAGACCTCTGAGCACCACCTTGAAGCAAGATTGTAGAATGGTCTGTTGAGACTCCCTCTAATGTGGGAATAAAATGGACTGGAAGGTGAAAGGCAAGGTATAGCCCCTTCAAATAATTTGCAGAATGCATCTTTCTAATGTAATGGATCGCCAGTCGGGAGATGAAATCTCATATCATAGCTACCGGTTGGGACAGGGCCTGTGAGGGCAAATTAATGTCGCTTGACTGCCAGTGCAACATGGAAGAAAGTGGTACAGGAAAGCTGTCGCTGCTGGTGCAGAGCAGCCTTGGCAGCTGCTATGATTGCAGCCTTAGAGAACTGGGTCTGCTGCTGCAGCACAGGTTGGGAAGGTTGCCACTGTCTACAAGCTAGTCCCCTGTAATGGGCCCAAAATGTTCTGCACTGTTGGTGGATCTGCTTGATGAGAAACAAGAACACTAAGGAGTGTGGCTGTGGCTCGACCATCATGAAGGCGTTAAGAGCACAGAATCAGCGTTCTCTACAAAAAATCTGGAGTCAAAGGACAAGTCCATCAAGGATGCATGACCATCTCCTAAAAACTCTGCAGATTATCCAGCCAAGCCTATAAGGCACTAAATTGGTGCAAATAGCTCTGCCAATGTAGTTTGCAGTGTTCAAGCCAGCACACGACATGCACTGCATGACTTGTCCATCACGAATCATATGAATCAGTTGGGTTCTGAGGTCTTCCGGACTGCTGGCACTATCTCAGAGCTACTGAGGCCTATGTGAAGGCCAGCAAGATCTTACTGGCCCCGTTCTTTACAGCACTGGGGTGCACTGTGTGCAACGATCTTTAGACTAAAGTAGCCCAAGAATACATTTTTCCTAAGGCATCAATATGTTTAGACTATTTGCAAGGTTGGTCAGAAAAGCATTAGGAATTACTTCACTTGTCAACGCCTGTACCACCAGGCTAACAGGCGTGGTGGGATGCTTTGTCAAAAATAATCAAGATCACAGTCAGACAGTCTGTCACTTGGCTAAAGGTCGAGCGAACAGAGGGCCTGAGCATGGGTCATCTAAAGTGGCCATAAGAGTGTCTGAGAGAGCCTTGTTAACTGGCAACAGCACTCATGCAAGGTTGGACCAGGTTGAAACATCCGAATTAATGTGGCTTAGTTTCAACAGCAGTCAACTGCAAGTCTAGCGCTTCTTGGGACTAATATCACAAAATGGTTCACAGCCTTCGAGAGGGCCTGTGAAATGAGAAAAGTGAAGAAGTCACACGGGGGGGGGGCACTCCTTTGGGAACTGTTCTCTGGTAACTGCAGGGACAGACTCCTGATCCTTACAGGTGAAGATGCTGGGTCTTATGATCTCATGAAGAGAACTCTGATTGGGGGTTTTGGACTCACAACTGAGGAATACAGAATTGGATTCAGGGGGGCTCACAAAACCCAAAACCAATCCTGGATTGACTTTTTGACTACTCAGTTAAGACACTAGATGGTTAACTGGACACAATGTGCATGATTTCAATGGACTTTACAATTTGTTTATGAAAGATAATTTTAAGTAATTGCACTAATGAAGTTACATAAGCATTTTGTGGACCTAGGTCTAATTTCTCCCCAATAATTGGGAAAGAAGGCAGACCACTGGGTCAAGACATGGGTGACAAAAACAACCACTGGGGGTGACCAAAAGAAAGGGGTTACAAAACCTCCACAGGGGAAAGGTGATGAGAATCCCCAAGATAAAAAGCCTGATTCTTCAAAAGGGCCCCAAAAACCTGCACAGGGGGGTGGGACCCAAAACTCTTCCCAGTCCAATAATAGGTACAGGGGAAAGAACTTTGGACCCTCAAAGGCCTGGTGTAACAACTGTAAGAAGTTAGGACACAACTGGTGAAACTACTTGTCCTAACAAGAAGCCCCCTAGTCCTCCTACAGCTACTACTGGTGTAGCCAGTCTCCAGAAGGGATCAGCAGTGTGCCCAGAGCAAATCGGGTTGCACACTGAAGCAGTTCTAGTCACAGAAGGGGAAGTTGAGTTTGCCACTTTAGCTGTGTGGCCACCCAACTTAAAGAAGTATTTGCAATCCCTTGGATCAATAGGACAGGAATAGAAGCCCTGAGGGATACAGGTGCCAGTGTCACTATGGTGAGATAGACTGGTTTCCCCAGGGCAATACCTGATTGGGAAAACTTACCCAGTCACCAATGCCAACAGTGTTACCACTAACCGTGCTATGGTGACATTAGACGGGGGGGGCTGCTGGCCTGAAATAGGTGGTGGTCTCTCCAAAGCTTCCAGCTGCATGTCTGCTTGGTAATGACCTAGAAACCTCAGCATGGGCTGAGGTAGAACTAAAAAACCATGCAGCAATGCTTGACATCCCTTAGATTGTGTGTGTCAAGACTAGAGCTCAGAGCCGAAAGCAGGGTGAAAAATAAGTGTTGGAGCCTGAAAGTATGGCCCAACCTTCCAAGAGGAAAGGTAAGTCTAGGAAACCAGCTTCTGTACAGCAAAAGGATCAGGACCCCTCTCCCCAGGGAGAGGGCTTGGACACCCCAGAGTGAACTCAGCCCATGGAGCTTGACCCTTACCAGGTTGAACTCTAAGGCCCAGGGGGACCCTCTAGGGAAGAGTTGTGCCTTGGACAGCAGGACTGTCCAACTCTTGAAAGCCTGAGGCAGCAAGCTGCTACCCAGGAAATAGATGTCTGTGGTACCCACAGAGTCTATTGGGAGGAGGGGCTACTGTACACGGAGGACAGAGACCCCAACCCTGGAGCCACTAGGAGAGTGGTTGTGCCTCAGAAGTACAGGGAGTTCCTACTAACATTAGCTAATGACACCCCCCTAGCTGGACACATCTGGGCCAAACAAAAACATGGGAAAGGCTAGCTAGCCACTTTTACTGGCCCCAGATGTCTCAAAGTAAAGGAGTTTGTCAGCTCCTGTGTAACCTGTCAAGCCAGTGGCAACACAGGTGCACACCCAAAGGCCCCCTTGATTCCACTACCAGTGGTTGGGGTTCCCTTTGAAAGGGTAGGTGTGGACATAGTGGGTCCACTTGAACCTCCCACAGCCTCAGGAAACAAATTCATACTAGTGGTAGTGGATCATGCCACTAGGTATCCTGAGGCAATTCCCCTTAGGACTACTATAGCTCCTGCAGTAGCCAAGGCCCTCATTGGTGTCATCAGGGTAGGGTTTCCTAAGGAGGTGGTTTCAGACAGAGGTTCCAACTTCATGTCTGCTTAACCCAAACATGTGGAAAGTGTGTGGAGTGCAGTACAAGTTTACTACACCCTATCACCCACAAACCAATGGTCTTGTTGAGAGGTTTAACAAGACATTGAAAGGCATGATTATGGGGCTCCCTGAAAAACTCAAAAGGAGATGGGATGTCCTCTTACCATGCCTGCTTTTCGCTTACAGAGAGGTGCCACAGAAGGGAGTAGGGTTTTCCCCCTTTGAACTTCTGTTTGGTCATCCTGTTAGGGGACCACTCTGTCTTGTAAAAGAGGGTTGGGAGTAGCCTCTCCAAGAACCCAAACAAGACTTTGTGGACTATGTACTAGGCCCAAGATCCAGAATGGCAGAGTACATGGAAAAAGCTTCCAAAAATCATGAGGCCAGCCAGGAGCTTCAGAAGCACTGGTATGACCAAAAAGCTGCACTGGTAGAATTTCAACCAGGGCAAAATGTGTGGGTTTTGGAGCCAGTGGCACCAAGGGCTCTCCAGGACAGATGGAGTGGCCCTTACCCCGTCTCAGAGAAGAGAAGTGTGGTCACCTACTTGGTTGACCTGGGCACAAGCAGGACACCCAAAAGGGTGATCCATGTGAACCCCCTTAAGCTTTTCCATGACAGGGCTGACATCACCATGCTGATGTGACTGATGAGGATCAGGAGACAGAGTGAACCTCTCCCTGACCTCTCATACAGCCCCATAGATGGGTCAGTGGATGGAGTTGTCTTTTCAGACACCCTCACTGCCCAACAGCAGACTGATTGCAAGCAAGTCTTGCAGCAGTATGCTAAGCTCTTTTCCTTGACCCCTGGCCAGACAAACTGGTGTACCCATGATGTGGACACTGGTGACTGTGCACCTGTCAAGAACAAAATCTATCAACAGTCTGATCAAGTCAAGGAAAGCATCAGAGCTTAAGTCAGCAAGATGCTGGAGCTAGGGGTTATTGAACCCTCTGAGAGCCCCTGGGCCAGCCCAGTGGTTCTGGTCCCCAAACCTCATCCCCAGGGTGGAAAGAGAAATGAGGTTCTGTGTGGATTATAGAGGGCTCAACTCTGTCACCAAGACAGATGCACACCCTATCCCAAGAGCAGAGGAGTTGATAGATAAATTGGGTGCAGCCAAATTTCTAAGTACCTTTGACTTAACTGCAGGGTACTGGCAGATTGGCATGGCACCAGGAGCAAAAGAAAAGACAGCATTCTCCACACCTGATGAACAAGTTACTTACCTTCGGTAATGATATATCTGTAAGAAACATTAGTAGTGATAGATTCCTTACCTTAGAATATCCCCAGGCGTCGGACTGGATCCGGAAAGTTTCTCAGCAGTACCCTTGCGCGTCGGTAGGTGGCGTCGTGCGGCTCCGCGTCAGTCGTTGGCGTCGTGGTCGCCGAGATGACATCGCGGGCGCTACTTAGACGCCGCCCACGCGTGCTGACGTCAGTTCTGTACACGACTTTCCGTGCCAGGAACGCAGAGCCATGCAAGATACTGACCACTGGTGCATTGAAACTAGGGCCCTGAAAGGGATGACAACCCTAGAAATCAGTTCGCAGAACGGGGAGGATGGGTGGGGCGGTAAGGAATCTATCACTACTAATGTTTCTTACAGATATATCATTACCGAAGGTAAGTAACTTGTTCATCTGAAAGAAACACAGTGATAGATTCCTTACCTTCGAATAGATACCCCAGCAATACCAACCCCGGTGGTGGGTCTGCGAACTAAGATCACAACAGAAAGTCGCGGAGAACAGAACGGCAGAAGAAGCCTTCTCTCCGGACTTGGCTGTCCAGGCAATAATGCTTGGTAAACGTGTGCAGCGAGGCCCACGTTGCTGCCTGACAGATGTCTTGCAGGGGGACGCCGCGTCCCAATGCAGTAGTGGCTGCAGTAGCTCTGGTGGAGTGAGCACGCAGCCCCACCGGAGGTTCTTTTTAGCCAAAGAGTAACAGGCTTTGATGCACAAGACAACCCAGCGGGAGATAGTTCTCTTGTGTACCGCCCGACCTTTCTTGGTGCCAACGTAGCCAACAAAGAGCTGGTCATCCACCCGGAACTGCTGTGTGCGGTTGAGATAAAATGAGAGCGCACGTTTTGGGTCCAGACGGTGGAGGGATGGAAGGATGCGGAAAGAAGGTGGGCAAGGTAATAGTCTGCCCAATGTGAAAGGCCGTAACCACTTTTGGCAAAAAGGAAGGACAGGGCCGGATGGACTGAAAGGAAAGGAGGCTTACAAGAAAGAGCCTGGAGCTCACTCACACCCCTAGCGGAGGTGATGGCCACCAGGAAGGCAGTCTTTAATGTCAAAAGACGAAGAGGACAGTTGTGAAGGGGCTCAAAGGGAGCGCACATCAAGTATGTAAGAACCAGATTCAAGTCCCACTGAGGCATCACGAAAGGAATAGGAGGAAAAAGGTGTGTAATGCCTTTGAGAAATCTATTTACAACAGGGGACTTGAAAAGAGAGGGCTGATTAGGTAGCCTGAAAAAGGGAGAAATTGCAGAAAGGTAGCCCTTGATAGTGCTCAGAGCAGAGCCCTGCCGGGCCAAAGAGAGAAGGAACAGTAGGACCTCAGAAAGAGGGGCAGAAAGGGGATCCACAGCATTTGCTGTGCACCGTGCCACAAACTTGTTCCACCTGCAGGCGTATACCACTTTAGTAGAGGGACGCCTGGCTGCCAGAATAACGTGTCAAACTTCAGGAGGCAAGTCGAAAGGAATCAACTGCCGCCGCTCAAACTCCACGCAAAGAGGTGGGGCTGGACAGGTTCGGGTGGAGGACCGTCCCCTGCTGCTGCGACAGAAGATCCTCCCAAAGAGGCAGTCTGATCGGAGGATCGATGCTCATACTGAGTAGCTCGGGATACCATACTCTTCGAGCCCAGTCCGGAGCCACAAGAATGACTTGGGCCCGGTCGCGCCCTGATCTTGGGCCCGGGCCCTGATCTTCAGCACTCTGGGCAGAAGTGGTATAGGCGGAAGGCGTACAACAGACCGCAACTCCTACTCGCGACAAAAAGCGTCGCCGAGCGAGTGCAGCCTTGGAAATTCCAACGCGCAGAACTGATGACATTGCGCGTTCTCTTCGGTGGCGAATAGATCTAACCAAGGCTCTCCCCACTGCTGAAAGAGACATTGCACCACCTCCGAGTGAAGACGCCATTCGCGATCGAGCATGCACCTGCGGCTGAGTTAGTCGGCCCTGGCGTTCAGAGAACCTGCCAGGTGTTGAACCACCAGGGACATGCCCTGATGTTCCAGCCATGTCCAGAGACGCAGAGCCTCCTGACAGAGGGTCCACGACCCCACCCCGCCTTGTTTGTTGCAGTACCACATGGCGGTGGTGTTGTCTGTGAACACCTGCACTACTCTACCCTTGACAGAGGGAAGGAATGCCTTCAGTGCAAGCCGGATCGCCCACAGCTCCAGAAGGTTGATATGGAGCCGGGACTCCGCCGGAGACCAGAGGACTCTGATCTCCGCCTCTCCCATGTGGCCGCCCCATCCCAGGAGGGACGCATCCGTCACCACTGTAAACTCCGGTTGGGGAAGGGAGAGGGATCTGCCGTCGGCCCAATGCCGGTTCGTGAGCCACCACTGCAACGGTCGTGCAGTGCCCTCCGAGATCTGGACGTGATCGGACAGGTTCCCCTGATGCTGCGCCCACTGGAACTTCAGGTCCCACTGCAGAGCCCGCATATGCCATCTGGCATGATTGACCAGCAGGATGCAGGAGGCCATGAGGCCCAGCAGCCTCAGAGTCACACTGACCGAAACCCGGGACAAGGGCTGAAAGATGGGAATCAGAGCCCGAATACCCCGGACTCGCTGCTCGGGAGGATAGACCCGAAACTGCGCCGTGTCCAGAACCGCTCCGATAAAGAGGAGCTTCTGAGCGGGGATCAGGTGCGACTTCGGCACGTTGATGGAGAATCCCAGCAAGTGCAGGAGGTCGGCCGTAGTCTGGAGGTGGGAGACGACTGCCTGGGGCGAGCCCGCCTTCAAAAACCAGTCGTCGAGATAGGGGGAAGACAAACCCCTGATCTGCGCAGATGAGCTGCGACCACCGCCATCACCTTGGTGAACACCCGAGGGGCGCTGGTAAAGCCAAAGGGGAGCACGGTGAACTGAAAGTGCTCGTGGCCTACTGTGAACCGTATGCAACGCCGGTGGGCTCGCAGGACGGGGATGTGGAAATAGGCGTCCTGCAAGTCCAGCGCCACCATCCAGTCTTGTGGGTCGAGAGCAGACAAGACCTGAGCTAGAGTGAGCATCTTGAACTTCTCTTTGCGGAGGAAGCGATTGACGTTCCGGAGGTCTAAGATAGGACGCAGGCCTTTGTCCTTCAAGGGAACCAGAAAGTAGTGGGAATAGCAACCACGACCTACTTCTGGCGTCGGAACGCGCTCGATTGCCCCGTTGGCCAAGAGGGCCGCAACTTCCTGCTGAAGAAGCACCAAGTGATCCCCCGACATGCGGTGGTACTGAGGTGGCATGGCTGGAGGGGTAGTCTCGAAGGGGAAGGAGTAGCCCCTCCGGACTCTCTCTAAAACCCACCTGCCGAAGTGATGGTGCGCCAGTGGGGGAGGTGATGGCGAAGCCTGCCGCCCACTGGTGTTTGATGGGCCTGAAAGTTCGGACTAGGAAGGTTTGGAGGCAGTGGTGGCTGGGGTGGTGGTGGACTGACCCGCCCGCTGGCCCCTTGGTCCGCCACGGCGGAACCCGCGGCCGTGCTGGGATGATTGCTGCGGCGGCCTGTGGCTCTGTTGCGAACGCTGCGGGGCACCCCTTCCTGTGCCACGAAAGGAGCGAAAAGCGGAAGGCGGAGGAGGGCGGACTGCCGAGAGTCCCAAGGACTTGGCCGTAGCCCGTGAGTCCTTAAACCTCTCCAACGCCCTGTCCGCTTTGACGCCGAAAAGGCGACTGCCATCAAAGGGCATGTCCATAAGGGTGTTTTGGACATCCCCCGAAAATCCAGTGGTCCTCAACCAGGCGTGACGGCGAACCGCCACTGTCGTTGCAATCGATCTGCCCAGTGAGTCGGCAGTGTCTAGGCCACAACGAATCATGAACTTTGCTGCCTCTCTCCCCTCTGCAACAGCCTGGGAGAGAGCAGGCCGGGCCTCCTCCGGACACTGGGGCAGCACGTTCGCCACCGTATCCCACAGAGAGTGGGAATAACGGCCCAAGAGGCATGCAGTGTTCATGGACCGCAGCACAGACCTGGTGGAAGAAAAAATCTTCTTCCCAAACTGATCCAGCTTCTTGGATTCCCTATCCGGTGGTGCGGAAGGGAAGGCGGTTGGGGAAGCAGAGGCTTGGACAACCAAGCTCTCGGGGGTGGTGTGTTGGGAGAGGAAAATGGGGTCACCCGGAGCCGGGCGATGGTGTCGGGCCACGTTCCTTTCCACAAGAGCCATTGTGGTGGGCCTCGACCAAGTGCCCAAAAGAACGTCAGAAAGGGCTTCATTGAAAGGAAGCAGCGGCTCCGCAGAAGTAGCTGCTGGCTGAAGCACCTCTGTCAGGAGGTTAGTCCTGACTGCCACAGTAGGGAGCTCGAGGTGTAGGGCCTCGGCCGCCCTACGCAACACCACAGCATAACTAGCACCCTCCTCCGTAGCCACGGTAGAAGGAGACAGCATGCCAAGGTCTGGTGAGGTATCCAGACCACTGGCGTCCCCCAATTCCTCAGCCCAGTCCTGTTCAGACTCGCAGGCAGCAGCGAGAGGGTCCTCAGACCCCTCCCAGTCCTCCCCTTGCTCCTCAGGCTGTTCAACAGGTCTAAAATAAGGAGCAGGGACATGGGGATAGAAATCCCCAAGCAACGTCGAGAACGGCATCGATTGACGCCGGCTCGACTCCGCGTCCACTTCGGGGCTGAAACTGAGGTCGACGTCGTCCCGAGGAGCGGGCGGCGTCAAAACTGGTGCCGGTGGAGTCGACGTCGGTGGAGGCGTAACAAGGTCAACCGGCGTCGACCGGGATCCAGGCCTGGATCCAAGGGTGTCCTGCGGCGCTGGGGCCGGAGCCGACAGCGACGCCGGGGCCGCCGGCGAGGAAACGCGAGGACACCCATGAGGGACCGCGGGGCCCGAAGGCGCACCGACGGGACCCGACGGCCCAAAGAGGCGAGCCATGGCCGACAGGAACTCCTGTATTTGGGCCGGAGTCGCCGACGACACGGGAAGGGCGGGTAGTCGGGCGGCGACTGCATAGGCTCCGCAGTAGCCGCGGGGGTGGCACCATCCGCACCCTCAGCCGCGTCGCGCGAGGGGAAGTCGAAGAAGGATGGCGTTTATTCGACTTCTTGTGCTTCGTCTTACCTGACCGCGAGTGTGAAGACTTGGATCCTGAAAACCGATGATGATGATGATGATGACTCCGCCCTCGGTCCCTCGACCTCCCTCTGGACCGGGACTTCGAACGGCGCGGAGCCGACTGCCGGGCTTCCAGCAACTTTCGGGACCGCTCCCGCAAAGTCTTCGGCACCATGGCCCGGCAGTCGGGGCACGACTTGGGGTCGTGGTCGCGCCCCAGGCAGAAAAGACACACGGTGCGGGTCCGTCACCGACATCATGCGGTGACAATCTCCGCAGGACTTGAAACCGGGCATCCTACTGCACCAGGAGTCGATGACTAAGAAAAATAGAGACAAAAAGCCTCAAAAATGTCAGTCAAAAACTGACTGGGGGTTCCTGCTCTTCCCGGATCTGCGCTTGCTGGCGCGGAAAAAGAAAGAACTGACGTCAGCGCGCGTGGGCGGTGTCTAAGTAGCGCCCGCGTCGCCACCTACCGACGCGCAGGGGTACTGCTGACGAAAACTTTCCGGATCCAGTCTGACGCCTGGGGATATTCTAAGGTAAGGAATCTATCACTATGTGTTTCTTTCAGATGGGCATTATCAGTTTACGGTTATGCCTTTTGGTTTAAAGAATGCTCCTGCCACCTTCCAAAGGTTGGTGAATCAAGTCCTTGCTGGATTGGAGTCCTTTAGTGCACCATATCTAGATGATATTGCCGTCTTTAGCTCCACCTGGTAGGATTACCTGATCCACCCGGGGAAGGTTTTAAAAGCCCTGCAAACTGCAGGCCTAACTATCAAGGCATCCAAATGCCAGATAGGGCAGGGAACTGTGTTATACTTGGGCCACCTTGTTGGTGGAGGCCAAGTGCAACCCTTACAGCCCAAGATCCAGGCCATCATGGACTGGGCAGCTCCAAAAACCCAGACCCAAGTCAGGACATTCCTTGGCTTGACTGGGTACTACAGGAAGCTTGTGAAGGGATATGGGTCCATTGTGACTCCCCTCACAGAACTTACCTCCAAGAAGATGCCCAAAAAGAGAAACTGGACAGTTAGCTGTCAAAAGGCTTTTGACACCCTTAAAGAGGCAATGTGCTCCGCACCAATTCTCAAAGCTCCAGACTATACCAAACAGTTCATAGTGCAGACTGATGCCTCTGAGCTAGGTTAGGGATAGGAGCAGTCCTATCCCAGACCAATGATGAAGGCCAAGACCAACCTGTTGCTTTTATAAGCAGAAGGCTTCTCCCCAGGGAGCAGCGCTGGAGTGCCATTGAGGGAGGCCTTTGCTGTGGCTTGGTCCCTGAAGAAGCTGAGACCATACTTGTTTGGTACTCACTTCCTAGTTCAAACTGATCAAAGACCTCTCAAGTGGCTAATGCAGATGAAAGGTGAAAATCCTAAACTGTTGAGGTGGTCCATCTCCATACAGGGAATGGACTTTGTAGTGGAACACAGACCTGAGATTGCCCATGCCAATGCAGATGGACTTTCCAGGTTCTTCCACTTAGAGAATTGAAGACTCTAGGGAAAGGTTAGTCTCATCCTCTTTCATTGGGGAGGGGGGGGGGGGGTTGTGTGAGAAAGTGCCCTCTTTCTGCATGGTTGCCCCCACTTTTTGCTGAACTGCTGATGTACTTTGACTGAGTGTGCCCGGGGCTCCTGCCAATCAGGTACCCAGGACCTATGTTCTTTCCCTAAAACTGCATTGAAGACCAAACCCAATTGGCGCACTCTGGCCACAGGTCAGCCCCTGGTAAATGGTACCACAGGTACCCAGGGCACTGTGACCAGGGAAGGCCTCTTAGGGCTGCATCACTTATTGTGCCACCCTTAGAGGCCCTGTACCTTTACACACACACACTGCCCTTGCAGGCTGCGTGTTTTGGTGCAGAACAAAGTGAAGAGTCGACATGGCACACATCCCTGTGTGCCATGCCTACAACCCACCGCCCTGGCATAGATCAGCTACCCCTCTAGTGGGTGCACTATACCAGTGGTGAGGCTACAGGCGCCTTAGCCCTGTACCCCTATAGTGTCTAAGCCAATTCTTAGACATTGTAAGTGCAGTAATGCCATTAAGAGTATATCTAATGGCAGTATATCCCAGTTTGTCATTACAAACTCCACAGTACCATAATGGCTTTACTGAAAACTGAGAAGTTTGGTATCAAACTTCTCAGCTCATTAAACCCACACTAATGCCAGTGTGGGATTTAATTAAAAATGCACACAGAGGGCATCTTAGAGATGCCCCCTGAAAAATGATCTAACACTAGTGTCCAGGCTGAGTGGCTGCTCCCCGGCTGCTGCCACCAGACACGTTTCTGGACCCCTGGGTCAAGAGCCTGCTGCTCTCGGGGGCCTGAAACAATGCACATCCTGGGACGAGGTGCCAAGCCTCCTCCCCAGGATGTGCAGGGTCCACGAAGGGGAAGCTTCAAAGGCTTGCTGCCTTTGTGAGCTTCCCCAGACCTTTTGCTGCTTCCAGCAACTAATAATATTTTTATACAAACAAAATTGGTCTGAGTTCAGTCTGAGTGTGTGACATTTGCTGACTGAGTGTGTACAACAAATGCTTAACACTACCCTCTGACACAGCCTTACTGCTCGCCCACACTACCACAAATAGAGAGTAAGGTGCTATCTACTTTTACCTCTGCCTACCTCTGGGGTTCCACTGGACTCTGTGCACACTATACCCCATTTTGGTGTAGTAAATACAGAGCCAGCTTCCTACAGGGACCGTTGCACTATTACAGCAAACAATGAACTTTCTTCCATTGGGGGCCCAGGTGGGGAGTCCAGTTCAGTTTTTGGAGGGTATGTATGATATTTAAATTGACACCTTTAAAAAGCTTGTTTTCTGAGTGACAGGGTGTGGTTGAGTCTCACTTAGCTTTCTTATGCTTACGGCTCATTTTAGATTTCAGAATAATGGAAGACTTGGAGTGGGAACTGTACTTTGTGCAGACTAGCATTTTGAACGAGTTTGAGAGTGACCCTGTGATATGGAGAGGGCTGAAATTATGTTTCGACTGCGATGATCTCTTACATTCAGTGATATAGAGTTTCACCTTCCGCTCCCAGGCCAGCTTTGAGTGCATGAGGGCACATTTATTGGATGATTACTTTTTTGTGACCAGAACACAAGCAACAGACACGTCATGCAGGTCTGAGACAATTACTTCATGCAGCTTGACAGGACTGTCGCCTTCGGAGGAGACATATTCCTTAGTACACTGTAGAAGAAATGTGGAAGTTACTTGAATACTAAAGTAGGGAGTGGCGCTCCAGATACACATTGAAGGGAGCGGAAAGACAGCAACTGACGTAAACACAGGGATGGTGCTTACATGCAGCCCTGCTATGCCACTTCTGGGGTGGTAAGGAAGCATAGCGGGACCCACATGATGGCATCTATTAGTATGTGGAAGCACTGCTGAAAAATTCACCAGATTCAGTCATGCAACTGGGAGTATTCTGAAGGGGAGGAATCTGCAGCTAGAACTATCAGAGGCATTGTTTCTCTTGCCTGCCCACTAAGCATACACAAACATGGCACCAAAATGCATAGCACAACTGAAAAACTCACTTCACAAGCTCAACTTTGCCATACCACACATCTCTCATAATTGAGTCTTTCAATACAAAAGTTAACTGAGCCCACTCCACCAGCCCACTGTGACTGAATCCAAGTCTATTATTTTTAGGTAAACTGAACCTTTCTACATGTTTTTCTGCAAACAATGAAGATGCTATCAGTATGTATATGTCCCTTGCGTAACCAGCTGTTCAGAAGTATCTGCACTAGAAAACGTACCCAGTGCACAATGACACTGGCCTGTATGTACTGCTTCTGACAAGCTAGTTTACATCTGGCATGCCGGGGACCTGTTTCACTTGATGCCTTAGGTTTGTTATCTTGCTTCTGGCTTCCCTGGACTAACTTAGGATTCAGCATTCTGCTACAGCTTCTGTTGAATGCCACCAAAAATGCGACCAGCCTGTATGCATTTGTCTGCTCTGGTTCGCTCCACTTTTGACCATGGATTCGAATAACTTAATATGATCTACATCAGTACTTCCCAAATGTTTTAGAATCACATCCCAATTTTTAGAATGACAATTTCGCAACCGTCCTAGCTTTAAAGGACACGAGGCAGGTAATTTTTTTTAAATTCCTAAATCATTGTGTGGTAGTTCACTATCATTTACAGACAGCAAATTTTCCACTGAAATGGCTACAAAATTTGCAACAGACATACAGTTTTACTGATAAAAGTATATTGCACACAAATGATAATGTGTGGAAATCTGATTTCAGCGAATATTTTTCATTTGGGCATCACCCAGTGAAGTATCTTGATTTGTTTTTATCCTATTAAAATCTTTGTTTGAATCACACTTCAGAATTACAAAAAAGTGCTTCATTTTTGCTTTCCTAACTGCTGAATGTGTACAGTTCATTTACAAGTATTTACATTTTGCTGTGTTACAAAAAAATGACATTATAAAGCTTTTACTTTCACAGTCTGTACCCAAGCAAGACTATCATGATTTACTTTCCTTTTCCTTCTATAGCTGCCAAGTTAGAGGCATTTGTAAACACCGACCCCCTTGTTAAAAAATACATAAGCAGCAATTTGTCAGAAGACATAACCTGACATTTGATCTGTCTTTAAAGCAAAGCTGAATATGAATATATATATATATATATATATATATATATATATATACATATACATATACACACACATACATACACACAATTTAAAGGCATCCTTATTGCTTGGGCTTTTGCGACACCAAACATTGGCTCACGACCCACCAGTGAGTTGCAACATTTTGGGAAACACTTGTCTACATAATGGTAACCTAGATGTTTTATTGGAACATTGTGCAATCATCCTGCAGTGTTTTAATACTAACTAGAAGCAACTTGTGCCAAGGAAGCACACAGTAGGGTTGGGCGAGCCACTCCATGCATTCAAGCTTGCTCCTGCAAAGGATATGATTCTGAGAGACAAGGGATTCTGACTCTCCTCATTCAGCTCACCGTATGCTTTTTCTTATTTAGTGAATCTATGGTACACACCTGGAGTATTGTATCAGGACTGTACACTTGAGTTTAGCTCTATTCTGGTGCACAAAGATCTCCTCTGCCATTTCCTGTGGTCAGGTGGGTGATTCATCAGCTAAGACATTTTTTTTTATCAATGGGCAAGCGTGTGGAGCAAAAACTAAAAAGTGGACTCGTCCTAGTGAGCGAATACCGCCACTGAGCGACTCAAGTGTGCCTTCACAATTGAGTATTGAGAATTCCAAAAACCTGGCGCCCTGCTTGAATCATTGTATTAAGTACTTTAAGGATATACAATGGTGTACTAGGTATTGAGAGCAATAGACGCCCGAGGCATATCCTAATCCACTACTTAGTAAGGTATACTTGCCATATTCTAGTCGATGCAAGGCAATTCCAAGCAAAAGTGATGGTTGCAGAGCTCACGAGTGGAAAGCTAGACAAGACATTGTTTTTTGTGTCCCCCTCTCCCCCCGTTCTGCATCGCAGGAAGCTTCATAACATAACGTCTATTTGTAAAGCGCAGGTTCACCCAATGGTATCCTGGCACTGAATAACAGATGTTTGTTACCCAACTCAATGGTACTCATTTTATCAACCTCAGAAGGATGAAAGGCTGAGTGGACCTGACAGGATTTGAACCTGTGACCATGAGGTCAAACACTGGCCTCTATAGTGGAGGCATTAGTCAACTAAGCTGCCAGACCTGGCTTTATAGAAGTCGTAAATGTTGGAGTAATTCCCTGTTACATGGAGGGTCCCCATAACACTTAAAATTAACACCCTAGCAGATTTCATCTCCATGAGGACTAGTACTGGCAGCTGCCTCAGAGAATCTTTTTTTTTTTTTTTTAAAGATAAGTTAAGTAGTAAGAAGGCTTGCTTTAATTACTTGTGAAAGAAGAAAAGCTGGGGCACAAAGTAGGTAATTTATTACTTCAATGAAGATTACTAAAAGGCAGACCTAATACAAAAAATCTCTTCTGCAATTTAAGACCTACTTTGATAGTTAGCACTGTTAGACTACAGTAGCAAGCACTGTATTAATTACCTGTGGCTTTCTACAATAAAGAAAAAGGGGCTAAAGCTCCAGAATACAAATAACCCATTTATGAGTGCGCGTAGCCACAAAGGTTTCTTCAAGCAGCATGGCCACACTAGCTCAGGGGTCAGAATCAAGATAGTGTTTTGTGAAAGTATCAACAGACTCCTGGTAGCTACATCTGCAGTTATCCAACTGAATATTCATCAACCAGGACCGTGGCTGCCTTCTCTCTGATCGACTGGCCTTTATGCCTGCATGGGAGGGTCTTATTAGACAAATTATAACAAAAGAACAGATTGCATTGAAGTGAGGAAGCCATATGAATAGGATCATAATTAAGCAGTTGACTAGATTCTCTTAAAGCTTTAGTCTTATCTAGATAAAACTGTGAAAACCCCTTTAACATATAAGAAATGTATGGAACATTTAGCTGGAGAGGCAGGATTATTAATAAAAATCAGTGAAACAATGGCATGAGTAGTTTGGAACTCTGAAACCACCTTCGGTAATAAGCCAGAGCTCTCAAGATTAGAGTGTAAAATTGCATATGGTTCAGCACTTAAAGGGCATGCAGCATACCAACTTTACATGCTGAATGATAGTAACTGAAAAGGCTGTTTAACAAAAGAGCAAGTTACTTACCTTCGGTGACGCATTATCTGGTAGAGACTATCTAGCTGCAGATTCCTTACCTTTGACTTTCCCAGGCATCAGGCTGGATCCGGAAACTTTTGCTAAGCAATAACCCTTGCGCGTGGCGTTGGGTGGCTTCATTCGGCTCCGCTTGACGTCGTCTGTTATGACGTCGCGGTGCCTATATAGGCCCTAACCAGGTGCGCGGACGTCAGTACTTTTCGTTTTTTCCACGCCAGAAGCGCAGAGCCACGAAGTAACGGACGTGGTCGTGTGCAAAACTAGGGCCCTAAAAGGGGAGCAACCCTAGCCCTACAATATTAGTCCGCATAGCGGGGAGGCATGGGTGGGGCTGTAAGGAGTCTGCAGCTAGATAGAGTCTCTACCAGATAATGCGTTACTGAAGGTAAGTAACTTGTTCATCTGATAGAGACTTATAGATGCAGATTCCTTTCATTTGAATTAGATACCCAAGACATACCATCCAGGCTGTGGGTTGCGGACTCATATCCTATACTAGGAAGACCTGCAGGAATGAACGGGCAAAATGCCAGTCTCTGCAAACCTGATTGTTTAGGCAGTAATGCTTGGCAAACTTGTGCAAAGATGCCCACGTTGCCCCCTGACAGATGTCTTGAACCGGGACACCCCGAGCCAAGGCAGTAGTCACAGCCTTTCCCCTCGTGGAATGGGCCCTTAATCCCTCAAGGGGCTGCTTCTTTGCCAAGGCATAACAGATCTTGATGTAGAGAACGACCCAGCAACAGATGGTCCTTTTCTGCACTGTCCTTCCCCTTCTTCGCTGCCATGTACCCCACCAAGAGTTGGTCATTCACCCGAACTCTTTAGTGCGGTCAAGGTAGAACGACAATGCTCTTTTTGGGTCCAGCCGGTAGAGACGCTCCTCTTCTTTAGAAGGATGCGGGGGAGCAAATAAGGTGGGCAACGTGATGGACTGGCCCAGATGGAAAGGGTTCACAACCTTTGGTAAAAAAAAAAAGATGCCCGGGTGCAAAGCACCACCTTGTACGGAAAGGACATAAGATAAGGAGGCGAGCAAGATGACGCCTGCAACTCACTCACCCTCCGGGCAGATGCAATCGCCACTAAGAAGGCTGTATTGATGGTCAACAGCAGGAGGGGACAATTGTGTAAAGGCTCAAAGGGTGCACACATCAGATAGGTGAGGACCAAATTAAGGTCCCACTGTGGCATAAGAAAGGGCGCAGGTGGAAATAGGTGAGCCAGCACTTTTAGAAACCTATGTACAATGGGAGATTTTAAGAGAGGACTGGTCTGGCAGACGCAAGTCTGAAGGTGGGAGACGACAGCCTGGGTCAAAGACACCAACAGCCAGTCGTCGAGTTAGGGAAGACCGACACCCCCTAACCTGCGCAGATGAGCTGCGACCACCGCCATCACCTTGGTGAACACCCAAGGGGCACTGGTGAGGCCGAAGGGGAGCACGGTAAACTGAAAATGCTTGTGGCCCACAGTAAACCCTAGATCGTGAAGATGGGCAGGCAGAACGGAAATGTGGAATTAGGCGTCCTGCAAGTCCAATGCTACCATCCAGTCTCTCGGGTCTAGGGCAGACAGGACCTGAGCAAGAGCAAGCATCCTGAACTTCTTTTTGAGGAAGTAGTTGAGGGCCGTGAGGTCTAGGATAGGATGAAGGCCTCAGTCCTTCTTTGGAACCAGAAGAGAGCAGGAATAGCAACCACAGCCTATTTCTGGCCAGGGAACCCTCTCTATTGCTCCCTTGGCCAAGAGAGTCCAGACTTCCTCAGAGTAATGCACGGTGATCCTCCGTCAGCCAATCGTAAGTTGGAGGCATGGAGGGAGGGGTAGTCTCGAAGGGGAGGGAGTAGCCCCTTCTGACTTTTTACAGCCCCCACCTGTCCGAGGTAATATCTCGCCAGTGGTGGAGGTGATGGCATATCCTGCCACCAAATGGGCGTCCATGATCTGGGAGGGTCGAACTAGGAAGGTTTTGCGGTGGAGGAGGGGGTTGTGGCTTGACCTGACTCTGGCCACCCGACCCGAGAGGTCAGGGTGAACCGCGTCCACAGCCCAGAGATTGTTGGACTCTTGGGGTCCTCTGGCAGGAATAGAGTTGGTGCGGTTGGAAGCCCCTTCTATAGCCACGAAAGGGGCGAAAAGCAGACAGGCCGGGATGAGGTGGAGAGGCCCCGGTACATGGCCGTAGCCCACGAGTCTTTGAAGCACTCAAGCGCTGCATCTGCCTCGTCTCCGAAGAGATTGGAGCCATCAAAGGGCATGTCAATGAGGTTAGCCTGGACATCCCCCGAAAAGCTAGACGTCCTCAGCCAGGTGTGGTGCTTAATAGCCACAGTCGAGGGAATTGCTCTGCCCAGCGAGTCTATCGTGTCTAAGCCACATCGTATGGCAAACTTTGCTGCATCTCTCCCGTCTAACTACTTGGAAGAGGAGAGCCCGGTCCTCCTCAGAGACTGGGTAGCACTTGCGCAACCATATCCCATAGTGAATGGGAGTAAGAGCCCAAGAGGCATGTGGTGTTTACCGACCACAATGCTAGGATGGTGGAAGAAAAGACCATCTTACTGAAGCTGTCCAGCCTTTTGGATTCCCTGTCCGGAGGTGCGGAAGGGAACGTGCCATGGCAAGTGGAGGCTTGGACCACAAAGCCCAGTGGGGTGGGTAGAGAGGAAAGGTGGGTCGCCCAGTGCAGGGCGGTGGCGGCAGGCAATGGTTCTATTCGAGGAGCCCCTGTGCTGGGCTTGGACCAGGTGCCCAGTAGAACATCTGTGAAGGCCTCGTTGAAAGGCAGCAAGGGTTCCAAGGAGGAGACACCAGGCTGCAGGACCTCGGTCAAGACGTTAGTCTTGACTGCTACCGCAGGAAGCTGCAGGTCCAAGACCTCCGCAGCCCTACGCACCACCAATGCAAATGAAGCTCCCTCCTCCGTAGCCAGGTTAGGGGGAAGACATGCCAGAATCTGGAGAAGTGTCCAGGACGCTGGCATCACCCACGTCATACCAGTCCATGGGTGTAAGAAACTGGCTCTATATATACACTGCACCAAAGTGAGGTACAGTGTGTATAGAGTCCAAGAGTCCCCAAAGGTAGGCAGAGGTTAAAGTTAGATAGAACCTTACGCTCGAATAGTGGTAGCTTGGTCAAGCAGTAAGGAAGTATCAGAGGACAGTGTTAAGCATTTGATGTACACACTCAGTCAGCAAATGAATTCACACACGAACTGAACTCTAGGCCAATTGTTTTTGTATAAAAATATACTGTTTATTTTTAGAACCAAGCAAGCCTGGCACAGGTAAGCATTAAATACTTTTCAGTAATAAGTTACTGGGTTTACAGTTGAAAAATGCAATAGAAATTGTACTTTGTTTGATTTACAGGGGAGCAGTAGTATGCAACACTTAGCAAATACAGTACATTGGAATGAATAAGCTTTTTCAATAAATTGAAGGTAAGTTACTTTTACGTTACTTTTTCAAACTCAGTGCTGGATGCCTAGATTCAGCACTGGTACATTTCCTGCAAACCGGTGAGAAAACACGTTTTGGTTAATTGTACGATTTTTAAAGAATATCTTTAGTTTTCAAAACTCCACACGATTTTTGGAAGAAAAATTGTCAATGTTATCCTATGGAGGAAAAACAGGTTATCGGTTTGCAGGTAAGTAAACGACTGTGGGAGTTAAGGTTCTGGGGTTAGAACAAGGGTTCCCCCAGGGTCAGTGATGCACTGTTGTTGCACCCTCAGCGGCACTAGGGCGGCCGGGTGCAGAGTGTTGAGGCCCAATGTTATCCTATGGAGGATAGGGGGATCTCCGGTTGGTGTCTGCTGGCAAGCAGGCCACTGGGTTGTGGGAGCAAAGCTCCTAGGGTTTAGGTCAGGGCAATTGGGGAAACAAGTTGGCACAAAAAGTGCACCCTCAGCGGCACTGTGGCAGCCAGGTGCAGAGTGCTGTTTCGGCGTCGGGCGCCCTGTTTGCTATGGAGAACCTCCGGTTTGATGTAGCTCTGCAGGCTCAGGGACGAGGATCTTCTGGGTGCGACCACCACTTCGAGGGGTAAGTTGGGATGTCCTGGGTTGGTTAGGCACCGTTGGTTTGGGCACACAAGGCCGTGGGGCGCCGGGTGCAGGGGTGCCTTTTAGGGTCGGATTTTCTCACCCACTCTGGTCGCGGTAGAGGGGATCCTCTGGATTGAGGCTGCAGGCATCATCTGGAGGCTTGAGGCAGGTCAGGAGTCGCCGGATCTCGGGTCAGGATCGCCGGGGTGACCTCCTCGTGGTTTTCCACTCTAGCTCGGGCCGGGTTCGGCGGGTGCAGAGTGGGCTGAATTCGCGGTGTCCGGCCGGAGCCAGAAGCTGCAGTTTAAATACACGTCCGGTGTTCACGGGAGAAACAGTCTTGGAAGTTAAGGCAGGCAGGCCCTCCGCGGTTTGTGAGGTTGCTGGCTGCTGGACATGCCGGGATTTCGCAGGAGCAGCTTCGAGGGGAGACAGGCCTGTAGGGCTGGGGCCAAGTCAGTTTGCGTCATCCTCTTGTTAGCTCTGCACGGCTCTTCGTCCTTTTCTTCTTGTAGGTAAGCTGGATCTGAGGAAGTAAGGTTCAGGGTGCCCCCTAAATACTAGATTTAGGGGCGTTACAGGTAGGTAAAGGGCAGGGACCAATGGGTCCCTTCCTGGGGTGGGTACACCCCCTATTCTGACACTCTCCAGTGGGAGGGGGCAGGAGCCTGTCCCTGGTTGGCTGGGTCCCCCATCCTCAAGATGGCGGTGACTCGAGGTTGTGCTTCACCTCGCCTCCCCCACCTGAGGGGTGGAGTTGGCAGAGGTGGGCACACCTCCCTTCCTCACTTGTTTTTCCCGCCGGTTCTCCCGCCCAAAGTGGGGGGTAGAACCAGTGGGGACCAGTTGCTGAAAGCAGCAAATGGTCTGGAGAGGCTCACAAAGGCGGCATGCCTTTGAAGCTTCTCCTTCGTGAACCCCGCCCATCCTGGGGGAGGAGGCATGGCACCTCGTCCCAGGATGTGCATTGTTTCAGGCCCCCGAGAGCAGCAGGCTCTCGACCCAGGGGTTCAGAAACATGTCCGGTGGTGGCAGCTGAAGCAGCCACTCAGCCTGGACACTAGAGGTGGGTGAGGTTTCAGGGGGCATCTTCTAAGATGCCCTCTGTGTGCATTTTTCATTAAATCCCACACTGGCATCAGTGTGGGTTTAATGTGCTGAGAAGTTTGATACCAAACTTCACAGTTTTTAGTGCAGCCATTAGGGTGCTGTGGAGTTCGTAATGACAAACTCCCAGCACCATATACTCTTAATGGCAGCACTGCACTTACAATGTCTAAGAATGGACTTAGACACTGTAGGGGTACAGGGCTCATGCACCTGTACCCTCACCACTGGTATAGTGCACCCAGCTAGAGGGGTGGCTGACCTATGCCAGGGCAGTGGGTTGTAGGCATGGCACACAGAGGTGTGTGCCATGTCGACTCTTCACTTTGTTCTGCACCAAAACACGCAGCCTGCAAAGGCAGTGTGTGTGTGTAAAGGTACAGGGCCTCTAAGGGTGGCACAATAAGTGCTGCAGCCCTTAGAGGTCTTCCTGGTCACGGTGCCCTGGGTACCTGTGGTACCATTTACCAGGGGCTGACCTGTGGCCAGAGATGCCAATTGGGTACAGTTTTGGGGAAAGAACACAGGCCCTGGGAACCTGATTGGCAGGGACCCAGGGCACATCAAGTCAAAGTGCATCAGTGGTCTGGCAAAAGTGGGGGGTTACTGCAACAGAAACCCACTTCCTTACAATGGGTTGCGGAATTTCAAAGGAATCCTGCTGCCCCTCCCAAGCATCATCCATGCCTAACCCTTCAGAACAGGGAATGTTGAAAGGCATGGAATAGGCTCAGTCGGCGCCGTTCTCTGCGTTAGTGGACACTCGACTGGCTCCGTCTCATCTGGAATGATGGGGGGAGGCGCCGCTGGAGGGCGCCGGCGAGGGCCTTGACAGAAGGGCGCCGGGAAGGTCGCAAAGGTACGACCGGCACTGGTCCGGATCCAGGGACAGATCCAACAAGGGGCCGTGGCCGAAGCTGGAGGCGCGGAACCCATGGGATCTCCTTCAGCTGAGCCTGCGGGGCCTGAAGGCGCACAGGTAGGGTCAGGCCGGCCAAATCTGTTGCACTTGGCGTCATAAAATTCTTTTAATTGGGCGGGGGTTGCTCCCGGCCCTGGAAAGGGAGGGAAACACGGAGTCAACCCAGGCACCTGCTCTGCGGAGCGAGGCCTCTAACACCAAGGCTCCTCCGTCACGCGACAGACATGGTGAAATGCTCCAACTTCTTGTGCTCTTTATGGTGCTTCTTACCTGACTGTGAGGACTTCGAGGAAGAAGACTTCGATCCCTCCGGAGCGGTGGTCGGATCTTCCTCTCAACCAGGAGCAAGATAGATGAGGCGACCTCCATGGTGCCGGGCCGCGATTAGCTTTAGGGACCACTCCCTCAAAGCTTTCAGCGCCACTGCATGGCAATTGGAGCACAACTTCGTGTCGTGGTCACGCTGCAGGCACCTGAGACACCAAATGGGGGTCCGTGACTGACATGGCACGGTGACAGGCGCCGCTCAGCTTGAACCCCGGGGTCTTCTTACTAGACATATTTGCCCACCAAAAGGATTTGCCAAAAAGTCTAAAAAAGTCTGTCAAAGAGTGACAGGTGGTAGTTCTCTTCAAGGGATGTGCGCTGGTTGGCGCGGAAAGAAAAGAACTGATGTCAGCGTGCCGGGGTAGTGCCCATATAGATGTCGCGGTCGTCACGATGACGAACCCAACGCCTACGACATCCCGCAGAGCTGACTGACGCCACCTATCGGCACACAGGGGTACTGCTATCAAAAATCTTCTGGATCCAGCCGGACGCCTGAAGTTCAAAAGGTAAGGAATCTGCAGCTAAATGTCTAAATCAGATATAGTTTCTTCCCAAGCTGATTCAATCACTGAGTCCCTGTATGGAGCACTAAGTAGCAGCTTGTCTGAGTAGATGTTCCAGTACGAGAGCTTGGATGCTAAAGCCTGAAGCTCATTGACCCTCTAGGCAAATGTTATTGTCACTAGGAAGGCCGTCTTGATGGCAAGGAGCCGGAGAGCACAGTGTGCAGTGGCTCAAAAGGAGCGCACATCAGAAGTGAGCACTAGATTAAAGACTGTGGGAAGCTGGCTCTTTATATAGTGAACCAAAACAAAGTACACTGGGTAAGGAGTCCAGGTAACCCTTATTGGTTTACAGAGGCAAAAATAAAAAACACTAAATGTTGTCGTTTGTGGTAGTGAGTGAGCAGTTTAGGCTTATCAGAGGGTAGTGCTAAGCATTTGCTGTACTCACAGAGGCAATAAATGAGACATACTGCAAAATAAATCCAAGACCATATATTTGTATATACATTTTGATAGCAAGAACTTCGTTATCAGGTAAACACTTTTTAAATATAACTTTTCACAGGTAAGTAAACAGTTCACTTAAATGCGTCTTTATGCAGCAATGCTTCCCTATAGGAGAAAAGGGATATGTTGCATACAGTTAGCTCTTGGTTTCTGGGGGTCCCCTTCTGGTCTTATGGGCCAAGGTCTAAAGTACCACCAGCAGTTTCTAGTCACCTGCCCTAGGGAGTCCAGGTGCAGAGGTGCTGGTCAGGCTGTTATCTATGCACACTACACTGGTAAAAAGAAGGGGGGCCACCAGTGGCGGCTTGAACAGGAAGGGGGTGGGGTGGGAGTCAACAGGATCGGTAAAATGAAATAATTAAATAAATAAAACCACTTACCTTGCGCCCGCTTTGGCGATGCGGCGAGCGCATGGTCTGTTTTTAAAAAAAAATTTATTTCATTTTATTCATCCAGTCGTTTGCAGACTTCCCCCCTACCTCACCACTCTTACCTGTGCCAACCGCCACTGGGGGCCACCTACAAACAGGCTGCAGAGGGGGACTTGGGGACAAGTCTGGGAGCTACCAACTGGGTGCTCGGGTCACAAGGGTCCTGGGGACAAGGAGACATAGCAGTCAGCCTGTCGTAAGTGGGTGGCATGGGTGGAGGGGTAGTCACCAAGGGGTGGAAGTAGCCCCTTCGGACAATATGGAGAACCCAGCGGTGCAGGTGATGGCATATCCTGCCTCCCACTGGTTACCCATGATGGTTGGAGGGCGAGCTAAAGAGGTTTGGAGGTTGCAGCTGCTGGGGGGTGGTGGACTGACCAGACCTCTGGCTGCCCAAACCACAGGGTCTGTGGGTACTGCGTCCTCTCCCACGCAGAGGCTGGCAAGCTTGTGCGCAGAGATGATTGGACGGGTAAGAACACAGCTGGAAGCCCCTTCTGTGGCGTGTGGACTGGGGATAGCTGGGGGCCATGGGAAGGCCAAAGGACCCGACCGTAGCCCTGCCCTTGAAGCGCATCAGCGTTGATTCTGCCTTGTTTCCTTAGAGACAGGAGCCATCAAAGGGCATGTCCATAGGCCACTCTTCAACATCCCTATAAAAGTCAGTCGTCCTCAGCCAGGTGTGGCGCTGTAAGGCCACTGATGAAGAAAACGCTCTGCCAAGCAAGTCTGTTGTGTCTAGCCCACATCGGATGGTGAACTTGACTGCATCTCTCGTCTGCCATGGGAGAGCATGGCCCGGCCTCCTCAGGGACCACAGGAAGCCTGCGCAACATCCCACAGTGCATGGGATTATTAGCCCAAAAGACAAGCAGAGATCACGGATCGTAGTGCCAGGCTGGTGGAAGATAACATTTTCTTTCCTAAGGTGTCCATCCTTTTGGATTCCCTATCCGGTGGGGTGGTAGGGAATGCATCTGGATTTACACGGGATGTGGAGGCTTGGACCACCAAAGTCTCCAGGGTAGGGTGTTGTGTGATGAAACTGGGTCCCCTGGGGTGGTGGGCAATTGTCCTGTTCACAGGAGACCCTGTGCAGGGTTTGGACCAGTTCCCAAGCAGGAGTCCGTAAAAGCTTCATTAAATGGGAGAAGGAGTTGGGAGGTGCTCGCTTCCGGCTGAAGCGCCTCCGTCAAGATGTTAGTCTTGACAGTCACAGAGGGAAGGCTAAGATCCAGGACCTCGGTCGCCCTTCTCACGAACATAGCAAAAGACACTACCTCCTTCAAAGCCACAGTAGTAGGGGAGACATTGCCACTATTTGGGGATGTGTCCAATCCACTGAAATCCAACAATTCCTCACACCAGTCCATGTTGGGAGTCTAGGAGCTGGTATTCTTCAGGGTCTAGTAGCCCTTTCCAATTTCCCCCAAGTCTAAGCACATAGAAATATGGCTCAGGCTCCGGCCTGGCTCCATGCAGCGCCAGACGCTGCCCCTCCAGCTCAGTGTCTGATTTGGGAATGGGTATGGCGCCACCAGGGATAGTCTATATCGGCACCGGTCCGGATCTATCCATGAATCCAAGGGGTCAGACTCAAGCCGGGGGGAGAACAGCTGGCTGGGAACCAGAAGGACCTCCTCCTGAACTTGCGGAGCCCAAAGGTGTGCCAGCAGGGACGGGACACCCAAATATGAGGTGCAGGGTCTCAAAATCTGCTTAGTTGGGCAGTGTAGGAAACTTGGGTATTGTTGCAGTAGTCCCCCAACTTTTTGCCTGGTATTTGATGCAACTTTAACTGGAGTGCACTGGGTTCCTGCTAACCAGTGCCAGTGTTCTTTCCCCCAAAACAAGACCACTGGTCACTTGATCCCCAAGTGACGAGGCCTTAAGCACCTCTAAGTTCCAAGAAAGTGGTATCTCTGGTACCTAGGGCATAGGTACTAAACAGGGTCCCTAAGAGCTGCAGCATATCTTGTGCCACTAAGGTGCCCAGCACCAAACTCATACAGAATGTCACTGCAGGCTTTGTGACCAGGTGCTCCAAAAAGTGAAAATACGACATGGCACACACTTGTGCGCCATGTCCCCTAACACTGCACGTAATTTTGTAAGTCACCCCTACAGCAGGCCTTATAGCCTCACAAGGCAGGGTGCATTATATTACATGTGAGGACATATCTGCATAAGCAGATACGCCCCTGGTGCTGGGTAGTTTAATTACGGACCGTACAAGTGAACAGGGAAGCCATCTTAAGTTATGTACTTGGCACTGGTCAAAACGAATTTCCCAGCTACATAATGGCTTTGCTGAAACCTATGGTGTTTGGTATCAAACACCTCATATTAAAAAACCCACACTGCTTCCAGTGTTGGATTAATGCACAAGTTACTAACTTGTGTAACTACCGTCTTACAGATATATCGTTAGTGACAGATTCCTTACCTTAGAATATCCCCAGGCGTCAGGCTGGATCCGGAAAGTTTTGCGTAGCAGTACCCTTGTGCGTCGGTAGGCGGCGTCGTGCGGCTCTGCGTCAGTCGTTGGGATCGCCGGGATGACGTCGCGGCCAGTACTTAGACGCCGCCCCTGCGCGCTGACGTCAGTTCTGTACACGACTTTCCGAGCCAGGAACGCAGAGCCATGCAAGAAGCTGACATTGGTGTCTGAAAAAATACTAGGGCCCTGAAAGGGATGTCCTCGACCCTGGAAATCAGTTCGCAGAACGGGGAGGATGGGTGGGGCGGTAAGGAATCTGTCACTAACTACTGTCTCTTACAGATATATCGTTACACAAGTTAGTAACTTCTGCATCTGAAAGAGACACGTTAGTGACAGATTCCTTACCTTAGAATAGATACCCCAGCAATACCAACCCCGGTGGTGGGTCTGCGAACAGATTCAGACAAGGAAGTCCCGGAGGACAGAGCGGCCAAAGAAGCCGTCCCTCCGGACTTGGCTGTCAAGGCAGTAATGCTTGGTAAACGTGTGCAGCGAGGCCCACGTAGCTGCCTGACATATATCCTGTAGCGGAACACCGCGGCCTAAAGCCGTGGTAGCAGCTGTCGCCCTGGTATAATGGGCACGTAGCCCAACAGGGGGCTCCTTCTTAGCCAAAGAATAGCAGGCTTTGATACACAAGATTACCCAGCGGGAGATGGTCCGTTTCTGTACCGCCCGACCTTTTTTGGCGCCCACGTAGCCAACAAAGAGCTGGTCATCCACCCAGAACTGTTATGTGCGGTTGAGGTAAAAGGAATGCGCACGTTTTGGGTCCAGACGGTGGAGCCTCTTTTCCTCTCTGGAAGGATGCGGAGACGGAAAGAAGGTGGGCAAAGTGATGGTCTGCCCAATGTGGAAGGCAGTAACCACCTTTGGCAAGAAGGACGGACACGTCCTAAGAACAACCTTGTCTGGATGGACAGACAGAAAGGGGGGTTTGCACGAAAGAGCCTGGAGCTCACTCACCCGCCGAGCGGAGGTGATGGCCACCAGAAAGGCTGTCTTCAGAGTCAGAAGACGAAGAGGACAGTTATGTAGAGGCTCAAAGGGAGCGCACATTAAAAAGGTAAGAACCAAGTCCCACTGAGGCATCACAAACGGAACAGGAGGGAAGAGGTGTGTAATGCCTTTAAGACACCTGTTAACAACAGGGGACTTGAAAAGGGAGGGCTGATCAGGAAGCCTGAGGAAGGCCGAGATTGCACAAAGATAGATCTTGATGGTACCCAGGGCAGAACAGTGTTGGGCCAGAGAAAGAAGGAACAGAAGAACCTGAGAAAGAGGGGCAGAAAGGGGATTCACAGCCTTTGCTGTGCACCATGCCACAAACTTGTTCCACCTGCAGGCGTATACCACCTTAGTGGAGGGACGCCTGGCTGCCAGAATCACATCACAAACTTCGGGAGGCAAGTCGAAAGGAATCAACTGCCGCCGCTCAATCTCCACGCAAGGAGGTGGAGACTGGACAGGTTCGGGTGGAGGACCGTCCCCTGCTGCTGCGACAGAAGATCCTCCCGAAGAGGCAGACGGATCGGGGGATCGACGCTCATACTGAGTAGCTCGGGATACCAAACTCTTCGAGCCCAGTCCGGAGCCACAAGAATGACTTGGGCCCGGTCGCGCCGAATCTTCTTCAACACTCTGGGTAGAAGTGGTATAGGCGGAAAGGCGTACAACAGACCCGCAACTCCAGTCGCGACGAAAGCGTCGCCGAGCGAGTGCCGCCTTGGAAATTCCAACGCGCAGAACTGATGACATTGCGCGTTCTCTTCGGTGGCGAATAGATCTAACCAAGGCTCTCCCCACTGTAGAAAGAGTCCTTGCGCCACCTCAGAGTGAAGACGCCACTCGTGATCCATCATGCACCTGCGGCTGAGTTCGTCCGCCCTGGCGTTCAGGGAACCTGCCAGGTGTTGAACCATCAGGAATATGCCCTGATGTTCCAGCCATGTCCAGAGACGCAGAGCCTCCTGACATAGGGTCCACGACCCCACCCCGCCTTGTTTGTTGCAGTACCACATGGCGGTGGTGTTGTCTGTGAACACCTGCACTACCTTCCCTTTGACAGAGGGAAGGAATGCCTTGAGTGCAAGTCGGATCGCCCGGAGCTCCAGAAGGTTGATATGGAGCCGGGACTCCGCCGGAGACCAGAGGCCTCTGATCTCCGCCTCTCCCATGTGGCCGCCCCATCCCAGAAGGGACGCGTCCTTCACAACTGTGTGCTCTGGTTGGGGAAGGGAGCAGGATCTGCCCATGACCCATTGCCGGTTCGAGAGCCACCACTGCAACTGCCGTGCAGTCCCCTCAGAGATCTGGACGTAATCGGACAGGTTCCCCTGATGCTGCGCCCATTGGAACTTCAGGTCCCACTGCAGAGCCCGAATATGCCATCTGGCATAATCGACCAGCAGGATGCAGGAGGCCATGAGGCCCAGCAGCCTCAGGGTCATCCGTACCGAAACCCAGGATAAAGGCTGAAAGATCGGAATCATAGCCTGAATATCCCGGACTCGCCGTTCGGGAGGATAGGCCCGAAACTGCGTCGTGTCCAGAACTGCTCCGATGAAAAGGAGCTGTGGAGAAGGAATCATGTGCGACTTCGGCACGTTGATGGAGAACACCAGCGAGTGCAGGAGTTCGGCCATAGTCCGGAGGTGGGTGACGACTGCCTGGGACGAGCCCGCCTTCATCAACCAGTCGTCGAGGTAGGGGAAGACTGGAACCCCTGCCCGGCGCAGATGAGCTGCGACCACCGCCATCACTTTTGTGAACACCCGAGGGGCGCTGGTAAGGCCAAAGGGGAGCACGGTGAACTGAAAATGCTCCAGGCCTACCGTGAACCGCAGGTAACGCCGGTGGGCCGGCAGGACGGGGATGTGAAAATATCCGTCCTGCAAGTCCAATGCTACCATCCAGTCTCCAGGGTCGAGAGCAGTCAAGACCTGAGCTAGGGTGACCATCTTGAACTTCTCCTTCCGGAGGAAGCGAAAGACGTTCCGGAGGTCCAAGATAGGACGCATGTCCTCCTTGTCCTTTTTGGGCACCAGAAAGTAGTGGGAGTAACAAACACGTCCTACTTCTGGGGTCGGAACGCGCTCGATGGCCCCTTGGCCAAGAGGGCCGCAACTTCCTTTGAAGAAGCACCAAATGATCCCCCGACATGCGGTGGTATTGAGGTGGCATGGCTGGGGGTAGTCTCGAAGGGGAGGGAGTAGCCCTTCGGACAATGTCCAAGACCCACCTGTCCGATGTAATGGCACGCCAGTGGTGAAGGTGATGGCGGACCCTGCCCGCTACTGGCGTGCTGTGGACCTGAAAGGATGGACTAGGAGGGCTTGGATGCCGCGGACGGGGCGGTGGCCTGACCCACACGATGGTTACCCGACCCGCCTCGGCGAAGCCACGTCCACGCGAAGACGCTTGCTGCGCGGGCCGGTGGCTGGGCAGCGGACGTGACTGGGCGCCCCCTTCCGTGGCCACGAAAGGGGCGAAAAGCAGACTGTTGCGGAGGGTGCACAGTAGAAAGGCCCAGGGACTTGGCTGTAGCCCGTGAGTCCTTAAAGCGCTCCAGCGCATGGTCTGCCTTGTTGCCGAAAAGGCCGACATCAAAGGGCATGTCCATAAGCGTGTTTTGGACATCGCTCGAGAAACCAGTGGTCCTCAGCCAGGCTTGACGGCGCAGCACCACTGTCGTCGCAAGCGATCTGCCTAGCGAGTTGGCGGTATCTAGGCCACACCGGATGGTTTATTTCGCCGCATCTCTTCCTTCCGCAATGGCGCGGGAAAGCAGTGCCTGGGCCTCCTCAGGACACTGGGGCAGAACCTGCGCCACCGAATCCCACAAGGAGTGGGTATATCGGCCCAAAAGGCAAGTGGTGTTGACGGACCGCAAGCCAGCACTGGTGGAAGAAAACCTTCCCAAATTGGTCCAGTTTTTGGATTCCCTATCCGGGGAGCGGTAGGGAAGGCGCTTTGGGAGGCGGAGGCTTGGACAGCCAAGCTCTCAGGGGTGGGGTGTTGGGAAAGGAACAGGGGGTCGCCCGGAGCAGGGCGATGGCGCCGGGCTACGTTCCCATCCACAGGAGCCCCTGTGGTGGGCTTAGACCAGGTGCCCAAAAGAACGTCCGAAAGTGCCTCGTTGAACGGCAGCAGTGGCTCCGCAGAGGTAGCCGCCGGCTGAAGCACTTCCGTCAGGAGGTTAGTCCTGACAGCCACTGTAGGTAACTGGAGGTGCAGGACCTCAGCTGCCCTACGCAGCACCGTAGCAAAGTTTGCTCCCTCCTCCGTTGCCACGGAAGGAGGAGACAGCATGCCAATGTCTGGAGAGGTGTCCAGACCACTGGCCTCCCCAAGTTCCTCAGCCCAGTCCTGATCGTACTCACATTGGGCAGTGAGACGGTCCTCAGACCCCTCCCAGGTCTCTTCGTCCTCCAAATCAGGACCAATGTAATGAGGAGGGACATGTGGGACCCAAGGTCCCAGCGGTGCCGGAGCCGGCGTTGAGTCCGGATCCGGAGAGAACCTGGGGACGACGTCACCCGGAGCCCCGGGCGGCGTCGTGAACAGCACCGGTGAGATCGACGCCGGTGGAGGTGTCATTAGGTCAACGGGCGTCGATCGGGGTTGCGGCAGCACCGGGGCCGAAGCCAGGGCCGAGACCGGGGCTGGTGTCGCTGGCGGTGCCGGGACCAGAGTCGCCGGCGGCGCCGTAGGAACCCCACTAGGGCTTGCGGGGCCCGAAGGCGCACCGGGGGGACCTTGAGGCCCGAAGAGGCGGGCCATGGCCGACAGGAACTCCTGTATTTCAGCCGGAGTCGCCCCCCGAACCCGGGAAGTGCGGGTAATGCGGCGGCGGCTCCACAGGCACTCCCGGCGCCGCGGGGACGGTGCCGACGGGACCCTCAGTTGAGTTGCGCGACCGGCGAGGGGAAGTCGTCGAGCGATGACGCTTTTTTGACTTCTTATGCTTCGACTTACCGGAGGAGTGCGAAGACTTTGACCCCGAAGAACGATGAGGACTCCGCGACCGGCCCCTCGACCTCTCTCTCGACCAGGGCTTGGCGCGGAGCAGACTGCCGGACCTCGAAGAGCTTTCGAGACCGCTCTCGCAAAGCCTTCGGATGCAAGGCCCGACAGTCAGGGCACGACTTGGAGTAGTGGTCGCGCCCGAGGCAGTAGAGACAATCCTGATGCAGGTCCGTGATCGACATCATTCGACCACAGGCGTCGCATGGCTTGAAGCCGGGCATCCCTACCGACACCGTAGGAGTCGTAAGACTCGAGAAAACAGTGACAAAAAGTCACAAAAAAAGTCAACAATTGACTGGGGCACTGCTCTCTCCGGATCTGCGCTTACTGGCGCGGAAAAAGAAAGAACTGACGTCAGCGTGCAGGGGCGGCGTCTAAGTACTGGCCGCGACGTCATCCCGGCGATCCCGACGCCGACGAGGGACGCGGAGCCGCACGACGCCGCCTACCGACGCGCAAGGGTACTGCTACGCAAAACTTTCCGGATCCAGCCTGACGCCTGGGGATATTCTAAGGTAAGGAATCTGTCACTAAGGTGTCTCTTTCAGATACATGTACCTTAGAGGTTTCCCCTGAAACCTACCAGCCCTCTAGTGTTCTGGCTGACTGGTCCTGTCCAGCCTGCCACCACAGACTAGTTTCTGACCCCCAGGGGTGAGAGCCCTCTCTCTGAAGTCAGGAACATTGCCTGCCTTGGAGAGGGGTGTTATCACCTCGTCCTCAAGGAAGGCTGGTAAATCAGCATACCAAGGCAGAAGGGTTCAAAGGCCTCTGCCACCTTTGATATGTGACCCAAGGCTTCCCCAGACAGGAAATGTCATCCCCTGCCCTGGGCCCATCTGTCACCAGGACAGGCGGGTAAATTATCTATGCAGGAGGCACGCTGGACACCTCTAGGGTGACCAAGCCTGACGTGTACACAAATTTTGACACAACCATTTTGTTTGTGGTGTAATTTGGAATTCTGTGACAGGGTGAGGCCCACTCCCGAAAGGAAGTGGTCATCTAGGGGGTGTAGTGACCCCAGGGGTAAGAAGGCCATTGCCTACTACCCCTCACTCCCCTTAACGCCCCATAATTGAGTATTTAGGAGACCCTCTGATACCAGTACTTCAGATTTCTATGGACCAAAAGAAGTGGACAAAGAGGAAGACTGCTGACCTGATAACCAAGGAGCATGACTGACTTGGTGCCAACCCTGCCAGCCTGCATACTGCACCCCCAGAAAGAGGCCTAGCTGTCCTGTTTCCCTCTCTGCAGCAGAAGCAAAGCGTGAGTCAGCGATCCCCTCGCCCGACACCTCAAAGCACCTATGCACCTCGGTCCAGAGCCGGAGTTCAAGGAAAGTGACGGTGCCAACAGGGTGCCCCAAACACACAAGAGCTAATCCCATCCTTGGGTTTGCCCAGACTGGACTTCGTCGCCTTCTGCAGGCCCCCTCCAACCGCTAGAGACTCCAGCACCAGACCTGATGCCAAGACCCCACTGGCCGAGTAGAAGTGGGCCAAAGGTGTTCCCACGTTCCTGAGCATCTCAAGGGTCGAGCCCCCCTGTGGGTTCCCCCGGACTCATCTTCAAGTCCCTGCTTGCAGCCTCTTTGCAATCAGACTGTTCTCCATTAAAGTGAATGGGACAGCCCGACACCTCCGCACCCGGACGCCACAGAGCCTCCTGAGGTGACCTGTTGGTGTGGCCTTGGTTCTTGCCGCATACTCCCCTTAAGTCCTGAAGAGCAGTTCCGTAAGTCGCTATCTGATAGAGATCTAGCCGAAGATTCCTTAACTTAGAATATCCTCCAGGCGCCAGACTGGATCCGGAGATTTTTCAGCAGTACCTCTGCGCGCTGGGGGACGTCGTCCATGCATATGACGTCAGTGGAGCCATACAAGTCCCTCCCGGCGTGCTGACGTCACTTTTCTTCTTTTCCGCGCCTGCAGCGCGGATCTGGGAGAAGCAGTTCCTCTGGCCGGTTTGTTTCTAAGGCCTTTCTGATAACTTTTCACGTCTGGGAACAGTGTCCCGATGCCTTCGGGCTTTAAGTCGTGTGAACCTGTACGCGGGAGATGTCGGTGACGGATCCGCACGCGATTTGTATGTGGTGCTTGGGGTGAGCACCATGACTCCATGGAGTGCGACGCCTGTCGGAAGCTGAAGCCGAAGTCCCTGCGGGAACGTAGGATGAAATAGTTGTCCGCCCGGATGTCCCGTTTGGAGTCCAAGCATCGCCTGTCTCCATCTCGAACTGAGGCTCCTGTTCGGGGCAGGTCACAGAGTCGTTCCCGAGGCAGTTGCTCGTCTTCCTCAGGTAAGCACAAGAAGTAGTCACGGAGGCGGTTGGCCTCACGTAGTCGTGACGTCGGTGGCCGCTGCTCCCGGTCTTTACCGGACACGGCTACTCAACAGTTGACCCCCGCCTACCCCCCTAACCCCCCCCCCCCCATTTCCTGCGGTTGGGGCGACTAGGACCCAGATGGAAGCCTATTACCAGGCTTTAAAGGCCATCTTTGGGTCGACCCCTCTGCCTGGCTGTAGGAAGTTGGCTCTGTATATACTATACCAAACTGAGGTATGTACAACAAATGCTTAACACTGTCCTCTGATACTGCCTTACTGCTCGACCACACTACCACAAATAGAGAGTGAGGTGCCCTGTGGTACCGTTTACCAGGGGCTGACCTGTGGCCAGAGATGCCAATTGGGTTCGTTTTGGGGAAAGAACAGGCCCTGGGAACCTGATTGGCAGGGACCCAGGGCACATCAAGTGAAAATGTATCAGTAGTTTGGCAAAAAGTAGGGGGTTACTGCAACAGAAACCCACTTTCCTACACTGGCGCACCTTCGGGCCCCACAGAGGTGGTAGGGACTCAGACTGGGAGCTCGCCGGCGGGTTCGCCCTCGGCCCAAGTCGTGTACCCTGACTCTGGTTCTGGAGTCGCTGCGACGTCTGGAGTCGGCCCGGTGGGGCTTCCCATTCAAACGTCGGGCCGCAGTCCTACGGCATCAGGGCACAGTCCTGTGGGACTCCCTGCGATGACGCTGATGTAGCCGCAGCAGGGGACGTGCCCCAGAGTCGACGCCATCCCACACCGCAGTCTCCCATCGCGGTGGATGTCGGATCAACGCCGTCCTGACACCGGTCAACGGAGTCTCCTTCAGCGTTCGTCGACATCGATGCGGCGCCGTCTCGACGCCGTTCGACGCCGGAGATGTCCTTTCCTCCTCCCTTGCTGATGGTGGATTAGACCCCTGGGGATCCCCCCCAGCCCCCCAGTATTGCTTACGCGTTCTTCAGAACATGTTGATGTGGTTTAATTGCATGGCCTGCCTTGGGCTGCAGTGCCTGTGGCCTTTGGTGGACGTGTTAGCCTGAAACCGTCCCCTAATTATGATCTGCTGTCTCCACCTAGAATGGCCATGGAGGCTAGTGCAGCGTTTGCACGAGTTGCTCGCAAAGCTGCTGACAAATTACAGTTCCAGCCTCCTTCTGTCTCTCTGCCTTCCGATCCCGTGTTGGATCTGCTCCACCAGGCAACGCGGATGTCGAGCCCTTGCTGCCTTTTGGCGCGTCGTCGTACGACATTTTTCTGGGGACCTGGGGAAGGCTCTCCTCGGGGGACTCTGTGGATCGTGCTATCGCACATCGTCATCGCCCAGCTCCAGATGACCCTGTCTGTCCCTACACCCTAGGTCTCAAGGGCTTGTCGTCCAGGCAGCCTCAGCTTCGCTGCCGTCGTCCTCTCCTCTGATACTTCCACCCACTAGGGAGTCTCGCTGGTTGGAGACATGTGGTAGACAAATGTTTGCGTCCGCGAGCTCGGGCATTCGGTCCTTGAACACGTCCTGCGTGTTTGCACGGGCTACTTTCGCCCTCTGGGACTCGGTTGAGCGCCTCCTTCCCTCTCTTCTGGAAGGCCCTCGGGCTGACCTGACTGATACTACACGTTGGTCGTGAGCTGGCAAAATTTGCAATTCGATCAGCCATGGACAACACTGACTCTGTGGGTCGGGCTATGGCCAGGTCAGTTGCTCTGCGTCGCCATGCTTGGGTGCGTGATGGCAGATTTCCTGAGAATGTTCAGGAGCTTCTCCGAGATTTGCCCGTTGATGGGGCCCATCTTTTTGGCAGTCATGCGGACTCAGCGGTCCAGCGTCTCATGTCTGGTTTCCCGTGATTTACATTGTTTTAAGTCAATTGTTGTGGACTTGTCTTGTTTGCATTAGTTGCAGTATTGTCACTGCCTTTCTCTGGTGTCATTCTCTGGGTTCAAGTTATTTCCCTGACGGACAGTACAGCTAGACAGCTGTTTCTGCCCTTATTTTCATCTCCTCTAAGAGCTAGTCTCAAGAGGTGTTCCCTTTTTATAGGGATGTGACATACCTTATGTGGGGTATTCGTTGGTTATTGTATAGCCATTCTACCTTGCCACAGGTGGTGTTCTTCCTGGGTGGTGTATGTACAATGCCCCAGGTACTGTTCTTCCTGGATGGTGTAGGTCCTTACTGAGGATCCCACGAGGCCCTCTTAGGGTTATTTTCTTTCCCTCTGGGGAACTTTCCTATAGTTCATGCTGTAGGCTTATCGCGATATGGTTTTCGCTTCTTTCCGTCCCCAATTGTTGTGGGACTTCTCCTCTGGTAAGACCCACAAGGGTGGCGTAGCGCTCTTTGGGCTTACGTTTGTATTTTACGGTTGGTCCGTAGTTCTCTCCTGCCTCTGAGGATGCAGACTTCTCCAGAGTATTGTTGGGTTTACGCTACGACTGGCTCGTCCTGGCATGTACACGCCTTCATTTTCTTGCCTTTGGCTGTCTTTCAAGCGTTTCGCTGTGTTTACCCCTTTTTTGCCTATGTTGGCTGTCTTAGCCATAAGCCAGTGTCTCTTGTGAGCATATTTTTCTGTTCCACTTCTGGAACAGTCTCGGTTCTGCTTTCAGTTCTGGCACGGTCTGTGGGTACACACTGGGTATGTTCATAGGCTCTGGGTGGCCTGCTGGTCCAACTTGCTCCACAGCGTTGGCTGCGTTCTAATCTTTGTGGTATTGTCTGCTCTTCAATCTCTGGTGTTAGGAAGTGTTTATGTCCTTAGTCTTCCCTCTGCTCAATGCCAGGCAGGGTCTCAGGTCCCTCTGCTCATGGCCTCGGCCGATGTTATCCTCAGAAGTCTGTTCAGAGATGCTCATTGTCATTTATACAGTGTCTGTATATGGTTATATATACATATTTCTGAATATATCTGTATGTGATCTACTGTGTTTTGACATAGGTTATGTCCCGCTATGGTTCACATCGGTGCCGTAGGTACCTACTGTGCGGGCTGCTGTATTTGTCTTGGGTATGCTCTTCGAGTTTCTCTTGTCTTCCTCTTTTAAAATAAATACAAGATTAAAATAAAATATATATATATATATATATATATAAGTGTCTGTGTGTAGAAGTGTATACATACCATAATATGTATACTGACTGTGGGAGAGCACTCATACTATGTTTTTCCTTGTTGCAGTATCTTGGGTTTCTTAGCCCCAGATTCTGTTTCTCTTTTTCTCTCTCTATTTTGAGAGCGAACCTTATGTTTGTGTCCGGCTTCTGCCGTTATCCTTTGACCAATGTACTTCGGTGTATGGTTGATCATTATGACTACCTGGTGATACGTTCTGTGTCTTTCTATGCTACATTTCACGGGCTTTTGCATGTGTGTGGGGTGGCTTCCACAGTCCACACATCCGCATGTGTGTATCCATATTATCCACATACTGTATCTCCTTGTAATCATGGTTTAGTATATCTCTACATGGGTGACATCTGTCTCTCTACATGTCATTCTTGGCATCCACTGTTGTGCATGCTCATTTTGTATGCTCTGACTGTCATGTTGTTTTGTCCTTTCTCTGGGACTTATTTTTGGCAGATCCATGGGATCCTGCACACAGTTCTGCTTCTTATTCTTGTTACAGAAGCTTATGGATTTTCTTTCATTGTGCACTGGCCGTTTTGGTTTCTGTGCTTTCCCTTTGTCCCTTCCTGGAATGTTAAAGTCTCGTACTGTCCTGTGACGGACTGTGGTGACATTGCCTTTCCTTGTTCATGCTCCTTTTCCAGAGCTTAATGGGTCTAGTGTCAGCCACGATTGCACTTGCTGTTTCCACCTGTCTTAGTCAATCTTTGACAGATTAGTTCTCTTTGGAACTTGGTGGGGTTCAGACGCAGACCCTCCTCCAATGGGGTATAGCTTTGGTATCTATTCTAAGTTAAGGAATCTGCGGCTAGATGCCTCTATCAGATGAACAAGTTACTTACCTTCGGTAACGATGTATCTGGTAGAGACACAGATTTCTTAACGCCCACCCATCCTCCCCGCGAGGACCTTTTTAGGTTGGGTTCTTCCCACTGGTCTTTTTGCCTGTGGTCTGTCTTCATGGGTGTTCGCCTCTTCGCATCCTTTCCGGGTCAGGATGTCTTATTCTGTTTTACCTGTTGCTTCTCCACCCATTCTCGCAACTGGGTGGTGGGCTCCTATGTCCATCCACGCTCTTGCCCCCTGGTTCTTTTCCAGTGTGGAGATTGGTCATGTCCTTCTTCCCTCCCTCCGCGACTTTTTCTCCATTAGTTTGGGGTCTTTTTGACTATGCTACAGTCAATTGGTTATATTTAGTGCATATGGTTGCACATTCTGTTGCAGGAATGTTGTCAGTTGCCATTACTTCATGTCGTTACAGTCTTGTTGTCCATTACAATGAGGTTCATGTGGTTGCAGACTGAACTGAGGTGGCGAAGTGAGCTAAAGAATGATGGATTCAACCCAGATCTGTGACTGGGGGCGAGTGTCTGAAAAGTTTCAGTGCTCTGTCCATCATCTCCTTGTGCTCGCTTTGTTCGCCCCAAGTTGGCAGGGTATGCCCAGACGTGGGTCCCTTGCTCACTTTGCCAATGGATTCAAGCTAGCCTGGCTGATGAAGGGTGTTACCCAGAAACCGGTAACAGGATGCTCGTTTCCGGTTAAAGGAAAACCTGGCTTGGCAGTTCGGGCTGGACTGTTCCCATGAGGCACAGGGTCAAGACTGTTTTGCATATAGCTGGGTCTGAACTGAGGTGGCAAAGTGAGCTAAAGAAGGATGATGGATTCAACCCAGATCTGTGACTGGGGGTGAGTGTCTGAAAAGTTTCAGTGCTCCGTCCATCATCTCCTTGTGTTTGCTTTGCAGACTGTCGTTACCATAACATTCATTCCCATTGCAGTTTTGCTTCATAGGAGGGTATGGTTCTTCGCTTCTGCGAGACCGTTTCTAGGGGCGAGTACTCTGCTCTTTCCCTTCAGTTCCTTAGAGTATGACTGTTTTTCTCTACAATGCATTGCGATGTTTCTCATAATTTTATTTCTTGTCATTGTTGTTTCAAAGATTTTTAATCTTTTTTGGCACACTGTTCCCACACACACACAGTTTTAGTAGTGGCTCTGCGTTGTGGCGCAGAAAAGCTTCACAGTAGAAAACAGACGTCAGCGCGCCGTGAGGGACTTATATGGCTCCACTGACGTCATATTCGTGTAAGACGTCAGGGTGGAGCCATGCAACACCGACCCCCGGCGCGCAGAGGTACTGCTGAAAAATCTCCGGATACAGTCTGGCGCCTGGAGGATATTCTAAGTTAAGGAATCTGCGGCTAGACTGTCTCTACCAGATACTTTGTTACCGAAGGTAAGTAACTTGTTAAGTGCACAAATGCAGTACATGTTTTCCCCTATAGGATAACATTACCGCCCCGAAAAATTGAACTGTCAATGTTTGAAAACAGTAAAAATTAACTCGAAAAGTACTTGCCGGATTCCGGTGATATTGGTATCTAAATTCATATAAAAGTATACGTTTTTATAAACTGGTGACTGATTTCTTTATCGCATGTGTGTCATTTACTGCCTTTGTGTATGCAATAAATGCTTAGCACTACCCTCTGATACGCCAAACTGCTTGCCCACACTACCACAAAAGAGCATTTGGAGTGTTCTTTGTCTCTCTAATTCCTTTGACAGACAAGGTCAAGTTGAAAACCTCTTCAACTTCTTGCTCTTCTTTTTGTGCAACTTACCAGATGACTACAAGTGCGACGAGGATCTAGAGCTCTGTGACCGATCCCAGGACCTTCCTCTCAACTGGTTGAGTGGTAAGGAGCTTGAGCGACAGCTCCCTCAAGGCCTTGGAGTGCATGGAGTGGCAGTCGGCGCAGGTCTAAGTGTGTGGTCACGATCGAGGCACCAGGGGGAAACAAGATGCAGTTCTGTCACTGACATCTGTCAGTGACAGGCACGGCCGGCATGCAGCTGGCTTTCTTAGCAGACATTCCTGCCACTCTAGGAGAAAAGATCTAGAAAAAAACTGACAAAATCGACAAGGGTCAGTCAAAAATGACTGGGTATAACTCTCTACGGATCTGCGCTGACAGGTGAAGAAAAAAAATAACTGACGTCAGTGCGCTGGGGTGGAGACTATAGGCATCGCGCACGTCACTTTCGGTGCGGACGAAGCCACGTGGGACCAAGCGACGCCACATACTGGCACGCAGGGGTACAGCTTACATAAAATTTCCGGATCCAGTTTAACGCCTGTGCATAATTCTGAGGCTAGAAATCTATCAGATTTTTACAGTCTATCCTATTGGTCTGGTGAAGTCTCCCACTTTTTCTAGATGAAGCATCAGCACTCTTGGAAGATTCCTCATGAAGGACAAAAGTGCCCATCATTTAAGAGATTGTGGACTCCCTATTCATAAGTTACCCTTATCAATTGGGATACTGTAGTTAAGGGCATCATCTGCCTTTCTCATGCGGTGAAAGGCATGTATGCCCATGTGCATATCTCACTGCTGCAGTGATGAATGAGACTAGTTATTTAAGGGAAAAGCCGGTTTCTCGCATTTGAACTGCAAGTGGTCAAAACATTTCTGAAGTGCCTTGGCAGACTGGCCCAACGGGGTCTTTTGTTGCAGTTCTACTTATTCAATGAAGTACCAGGAGCCAACTGTCGTAATCGGAAAGTTCCAAGAGGTGCTTAATGAAAAAGTTTTTATGCGAAAATAGAGGACCTTTCTCAGGATGTACTGTGTGGACAATGCTCTTAAATTTAAAAAGCACAGTTAAATGGGCAGCAATTCCAGATAATTAATGGCTGGGGATTTCTCAACTTAACAAGGATTTGCACACCACCATACTTTTGGATCACCTGGCTCCTCTTAATCACGTTTCGGGAGACTAAGCAGGATGCTGCTACAGTAGCTTAAGCAGAGATGCCACTTGCAACACAAGAAAATGGGGACGCAAGAAGCACTTTAAATTGTGCAGTTGAAAGAAACATGTAAATGACGAAAGAAAGGAAACTATCTTATATTAGTACAAGATTCCACATTGGTCATAAGGATGGAAAAAGGGCACAAAGTATTTGACCATAATTTTCAGTTTCTGTAATCCGTCTTAGTTGACAGTTTAGCATAATTCAATTCCATTAGAGTGGATTTTGTGCCATACAATGCTTGAAGGAGTACGCTATTTCACTTGTGCTCTTGTCCTTTTGGAAGGGAACTGTCTCAACTACATACAAATAACTAACAATTTACCAGCAGATGGACACCAGGGCATGGTGTTTTTTCTCATCTCTCAAAAGTCAAAAGGCCCAGACAATAACGTGGATAGGCTACATTGGCTAATATATTAAGCTCATGTCTCTAACAGCTATATATAAGGGACCATTTATGCAAGAGGCAATAATTCAAACACTTGAATCTTTGAAAAAGGCAGCGCTGGAGAGGGCATTATACCATGGAACATTAACTACTGCAGTGTGCCAAAATATGCCTTGCTTTTATTTTTCAACTAGCACCTTTCCTATAAGAACTTACCCCACTGGCCCCTTTATAGTGACGCTGTCAAACCACCCCCTTGAACAAACGAAAACTATTTGATACCCAAATGTAAAAAGCCTCAGCGCTAAATTACAAACCCGAAACTGGAACCAACCTGATAGCTCCTTTACACTGACTCCCTCACGAGTACCACAAAACTGGCGGCCTTCACTTAGGTGTTTGATTGGAAGTTTTCAAGAGCATTTACATGTAGTCTCATGTGCAAGCAAATGGATCAGGGAATTGGCTGCCTAGCTCTATTATCTCCACTGCAAGGTAGTTATCCTCCTAAATTCGCTCATCTGGGTGAGAAAATCGGGTCCATTCCCTCTGCAAAGCATCATGGGAGATAGCATCATAAAGCCTCAAAGTTGTTGAGTAGACTAGTCCACGGCTATTTTGAAGGTGTATGGTATATGTTTTGCCGGGGCTGATATTCTGGTCTATTTTAAATAAACACCACCCTTCTCAACCTGCACTGCCCATCTGCTAATTCTGAGTTTATAATTGACTGTCTCTACCCATCTCTCTCCATTAGATATCTAGGGCCTAATTACTGTCTTACATGCAGACCAGACCACCCATCAACCTACTTAGTTATGTGCCTTAACAGTTTTGTTCAGACATGCACTATGAATTTGCTGGTCTCCTACACTAGTAACTCACTTGCAAGCACCTAATTAGAAATGCAACCAAAGTATATTCACTGTTAACTTATCAATAATACACACCCACACAAAAAAACATTGGGATGTTGAAAAACATACCTGAGTTTTGGAGTAAACTGAGCCAGAGATGTCTGGCACTCCGGTGTTACTGGAAGTGACCGACACACCTGGGGGGCGAGACAAAAGAGAAGTTACTTACCAGTAACGATGATTTTATTTGGGTACTTTATCTCCTTACAGATTACCAACATCTTGAATATCCCAGTCATATTTAAAGACCATGACTTTAGCCTTGCACCAGCGAGCCATTTTACCCTAGTGCACAGGTTGAACAAATGTCAATTGCCAAAATGTTTGGTGTTACTACCTCCTTCAGTTCCCCATCATAGATGACTATCATGCAGTTCCAATGATACAGTAAGGAGGTTGGAGAGTTGGTAATCAGTGAAGATGGGAGTACCAAAGAGAACCAACGTTACTGGCAAGTAAATTCCCTCTTGGATACGGTCTACTCATTCACACCATCATGTATCAACAGCAATAATTAACATGAATTAATTAAAACAATGAAGCGTTCTAACCAAAGAGAATTTACAAAATATATTGTGGAATACTGCATTTTTTGAAAGGATCTAGGACTTTGCTACTTTAAAATTTTCAAAATAAAATCCAACTAAAACGCTGAGCTGCCCTTTTATCAGGAATGACATTAATTCTGAAAGATTCTCACAATCCCTACTTGAAGCATTGCTGAAAACAATTAATAAAAAAGTGATGCATCTAGTTAAACAGGTATACAATAACAGGTATGTTCAAGAATACATTTAGATTATTGTAATGAACTGCTATGATATTGGGGACTTAAAGATGAAGTGCAGCTAATTTGTTTTGCTGGTGCCTCCTATTTGTTTTGCCTTTAGAAGTGGAATTTCTTTACTGGCAACGAAATTAGTTTAATAATGCCAACACCAGAGCTAAAGGTTGCCACAGTTAAAATTAGAAAAACAAAACTGATGGGCAAATACCTGCAATTAGCCATGGGTAAATACACTAGTCCACATTATAGGCCATTGTTGATTCTGCACGCGCTACAGAGAGAGACCAGCCATATGCAAAAAAGTCTTTGTCCTGCTCCAAGAGGAACCTCCCATCACGAGGAAGGAAAAGCTATCCCAGACTTGTTTTTGCCTGATCACTGTGGTGCAGCTTGTTTTCAGACTGGACACAGAACAAACATTGGGACATTTCTATTGCCCCTGTATTGGGTTAGTATGAGCATGGACACCTACAGGTTTCACTTCTATTAAAGGTATACATATCAAATAAGATTGCAATAGAATGAAGCTCAGAAATATGTTAGTATAAGCAATAATTCATTCTTCTCTCTCAAGTATCTGTACAAGATCTAAAATTCTTTTTAGACTTGGTTCAGTCGACAGCTGTTTTGACTTTTACTGGCCAGTTGGCCCAAGGATTTCTCAAGGCTTCTGTATATGAACGTTAGTCATGTGCCAATTGAGAGTCATGTGCTCTGTATTTTCGGCAGCACTGTGTATTTTTAGGTTGCAGTCTCGCTAATAAAGGGTGAAATGAGTTAGCTGAACAGTTTCTCAAGAATATGAACACGAGACTGAGAAAAGAAATAATTGCTGATGCTAAAATGTTTATCAACTTCATTCTGCTGAAATCTTACATCATCTTTATATTATCACAAACCTATAGATGTTCATAGACAAACTAGCCAACTACTGTGAATCTGAAGGGATATAGAGCCTTAACCTGAATTCTATGTCGCATACAAATATAAAACAAATCTCAAGAAAACAATTTAACAGAGAGGAATCCTAGATCTGAGGCTCTTACCCACACAGCCTACCACACAAGTCACACCTGGCCTTGCAGATCGAGGTTGGATTGTCCACAATGGAGCTGAACCAAGTCTGATTTGCATGTGGCTGGTCTGAAGTGGCATAGTGGACAAAAAGAAATAAAGGCTGGAGTATAAGGCAGACCAAGTTATTACCAGTGTCCGAGGATACTTCAAGCATTTCATTCATATTTTATACTTGGAAGTAAACACTTCCAAAGCTCCCTATCTCCGTAGTGAAACCTCCAACCTTTACTTATTTACCTGGAGCCACGTCTTAGGAAAATCCCCATCTCTCATTTTGCCAGCCATGGAGTCAAGATAATGGTAACCATTGCTACATCGTCTATTTGATTGCGTACTACAAATTCCTAAAGCGAGAATTCTGAAATGCCTAAATCAAAGTAACAGAAAAAATAAACCTGGTTGTAAGACAGTACCTAGAGCTTTCACAACTTAGCTAGATTAGTTGATACGTTCAAGCAAAACCGGGGTGGAAAAATGAAATACTGCGTCAGCCACCCAATCTAGCATAGGTTCTTATTAAAAGTCACCCAACCATTGCTAGAGAAGCAGGAAGAAACTAAATTATAACCTGAAAAGGAATTCTTTCCAAAACCAGTCAATATGTTCACAAAATTCATACCTCAGAATCAATCTACACATTGAAATGTCATACCACTGTACACTAGTCAACTGTGTGTACAGTAAGCAATGCAAAATAACAGCAGACTTGTGGGAAAAATCTGAAAAAATTCATAATAAGATGGCACTGTCATATCATTTAGGATCCAAACATATGGAAGAGTGAGACATCTTTCACAAAATAAAACTCCAATGCATGAATTCTCTGAATAAGCATTACGTGAATCCAATCAGAAACGTAGTTTTCAGACACTAAACTTGCTAGTAATGCTCAAAGAAAACACTAAGGTCAGACAGCTTTCCTAATAGGTTTCACACAAAAAACACATGTTTGGGGAGGTGTGAATGGATGGCTTTGTCGGAGGTGCTAAAATAATGTAAATAAGTATCACTATTTCTCAGGTAAGAAAAGCTTGGTGTTAAGATTAAATGTTCAATCAAATTGTTTCACAATTTGGCCTTGTTGATAGCGTCTTATCTGAGTATTTGAAGCAGAGTATGAAATCCAGACATTATTAATAGAGGACCAAGCTAAAATATTAGTGACCGAATTGTAAGCGATTAATCCGGAAACATCAGCTTTGCAAGTTAGATTCAACCCCTTAGACAGTAAATTTAGCTTTTGTTCATTCCTCTCTAGTACCTGCTCTTATAAAAAATATCTAAATTATAAAGTATATCAATCATTGGATAACAAGAGGCAACCGTACACAAATTTCCACCCCAGAGAAAAATTCAAACGTTGAAATCCAAAGAACAAGCTACTTTCCTTCGGTAATGCTTTTTCTGGTGAATACTTTGAACTGCAGATTCCTCTTCTTGTTCTCCAGACAGCATCTAGAATCTTTTTCTAGCAAGGCTCCGGTGCATAAGCACCACCACTCAGTCCAGACGTCAGATGCTTGTTTTCCCTTTCTGCACCCTCAGATGCAGAACATGAACAGTTGTTGAAACCAGGGTGCTGATTCCTAATTTGGGAACTTGTAGTTGTTTAAAAAACCACTGTACAGAACGGAGAGGTGTGAGGGAAGTGAGGAATATGCAGATAGGCAGAATATGAACCGGAAAGAGCATTACTAAAGTTAAGTAACTTGTTCTTCTGATGGATACTTATAACCGCAGATTTCTCGCCATTAGAAAAGATTCCAAAGGTGTTTGAAGTGGAGTCTGTGGAGTGAACTCAAACCTAAAACACTGCAGGACTGAACAGGTGAAATGCCCTTTCTACCGGACTCATCTGTCTAGAAAGTAGTGCTTTGTGAACGTGCACAAGGACGCCAGTCATAGCTTGCCCGATGTCAAAGACAGCATGGGAACACCGTGGTAACAGCCCTGGTATAATGGACTCTCAGACCTTCTGAAGGCTGCATACAAGATCTAGATGCAAAGGACAATGCACCTTGACATGCTCCTTTTATCTACAGACTTCCCTTTCTTTGCTCTGGAGAAACCCACAAAAAGCAGATTGTACCAAGCAACACCACGTGGACTATCATTGTAAAAATCAATGTGAAATGTCCTTTTTCGGGTCCAACCGAAAGAGCCTCTGCTCCACTTTCGAGGAGGTTGGGGCGCAAAGGATTCAGACAAGGTGGCAGACTGTCCGATCTGGAAAGGTGTCCTAACTTTAGGCAAGAAGGCTGCCAGAGTTCCCAAAACCTATTTGTCTGGAAAAAAGTTGGTTTTGGACAGTTGCACCCACAGTGGCTGCAGCACACTAATGCGACGAGCTGAAGTAATAGCAATGACGAAGATAGTCTTGAAAGTCTTGAGACGAAAGCGAACAGCTATGCATCAGCTCAAAGAGCGTGCATATGAGAAACGTCAAGACCAAATTTAAGTTCCACTGTGGCATCACAAATTTTTTTGGAGGAAATGTGTCAAACTTTTATAAACATCACAACAGGTTATTTAAAGTAGGATGTTTGGCCCCGCAAATTTAGAAAGGCCTGACAAATCTTACATAGTTCCAACTGCAAGCCCTTGCTGGGTCAAAGACAAAACAAAAGAACATCAGTAAGCTTAGCTTGTAAAGGGCCAATCTTGCAGATACCACACCAGGCCACAAATCTATCTCAGAGGCCAGCATAAATGGAATCTTTTAGAGGGGCGTCTGGCGGGGAGGTTGGCACCCATCACTGCAGGCAGCAGACCAAGCGCTGTCAACTGCCATCGGTCAATCTCCACGCATGGAAGTGTAGACTGGTTAAGTTAGGGTGGAGGACCCTGCTGTGCTGCTGCAGTGGTAGTCTGATCAGAGGGCAGATGCTCATGCTCAGATGTTGCAGATACCACAGTCTCCTCAACCAATACAGAGCCAATAGGATGACTTGGGTTTGGTCGTTCCTTATCGTCAGACATCGGGGAATGAGAGGCAGGGCCAGCAAGGCATTCAGTGGTCTTGTGCTCCATTCAAGACGCAATAAACTCCTAGTGAGCAGAAATGTCAACACAAAGCCTTTGACCGTTCACTCTTGAAGGTGGTGAGAATATCTAGCCAGGGATCTCCCCACTGTCGGAAAGTGCCCTACGTCACCACTGAATGTTGACACCATTCATTATCTGGCAGATGCCACCTACTTCGCTCATCCGCTTTAGATCCCACCAGGTGGTTCGCCATCAGGAAAATACCTAGACACTACAACTCCAGAGGCACAGAGACTCAGAGCACAGAAATTAGGACTGCTCTGCTTGTTTAGTGCAATACCAAATGGCGGCGGTGTTGGGCGTGAGAACCTGCTCTAGCCTCCCCTTGATTGACAGCAGGCAAGCCTTCAGTATCAGTTGAATGGTCCGCAACCCCAACAGACTGATATTGAGCTAGATTTCCGTCAGAGACAAAAGTCTGACTATCTCCACCTCCCAGATGACCTCCTCTCTAGACCAGTAGTGTCAATCACCACGCTCAGCCCTGGGTGGGAAAGCAAAAGTGGCCAGTCACTGTACCAACTGTGTTCAAGCAGCCACCTTTGCAAATTGTGAACCATCTCTTCCGAAATCAGGATTCAGATTCCATTGCAGAGACCACATGTGCTCCCTGGTATAGTCGACCAGGAAGATCCAGGAGGGTAAGAGGCTTCAGAGCTGCTCTCAAGGAGATCTAGGAAAGAGGCTGAAACTGCGGAATCAGAACCCGAATACTCTGGGCTTGCAGCAGCAGAGGGAAGGCCTCGAAGAACACCTACCTACCTTCAATAACATTCTTTTTGGGGATACTCTGTGTAGCCTCAGATTCCTCAGCTTTAAAATAATCCCCAGGTGCCAAACTGGATCAGGACGTTTTCACAACAGTGCTCAAGTGGCATAGTGTGACTCTGTCTTGTTCCGCCTCGGAAGTGACAGAGCAGAGTCTCACATAGGTGCCATCCTTGCATGTCAACGTCAGTTTCTTGAATGACTTCATGCCCTCTGACTCGCAGCACATACAAGAGGTAAAAGTGCGCAGATCTCTATTTTGGGACCTTACTAAATGATAAAATGAGACCACTGCACAGAATGGAAAAGTGGTAGGGCAGTGAGGAATTTTCTGTTAGATAGACCATTATCGAAGGTAAGTATCTTGTTCTTGGATGGATGCTTCCAACTGCAGATTCCTCACCTTTAGGACAGATATCAGTAATGCTTTGTAAGCATAGGCACAGACACCCATATTGCGGCCTGGAAGAAGTCAACTGACTTCGCTTGCCTACGCAGAGGTAGCAGCCTTTGACCACGTGGAACGAGCCCTCCTTCGTTCAAGAGGCTGCTTCTTGGCCAATACGTAGCAGATTTTAATCCACATTGACAAAGTCCTTTTCTGCACCGCCTTACCTTTCTTAGCCCCAGAGAAACCCACAATAAGCTGATCATCCACCTGGTCGACTTTGGTGCGATCAATATAGAAACCCAAGGCTCTTTTGGGGTCCTGTCGATGGAGTATCTCCTCTTTCGAGGGGTGAGGTGGGGCAAAGAACATATGGAGGGTGATGGATTGCCCAGCATGAAAGGGCATCACAACTTTAGTAAAAAGGGTGCCCTCATCCTAAACACCAGTTTGTCTGGAAAAAAGGTAGTGTAGGGCAGCTGCACCGAGAGAGCCTGGAGCTCATTTAAGCAGCGAGCTGATGGGAACCTCATGAGAAGATTTTGATAGTCAGTAAATACAACAAACAGCTTTGCGTTGGTTTGAAGAGGCTACACATAAGTCAGGATTGTATCCATCACTTTTCTGTTTACTTCAGTGAGATGATATGCCCAGACACAGGCCCCATGTTGACTTTGCCACTGGATCCAAACTGCACCTGACTGAAGGGCCCCACTAGGGGAAGAACAAGTCTTGGGTTGCTTGTATTCTGGTTCAGAGAGGACCTGCCTTGGCAGGTCGGACTGGGCTGTTCCTACTGGAGCAGGATCAAGGCTGATTTTCATATGGAAGTGTCTAATGTAAGGTGGCACTGTGGGCAAAATATATATATATATTTTTTAAATATCAACGGACTGGGATGCGGCCAAAGTAAACCAGTGGCTGAGATTAATTCAAGCACCCCACCCATCAAATTTTTTATTACTAGGATGACTTGTACCTGGTCATTCCTGCACTTTAGGCTGAAGAGGCAGCAGCAGAAAGGTATACAGGAGGGATGTGTTTCTACTCTAGCCTGAGTGTGCGAACTCCAATGCGCAGACGTTTTGACACTGCATTCTTAACGGTAGCAAAAAGATCCAACCAGGGCTCTCCACACAAGGGGAAAAAGTTTTGCACTACCCCAGGATGCAACCACCATTCATGATCTGCCATGCGTCGCCAATCAGGAAAATGCCCTGACCCTGCAGCCAACTCCAGAGCAGCAATGCCTCTTGGCACAGGACCCTACTCTGCTTCGCTTGTTGCAGTAACACATGGAGGCAATGTTGTCTGAGAACCTGCACCGTCCTTGATGGAAGGAGGAAGGCATTCACCATCAGGCAGATGGTCCACAGCACCAATAGATTTCTGATGAGTCGTGTTTTTACGGAGACTGGTGAACTCTGATCTCCACTTCTCCCAGGTGACCTTTCCAACCCAGCAGGAAAGCATCAATTCACCACAGTCAGATCTGGGTGGGGAAGGGAGAGGCCACCACCGCCGATCTTGTGCAGTCTTTTCTGAAACCTGGATGACAGCCAACAGGCTTCCTTGTTGCCGGGCCCACTAGGATTTCAGATCTCACTGCAGAGCCCTCATATGCCACCAGGCAAAGTGGATAAGCAGGATGCATGAAGCCAGCAAAAGGCCTTAGATCAGCTGGACTGGCACCTTGATGACCTTCTGTGTCCTTTGGTCAGAGTGGCAGAGTCCCGCTTTGACTTGCCTTTTTCGATTCGGACTTCAACTTACTGGAAGGCTTCGACACTGAAGAATATCTGTTGTGGGGGCAGCCTCAGGAGCAGAAAAGGTCCCCACCCCTGATTTGGAGTGAGTTGCAGGAGGTCTGTAAATTCTTTAGGTGTTTGCCGAGATACAGCTCCCCTTCACGGTCCTGATCACCTTCGGGTGCACAAGGGCACATTATGCACACTTCTGAGTTGAGCCCAAGCACCAGATGCAGACCTAGTGTGGGTCACTCACAGACATCTGTTCCCAACAGTCGTGGCACAGCTTGAACCCTGTATTCCCTGTATTCTTCGGTGCAGACATCATTCCCTTGCACCCTGGAAAAAAAGACTTTAGAAATGATTCATATACCAATTTATTTTTTAAAAAAGGAACGAAGCGCCGGATCCTGCTCCCAAGGGCGAGAAGGGAAGGAACGGTTATCAGCGTACAGGTGCCGCACCTATTTGTGGCTTCGCTCCACTACTTCCAGGGTGGAATGAGGCCAATGCAGAGCTGCATTACCACCTAGCAGCATGTGGGAGCACTGTTGTGAAACTTCTAGATTCAGTCTGGCGCCTGGGGAGTATTCTAAATGGGAGGAATATTCAGTTAGAAATAACCATCAGAATAAAAGGTATAGCTCCTGCATCTGGCTCCTCCAAAATGCTTTCTGGTGTGGGAGGTTGATGGGGAGAGGAAAGGAAGGGTAGGGTGTAGCCTCTCTGAACTGTGTGTAAGACCTATTTGACAGAGATAATTGATCTTAAGTTGGGGAGTAAACGTTGAACCCTGTGCCTGACTAGCCTGGTAGGAGCCGCTATAGGGAAGTAAACAGCTTGGTAACCGGTGTAGAAAGGAAGGAGACATCGAAGACTGCGATCTCTGATTTCCTGTGCGGAGTCTGCCAGTGGCACGTCGACAGCCCTACAAGAACCCAAATGTCTGCTGGACCACTGGTTGGGATTGTTGCCGTTACCTATAGGCTAGTCCCCTGGAATAGCCTCTGAATTTTCCGAACGGATGGTGGAATTATTTCGCTGGTGTCAGTAAACCCAAAGAGCATGTAGTTGTTTGGCTGTCTTTACATAGGTCTACAGCAGAGGCCGCTTTATACCACAAACAGTCTGCATCAATGTACCTCTTGATGCCCTTGTGGCTCCTCTTTCGAGCTTGAAAGGGGGGATTGGTGTCAAGACGTCTTCGCCTCAGGACTTCAACTTCCCCCAAGACATCGAGAGCGGGACCGAGACCTATGCTTGGACTGCAACCTCTTCTTGTGTTAGCGACGTAGAGCATCACCTCCCATGCCAGATTGCCTTTGGGTGCATGAAGGAATACAGGTTGCACAACTTTAGAGTCGTGAATGGTGCGCATACACCAAAATGACACTTTGTGCTGGTCCAGAGCAGACATCTGCTTCCTGTAGTCTTGTCAATGTTTGAAGCACAATGTATAATAGTTTTTGAAATTGTTAGATGAACAAAGGTAGAAGCGGTGCTCTGGATCTGCATTTGAAGGTGCAAAAATAAAGAAACGGCCGTCAACGCATAGGGATGGCACTTAAATGTGGCTCTGGAATGGTACAGAGCCAATGAAGGTCTGAACAATGACCCCTACAAGAGATCTGGAAAACTTGTTGAAGTTCTCCTGAATATACATCGTCAATCTATCCGGTGTCAGTGTATTTGGTGATTGTCCCGGTGTCTAAAAAGACAAAAATAATTGTTTTTGTATTGCGAAATACATGGTTGGAATCACCTCAAAAAAGGAGTAAGAAAATGGGCATCAGGGCAAAATTGTCTGTCACTAGAGCCTTCGCTCGGCAGGGTTCCAACTATAAAAATCGGGCTTTATAAGAGGGGTTTCTTGCAGCTTCCCATAGAATGAAGCAATATACGTTTTTGCAGAATGAGATGCTCTCTACCCACTTTCTGAATACTATGATAAATTGGAGAGTTGTTAGCGAGGGATGTGCCATTGTTCGTTCCAGAGACAACTGTCAAATTTTGGGTCCATCAGAAAATCGAATGCATGGCTATGAAAAAAGGCTATCATGGTCTGCATGACCTTGACCTGCATCGAGCAGCAAAAAGGACAAAAGGGGCACATAAAAAAAAACAGTATCACTCGTATCTGCTGTTAGCGGCTTCCTACAATCATTCAGCATTTTACAAGAGAAAGTGATTTAGGAAACTTTCTTTTATAAAGTCAATCAGCCTGATAGCTATGTTAACCAAATGCACACATTAAATAATTTTTGAGCCTGCACATGTAAAGTAGTAATAGGCAAGCTGAACTGCAGACACTTTGTTGACTTCGCGTAAAAAGCTAAATTGACTGGCAAGAAACATTAATCTGAACTTAAAATATGTCACAAGAGACTAGAATAGTGTCCAAATAGGTTGAAAAAGTGAAAGCACCCTGAACAAAGTATTTTAGGCAACTGTCTTTCTACCTTAGTGAATGACTATCTAAAAACTTGCCTTTCCCCATTTCAGTGTCAAAGAAAGAGCTGGCGAATGCTCTACTTTCAGAAATCATCTTTTCATTTACCATGTATGCTCAATTTTGGAATGTAATTTTCTTTTAAAAAGGGCGCCAATACCCACTGGTATGCAAGTGTAATGTATAAATCTGTTAAATAAAATTTATGACCTACAAAGACTGACAGATTGTGAATGTCCAACTTTTACATAGTACACAAATGTATTTTATTGGCATTTCCAGAACGTGATAACTTAGTTAATCTATTTTGACCATGGGAATTTGAAGAGGCTCTTCCAGCCTCTAAAGAACATCAACATTTGTAAACTCTGCGACAGCCTTTACCAATGATGGCACATAAGAATTGCTACTTTTTCTTCAGTCTGATACCATCATTCCTCACCAGTGCTTAATTATGTGCGATATCTTAAGGAGTTGCAGCTCCTCAGACAGTACAACACTGGGTTGGGAGACCTCAAGCGATGCAGACAGCACACTTACAGGAGAACCCTCTCACCAGGTGCCCATACGAGGGAGTCTCTTGCACAGGCAGTATTGACATGTGAGAAGAATCAGTGCAGGAAACTTGCCCTTGGGAGCACCTCCAAGCACAGGCAACATGGTGGCGTAAGGGCCGAAGAACAAGATGTGTGAACTCATGGACTCCAATGAACCAACTGCACATCCTACTTGCCTTCCCAATGTAATAACCCAGCTCATGGACCTCATAGCCTCATTGCCAACTCTGTCACTTTAAGTGGCCCACAACAAAATACTATTTGAACAGCATGGGAAATTAGGACAGACACTTTCTCTGATGTGCAACTATAGAGAAGCCTAGTTACTAAATTAAGAATCTCATTAGACAAATATTTGACCTAGGAAGAGTTCTAGCCCCTCTGGGGATATGCTGCATGCCTAGTTTAGAAAGTCAGACTAGACATTTCCGCAGACCGCCAGAAGTTTAACAAAAAAGAAAGTTGTGACAACAGCGGAAAAGGCATGAAGACATTTTTCTTAAAAATATTATAGGCATTGCCAACTTCAAGTCAAACCAAACCAATTTAAAGGAGAAAGCATTGCTGCAGACTCATTTCCCGAGTTTTGGTCATAGCTCATTTGTTTTGTGTGTGATGGCCACAAGTACCCTCATGTGCATGCCAGGCACTGTCATAGAACCTACTACATCAGTCGAAAACAAGGAGTGTGGAGTAATCATTTCAAACTGTCCCTTCCTCCACAGCTTAGCCTTCAGTCATGCTTCACACCAAGGTTCAATCACTGAAAAAATGTGGCTCAAGAAATATGGTCATGAAGAGTGGTCAATAAGTGAACTTGCAACTGCTCGCAGTGTAACCCACATGGTTTTGTTGGCCTTCATAGCTATCCCAACAAAAAATTATCTATTAATCCTAACAAACACAATCCTGAACTTAAGCAAAAAAGTAACCTTTCATTTTACGAACACATTAGATACTGTTCACAAAACCCAGGAGTATGCAACTCTATAAGATACTTTGTATGGACAAGAAAGTTCACAAGTGTCTCTAAGTCACTTGCATGTAATTTTAGATACCAATATTTATAAGCAAGTTTGTCCCGGAATCATTCCGGCCAAGTTCCCAGTTACTCTAAGCAGCAGATGGAGAAATCTGGACCCTCTTCAGAAGCATTTCAGTTTTTGGCAAAACAACTTATTATGGTTTTAAAGGGCATGCTACTGTATATTCGTTTAGGATGCTGGAATCCTTGGCAATAGTGCATAAGAAAAGTATTAGTTACTATTGAGAAAAACTTGTTCTCCTCAGCACTACATAATGCATCAACTTCACAAGCTTTTTATAAGGTTCCTGTGATCTGTCACTACATTGAGGAACTGAAAGGTATGAAGTTTATTTGGTTGTATATAAAAGACTGCGGAGCAGGAAGGTAAACGATATCTTCCTCTGATGCAGAGGGGTATTTCAATAACTATCAAGGAGATAAAGTACCTAAGAGAAGTATATTTAAATGAGAAACAGCTCACCTATTGGCAGCTGCTCAAAAACAGATCTGGTACAAGTACTTTCTAAATGCAGGACGAGGGTATTCACCCTTCTCCGTCCCTTGCACTAACCATTAGTTTAATTTATTATTTCTAAAGCGCAACAATCCAAAAGGATTACAATACACTTTGGACAACACACAGGAACAGGCAGACCATCAATCATTCCACACCTGCGGCACAAAAGGAGGAAGTAAGTTTTAGTGAAGCAGACACACACAAGCAAGAGACAACAGGGATAAGAGGCAGATAGAAAATAAACACTAGAAGCAGAGTGCACTTACCGGCGCCTGGTCCGGTGGCAGCAGCAGGTTTGCTTTGAGCGGAAGCAGCCCCACTATATCCACCCTTACAGAAATCCCCCGTGTTGGGCACCTGGCTCAAGTCCTCATAGCCTGCAAACAGACAGACAGCCATAGCCCTGAGCTTCGGAAAAACCGCAAACATACACAACACGAAAGCAGATGTACCAAGCTTACCCCGCCTATGCCCGCTTACCTCCCAAATCATTATAAAAAAAGGCATTGGAATAAGCCATTACAAAGCAGCCTGGGTGACTACACATTTGTAAAGCGGTGCAAAACCCTGCGTTTACGTCACCTCGACCTACTAACGAAATCCAGTAAAGTTTTAAAGAGATCACTTGACAGAACATGCTTGGAACTACTAAATGGTTAGTAAAGTTCAATACATGAACATTCACAACCTGAGACTTCCGTTTAGAAAACTGAACAGGTTCAGTTTTCAACAGCTTACAAAGTTCCACCCTCATACCTGCACTTTTGCGTCTATGCTCCCCTCCATCCACACCCTCCCAAACGACCAGAGGGAAAAAAAATCAGCGAAAAACAGCAAATTCAAAACACTGAAATTCTTCTTGGGCTTCACAAGTTCGCTCAGCCAAAAATCCTGCCTACTCTATGGAGACAAACATTGCATCATTACATCAACTATTAAGTCACAGTAAAAGTCTTAGGGTGGTGGAAAGCACTGTTCTCTAAAGATTGATAGGGAGAATTAGGTTTACTGCATGCACTGGAAATATTTTTGCAATCTGCCAGACCACCCTGATTACATTTTGATTAACAGAGAAGAGGGACTACTGACAATGAAGGATGACCAAAGTGTAAAGGTGGAAATAAAAATGGTACTGATAATACAGTGTCATTTCACAATGGCTTTGGATTAAATGAAAAGTGAACCAACTTTGATGGAGAAGATAATGTGACCGTATTTCAAGGGCTGATCAGTGTTTAAGTCACCTACAATAAAGCAGAGTGGTGATAATTGTGACTTTGGAGCTACAAAATGTGTGTTCTAATTCTAGACCCATTTGCGCCTGTGACATTGAACCTCAGCAAATCACCACAGTCCAGTGCTTCAGGTCTGTAAGAATTGTGTGCTCAGAACAGGCCTAAAGGCAATATTAGGCACTATATAAAACATGCTTTGAAGCACGGCAACAGCTAATGTTTTTAAGCATCACTGGAGCTGCAGGTCAGCACTTCATGCACCCCAAGACCTCAAAAGCTCACCGCCAACCATAGTCACTTTCCAGGGTTCCCGTAATGAAGTGGCGTGCTTCATCATTAAACTACTTTGAAGTAAATTCCTAGCTAACAAAATACCTCAAGATTATGCTCAACGAAAGTAAACAATACCCATGGGCCACTACATATACAACTAAATACCTCATTGCTGAAACTGCCCTCTCTCTGAGTCTAGGCACTGTAGAAAGAAAAGATGGCTGCTAAAACTGCATTGTGATTTCATAACAAGGGACCTTGCTGAAGAATGCACTTCACATAGGCTTTTATATACCTTCATAATCGGTTTTAGGAAAAATAGTTGCTTTTTCCTCAAATAAATCGCAAAAACAGTTCCAGAAATTGACATCAATCACAAAGGCGCATCAGAAAATTGAATGCCCAAATAAAACAAGCCAAATACCTTTCCTCTTCTCAAGAAGCAGTGATAGAGCATTTACCTTGAGTCAATCGCAGAACTAGCTTCACAGAACACCTCTAAGACTTATCTTATTTTCCTATTGTCGATCTAGCATCTAGTCGTATTAGCACAGTTTAAAGAAACACCACAATAAAATTCACAGGTTGAAACAAAGTAGTGACTGGGAGGGAATTGCAAAACTATGGAATACTGCACAGTAGCTAAATGCACTATATTAAAAAACTTTAGAGTGTAAGAAGTGTAGTGGTCTCATTGGGACATCAAGTTCAACTCTTCAGAACAATAAAGCTGAAAGGCATTCAGGACTGATTTTTGTGTGACGGATTAAACTGTAATAGTTCAGCCAAGAGAAAAGAGTTCCAATGCAATGGGGCATTTTAGAGAAGACATGTTTTGCCAAATTTGTCAGATCGAAAGTCCTCTATGTTGTGCTAATATGCCTATATAAATTTTCTAGAAAACACTGCTTTTCCAATCTATGAGCTCTACAATCATGTGTGCCCTCTGGAGTGGTTTTGGTTGAGACTCAAATCGAACCACCATTCCACACAAATTGACCTACGTGTTGCGCTTACTAGTGACAGTGCGATTCTCGCACAGCCGGACTGGGAATAGAAACCAGCCCTGGCAATTCCGCTCAACTGACCCCAAGGGGAGTGGGGGGCGGGCGCGAATGGATGCTAGTGACAAGCACTGCTGCCGCTTTTGTTACCGGCCCCCAGTAACAAAACCGGCCCCCATGCCTGCACGTTACTAAATTAAACTTTGTTTAAAAATCTTGTTGTAATTTAGAATTATATTTGCATTCTATCTTCACCAACCCATATTTGTGAAACTGAGGGAGGTGGTCGAGAAACAGTTTGAACAATTACTAAGGTAGAAGTTTTTTCCTTCAGTAATACTGGTTCTGAATGACAGGGAATATATACATTTGAGCTAGACCACAGAAAACTTTAAAATGTTGAACATGACAACGGAGGACTGATTTGATTCAACACCCAATTAGCAAATGGAGCAGCCTTGACCAAACTATTCAGTGTATAAATATCTCTTGCCCAGCGGGTATAGGCAGATAAGAGAAAAGAGTGGAAATGGGCTGGAGAATATTTCGAGGGAGTACAGTATCCCTCAAAATCATTAGCACTAGAGTTAAGTAACTTCCAAACACCTTCAAACCCCCTAGCAGAAATTAAGAATCTAAAACTGAAGTCACTTTTTTGGGGCACTGTGGGATTACGGTCTAATAGTGAGTAGTAACTACTACACCTCCGGTGAATGAAGATAGACTTCCAGATCCAACCACTAGAAGGTAGAAAAAAGGAAAGTATATGAATCTGGAATAGATTTGCTCTGCAAATCTTTTTTTTCTGTAGCATGTGGAATTTAAGAGCAAGTAGGCACTCCTCGTCTCAAGTAGTATTGCTGCCCCGGGAAGAAAAAAAACTCAAGCACTTCTGCAAGCAATTTTAGGCTTCTCTTTCAGGGGAAGGTAGTGAGGTTGAACAGTTTAGGTGTACTCATGGGGAACAGTACGGGTGGGAGTCATTAGTTCAGCTAGCTTTTCTTTGTTATTCACAATACAAAATGAAACAAATCCTGCAGAGGCTGTAATCAAGCCGTCATAACTATAACGTCATCCTTTCAACTCACTGGGAGTGCTAACTTGCCTTTCAGCAGCAATGGTATTTCAACGGGAGCAACATAAGACTAAGCTTGCAGACTATCATATTCTTGACACAAACTGTGAACAAACTGCAATTTTGGCGGGGTACTGTCCAGTCCATGGTTGAACAGCAGCTGAGGTGCCAAATTTTGACACAGGAAGGCCATTTTTAACTTTTGGATCCAGGTTAATGCTTAGGAGGGGATTCAAGAGGAGGAGAATATACAGGTTCATTGAGTAACAACCAGAAAGAGCATTTCAGACAGAAGCTCCTTAAAATGCTATAAAACAGACCAAAGGTACTAAGCGTCATCACTTAATGTGAACTATGTGCTCTTTTTCTAGTTAGGGTTATGACGGCTTGATTACAGCCTCTGCAGGATTTGTTTCATTTTGCAAGCCATTTCGGACAGAGATCTAAAGTTGGGAGATCTCCCAGACGCAAGCGCATTTTCATTTCTTATGGAATGAATAACTAGAATTTGGGTATTCCTGCCGCACTAAGGTCTTAAAGGATTGGATGGTAATCCATGAGTGAGCATGCTTTGAGAAGATGTTTTTATCCTCCAAAAGAGATAGCTCATGCATACATTTTGTTGACATGTTTCCTAAAGATTTTGACGACGTTGGAAGTTCCCACAGCTCGTTTATTTGTAGGACCTTATGCTAGATCATAGATAATCACCTTGTGGGCCTGTGTGGGACCTTAATAAATTTGCATGATCACACCTCAGAATGAGGGGGTGGTCCGATTCTGACAAATTCGTAGGTATATGTAGGAAGGATATGGTATATACTATACCAAAATGAGGTACAGTGTGCACAGAGTCCAGTGGAACCCCAAAGGTAGGCAGAGGTAAAAGTAGATAGCACCTTACTCTCCATTTGTGGTAGTGTGGGCGAGCAGTAAGGCTTTATCAGAGGGTAGTGTTACGCATTTGTCGTACACACACAAGCAGCAAATGTCACACACAAAGACTGAACTCAGATCAATTTGTTTGTATCAAAAATATTAAGTTATTTAATTTCTAGAACCAAGCCAAGTCTGGTGCAGGTAAATGAAATACTATGCAAAATCTTATGCAATGTTTTACAGTTAAAGCAGGTTCAAATGCAGATGGTTGAATTACAGGCAAGAAATATTTCGAAATTACTTTTCAGTTACTTTACAGATTACTATGTGCGTTACTTTTTAGATTACTTTTCAGATTACTTTTCAGATTACTTTTGCTAATCAGTGTGATATGCCTAGATATCACACTGAGAAAATCTCCTAGACAAAAGGTAAGCAATTCACTTTTAGTACATACAGTTTTTCAGGGTTTCATACAAACCATCTCCAAACTTAGAACAATTTTCATGGCAAAACCGTCAATGTATTTCTACGGAGAAAAATGAAGTTAACGGTTTGCAAGCAAGTACATGTTTGTGGGAGTTGGTATTCTGGGGTTAGAACCAGGGTTCCCCCAGGGTCAAGGATGCACTCCTGAAACACCCTCAGCGGCACTAGGGCGGCCGGGTGCAGAGTGCTGAGGCACAATGTTATCCAAAGGGGGATAGGGGGCCTCCGGTTGGTGGCTGCTCACGAGCAGGCCACAAGGTTGTGGGAGCAAAGCTCCTGGAGTTAGGCTCAGGGCAAAGGGGGATCCGAGTTAGCACACAAGTGCACCCGCAGCGGCAGCTGGGTGCAGGGTGCTGTTTTGGTGTTGGGTGCCCTGTTTTCAATGCGAGTTGCCGGTTTTGGATTTTGGCTGCAGGCTCGGTCCAGGAAGACTTCTGGGAGGAACTAACAGCTGGGCAGGTAAGTTGGAGGGCTCGGGCACGTAGGTGCACCTTGGGTTCTCTTCTCCAGGGCGGCTGAATGCAGGGGTGTCCATTGAGGTCGGATTTCATCTTACCGGGACACTTGCGGTTGGGGGTCTCCGTGAAGAGGCTGCAGGCGATATTGGGGAGTCGTGGAAGGGTCAACCCACAGTGGACTCAGACTCTGGAGTGCTGGAGGACCTCGCTGGGACCGGTGGGCCACTCAAACTCAGGCCGTAGGCGGCGGGTGCAGTGGTGGTTCTAGGCGTCTGGTTTCTTTGTCCTCAGCAGGCTCAGAGCCTGTCTTGGGAGTTTCTTTTGAACAGAGCTGCTGTTCACAGGAGATCTGGTCTTTGTTGAAGGCAGTCAGTCCTCCCAGGTTTCTGGAGGTCGCGGGCTGCAGGACAAGGCGACTTTTGGCGCAGGATCTCTGGATACTGCAGACGGGCCGGTAGGGTTGGGGCCAAGTCAGTTCTTCGCTGCAGTCTCCTCTGCTGGGCGTCTTTTGTCCTCCTTCGTAGCTTGCGGGAATCTCTTGGTTCAGAGCTGCCCCCTAAATACTGTATTTAGGGGGGGGGCGTTTTAAGGGTCTCTAGGTCAGTAGCCAATGGGCTACTGACCTTCGGGTGACTACACCCTTGGTGTGCTCACCCCACGTGGGGGAGTGGGCACAACCCCTAATCCTGATTAGAGAGTGCCTGCCATCTGCAAGATGGCGGGCACTGAAGAGTGGGATTCACCTCGCCTCCCCCACCTGAGGGGTGGGGTTGGCAGAGGTGGGCACACCTTCTGGGTTGGCTAATTGTTCCTGCCTGTCTTCTACCGAAAAGGACAAGAGACAGGAAGGGGGCCTGCTCCTGATAGCAGGAAAGGCTGGGGGTCGCGTTACAAAGGCGGCAAGGCCTTTGAAGCTCCCCTGCCACAGATGGCTCTTCCTGGCCTGGGGGAGGTGTGAACACCTCCGCCCAGAAAAGGCTTTGTTTCTGGGCTCAGGGAGCAAAGGCTCCCACCCCAGGAGTCTAGAAAAAGGTCTCGGGGGGGCAGGCTGGTGTGTACCAGTCAGGGAACTCAACCAGAGGCTGGTCGTTTCAGGGGGCATCTCCAAGATGCCCTCTGAGTGCATTTTTCATTAAATCCCACACTGGCATCAGTGTGGGTTTAATGTGCTGAGAAGTTTGATACCAAACTTCACAGCTTTCAGTAAAGCCATTATGGTGCTGTGGAGTTCGTAATGACAAACTCCCAGCACCATATACTCTTAATGGCATTACTGCACTTACAATGTCTAAGAATTGGTCTAGACACTGTAGGGGTACAGGGCTCATGCACCTGTACCCTCACCACTGGTATAGTGCACCCAGCTAGAGGGGTGGCTGACCTATGCCAGGGCAGTGGGTTGTAGGCATGGCACACAGGGATGTGTGCCATGTCGACTCTTCACTTTGTTCTGCACCAAAACACGCAGCCTGCAATGGCAGTGTGTGTGTGTAAAGGTAAATGGCCTCTAAGGGTGGCACAATAAGTGCCTCAGCGCTTAGAGGCCTTAACCGGCCACAGTGCCCTTGGTACCCATGGTACCTTTTACAAGGGACTGACATGTGGCCAGAGGGGTGCCAATTGGGGGTACAAGGTACACTTTTGGGAAAGAACACAGGCCCTGGGAACCGGATTCGCAGGGACCCAGGGTACAGAGTCAAAGTGCATCAGTAATCTGGCAAAAAGTGGGGTGGTTACTGCAACAGAAACACAGCTTCCTACACCCGGCAATCAGAGTAGGACTCGTGGTCGCACTGCAGACACCACAAACAAAGTGAGGGCCCATCACTGACATGGCATGGTGCCAGGCGCCCCAGGATTTGAAACCCCTTTTCCTCGATGACAACCTCAACACACCAGGAGGAGAAAACCTCAAAAAACAACAATAAAATGTCCCAAAAATGCTGTCAAAAATGGCAGAGGGGTAACTTCTCTCGGATCAGCGCTGGCTGGCACAAAGAAAAGAACCAACCACAGCACCCCATGGAGGAGTCTATATAGGCGACGCGGACGTCACTTCCGGCGCACAGGGGTACTACTCACGAAAAATCTTCCAGATCTAGTCTGACGCCTGGGAAAATTCAAAGAAATGGAATCTGCGGCTAGAAGTGTATCAGATTATAACTTACTGCTACTTTATAGTGAAATTGAAGAAATCTATAGTCTATCATTGCTCAGTAACGTTAGTAGACTGTCCACAAACAGCTGCGTCAAGAATGATATCGAAGTATCCAGCAGGACTGCCCCATTCTTGCTCTAATTTAGTAAAGATCTGAAGGCTTGCTTCTTTAAACACTACATCATACTACAGTAACAGTTCACAAACCAGCTACACATCCTACCACACTAACTGTTTTTACCTTTGACCCTGTACAGTGCAACGAACAAGTTACTTACCTTTGGTAACGCTCTCTACTTTCTGGTAGAGACTATTTAGCGCCAGATTTCTTACCTTTTTTATATTCTCCAGGCGTCAGACTGAACGTGGAAACCTTTCAGCAGTACCTCTGCTCACAAGAGTGCTGTACAGCTCTACACTTACGCCATTCTGTTCCAGAAAGGACGTGCAGAGCCTATATAGGTGCCGCTCCCATGCACCGACGTCAGTTGAGACCGATATAGACTGTTTGCGCCCCCAGACACAGAGCCCAAAAATCAAACTAGTAGACTGTGTGCAGATTCCTAGACTTGGATCTTATTAATGGATATAGTCCAATCACAAAACTGTAAGGGTGGGTAAGGAATCTTCGGCTAGTCTCCACCAGTAAAAGCGTTACCGAAGTTAAGTATTTTGTTCTCATAGAGACTTCTAGTCACAGATTCCTCACCTTTTGAATAGATACCAAAGCTGGTCTATGAATGGAATCAAACCACAAATCCACCAGGACTCAAGGAGCAAAATGTCCCCCTTGGCGAACCCGACTGTCCAGGCAATAATGCTTAGTGAACGTATGGCAGGACACCCACGCAGCCGCCCAGTAAAAGTCTAGAAGAGGGACTCATCGCGATGACAGTGGTAGCAGCTTTGGCACTGTTAGAATAAACATGGTCCTTCCAGAGGCTACTTTTTGGCCAATGTAGCAGATCTTAATGATCCATAGAGTTCTCTTCTGCACCGCCTTTTCCCCCCCACAAAGGTTATTGGCTGTTCCGCCGACCCCCCACCCCTGTGGTATTTGATACAATTTGGTACAATCTATGTAGAAGCTCAGCACTCTTGGGGTTCAAGGATGGAGTCTTTCCTCCTCAGAGGGGTGATACACAGCATAGAACATCGGCAGGCAAATGGTTTGACGGACGTGGAACGGAGTCGCAACTTTCAGCTGAAGAATGCCAAAATCCGCAGAACCAGTTTGTCTGGGAAGAAGGAAGTGAACGGTTGAATGACAGAGCCTGAAGCTCAATAACATGCCCTGCCAAGGTGATGAGGAACACAGTCTTTGTAATAAGGAGCAGTAAAAGACAACTGTAAAGCAGCTCAAACAGAGTGCACATCAGAAAAGTTAGGAACAGATTAGGGCCCTATTGGGGCATGCCAAATAAGTGGGGAAACATGTTTTGCAGCCTTTTCAAAAATCGCATCAACCTGTGAATGCTGTCTACTTCAGGATTGACATAGAAAAAGGTGGTGTGGCCCCTGAGCTTGCTCACGCAAATTGCACGAGGGAGCTTAACCCTGCTTCGATTTCTTACACTGACTTGAGGACTTGGAGCACAATGAAGACCAACCTCTGGAACAGCTCTGTCAACTCCAAGAGCGGGAACAGGACAGAGATCGAACCATGGCTGAGGAGAGTGACTTGAAATAGTCCGGGCAAGGAGTCTTCTTATGTGTGACGACAAACTTTTGCCTTACTTTCCCTGATGGCCTTCTGGTAATCGATGTGCAGTCAACTGCAGGCCTTGGAGTCTTTGCTCTATCACAGGCACACCTGATGGAGATCCGTCACAGACATCAGTTTGCGACATTCCCTTCAGGGCTCAAAACCGGTCGTTTTAGGGGTGGCAACCCTTGCACACTGAAGGATGTTTACGTAAAATAAAGGTAAGTGTCTCAGACAAGAAGGGAGCTCCGAATTCGGTCTGGTGGCATGGAAAGAAAGGAACGAATAGTTTCTTACCTGTCGGTGTAGTTTTGCAGCTTGAAGACTTTCTGGATTCACTATGCTGTGCATTATTCCGCCATCTCGTGGTTGGGTCCGGATTCGTAGTCTTTTCTTTGTTTTTGTGTTTTTTTTGTTTTTTTTTTTGTTGTTGGCCCAGGTGGGCGGCGACGCCCCACCATTTGGTGTCTTCGGTGACGTCGTCGCGCTTCCGGCGGAAGCTCCCACCCTTGGTAGCCATCTTCGGATTCTTTTTTCTTTTCCTCTTACAGTTTTTTGTTGTCTATGTCTTTCACCTTTTATCCTTCAATTAATCTTTGATCCCTCTAAACCCTGTATGTAGTCTAGTTGTACCCTTAACCTCCTATGTTATCTTCCTGGCGGAGGCGGGTGGGATCGCTAGTGAATCCAGAAAGTCTTCAAGCTGCAAAACTACACCGACAGGTAAGAAACTACTCGTTTTGCAGCGTGAATCTTTCTGGATTCACTATGCTGTGCATAGACTTAGTAGCGGTTTTGTTATTGCGGTGGTTGGGTGGAAGATGAGCATTGGTTGCTGAAAATGTGCTGTAAGACCTTCTGTCCTACTTGTGCCTCTTTGTTCATTTGGATATCAACACAGTAGTGTTTGGTGAACGTGTGCACGGAAGACCATGTTGCCGCTTGGCAAATGTCTTGTATAGGTGTGTTCGCTAGGAACGCAACCGTTGCTCCCTTTTCCTTGTTGAGTGAGCCTGGGCGGCTCCTTGTAATTCTTGTCCTGACTGCTTGTGGCAGAGTTGTATTGCTTGTGCAATCCACCGTGCAATGGTATTTTTTGTTACTGGTCGTCCCAGGAAACTGCTTGCGAAGGAAACGAAGAGTTGTTTTGTTTTCCTGCATTCCTTCGTCCTTTCTATGTAGTGCATTACTGCCCTTCTGGCGTCCAGCGTGTGTAGCGCCTTTTCTGAGGGCGTTGAAGGTTTCTGGAAGAAACTTGGTATCTGTATTGTTTGATTGATATGGAACCGCAACACCACCTTTGGCAGGAAGTGTGGGTCCGTCCTCATGACAATTCTGTCCTTGTGTATTTGCAAGTAGGGCTCTTGTAGTGTGAGAGCCTGTAGTTCACTGACTCTTCGCAGTGACGTGATAGCCACTAAGAATGCCGTTTTTAGTGTGAGCATGTGCAGTGTGATCTTGTGTATGGGTTCAAATGGGGATTTCATCAACTGTGTCAGTACAGTGTTGAGGTTCCAGCTTGGGGCTGGCACCCTTTTAGGGGGGGCTATTCTTTTAGCCCCTTCCAGGAATCTTTTGACCACTTGGGAGGTGAAGAAGCTTTTCACCGCTTCTCCCTGGTGTAGGCCACTATGGCTGCTAGGTGAACCCTTAGTGACGAGTAGCTCAGCCCGCTTTGTAGTAGGTGTGTTAAGTACCGCAGTACTGTTGATTCTTTTGTGACTTTTCGTTGCAGTCCCTCTGTAATGCACCATGGCGAGAACCTTTTCCACTTTGCAATGTAGCATTTTCTTGTAGTGGGTCTCCTTGCTTCTCTGAGTACTGCCATGGTGCTTGGAGGTAGCTTGAGGTGTGCGAATTCTAGGTCCTCAGGAGCCATGCTGCTAGGCTGAGGCTGTCTGGTTCTGGGTGGAGCACTTTTCCGTCTTGCATTGTGAGGAGGTCTTTCCTTCTGCTGAACCTGTGTGCTGGTTCCTGCGCCATTTCCATTATCTGTGAGAACCATGATTGTCTGGCCCACTGAGGTGCCACCAATATCAGTGTCATGCTGCTGCTCCTGCATTTGCTGAGTACCTTGTGTAACAGTGGTATCGGGGGAAAAGCATATGCAAATTCGTTCGACCAACTTATCCATAGCGCATTCCCTAGGGACCTTTGGTCCGGTTGTCTGGATGCGTAATGTTGGCATTTTGCATTCTGGAGTGTTGCAAACAGGTCTATCCGTGGTGTTCCCCACTTTTGGAACAGCCGCTGCACCTCTTGCTGGTTGAGTTCCCATTCGTGGGATGCAGACGTCTGCCTGCTGAGTCGGTCTGCTTCCACATTGTCTATTCCTGGAAGGTGTATTGCCAGCAGGTCTATCCTTAGAGGGATGGCCCATCTCCAGATCTCTTGTGCCAGGCTTGATAGCGGTGTTGACTGTGTTCCACCCTGTTTGTTGATGTAGAACATTGTTGTTGTGTTGTCTGTTTGTATCAGCACTCGCTTCCCGTAAAGCTGCTTTTGAAAGGCTTTTAAGGCTAGGAACACAGTTTTTAGTTCTAGGAAGTTGATGTGTTTCACTGCATCTTGTTGTGACCACAGCCCCCTGACGCGGAGTCTGTCCATGTGTGCGCCCCAGCCCTGCTGTGAGGCGTCCGTTGTGATGGTCACTGTTGGAGTTGGCTGTGTGAATGGCTTCCCCTGTAATATGTTCTCTTCCTTCCACCACGCTATTTCTTGCTGCACTGCGTGTGTGACAACCACTAGATCTTCCCAACTCCCTGTCGCTTGTGACCACTGCTGCTGTATCCATTCTTGGAATGGTCTCATGTGCAGTCTGATATGTGGGACAAGGTGAATGCATGATGCCATCATTCCCATTAGTCTGCTCACCGTCCTCACTGTCAGAACTTGCCCCTTGCGGTAATGACTTGTTTCCCTCAGGAGCGCTATAGTTCTCTTGTCGCTGGGGAACACCTTGGACTGTGTGCTGTCGATTTGTGCCCCTAAGAATATTTTGATCTGCTGAGGTTCGGTTGATTTCTCCCAATGTATTGAGAAACCTAGTCTGGACAGTGTTTGTATGACTTGTTCGATGTGGTCTTTGCAGAGTTTGTATGATCCTGCTTTCACAAGCCAGTCGTCGAGGTAGGGGTATACATGTATGCTCTTTCTCCGAAGGTGCGCTGCAGCTGCTGCTAGGCATTTTGTGAACACCCTTGGTGCGGACTTTAGTCCGAAGGCCAGCACTGTGAACTGGTAGTGGTCGTGGCCTATCACGAATCTTAATAGACGTTTGTGGTTGACGGGTATGTGCAGATATGCATCTTTCAAGTCTAAGGTCGCCATGTAATCCCCTTCTTGGATTTGGGGTATTACTTCCTGAAGTGAAGTCATTTTGAATTTTTGAGTTTTTATGAACTTGTTCAGGAGTCTGAGGTCCAGTATTGGTCTTAGTGTTTCGTCTACCTTTGGCACAAGGAAGTATGTTGAGTATACTCCCTTGTTCCTTTCGTTTTTTGGGACTAGTTCTATTGCTCTTTTTTGTAGCAGCTCCTCTGCTTCTAGACGGAGGAGGGCGAGTTCCCTTGCGGGTATTGTCCGATGTCTTGGTTTTCCCCGGCGGGTGTTTTAGGAGGTCTATGCAGTACCCGTGCTGTATGGTGTTTAGTATCCACTTGTCCGTGGTAATTTCCTCCATTGTGTGAGGAATTTTCCTAATCTTCCTCCCACCGGTGTCGTATGCTCGGTGGTTATTTGTTGTATGTGTGTGTTCCTCATTTTGTCCTTTTGTGGACTTCTCCTCTCCCTTGGTGTTAACTGGGGAGGGTGTGGTTTGTGTCTGGAGTCACTTTGAGGTGGGCTGCTGGCCCCCTCTTCGGGCCTGTCCCCGTCCGTACCCGCGCCCTCGAAAGGACCGTCCTCTGGGTTGGTACTGCCAATTCTGCTGCTGTTGTCCCTGCAGGTTTTGGCCCTGGTTGTTCCCCTGATATCCTTGCTGGGGTGATTGGTGTGAAGTGGTGGGTGCATTGCCCCCTCTACCACTGGGTCGCCTTGAGGGTTTCCTCTTCTCATCCCCTGAACTGCAGCGCTCCCATGGACCTTGCAGTTTCGTTGTCCGTCTTCAGTTGAGTTAACTTGTTGTTGACTGTTGCCCCAAACAGTTTCTCACCGTCGAAAGGTGTGTTGATGATGTTGCTCTGTACTTCTGGCTTGAAGCCGGAGATCCTGAGCCATGCGTGTCTCCTCTCAGTTACTCCTATCATCATTTGCCTGCTGGAGTTCTCTGCTGCGTCCAAAGCTGACTTTAAGCAAGTGTTAGCGATGGCCTTGCCTTCCTCCGCTAGGTAATTTGCCCTTTGTTGGTGTTCTTCTGGCAGGTGTTTAACGAGCTGACTCATTTCTGCCCAATGCTGGTACGCATGCCTGCTGATGAGGGCGTTGGAGTTGGCGATGCGCCAGTGTATGGCTGCGTTCCTCTCCACTTTTCGTCCTGTGAGGTCTATTCGCTTGCTCTCCTTGTCTGGAGGTGGGCCTGTGTTGGTGGGCACACCGGCCCTTTTTCTGGCCGTTGCAGCGATAATGGAGTCTGCTGGTACTGACCCTTGGATGTACGCCGGGTCTTTTGTGGAATGTTTATATTTCTTCTCGCTTCTAGGTGTAACCGCCTTGCAGACTGCCGGTTCCCTGAAGGCCTCCCTTCCCTGGTCGAGGACGCCAGGCAACATGGGTAGGAATTGGCTCCTTGTCTGTTGAGGGAGCAGGGTTTCGAAGAGGAAACCTGCCTTTGTTTTTTCCTCCTGCATTTCGACCCCATATGTCTTTGCAGCTTTCTGGACGACCTCATTGTAGACTCCGATGTCGTCTGGCGGCGAAGGCCTCGAGGGGTAAGAGTCTACCCCTTCTTCTGGTGACTCTGCGTCGAGGTCTTGCCAGTCTATGTCTTGTACCTCCGAGGACGCCGAGTCCCGGTAAGACTGCATCTCTTCTTCGCCTTCGGCTTGAAGTAGTAGTCTTCTTCGTCCTGGTCTTCGAGTGGTTCAGGTGTTCTCGGGGGCTCGATGTATTCGGCTTCGAACTCCTCGAGCGCCTCGTGGGCTGGCTTCGATGGGATAGCGTATTGCTTCATCTTGTCGTCGAAGTCTTTTTTCCGTTGCAGGATGCTCGCCATCTCTGCCTCGAGCCTCCTCTTTTTCGCCATCTCGTGGGCCTTTTCGGCGTCGAGTGGTGCAGTGCTTCTCTTCGCGGTCGCGGTCGTCGAAACAGACGCAGGGCCTTCCTTTCTCGGTGCCGAGGCTTCCCTTTCGGAGGTGACCTTCGACGCCTTTGTTTTTTCGGAAGCTTTCGCCGATTGTGAGTCCTTGTCAAAGGATCCGCTCGACTGCTTGTCTTTGGACGCTGTTGCTTTCGTCAAGGGTTTCGGCGGCAACGCTCCTTTCGAGGACTTTGCTACACTTCTTGGAGTGTCGCTAGGTGTTCTGGCTTCACTCTTTCGAGCGTCGCTTTGGTGTTTTGGGGTCGACGACTCCCTTACCTCCTTCGACGTTTTCTTATGGACCTCGACGACAGCGCAGTCCTCTGGTCCCTCAGCGATGTTGTCTTCCTCTCCGCTCGAGAGGCCCAGGTCTCGGAGCGATGGTGCTGGTCCCTGGCCCTGCATGTTGTAGTTCGCCCTTCTCTGTCTGTCTCTCACCCGGAGGGTCTTCGGGGTGAACGCCGAGCACGCGTTGCAGTATTCGCTGATGTGGTCGAGCGGCAAGCAGAGGTTGCAGACTGGGTGCTGGTCTTTTTGGGCGTACTTGTGGTGGCAGTTTTTGCAAAACTTGAACGGAGTCTTGTCCATAACCGCGCTCAGGAGCCCCCTGCGAGCGCATTCTCTGTAGGCGTCGAGATTTCGGTCGTGGACCTTCTACCTCGTCGTCCTTCTTGTTGTCTCCGGTACTTGTGTCGTCGTCCGGTGTCTCAGGAATCCATCCTCTGTGATGATATTTCGACTTTGAGATTCTTCGTCCAAAATTTCTGGAACTTCTCGGCAACGATCCAGACCCCACGGCGGAAAAAAGAATCTGAAGATGGCTACCAAGGGTGGGAGCTTCCGCCGGAAGCGCGACGTCACCGAAGACACCAAATGGTGGGCCGTCGCCGCCCACCTGGGCCAACAACAAAAAAACACAAAAACAAAGAAAAGACTACGAATCCGGACCCAACCACGAGATGGCGGAATAATGCACAGCATAGTGAATCCAGAAAGATTCACGCTGCAAAACCAACATTAGCACACTGGAGTGGCACCTATATATGCTCTGCACGTCATTTGACGCAGAACGGCATCAGTGCAGAGCCGCCCACCACCATCTTCTGGCAAGCAGAGGTACTGCTGAAAAGTTTACAGATTGAGTCTGACACCTGAGGACTATTCAAAAAGTGAGAAATCTGCAGTTAAGTCTCCATCAGACTGCCTTTTTGCTAGGTTTGCGCAATATAATTCCCACATACACACAAGGCTATCAGTAGGACTCTTTTGAAGAATGGAAGACAAGATGAGCACATGAGAAACGGGGCAACAAACAGTCAACAGCAAAATGATTCCATATGCAGTTTTGGTGGAAAAACTGGTCTCACCTTTCAAATATAAAGTACACAATAGGGATAAAGTGTGATGGTGGTCAATCATTATTAGGAAGCCTTGAACTACCACCAAATACCTCTAACAATATCTGTTCAAGCCTTCTTGAGCATGGGACAAACTGATTTCAACACTTTCTTTGCATACCAAACTACAAAACGTTGCAATTTTTCTCATCTTTGTGGATATTGCCTTTCTGTTTAAATGAACCCTGTAAGGTGATTTAAGCAGCAAGGCTTCCTGCTCGGTGAACACAAATTCAGATGAAGCATCTTGCTAATTTAAGACCTTACACTGATTTTTCATAGACGTTCCAATACATCGATGCACCGCATCCACCTTGGCCAGTCTGAGGCAGTGATAAGCAACTCAACTATATCTAAACTAATTGGGACCATCACTTATTCCATGGTAATTGTAGGGCAGGTTGAATCTCTGCTTGTGAAAAGCTACTCCCACTAAACCACACATGTGGACAGAAGCTAAAGCAAAAGAAAAACACTGGAATATTGATGAACAGATTTATTTCTGGCCAGCCGCCTCCCATGCACAACTGAATTATGGATGAGTGATTTGCATTTGCAGTTGGCACGGAAGGGGAAAGTCTGATTAGCTGGTCTACTTGCTCTTGCTTCAAATACTTCTTTTCAGACTCTAAGAACAGTACTCCATCCGCTTTATTCAGACAGTTTATAGGTTTATAGTAGTGGTGTGGTCAGAATTTACAATTGTATACCTTGCCTTTGTCTGTCCTTTCAGTGATTAACACTAAAGTTGGCTAGATATTTGTGAGATATTGGTGGTTCAGCACCCAAAGTTAGCAGTAATGTGTATTAAAGTGCATTCACTTTACGCATGAATTCCCATACATTAAGTAACAAAAATATTCATAACAGTTTAGCACTGACACAAATGCGTATGGAGAAGATTTCTTCTTTCAATAAATCTTCATTAGACTTTCTTCTAAAAACCACGGCAATGAACAGTAGCCAACGCGTTTCGTCCTACAAGGACTTCTTCAGGGCTCTAGATTGTATGTAAACGTCACTAGTCTATCAAGGTTCAACGAATTTAAAAAATATTCCAGAATTATCAACTTGTCAAGTACCAGAGTTTGGAGTACGTGTGCCCCTCCAAGGGTGTGAGCGTGGCGTCTGCTTCAGTAGAAGTGGCAGTTTCATGGTTTGAAGAACTGAGATATGCTGTACCCACAAAACACAGGGTATTATTGGTGCAACTGTCAGTCAGTAGGGGATAAACTCAGAACAAATAGTTGCTCTACTCAAACAGCTCCACAAGGAATCTGGCTTTTCTATCAAATAAGAGTTCTCCATCAAAGGGTGAACAGAATAAATTAACTTCGATATTTCTGGAAAAATTTATTTCGTCCAGGCATGACAGATGTCAACCACGTAATTTGATCTTGTTACAGTCTGCCATATCTAGATAGGGTTTTAGTATGTGTACGAAGTATCCTGTACATCTTTAACAAGCTATATCGACCCACTCATGGAATCCAACAAGCTGAGTTACACACTTATTTTCTATAACACTTGGACAGCTAGTGATCCCGAACCATTTGTAATTCATCATGCCAGACTTCTAAACCAATGTCATTGTTCTCCATTGTGTAGAGCCTTCCAAAATGAGCGACAAGTAATTGAATTAACTTTGACAAGAAATATAACAAGTCTATAACTTGGTTGGTTTTGATCAGTACTCATGACAATATGCATGAACTAATAGAGTTAAAAGCAACAGAGGCTGACATGCAGAGTTGTGCACCCACACCCTGAAGCATCCGCGGTTGGGCCTAGGCAAGAAGAGCTGGGCAATACTATTTCCCCCACCGGCACTCCATGACACCCACAAAATGAGCTTTGAACCACCTGTACACTGGTAGTATTCTGGAATGTTAGCATATTTACTGGCCAAAAGACATTTTCTAGATGTCCTCTTGTTGCAAGAAACTAACCTCATTGGCATAAAGGGTAAATTTCAAGGTAAAATATGAGCACAACCCAGTGTATAATGCATGGTGGCGACTCTGTTACAGAAGTCTTTTCTGCTAGTTATTTTATTTTTTTATTTTATTGAATTTTATTGAACATAAACCCAGACCAGCGTGTACATTACTTGGGCAGATACATGCTTATACATTGGATATGACAACGTGCAAATACATAGCAGCGTCCAAAACCTCATTAAGAGCAGTAAGCAATTTAACCGTAGCCTTGTATCTTGCAATCACAAACAGATAACGTGTCCGGTTGAGCTGAAATTACAACCTCTGACCCGCTTTGTATGTGAAGTGTAGGCTGGTAATGCTGGGGCCATACATGCCATTTTAACATCAGGGTGCGTGTATGGTGCGCGTGGCGTCAATAGGGTGCGCGAGTAAGTATGCTTTAAGGGGGTCCCATATATCCCTAGGGGGCGAAGTTAAGGGGAGGAGCTCTGCATACGTGGATCCCCCAGACGTTCCACGTTAGAAGGTGTATCTTTAGCACCTCAGTTAATGGGGCCATGGATCAACAGCCTGTATGTATCATGATGTGGTCCGGACTTAATGCTGCACATGCATCTCTTGGTGTGTGTGAGCGCAAGTCTACCTGCTGAGTAAAAACAGCATCTGGAATATAAAGCAACATTCCCCAACCCACCCCCTCCCACAACAGCACCCCAATCGTGCTGGCATATTGCTGCCCACCCAGAACCCAACCAAGCCATACCATTACAGTCCAAACGAAGTACCCTGAACTAGTAGGGGGAACACCCGTGGGGGGGGTCACTAGGGGGCAAACTAGGTTCTCCCTTCTCCAACAGTTGTAGGGACAGCCTCCCAATGAGGTGGGGAGGAGGAGAAGGGGGGTGCTTGGCATAGTTCATGCTACTGTCCCAGTGTATATCGTGCCCACAACCTTCACACGTATTTCCCATATCACTTACCTGCCTCCAGTCCAGCAATAACCGTCTATCTGCATAAGATGCGTGATGCACCTTCCCCTATGGACAGCGCTCCGAAACCACAAGTCACCGCCCAGGAAACGAGGGTAGGGAAGAGGCACATCTGTAAACCAACTTATGGTGCACCACATCGAAGGGCAAGATTTATAGTGTCAAGATTTCAGTCCGATGTCGGTGATGGAGACCTGGACAGACGCTCCCTCACCTCACGATGTGAAGGCTGTTTCACAGTCTGGATAAATTTTGAATTTGGTGCCGTCGAAGTGCAGGTTCCTTTTTTCTCTGGCCAGCTTCAAAGCAAAGTCGCGGTCAGAAAAGTCAAGTAGTCGGGCTATGATCGGGCGTGGATTGCTTCCTGGAGGGGGTCTAGGGCCCAATGCTCGGTGCGCCCGTTCAACTATCAATTGAGAAGAGAAGGCTTCAGCTCCAAACGTGTCCCGCAGAAGGCGCTCAATAAAGTCTGCCATGCGCCCCGTATTCGTGCTTTCTGGAATCCCAATGACGCGGATGTTGTTGCGCCTACTGCGCGCTTCTAAATCTTCGTTTTTTGCGGCAATTACTTTGAGGAGCTTGTCCATCTGCGCAACTTGCTGCTTCACTTGTGTCGTGGTGTCCTCGTTATCTGAGATCCGTCTTTCCGCCTCTTTAATTTTTTCATCATGTTTGTCTAACTTGTGGACTATGAAGTCCATACGATTGTTCATGGAGTCCATTTTACTCGAAATGGCGGAGAGGCTGTGTTGCATGGCAAGCAGTAGACTTTTCACGCCGTCTTCCTGAGCTATTGGTGGGTCCTGTGATCGCTCCTCGTTGGGCTGTTCTTGATCCTCCGAACTGGCGCGTGTGGTGACTGGTTTAGTTTCAAGGAGAAGCTTGGACTGCCTTCCATCTGTCTTCCCCATTTTTAGAGAGAATGTGATGTAGGCAGACCGGCCGAGAAGGGAGGGGGGGGGGGGGGAATCAAAAAGAATGATCTGATGCCGGGAGATATAAAGCGGCGTGTGCCGGAACAAAATCTCCACTTCTCCTCCAGGAGTATGTCAGTCAGGCCTTCTCTGACTACACTCCTATGCCGTAGCGGTGCCCAGTATCGTTCCCCTCAGCGAGGTTAGTTGCCTCCCTGCCTCCAAACATGCGCCACATGGAGCTCCAGGCTAAAAGCAATGAACTTTGGTTGCGCCACTACCACAGGAATGACCAGGCTAGGGCACCATAGATACACGTGTTCATTTATCCGAAGTCCTAAATCAATATGGCCCGCCGAGATATTAATACGAAATGGGCCGGTTATATGGACAACCAGGTAGGCGCTGCAGTGGCCAGCAGTGAAAGCCCCAAGGTGGCAGTGTGCACCACTTTTTAGATTATTTTGGCACCGTGTGTTCCTGTGCTAGTGTCTCTGCACATTAAACGTCTTCCTTCATGCAGGTGGTCGCAGTATTAGTGACGAACAGTGAATAGGGAGAGAGCGCAGAACAGCGCGGGCTGATGCACAAGTTACTAACTTGTGTAACGATATATCTGTAAGAGACAGTAGTTAGTGACAGATTCCTTACCTTAGAATATCCCCAGGCGTCAGGCTGGATCCGGAAAGTTTTTGCGTAGCAGTACCCTTGCAGCGTCGGTAGGCGGCGTCGTGCGGCTCCGCGTCCGTCGTCGGCGTCGTGATCGCCGGGATGACGTCGCGGGCAGTACTTAGACGCCGCCCTGCGCGCTGGACGTCAGTTCTGTACACGACTTTCCGCGCCAGGAACGCAGAGCCATGCAAGAAGCTGACATTGGTGTCTGAAAAATACTAGGGCCCTGAAAGGGATGTCCTTAACCCTAGAAATCAGTTCGCAGAACGGGGAGGATGGGTGGGGCGGTGAGAATCTGTCACTAACTACTGTCTTACAGATATATCGTTACACAAGTTAGTAACTTGTGCATCTGAAAGAGACGTTAGTGACAGATTCCTTACCTTAGAATAGATACCCCAGCAATACCAACCCGGTGGTGGGTCTGCGAACAAAGATCAGACAAGGAAGTCCCGGAGGACAGAACGGCCAAAGAAGCCGTCCCTCCGGACCTGACTGTCAAGGCAGTAATGCTTTGTAAACGTGTGCAGCGAGGCCCACGTAGCTGCCTGACAGATATCCTGCAACGGAACACCACAGCCTAAAGCCGTGGTAGCAGCCGTTGCCCTGGTGGAATGGGCACGCAGCCCAACAGGAGGCTCCTTCTTAGACAAAGAATAGCAGGCTTTGATACACAAGGTTACCCAGCGGGAGATGGTTCTCTTGTGCACCGCCCGACCTTTTTTGGCGCCCACGTAGCCAACAAAGAGCTGGTCATCCACCCGGAAGTGTTGTGTGCGGTTGATATAAAAAGAAAGCGCACGTTTTGGGTCCAGACGGTGGGAAGAGGTGTGTAATGCCTTTTAGAAACCTGTTAACAGGGGACTTGAAAAGGGAGGGCTGATCAGGAAGCTTGAGGAAGGCTGAGATGGCACAAAGATAGACCTTGATGGTACCCAGGGCAGAACCCTGTTGGGCCAGGGAAAGAAGGAACAGAAGAACCTCAGAAAGAGGGGCAGAAAGGGGATTCACAGCCTTTGCTGTGCACCATGCCACAAACTTGTTCCACCTGCAGGCGTATACCACCTTAGTGGAGGGACGCCTGGCTGCCAGAATCACATCACAAACTTCGGGAGGCAAGTCGAAAGGAATCAATTGCCGCCGCTCAATCTTCACGCAAGCAGGTGGAGGCTGGACAGGTTCGGGTGGAGGACCGTCCCCTGCTGCTGCGACAGAAGATCCTCCCGAAGAGGCAGACGGATCGGGGGATCGACGCTCATACTGAGTAGCTCGGGATACCAAACTCTTCGAGCCCAGTCCGGAGCCACAAGAATGACTTGGGCCCGGTCGTGCCGAATCTTCTTCAACACTCTGGGTAGAAGTGGTATAGGCGGAAAGGCGTACAACAGACTGCAACTCCACTCGCGACGAAAAGCATCGCCGAGCGAGTGCCGCCTTGGAAATTCCAACGCGCAGAACTGATGACATTGCGCGTTCTCTTCGGTGGCGAATAGATCTAACCAAGGCTCTCCCCACTGTAGAAAGAGTCCTTGCGCCACTTCCGAGTGAAGACGCCATTCATGATCCATCATGCACCTGCGGCTGAGTTCGTCCGCCCTGGCGTTCAGGGAACATGCCAGGTGTTGAACCATCAGGAACATGCCCTGATGTTCTAGCCATGTCCAGAGGCGCAGAGCCTCCTGACAAAGGGTCCACGACCCCACCCCGCCTTGTTTGTTGCAATACCACATGGCGGTGGTGTCTGTGAACACCTGCACTATCTTCCCTTTGACAGAGGGAAGGAATGCCTTGAGTGCAAGTCGGATCGCCCGGAGCTCCAGAAGGTTGATATGGAGCCGGGACTCCGCCGGAGACCAGAGGCCTCTGATCTCCGCCTCTCCCATGTGACCGCCCCATCCCAGAAGGGACGCGTCCGTCACAACTGTGTGCTCTGGCTGGGGAAGGGAGAGGGATCTGCCCATGACCCATTGCCGGTTCGAGAGCCACCACTGCAACTGTTTTGCAGTCCCCTCCGAGATCTGGACGTGATCGGACAGGTCGCCCTGGTGCTTTGCCCACTGGAACTTCAGGTCCCACTGCAGAGCCCGCATATGCCATCTGGCATGATTGACCAGCAGGATGCATGAGGCCCAGCAGCCTCAGGGTCCTCCGTACCAAAACCCAGGATAAAGGCTGAAAGATCGGAATCATAGCCTGAATATCCCAGACTCGCCGTTCGGGAGGATAGGCCCGAAACTGCGTCGTGTCCAGAACTGCTCCGATGAAAAGGAGCTGTGGAGAAGGAATCAGATGCGACTTCGGCACATTGATGGAGGACCCCAGCGAGTGCAGGAGTTCGGCTGTAGTCTGGAGGTGGGAGACGACTGCCTGGGACGAGCCCGCCTTCAGCAGCCAGTCGTCGAGGTAGGGAAGACTGGAACCCCTGCCCGGCGCAGATGAGCTGCGACCACCGCCATCACTTTCGTGAACACCCGAGGGGCACTTGTAAGGCCAAAGGGAGCACGGTGAACTGAAAATGCTCGAGGCCTACCGTGAACCGCAGGTAACGCCGGTGGGCCGGCAGGACGAGGATGTGAAAATAAGCGTCCTGCAAGTCCAACGCTACCAACCAGTCTCCAGGGTCGAGGGCAGTCAAGACCTGAGCTAGGCTGAGCATCTTGAACTTCTCCTTCCGGAGGAAGCGATTGACGTTCCGGAGGTCCAAGATAGGACGCATGTCCTCCTTGTCCTTTTGGGCACCAGGAAGTAGTGGGAGTAGCAATCACGTCCTACTTCTGGGGTCGGAACATGCTCGATGGCCCTCTTGGCCAAGAGGGCCGTGACTTCCTTCTGCAGAAGTACCAAGTGATCCCCTGACATGCGGTGAAATTGAGGTGGCATGGCTGGGGGGGTGGTCTCGAAGGGGAGGGAGTAGCCCCTTCGGACAATGTCCAAGACCCACCTGTCCGAGGTGATGGGACGCCAGTGGTGAAGGTGATGGCGGACCCTGCTCCCTACTGGCGTGCTGTGCACCGGAAAGGAGGGACTAGGAGGGCTTGGAGGCGGTGGCCTGACCCGCACGCTGGTTGCCCGAACCGCCACGGCGGTATCCACGTCCTCGGCCACGCGAAGACGCTTGGTCCGCGGGCCGGTGGCTGGGCAGCTGACGTGACTGGGCGCCCCTTCCGTGGCCACGAAAGGGGCGAAAAGCAGAGGTGAGCGGAGGGCGTACAACAGAAAGGCCCAGGGACTTGGCAGTAGCCCGTGAGTCCTTAAAACGCTCCAGCGCATGGTCTGCCTTTGAACCAAAAAGACCAACTCCATCAAAGGGCATGTTCATGAGTGTATTCTGGACATCACCGGAGAAACCAGTTGTTCTCAGCCAGGCGTGGCGACGTAGCGCCACCGTCGTCGCAAGCGATCTGCCCTGCGAGTCGGCGGTATCAAGGCCACAACGTATGGTGTATTTAGCCGCATCTCGCCCTTCCGCAATGGTGCGGGTAAGCAGTGTCTGGACCTCCTCAGAACACTGCGGCAAAACAGCCGCCACCGAATCCCACAGGGAGTGGGTATATCGGCCCAAAAGGCAAGCGGTGTTGACGGACCGCAAGCCAGCACTGGAGGAAGAAAAAGCCTTCTTCCCAAATTGGTCCAGGCGTTTGGATTCCCTATCCGGAGGGGCGGTAGGGAAGGCGGTTTGGGAGGCAGAGGCTTGGACAACCAAGCTCTCGGGGTTGGGATGTTGGGAGAGAAACAAGGGGTCGCCCGGAGCAGGGCGATGGCGTCGGGCCACGTTCCTATCCACAGGAGCCCCTGTGGTGGGTTTGGACCAGGCACCCAAAAGAACGTCAGTGAGTGCATCATTAAACGGCAGCACAGTCTCCGAGGAGGAAGCCGCCGGCTGAAGCACTTCTGTCAGGAGGTTAGTCCTGACGGCCACAGTAGGCAATTGGAGATGTAAGGCTCCAGCTGCTCTACTGCAACACCGTTGCAAAATTAGCTCCCTCCTCCGTAGCCACGGGAGGAGACAGCATGCCAGTGTCAGGGGAGGTGTCTAGACCACTGGCATCCCCAAGTTCCTCAGCCCAGTCCGGATTATACTCACACTGTTGTGTGAGAGGGTCCCTCAGACCCCTCCCAGCTCTCCTGGTCCTCCTCTTGTTCAAAATATGGAGGAGGAGGGACATTTGGGACCCAAGGTCTCATCGGCGCCGGAGCCGGCGTCTAGCGACGTCGGTCCGGCTCCATGTCCGGAGAGAGCCGGGGACCGACGCCGTCCGGAGCCCCGGACGGCGTCAGGAACGGCACCGGGGCCGTCGGCGGAGGCGTGGTTAGGTCAACCGGCGTCGATGGGGGGTTGCGGTACCACCGGAGCCGGGATCGAGGCCGGGATGAAGGCTGGTGGGACAGGCGACGCCGGGACCGGAGTCGACGGCGGCGCCGGGGCAACCCCATCAGGGCCCGCAGGGCCCGAAGGCGCACCGGAGGGACCTGAAGGCCTGAAGAGGCGGGCCATGGCCGACAGGAATTCCTGTATTTCGGCCGGAGTCGCCCCGAACCCGGAAAGGACGGGTAATGCGGGGCGGCTCTACAGGCATGTCCGGGGCCGCGGGGACGGTGCCGACTGGGGCCTCAGCCGAGTCGCGAGACCGGCGAGGCGTAGTCTTGGAGCGATGATGCTTCTTAGACTTTTTGTGCTTCGACTTACCCGAGGAGCGCGAAGACTTGGACTCCGACGACCGGCGGGGACTCCGTGACCGGCCCCTCGACCTCTCCCGGGACCGGGGCTTGGTGCGGCGCAGAGCCGACTGCCGGACCTCGAGTAGCTTTCGAGACCGCTCTCGCAAAGCCTTCGGGTGAAGTTTCCGGCAGTCAGGGCACGACTTTGTGTCGTGGTCTCGGCCGAGACAGAAGAGACACTCCAGATGCGGGTCCGTGATCGACATCATGCGACCACAGGCGTCGCATGGCTTGAAGCCGGGCATCCCTACGACACCTAGGAGTCGTGAAGACTCGAAAAGAAACAGTGAAAAAATTCACAAAAAGTTAGTCAAAAATTGACTAGGGCACTGCTCTTCCCGGATCTGCGCTTACTGGCGCGGAAAAGAAGAACTGACGTCAGCGCGCAGGGGCGGCGTCTAAGTACTGCCCGCGACGTCATCCCGGCGATCACGACGCCGGCACGACGGACGCGGAGCCGCACGACGCCGCCTACCGACGCGCAAGGGTACTGCTACGCAAAAACTTTCCGGATCCAGCCGGACGCCTGGGGATATTCTAAGGTAAGGAATCTGTCACTAACGTGTCTCTTTCAGATACACCCGACCTCCCGTCTTCCCGTCCCCACCAGGATTAGAGTCAGTACAGGGAGCGCGGGGGGATGCAGGATCAATTGTGCACAGCAGCCTGTAGTGGCCGTTCCGCTCCCTTACCCGATGTTGTATCTCAATGAGGAAGCCGGGGAGATGACAGCGATGCAACACTGCCTCGACTCCCGGGCAGCGACAGGGCTCGTCTCACCGTGCTCCGCAGCCCAGACACCACGTGTAATCCCCGGGGCTCGCGTAGCAGCTGGGACTGGTCGCGTGTCCAACAGTGGCCCGTGTGGTCACCGCGCCCGGATTGTGGCTAGGTGCAGGGACGTCGCGGAGTGTCTGTTTCGGCTGAAAGTGAGACCGGAGCTATACAGAAGCCTTAGCAGCAATCGGCAGGTATTTTTCAGAAATCAGCGTAGCTTTAAGTAGGATTAATAACGGATTTTGCCGCCAAGCAGCAAAAGCCTCACAGGCGTGCGGCCATCTTGGTCGTGCGCCACCTAGCGCCCCTAATCATTATTTTTGGAGTGTTCCACTATGTAATAAATCTAAGGGCAACTTGTAGGTTTTTGCAGTTGTAAGTTTTATTCACAGTGAGAATTTTCCCCAATCCATCCATCATTGTAGGAGTATTCCACAAGGTAGCAAGTACCAAAGCAGCCAACATGTTTCACCTCCTTGTGCCCCATTCGACTGGGGCTCTCAGAGGCTTGTAAGTTAAAGTGAAAATGCAGCTGTTTAAATACATTTTCCACTATAATCCATTGTAGCAGTAGACTTGGTGAATTCCATCTTGTCCAGGGCTAAATCGCCGAAGTGTATGCACCATAGTACATGTTGCAAAGTGACGCCTTTTTGGGTGGTCAACCCCAGTTTGATTTTTTTTTTTGGGGGGGGTCCCCTTCTTGTAATCTTGAACTTTAACACTGGAATACTGCTATCTAGTGCCCACTGTTATGTGATCTGACCCACTCAACATTAGCTTAAATCTTGATTGCCACATTTAACTTTTCTATAAGTCCACAGCATACAGGTGCAGAAATACACCCATGGCATGGAAAGTTAAATGCCATCTGTGGACTGCAGCGCCTACTGTGCCATCCACTACAGTGGCAGTGAAAACAGGACTTCAGGCTTACACCGTTTGGCCTAACAGCAGCAGCTTAAACACGCCACACAGACCTGTCCAAATCACATTTGACAGGTAGAAAGCCAGATTAATATTAATTAAGTCACCGTAAGCACACTTTGCTGCCCACAACGTAGGGTGCATACTACTTCAAAGTGGAACATGTGACATTAGAAATAGCATGTTCCCACAGTAACTAGGTCCAAAACGGCACTATCACTGGTCAGGCCATAGCTATCACACAGGAAAGTCAAAGTATAGGGTATACACTTTAATCTATAACTTTTGACATGTACCAGCTACGGAATCCATTCAAACACGTTTAACAAAAATCTAATCTAATGGTGAAGTCGAATCTTGATTAAATATATTGATTTCTTTTTCTTAAGTTACCCTTGGCCTGCCTGAAGCTACTGGAGGCCCATTGGCATTAGTTATACAGCACCTGCTTTCTATAATTGGCCTAAATTAGGTGGAAGAGGTGTGAAAACTGCTCTCGGAGCAGGAACAATGGCTGGGAGTGGGGAGTTGTTTTCTTCCCCTAGCAGGAAGATCCGCTGGAGTGGGGCCAGAACTTAATTTACTTCAAAAGGTCTTTCTGCGTCACGAGTAAATGTTCAGTTACACCTAGAAAGGCCCCAACATTTGTCCACCTAGTCAGGCTGGCACCAAACCTGGTGGGAGGAAAACTACCCCCAGAACCAGTTTTGAGTGACCACAGAGGGTCTGCTCATTACCCTAGCCACACCTGTGGGTGGGTACACAGGCTGAACAAGAGGAGATGGGTTTCCCCATCTTGGATTGTGAGAGTGGGGGACACTGTGGGATATTTTGCAGTTAGGTAAAAAAAGAACTACGGAAAGAGGGGAGGGTAGGGTTAACCCCCCCCTCCTGCCTCCCCAGGTACTTCTATCCCAATGGTAAGGGAGTGCCTAGGAGTCTACAACACTCACAAGCTGGTCAGCCCTTCAAAGCTGGACCCTCATTCATCCTGCCTTAAAACGCTTTCTGGAACTGCAGAAGCAAAAGTTCATGGTAAAGTCTGCACCTCTAGGAAGTTCTTCAGCAACTAGCTGGTAATGAACTTTGGTGAACGAGCCAGAGTTGATAAAATTGTTACCGTTATCAGCGCCAAATTGAACTTTAGCCACCCTAAAAGTGAATAGTTGTAAGTTTTGATAGGTTTGGTGGTGTTGCTCTACAAACAAGCGCTGTGAGTGAATAAGTCATTCACAAACCTTGACCAGAGAAAGGTGGTTCTCCCATGGTCTTTCATTTTAGGAAGTATGACAGCAGCGGCACCTGAAGACATTGATGGATCCGCTGAATCAAACATTGCGATTATAAATGGTCTAAGGCTAATATCTGAGAAAAGTTCACAGTATAGTAGAGTATGGAGCGGTTACCTAAAACTTTAGGAGGAAAATGGGTTGGATGAAACCATGAGGCAGATGACGATCGCGCTAGAGCTCCAATTCAGACATGAATTTTGCATGAGACTTAGATGATAACCACCTTACCTATTTCTCTTTCTGCAATGGAAAAGCTTCTTGGATCTGAAACGCTTTTGAGGACAACAACCTGCTTATGGAGGCCTTCTGCTTTACGAGGGATTAGAAGCTTTGCTACCCTCTCGGTTATTGCTTGAGGTCTATTAAATATCCATTTTCACACAAAGCAGTTGTTTTTAACCCAGAGACACCACACGTATATTGAATGATGGCCAGGTAACAAGAACATCTTCCTTGTGCACTTTTTTTGAACAAAGCATCTTGGGGGAGAATGGGGCGAGGAGACGCGTGAGAACGTGGAAAATTCCGTTCATGATCGCAGAAAAAAAATTAGGCGAATCTGGGGCTGGTGGTGCCTTTCCAGACCTGCAATTTGTGTGTGGGATGCTGCCGGATCTATTGTGACTCCAGCCACCTAGTGCGGACTCGAAGATACTTCTATAAAAACTATTCTGGATCCAGTATAGAGGCTGTGGCAAGTTCAAAGAGGAGGATCTATGGGAAGCAGTATGTTAGGTTGGGAGTATCAAGAATTGTGGCTACTTCTAAGAGGTGATGGAAACCAAGGAACTGAGTACTGAAGAAGCAGTGTCAGATAAAACCAGTCTAAACAATGTGATAGATGTAGTCACACATCACAGATGTGTCCACAATTACTCTGGTGAACACTGAGTGCAACAATTAAGTCTAGATAGAGGGGTGCTCTACATAATGAACATAACACTTTGAAGAGGGGAAATTACTGGTGTGGTGCCAAACAAATTTTGAAGATCTATGTTAAAGAGCAAATATTTATAAGGATAAGGTTTCAAGATCCTGGTCAACATGACTGCTTTGTCTCCAGACTAAGAAATCTGCATAACTACTTCCAACAGTATTTAGACATCCAGATTTAGCCAACTACTGGAACAAATCTTGGATCATCCTTATCTATGCCAGTCAGTCAAAAAGGCCTTTATTTGGTATTTCACAACCATAAAGCACACTATAAATAATTTTAAAACAATCAAATTAAAAAACGATAATTCCAATAGTGTAATTCATTATTAAAATTTTTATATGATTTTCAGTTTCCGTTTTTGACCTTGTTCACTTATTTCATATCCGCTTTTAGGAGGAGGTTGCCGATCAATGTGAAGAACTTTACCCCACGGCAAATTAAAATGTTTGATGAGCCCCCCATCCAGCAAGTTACAGCCTGCACTGCAGGTGCGGATGTTTAATTCATTTAAGATCACTTTTAAGAGCTTCCTTCTTTCGTCTCTTACTGTGGGGCAGACACATCAGATGGCATATCCATTCTTTGTGGTATCCACATAAGCGACAGTTTTCGTCTTGATGTTTACCATTCCAGGTTGGTAGCAAGTCCTTGGTGTTATGATCTCCAAGTCGGTACAGCATAAACCTCTTTTTTAGTGCAAGTCGAAAATGTGCTGCTAAATAGGCTTGCGGTTTGAGCTTTGTATATGAGTTTAAGACCGACCATGCATGTCAACTTTTAACTAACTGACCGTGTCATATTTCTAGGCCATATGCCAGTGTTGGGAGTAATTGTGCTCCCATTACTTTCAGGAGATGACTATAGGAAGGGTAGCGCAGTTTCTTTTGCAACTGTTTGTAAGCGAAAATTAGTGATTGGGCTTTTGCTTTTATTTCTGTTTTCTGATCCGTGAAAGACATGCTTCGGCCCAGTTTGATGCCCAGGTATTTATAAGAGCTGATTTCCTCTATTTGTTCGCCCTTTGCATGCCATTTATATTTACCAGGCCTGGAACCTGCTAGACGCACCACCTTTGTTTTCTTCTTATTTATTTCCAACCCTAGCCGATCAAAGTAATCTATCAGGTTATTGATAACTTTTTGCACCCGATTGGAGTTTGGCTCACAACCACTATGTCATCCGCGTATTGCAGGAAATGTATTGGCTCGTTTGCCAATTTGGGAGGGTGGCCATTTACTTTTGACAGGTGGATGTTTAGATCGGCGAGATATAGATTACATAGACTCGGTGACAGGACCCAGCCCTGTTTCAGTCCGTTGTTTGTGTTTATCTTAGAAGATACTCTGCTGCCGTCTCCAAGCTTCACCCTAGCCCAGGTTTCACTGTATAGGGCTATTATGATGTCAATTAATTTTTGTGGTAATCCCCATGCTTTCAATTTCACCCAGAGGCGATCTCGTGGCACTGTCAAAGGCTGATTTTAAGTCGATGTAACAGGCAAATAGTCCAGATTTTTTGTTTATAGCTTTTTCTGTTAGGATTGTCAGTGCTGCCAGGTTTGTGATAGTGCCCATTCCATGCCTAAAACCTGTTTGATATTTCGGGATTATACTCTTTTCCTCTGTCCAAGCCTGTAGTTGTTGTAAAATGCATGATGCGAAAAGTTTTGCCTCAACGTCAATCAGGGCAATGAGCCTGTAATTTCCAGGCTCGGTACGACTTCCGTTTTTATAGATTGGGTGAAATAGGTTACCTCTCCAGGAGTTTGGGGTCTTTTTTTCGCGATATAGATGGTTAAAAAGCGGCGTGAGGTAATTGGCCCAAAATTCAGGTTCTTGCTTAAAAAGTGCATTTGGGAGACCGTTTGGCCCTGCTGCACCTTCTGTTTTCAATTTTTTTATTACTTCTTTTAGTTGTTTAGTTTTAATTAGGGTATTTGAGTCGGGGGGGGTATTGAGTTTCAGTAGGTCTCCTTCCGATTGTGCGTTTTTCTGTTTGAGGGGGCTAGTAGTAATTCCAATTTGCTTTTCCTCCTCCGGTATTTTCAAGCCTATTTCTGCCCACGTGTGTTTACCATTTTGTGGGTTATTATACAATTTGTCGATGTGTTGTGTCCATGCTGACTCGCTTATTCCCGCGTTTGGGTGCCTTCCTATTTCTTTTGTTAGATTGTTTATTATCCCCCAAAATTCACTGCTATTTGGCAATTTACTTGCCCAGAGCAATTTCTCCCAGAGATTTTCAATATGCACCTTTTTTGCCTCCTTACACTTATCCTTATATTCCTTTCTCATTTCTGTGATCTTACTGTTGTCCGTAGCTATTCCCATTCTTGCTGCTACGGCCTTGGTTCTTGCCTCCTTTGCAATTTGCCTTTTCAGATCGCGCAGCTGTATATTGTAACATGGTTCGTTTCTGGCGCCGTGGGTCAATTGGCGTGCTGGAATTACTGGAAATTTATTTAGCACGGTCGTTCCTAGGTTCTCCCAATCTTGTTCTAGTAGGTGGGCACTCAGTGGCCTGGTGTTATCTACATGTTTGTGCACGGTGTCCTTTATTAGTTTGATATTTGTTCCTCGCCACTTTAATCTCCTTTGATTGTGTATTTCTGGCATTTTAGCTAAAGCTGTTGTGTTCCTTTTTTGAAGCAGGTTTACGTGTAATGCCATTTCTTGAGGGTGGTGGTCGCTCTCCGGACGGATATTAATACAAAAGGAGTCAACTAAGTGCAAGAGTTCCTTACTGACAATAGTGTAATCTATGGTGGATTGTTTCTTTCCACTCAAAAATGTAATGCCAGCTGGTTGATCCCCCTTTGTATTTCCATTCAGAATGGGAAAACCTAGAGTTTCCAGTTCTCGTTTTAGGTGGTTAGCTTCGGACTCAGTTTGGCGCTTTCTCTTATTCAGATTACCGCTTATTAAATTGCTATTGAAGTCACCTGAGATTATCATCTCGTAGTTTTGGTGTGTGGCTTGCAGTGCCTTTATCCTTATCTATGGAGATGCAGTACTTCAAGGTATTTCAAGTTAAGCTTTCCACCTTCTAAAAAGCAGCACCATTAATCCCCAACACTACTGAAGAGGCAAGGATGGTGCGTATTTTCTTACCCATTTGTTCTCAAAAGTGGATTCTGGCTCCCTACCATCCCAGTTTTTCTGGATAGTAACGGGAACATTGGCAGATGAAATAGCAAATTTAAAGCGAAAGAATCCCAAATGGCAGTGTTCTGGAGCAAGTGCAGGAAATCCCCTGTGTAAAACTCTAGCAATACTGCTTGGCCCAGATAGTGGAACAGGCTTTTGGGGCTGGAGAATAAAGAACTTGACATCACTCCTAGTACGGCTTCTTTTATAGAGTTGAAAGATCTAAATTTGTCCAAAATAGCTTTCTAACAGACTACAGGAATTGTTTGCTCTAAAATAGGCTTATTCCAGTAATTCTCTTCTGTGCCAACAAAGGAAGGCTATAATTGGGATCTTGCATTCATTTAATGGAGAATTTGATATGATGAAGTTATATGCTCACTAAACATAAGGACAGTAGGTTCTGCACATCCACTGATGAGTCGAAGTATTTTGTTATTCATCAGCACAATCCTGTATGGTTTGCGGAGGTAATAACACAGGTCATTGCCACACCTCAAAAAGAAGATAAGCAAAAAAGTCAATTTTCTCCTTCAAGAGATCTTCAATGATAGTCATGGGCAATGGACAGTCTAGTTGGTCCAACACAGGATTCAGATGCTGGCATACATGTTAGCGGTCCAGTTTACTGACCGAGGCGAAGAAGGAATAGGCTACAAGACATCCTGGTTCTCGTCTAAAATGAAGCTTTGGTAGCTCTGGATTAATTCTTGAAGAGAAAGCGTAGCAGACTCTGAAGCACTAGGAGCTCTTCCTTGACCTCACAAGTAACCATAAAAGCCTTGGGAAGAACAGGTCGCAAGGAATCAAGCGGGTGACAACTCAGGCTTTCTTACCTTTGTGTGTAGTAAAATCCCTGGCACTCGCTCACTAGCTTTCTAGTGACTTACATTGTTAAGTCTGTTTCTAAAGGGTGAAAATTCTGCAAGTACCTACTGTAAGGATACCCTAAGCACCAGAACTGACAAAGTACAGTGCCTAACTGCAATTAATAGAACATCGAAGACCACCACTGTGGCACCAGAGGGACCCCATGGAATGCAGAATGAGAACAAGGAAATAATGGAGAAATCAAAAAAAAAAAAACACAGTTTGCGTAAAGGTAGTCAACATTGTGCAGGAGTCCCTGTAACAAAAACAGGGGGGCAGTGTGGCAGGGAAAGCATGAGGGTTGAACTTGTTGCACATGAGCTGTGGCTCTATTTTCTTATGTTTCATGCTGAGCTGCAGTCAACAAAATGATAGTCTTAATACCTTAGCTGTACAGAGATTACCTAGAATATGTTATGCTAACATACTTGTTAGGTTTTAATGTGTACTGTCCCCATGCAGTTACATTATTGCTTAATCTTACAAGACCCTCAGGCATACTGCTTTTAGTTTTGGGGATTCACTTGCTAGTTCTTTCGAGGCCGAACATTCAAATATGGAGTACTGTTTTGAAGCTCCAGTTAAATATTCATAATTAGTCTCAATCGTGGTTGTGATCTTTATATTGATCACTAACTGCAGCAAAATTAAGTGTAGGTTGTTCCAACACTCGGTCCCAAGACCATTGCTCTTTCAACAAGCCAATAAATACAGATCAGTCCAATAAGGGTGTCCACTCCTCAAGTCCTCAGGGTATGCTTTGTAGCTTAGTTACTTCAATTTTTTTACTCTTGCAAACATCAAACCCTGAAAGGGCTCCCTTACCGCTCTATACCTCAACACAGACCCAAATGACAAAGGCTTTTGAGCTATACACACTTGCAAATCTAGATTTGATGACTGTAATAAAAATCTGGTAGAGTACAAGATTTATGTGAGTTTCCATTATCTAGGGCTGAGCAATTGCTGCTTTCAAAATTAGATGGTAGGCATCTGTAGCTTTCTCTGCAAGACCAGGAAGGATAACCACACTTTTTTTAAGTGGGATTTTGGAGAAAAAAAATTGAAGTGTCCTTGATGCTAGCATAATAGTATAATCATCCTACTCTTGGGTAGCGTTCCTTCAATAGTCTTATTCACGTCATTTTGTTAGATACCTAGGTTTCTGCAGTGGTACTCTTGCTTTTTATACATGAACCTGCAGACCCGTTCCTGAACTTTGTTCCATTTTCAGACAAAACATACCTGCAACGCTAAAGACTCCCATTTTAAAATTGTTCGCTCTGCTTTTTCTCATATATCCAAGACCCTAATTCTGGCAGTAGACATATTCATTTGACCCATGTTCAGATGTAACCAACCTAACTTTTTATGGACCTTACACAAAGAGTCCAGGGTGCACAGCAATCCCATTGCTTATTCTTATTTAATACTTGGGCCTGCATATAGTTCAACATCACACCCCCATAAACAGTCCAACCTAGACTCAAACAAGAGGTACAACCACACTTATCCACAAGAAATGTGGACTGCACAATGCTTACCATTGCAAAATGTGGAAAAAAGGTTTAGCAGGCAGCACCTTAGAAAGTAACCTGTATTCCACTAAATGCACCACAATATAGACTACTAAAAGCGGAAGCTTAAACTGTAAACATAACAGCCTGGAACATTTGATAAATTGAGTCCCTTTAACGTCGTCGAAAAGGAAACCCTATTTGGGGCAGTGTGTGCTACATAAATCTGGTCAGTCAATGCACAAGACAATATACAAGACTACATATGTCCTAAACAGGGAGGGATGACTTAACAGGCCACAGCCTGAATTGATAAAGCAGCGAGATCCAAGTCACTTCCTCGTGATCTCAAACCTACGATGTGATCCTAAAAAGAAATGCGATCCAAGAGTTTCCTCTTACCAGTGTTGTAAGCGTGGGAGCCGTAGGCGCCGGCCTGCTGGAAAGCGGCTGCGGATGCATTTACACCGACGTTCACACCGTGCTGCTTGGAAGAGGTAGGAGGGACCTGGATAAGAGAGGGACACACAGACTGAGCCTCTGCACAGATTCCAGAGCCCTGCCGGCACGTCCCAACTCCCCCACATCTCATTTTAAATGTCAATACAGAGAACATGAATACACTATTTTGGGGATGACCTGGTCCCGGTAACGTCAACACAAAAACGTGGGTAACCCAAACCAAATGCTGATCAATGAGAGGTGAAACAATGCCAGAATGTAAGGACAACGACTAAATATGTAAATGTTCACACTTCGGATTATCTAGACGTTTATCTTGTGTCATCCAAGAAAATCTGGTAAACTGCGGATTAACACTGGACACTCCTTAACTGAACCAAGGATAAACATATGGGCCAATTATTCAGGTCGACTGGCTGACATGTAGACAAAATATCTGACTTACCAAAACTTCAGCACGCACTAGGCAATCAACAAAAAGGAGGAGTATTAGGGCTTTGTTAGCTGGGGCAGCACACTTTTAAACAAGGTATGAAGAGGGGTCTGTGTCTCCAGTCAAGGTAGGACAATTAGCCCACCACTGCTTTAGGTATTGTCTTACCAATCAATGAGTCTTACCCAGCAATGACAATACCCAAACCAACATAAGATAACCAACTTAACCCATTCACATCCAAACACTGTCCAAGTTCATCAACCTAAACGCATAAACTAAAAGCACAAGTTACTAACTTGTGTAACGATATATCTGTAAGAGACAGTAGTTAGTGACAGATTCCTTACCTTAGAATATCCCCAGGCGTCAGGCTGGATCCGGGAAAGTTTTTGCGTAGCAGTACCCTTGCGCGTCGGTAGGCGGCGTCGTGCGGCTCCGCGTCCGTCGTCGGCGTCGTGATCGCCGGGATGACGTCGCGGGCAGTACTTAGGCGCCGCCCCTGCGCGCTGACGTCAGTTCTGTACACGACTTTCCGCGCCAGGAACGCAGAGCCATGCAAGAAGCTGACATAGGTGTCTGAAAAATACTAGGGCCCTGAAAGGGATGTCCTTAACCCTAGAAATCAGTTCGCAGAACGGGGAGGATGGGTGGGGCGGTAGGAATCTGTCACTAACTACTGTCTCTTACAGATATATCGTTACACAAGTTAGTAACTTGTGCATCTGAAAGAGACACGTTAGTGACAGATTCCTTACCTTAGAATAGATACCCCAGCAATACCAACCCCGGTGGTGGGTCTGCGAACAAAGATCAGACAAGGAAGTCCTGGAGGACAGAACGGCCAAAGAAGCCGTCCCTCCGGACCTGACTGTCAAGGCAGTAATGCTTTGTAAACGTGTGCAGCGAGGCCCACGTAGCTGCCTGACAGATAACCGGCAGCGGAACACCGCGGCCCAAGGCCGTGGTAGCAGCCGTTGCCCTGGTGGAATGGGCACGCAGCCCAACAGGAGGCTCCTTTTAGCCAAAGAATAGCAGGTCTTGATGCACAAGGTAACCCAGCGGGAGATGGTCCTCTTGTGCACCGCCCGACCTTTTTGGCGCCCACGTAGCCAATAAAGAGCTGGTCATCCACCCGGAAGTGTTTTGTGCGGTCAATATAGAAGGAGAGCGCACGTTTTGGGTCCAGACGGTGGAGCCTCTCTTCCTCTCTGGAAGGATGCGGAGGCGGAAAGAAGGTGGGCAAAGTGATGGTCTGCCCAATGTGGAAAGCAGTAACCACCTTTGGCAAGAAGGACGGACGCGTCCGAAGAACAACCTTGTCTGGATGAACAGACAGAAAGGGAGGTTTGCAAGATAGAGCCTGGAGCTCACTCACCCGCCGAGCGGAGGTGATGGCCACCAGAAAGGCTGTCTTCAGAGTCAGAAGACGAAGAGGACAGTTATGTAGAGGCTCAAAGGGAGCGCACATTAAAAAGGTAAGAACCAAGTTTAAGTCCCACTGAGGCATCACAAACGGAACAGGAGGGAAGAGGTGAGTAACGCCTTTTAAGAACCTGTTAACAACAGGGGACTTGAAAAGGGAGGGCTGATCAGGGAGCCTGAGGAAGGCCGAGATAGCACAAAGATAACCCTTGATGGTACCCAGGGCAGAACCCTGTTGGGCCAGAGAGAGAAGGAACAGAAGGACCTCAGAAAGAGGGGCAGAAAGGGGATCCACAGCCTTTGCTGTGCACCATGCCACAAATTTGTTCCACCTGCAGGCGTATACCACCTTAGTGGAGGGACGCCTGGCTGCCAGAATCACATCACAAACTTCGGGAGGCAAGTCGAAAGGAATCAACTGCCGCCGCTCAATCTCCACGCAAGCAGGTGTAGACTGGACAGGTTCGGGTGGAGGACCGTCCCCTGCTGCTGCGACAGAAGATCCTCCCGAAGAGGCAGACGGATCGGGGGATCTACGCTCATATTGAGTAGCTCGGGATACCAAACTCTTCGAGCCCAGTCCGGAGCCACAAGAATGACTTGGGCCCGGTCGCGCCGAATCTTCTTCAACACTCTGGGTAGAAGTGGTATAGGCGGAAAGGCGTACAATAGACCGCAACTCCACTCGTGACGAAAAGCGTCGCCGAGCGAGTGCCGCCTTGGAAATTCCAACGCGCAGAACTGATGACATTGCGCGTTCTCTTCGGTGGCGAATAGATCTAACCAAGGCTCTCCCCACTGTAGAAAGAGTCCTTGCGCCACTTCCGAGTGAAGACGCCATTCGTGATCCATCATGCACCTGCGGCTGAGTTCGTCCGCCCTGGCGTTCAGGGAACCTGCCAGGTGTTGAACCACCAGGAACATGCCCTGGTGTTCCAGCCATGTCCAGAGGCGCAGAGCCTCCTGACAAAGGGTCCACGACCCCACCCCGCCTTGTTTGTTGCAGTACCACATGGCGGTGGTGTTGTCTGTGAACACCTGCACTACCTTCCCTTTGACAGAGGGAAGGAATGCCTTGAGTGCAAGTCGGATCGCCCGGAGCTCCAGAAGGTTGATATGGAGCCGGGACTCCGCCGGAGACCAGAGGCCTCTGATCTCCGCCTCTCCCATGTGACCGCCCCATCCCAGAAGGGACGCGTCCGTCACAACTGTGTGCTCTGGCTGGGGAAGGGAGAGGGATCTGCCCATGACCCATTGCCGGTTCGAGAGCCACCACTGCAACTGTTTTGCAGTCCCCTCCGAGATCTGGACGTGATCGGACAGGTCGCCCTGGTGCTGCGCCCACTGGAACTTCAGGTCCCACTGCAGAGCCCGCATATGCCATCTGGCATGAGTGACCAGCAGGATGCAGGAGGCCATGAGGCCCAGCAGCCTCAGGGTCATCCGTACCGAAACCCAGGATAAGGGCTGAAAGATCGGAATCATAGCCTGAATATCCCGGACTCGCCGTTCGGGAGGATAGGCCCGAAACTGCGTCGTGTCCAGAACTGCTCCGATGAAAAGGAGCTGTGGAGAAGGAATCAGATGCGACTTTGGCACATTGATGGAGAACCCCAGCGAGTGCAGGAGTTCGGCCGTAGTCTGGAGGTGGGAGACAACTGCCTGGGACGAGCCCGCCTTCAGCAGCCAGTCGTCGAGGTAGGGGAAGACTGAAACCCCTGCCCGGCGCAGATGAGCTGCGACCACCGCCATCACTTTCGTGAACACCCGAGGGGCACTGGTAAGGCCAAAGGGGAGCACGGTGAACTGAAAATGCTCGAGGCCTACCGTGAACCGAAGGTAACGCCGGTGGGCCGGCAGGACGGGGATGTGGAAATAGGCGTCCTGCAAGTCCAACGCTACCAACCAGTCTCCGGGGTCGAGGGCAGTCAAGACCTGAGCTAGGGTGAGCATCTTGAACTTCTCCTTCCGGAGGAAGCGATTGACGTTCCGGAGGTCCAAGATAGGACGCATGTCCTCCTTGTCCTTTTTGGGCACCAGAAAGTAGTGGGAGTAGCAACCACGCCCTACTTCTGGGGTCGGAACATGCTCGATGGCCCTCTTGGCCAAGAGGGCCGTGACTTCCTTCTGTAGAAGCACCAAGTGATCCCCTGACATGCGGTGGAATTGAGGTGGCATGGCTGGGGGGTGGTCTCGAAGGGGAGGAGTAGCCCCTTCGGACAATGTCCAAGACCCACTTGTCCGAGGTGATGGGACGCCAGTGGTGAAGGTGATGGCGGACCCTGCCCCCGACTGGCGTGCTGTGCACCTGAAAGGAGGGACTAGGAGGGCTTGGAGGCCGCGGACGGGTTGGAGGTGGTGGCCTGACCCGCACGCTGGTTGCCCGAACCGCCACGGCGGTATCCACGTCCTCGGCCACGCGAAGGCGCTTGCTGCGCGGGCCGTTGGCCGGGCTGTGGACGTGACTGGGCGCCCCTTCCGTGGCCACGAAAGGGGCGAAAAGCAGACGTATGCGGAGGGCGCACAACAGCAAGGCCCAGGGACTTAGCAGTAGCCCGTGAATCCTTGAAACGCTCCAGCGCATGGTCCGCCTTTGAACCAAAGAGACCGACTCCACCAAAGGGCATGTCCATGAGAGTATTCTGGACATCCCCTGAAAAACCAGTGGTTCTCAGCCAGGCGTGGCGACGCAGCGCCACCGTCGTTGCAAGCGATCTGCCCAGCGAGTCGGCGGTATCAAGGCCACAGCGGATGGTATACTTAGCCGCATCACGCCCTTCCGCAATAGCGCGGGTAAGCAGTGTCTGGACCTCCTCAGAACACTGCGGCAAAACATCAGCCACCGAATCCCACAGGGAGTGGGTGTATCGGCCCAAGAGGCAAGCGGTATTAACAGACCGCAAGCCAGCACTGGAGGAAGAGAAAGCCTTCTTCCCAAAGTGATCCAGGCGCTTGGATTCCCTATCCGGAGGGGCGGTAGGGAAGGCTGTTTGGGAGGCAGAGGCTTGGACAACCAAGCTCTCAGGGGTGGGGTGTTGGGAGAGAAACAGGGGGTCGCCCGGAGCCGGGCGATGGCGTCGGGCCACGTTCCTATCCACAGGAGCCCCTGTGGTGGGTTTGGACCAGGCACCCAAAAGAACGTCAGTGAGTGCATCGTTGAACGGCAGCACAGGCTCCGAAGAGGAGGCCGCCGGCTGAAGCACTTCAGTCAGGAGGTTAGTCCTGACGGCCACTGTAGGCAACTGGAGATTTAAGGCTCCAGCAGCTCTACGCAACACCGTTGCAAAATTAGCCCCCTCCTCCGTTGCCACGGGAGGAGACAGCATGCCAGAGTCGGGGAGGTATCCAGCCCACTGGCATCCCCAAGTTCCTCAACCCAGTCCGGGTCAAACTCGCACTGTTGTGTGAGAGGGTCGTCAGACCCTCCCAGCTCTCCTGGTCCTCCTCAGGTTGAAAAGATGGAGGAGGAGGGACATAAGGGACCCAAGGCCTCATCGGCGCCGGAACCGGCGCCGGGCGACGCCGGTCCGGCTCCATGTCCGGACCCGGGGAGAACCGGGGAACGACGCCGCCCGGAGCCCCGGACGGCGTCGGAAACGGCACCGGGGACATCGGCGTCGGCGGAGGCGTGGTTAGGTCAACCGGCGTCGATGGAGGTTGCGGCACCACCGGAACCGGGGTCGAGGCCGGGGCCGGAGCCGAGGCCGGGACGAAGGCTGGTGGGACAGGCGACGCCGGGACCGGAGTCGACGGCGACGCCGGAGCAACCCCATCTGGGCCCGCGGGGCCCGAAGGCGCACCGGAGGGACCTTGAGGCCCGAAGAGGCGGGCCATGGCCGACAGGAATTTCTGTACTTCGGCCGGAGTCGCCCCGAACCCGGGAAGGACGGGTAATGCGGGGGCAACTCGACAGGCACGTCCGGGGCCGCGGGGGCGGGGACGGTGCCGACAGGGACCTCAGCCGAGTCGCGCGACCGGCGAGGCGAAGTCTTAGAGCGATGACGCCGCTTAGACTTCTTGTGCTTCGACTTACCGGAGGAGCGCGAAGACTTGGATTCCGACGAACGGCGGGGACTCCGCGTCCGGCCCCTCGACCTCTCCCGGGACCGGGGCTTGCTGCGGCGCGGAGCCGACTGCCGGACTTCAAGGAGCTTTCGAGACCGCTCTCGCAAAGCCTTCGGATGAAGTTTCCGGCAGTCAGGGCACGACTTCGTGTCGTGGCCTCGGCCGAGGCAGAAGAGACACTCGAGGTGGGGGTCCGTGATGGACATCATACGACCACATACCTCGCAGGGCTTAAAGCCGGGCATCCCTACGACACCTTAGGAGTCGTGAAGACTCGTTGAAGAGAACAGTGAAAAATTTCACAAAAAGATAGTCAAAAAGTGACTAGGGCACTGCTCTTCCCGGATCTGCGCTTACTGGCGCGGAAAAAGAAGAACTGACGTCAGCGCGCAGGGGCGGCGCCTAAGTACTGCCCGCGACGTCATCCCGGCGATCACGACGCCGACGACGGACGCGGAGCCGCACGACGCCGCCTACCGACGCGCAAGGGTACTGCTACGCAAAAAACTTTCCGGATCCAGCCTGACGCCTGGGGATATTCTAAGGTAAGGAATCTGTCACTAACGTGTCTCTTTCAGATAGGAGGATTCAAATTATATATTTATTAATTCCTTTTTTTAAAGATATTGTTAGTTTCTCAGGAGAGATGGCATGAATTAAGGAAATACTGAATTTCCTTTTTTATTTTTTAAAAACCACAAATTCTATTCAGGTTTTACAGAAAAAACAATCCGCATAGCTTATATACCAATCCCACAACATCTTAAGTTCTCTTATAATAGTCTCCACCCGGTACAGTAAACATCCATTCCCTTGGTAAAGACTGAAATTGCCTTAACACGTCAGTTGACGGGACGTCGGTGTAAAAAAAATCTTAAGACATTTGTCACTTATGGGGAGCAATTCAACCACAACACCTCAATGCACTGCGCAAGATCTTACACAGAGAGTGAGGGGGTGCTGATGCCAGAGGCTATATTGACGGTAACTAGTCAGATAAGAGTGCAGTGGCTAGCAAGTGGCCACAGTAACCATAGGGGTTTCTCAAGAGTGAATTTTTGTCAGGCACTACACTTCAACTATAACTGCTGAATTTCTCTAGTTTTGTACAAGTAAAATGCCAGCTTAACTATAACATGTCTGTAACCTTTATTTTGTTTTCAGTGAAATTCTACAGTTTTTTTATTTTCTCACTATAGTGCATGTTTAGGTACGTGAATGAGTGTGATAGTGTCTGTATGGGTTTGTGAATGGGTGCGAGTGTCTCTGTGGGTTTGTGAATGGGTGTAACGGTCTACGGTATATGAATGGGTGTGTGTATGGGTTTGTGAATGGGTGGGACAATGTCTGGGTACATGAATGAGTGATAGCATCTGTATGGGGTTGTGAATGGGTGTGACAATGTCTTATGGGTTTGTCAATGACTGTAACAATGACTTAGGAACGTGAATGGGTGTGACAAAAGTTACTTACCTTCGGTAAAGTGATATCTAGTAGAGACAGTCTAGCCGCAGATTCATTAACTTTTGAATTCTCCCCAGGCGGCAGTCTGGATCCGGAAACTTTTCAGCAGTACCTCTGCGCGCCGGGGGACGTCGTCGTACGGCTCCGCAATGACAGACTCCAGTCATGACATCAGTGGAGCCACATAAGTCCCCTCCAGCGCACGGACATCAGTTTCTTCTGGGAAACCTTCCGCGCCAGAACACGGAGCCACTATAGAAACTGGTTGTGGAAACAGTGTGCCAAAAAGATAAAAATCTTTGAAACATTTATAAAGAAACAACATTAAATGGTATGTTAATACCAGACATGGATTATAGGGCCAACAAAATACAGGGCTACATGAATAACCCCCATGTAAGGGAAGAAAACCCTACACTCTATAGACCATTCATCAATTCGAATAAAGGGCTTGGCAAAAGCAAAATAAAACCTACAAAAACACCACAAAGCTGTTTGTTTAATCACACCACTACGTGACATACTGATAGTGCCAATTAAAGGTAGGATACCAAAGACTTTCAAAGAAAGAACAAATAAATCAATACTGCCCACTGGTGTCTAATCCAGTGTGAAAGAGAAAACACACCCCCACCTTACCGACCACACATTTGTAAATGGATGGTATGGCAACATCTAAACAAAAGCTATGTGGCCAGGCCAAGCGGTCTGTTGAGTCCAAACGTAAGTTGAGATGATACCGGCATATAAAACCAGTACTGTAAAAAGGGTATAACCCTTAGCTCATAAGTCATTCGCAGAGTGGGGAGGAGGGGCAGGGAGTTAATGAATATGCGGCTACACTGTGTCTCTACCAGATATCACGTTACCGAAGGGAAGTAACTTTTACATCTGATAGAGACGTCTAGCTGCAGATTCCTCAACTTTTGAATTAAATACCATAGCTATACCCCACTGGAGGAGGGTCTGCGAACTAATCCTACATAAGTTCTCAAGAGAACCTGCCGGTCATAACTAACATACGTAGGAATAGCAGAACAAGAGCTTGGCTCTTAATAGAGTCCATGATCACGGTCACAGAACATAATAAAAAACAACCTTGCAGGTCTGAGGGAATCAGCCCTTGAAGGAAAGGGGGGGTACCCTAAAGACCCACCCGTCAGTTAACAGACATTATCCCCTATCCCCAAAAGAGGAAAGAAAACTCGATGAACAAAAAGGCCAAATGCATGACGAAAGTCTTGTAATCTGCATTGTTCACAACAATAAAGAAAATCAGAGAAAGCCGTCCTGATAAAATCCCAAAGAAGGACTTTCAGAACCCATTAACCTAAAGGAAAGATGAACACCACCACCTCCTTGGTATAAATAATCAAGTTTGGACAAAATGAGCATTCCTATACATCAAATGCGCCAATTGTATAACTGTATAACATCTTCCCACAAAGATGTATATATGGACAAATATATATACACAAACAAATGCGTCAGCAGATACTCCGACTGGCCCAACAATTCACCGAATTTCACTGATAACTACTACCAGACCACAAGGACGTATAAAGCTTGCCCTCATATGGCCTTCAGTGCCATAATCCAACAGACTGAACACAACTTTGAGACGGGGATAAGCTCAAAACACCAAGGCAAGTGAGAAAGAATCAACTGCATCTTTGATTAAACATATTTCTTCTCCCCCTTTTTTTTTAAACAACAAATATGTATAACACATGTACAGCTAAGTATACTCTGTATACCCAAAAACGAACTAGAACCGAAAAACCAGTTCCAAAAGGCGCTTTACAACCATATTGAAAATGGTTACGCACCTATTAGTGCATTACCAAAATATCTCACAAAACAACTCATTGTCAACAAGCACATACGACCACCCTGTGATAAAAGACAAATAGTCCAACAACTATGTGAAACACAGCAGCACATTTGATCATTTATACACCGTATACCAAAAAGCCACTCAAATGAGGTCCGGCAAAAAAACACAAACCAGTGAAAAAAGGGTACTACGCCACCAACACAACCCCATAGGTGACTTGTCGTCAGAAAATGTTGCCTGTCAAATGGTATCAAAGAACTGATACCACAAGAAACAGTCATGATTCCTCACGAATTGAGAAATGCAGAAAATACGTACATCCTCTTCAGAAGACAGGTAATGTTGATCAGACAGAACCACGTATACCACGATCATAGGAAGAAGAAAAGCTTATAAAAGTGTGAGTATACATTTTTTTATGGACGATTGACAGCCTTGTCGGAGACCAAAACAGCCTGACAGCTAGGACATATTTTCTGAGGTCAAAGACAAGCCATCAAATTTACATTGGTCTTGGGACAAGTTGGACCAAACCGAGCATCACATCCTTTGGCTGCCAATTTAAGCACCACAATATGTAGCAGGGATAGGAATTGCCTGCAGCTGAGGTAATACATATGCCTTCACTAGACACTGTTCCTTTACCATAAATGAAGAACTCAGAAGAAAATAGCATTCAAAATAATGCAAAGCATATACTCTGAGCCAGAGCAACGCTTCAACTTGCTGAAGCACACGCTTACTCAAAGATTAGAACCCAAAGTTCCTATGCACTAGCATACAACTGGCATAACAATATGTCTCTAATAGAAACACTGAAGTAGAAAGCCATGCAACTTGCATACTGAACTGCTTCGAAGAAGCAAGCGACAGATCTGCTTCCATACAGGAAGTCACCTCTCTTAATGAAAGCCTCTTGAGCAGAAAGCTCATCCTCAAAGGCCAGGGAACAAAGGGAACCTCCCTCCGTCATCTGAATCAATACACATAATAAAAAAAGAAATTGGTACTGAGGTTATAACCACCACTCCTCACCGGAGTAAACGTGGTAGAACTAAAACCGAAACTGGACATATACAATGTCTTCTCCTTGTACCACAAAAACATATATCCCAAGCCTAGGAACAAGCAAAGCTACACACTGACAGAAAATTTAGGACTACGATTCTGTAGTTCTCCGCCTTCCATGGACGCATCTTAACCCCTTCCGTGCTCATGACGAGCTCAGCTCGTCATGCTGCGCGGTAGCGCTGTGCGCATGACGAGCTGAGCTCGTCACGACCCCACCCGCGATCGGAATGTCCAGCACACGAGTGGAATTCCGATCGCGGTCAAGGGGTTAACACCGCATCTGCCTGATCTCCAAACAGACTGGCACCATCAAATGGTATGTCAGCCAAAGCAGACTAGACAGCTTCCGAAAAGCCTGAAGATGCCAAACAAGCCAAACGCCTTAGCGCTACTGCAGATGCCATGGCCCGACCCACGGAATCCGTCGTGTCCATGCCACATCTTATGGTAAGCCTAGCAGCCTGCTGACCATCTCTAATCAGGTTGCCTACCTCAGAACAGGGGTTATCCGGCAGAGATGGGAGCATGTCCTGTAAAGAATTCCATAAAGCATGGGAAAAACGCCCCAGCACACAAGACGTGTTGGTGGCTCTCAATGCTGAGCTGGCTGAAGCTAATATGGGCTTACCACAAGCATCACGACCCCTAGAATCCTTACCCACCGGAGACTTGGGAGTAGAATCTACATCTGGAGAAGACGTTGCAGCCTGAGCCACTACTCCACTAGTGGAAGGATGTCTATGCAAACAAACTGGGTCCCCCAGGTGCAGGCAAATGCCTTAGTGCAATATCACGGTCCACTGAGACCCCAGACACAGGCTTGGCCCAAGCACCTAATAAATGTTAATTAGGGCCTCACTACACAGAAGAACAGGCTCTTCTCCAGTCTGTCCCTGTCCAAGGATTTTGAATAAAGGGTCTGTAGACCTCTGCACCATGGAGAGTGACAAGTCTAAAACTGCAGCCACTTTCCTAAGCAGGTCTGCAAAGCAGGAACTTGCCTCCGTGGCAAGACTTGGGGGAGACAGCAAACTCGAGGCTGGTGAAGAATCCAGCCCTCCAGCCTCACCAAGAGCTGTAAGCCAGCTCTTCTCCACCTGAAGCACATTGGTGTCGGAAATGGGCTGAAGTCCTCCCCAGTCGATATAGGTGCACCTCTTAACGCCTCTTCCTGAAAAGGGGCCAAAAACTGTACAAGCCCTTAGGTTGCGTAGCCGACTCCACATCTGACGTCATATGACATCGAAGCAGCGCCATCACGACGTCAACAGGGAGAGGCGAGGCACCATCGACCGGCATCGCCGATGTCAATGTTGGAGTAGGTTGATCAAAGACCGGCGTCGTAGGCAAAGATCACCAAGGACTGTGAGCCTGCGCCAATTCCTCAGACTGCTGCCCACTCACCTCCTTGGGGCCTAGAGGCGCTCCAGAGGGAGAAGGGGTGCCAAAGATGAGGTGTAAGGAATTATACTACATCAGACATCGACGCCTGGCTACCGGAAACACGGGGAGCGGAGTCACGTATGACTTCCTCAGCCGTCGAGCGGGGGGAGCCATGGGAGATGGAGTCTCCACGCATTTAAGTCCGAGAATGCCGCCCCTTACCTTTCCACTTCCCTGGAGAACGACGTCCTCTAGACCGGCTTCGGCTCCTAGATCGACCCCGCAAATGCTCTTCCCGGGACGACGAAGACCGAGGCTGGGAAGACTACGAGGATCGCGATACACACGCCGTAATTAACTTCAAATGCCACTCCAACAACTTCGGTTTTAGTTTCTGGCAAGATCCACAATCCTTGGCGTCGTGGTGCTCGCCTAAACACCACATACAAATTGTGTGTGGGTCCGTCACCAACATATGTCGGCTACAAGACACAGAAGGTTTGAAATCTGTCGACATTAGACAAAGGCACACTGTTCCACTGACACCAGGTGTCGAAGTAGGTCAAGAAAAATAGAGCCAAGGAACCGCTTCTCTAGATCCGCGTTACAGCACGGGAAAGAATAAACTGACATCCGCGCTGGAGGGGACTTATATGGCTCCACTGACGTCATGACCGTAATCTGTCATCGCGGAGCAGTAAGACGCTGTCCCCCTGAGGTACTGCTGAAAGATTTCCAGATCCAGAAAGGCGCCTGGAGAGAATTCAAAAGTTAAGGAATCTTCATCTTGATGTCTCTATCGAACAAGTAACTTACCTTCGGTAACGCATTATCTGGTAGAGACTATCTAGCTGCAGATTCCTTACCTTTGAATTTCCCAGGCATCAGGCTGGATCCGGAAACTTTCGCTGAGCAATACCCCTTGCGTGTGGCTCCATTCGGTTCCGCGTGACATCGTCTGCGTCGTTCGCATCAGTTATGATGTTGTGGTGCCTATATAAGCGCCACCCAGGCACGCGGACATCAGTACTTTTCATTTTTTCCACGACAGAAGCGCAGAGCCACGACGTAACTGACTCACTAGTGTGCAAATCTAGGGCCCTGAAAATGGGAGTAACCCTAGCCCTACAATATTAGTCCGCAAAGCGGGGAGACATGGGTGGGGCTGTAAGGAATCTGCAGCTAGATATTGGCTCCACCAGATAATGCGTTACCAAAGGTAAGTAACTAGTTCATCTGATAGAGACTTCTAGCTGCAGATTCCTTACCTTTGAATTAGATACCCAAGCCATACCATCCCGGGGTGGGTTGAGGACCAATATCCTATACTAGGAAGTCCTGCAGGATGGAACGGGCAAAGTGCCCATCCCTGCGGACCTGACCGCCTAGGCAGTAATGTTTTGCAAACGTGTGCAAAGATGCCCACATTGACGCCAGACAGATGTCTTGGACTGAGACACACTGAGCCAAGGCCGTAGTCGCAGCCTTTCCCCTGGTGGAATGGGCCCTTAATCCCTCAGGGGGCTGCTTCTTTGCCAGGGCATAACAGATCTTGATGCAGAGAACGACCCAGCGAGAGATGGTCATTTTCTGCACTGCGCCCTTCCCTTCTTTGCTCCCACTTACCCCACAAAGAGTTGGTCATCCACCCAGAACTCTTGTGCGGTCAAGGTAGAACGACAACGCTCTTTTTGGGTCCAGCCGGTGTAGATACTTCTCTTCCTTAGAAGGATGCGGGGAGCAAAGGTGGGCAACGTGATGGACTGAGCCAGATGGAAAGGGGTCCCACCTTTGGCAAAAAGGATGCCTGTGCACGAAGCACCACTTTGTCCGGAAAGGACATAAAATAAGGAGGCGAGCAAGATATCGCCTGCAGCTCACTCACCCTCCGGGCCGATGTAATCGCCACCAAGAAAGCTGTTTTGATGGTCAACAGCCAGAGGGGACAATTGTGTAAAGGCTCAAAAGGAGCGCACATCAGGTAGGTGAGGACCAAATTAAGGTCTCACTGTGGCATAACAAAGGGCATAGGTGTAAACAGGTGAGCCAGCCCTTTTAGGAATCTAGGTAAATGAGAGATTTAAATAGAGAGGGCTCATCTGGCAGCCGCAAAAATGCAGAGCAGAAAGGTAACCCTTGAGAGTTCCAAAAGCAGAACCCTGTTGGGCAAGGGTCAGAATGAACAAAAGGACAGTAGAAAGAAGCAGAAAGAGGGTCAATAGACCTTTCTACATTATAATTCAAATTTGTGCCAACGGCAGGCGTACACCGTCTTAGTGGAGCGCCGCCAGAATAACTTTAGACATCGGGAGGAAGGTCAAAAAATATCAACTGCCACCGCTCAATCTCCACGCATGGAGGCACAGAGTTGACAGGTTCAGGTGGAGAACCCTCCCCTCTCCCCTGCGACAGGAGAGCCTCCCGAAGGGGCAGCCTGATCGGAAGATCTATGCTCATTCTCAGAAGCTCTGGATACTAGACTCTCCTTGCCCAGTCCGGAGCCACAAGGATGACTTGGGCCCAGTCGATCCGGATCTTCAGAACCCTAGGCAGGAGTGGTAGGGCGAAAAGGCGCACAACAGGCCTGATTTCCACTCGCGACAAGGCATCACCAAGCGATAGCCGCCTTGGAAACTCCAGAGCGCAGTACTGCTGACACTGTGGGTTCTCTTTGGATGCGAACAAATCTAACCAAGGTTCTCCCCACTGCTGAAATGACCTTGCGCCAGCTCTGACTGGAGACACCATTCGTGTTCCGCTAGGCATCGACGGCAGAGTTCGTCCGCCCTGGCATTCAGAGAACCTGCCAGGTGTTAAACCACCAGGGTTATGCCCTGCTGTTCCAGCCATGTCAAGAGATGCAGGGCCTCTCGACAAAGGGTCCACGACCCCACCCTGCTTGTTGCAGTACCACATGGAGGTGGTGTTGTCCGTGAACACTTGCACTAGCTTCCCCTTGACAGAGGGAAGAAATGCCTTTGTTGCCAATCGAATCGCCCAGAGGTCCAACAAATTTATGCGGAGCCCCGTCTCCGCCAGAGACCAGTGTCCCCTGATCTCCACCTCTCCCAGATGACCGCCCCATCCCAGAAGTGACGCATCTGTCACAATGGATATCTGGTTGGGGAAGGGAGAGGGGTCTGCTATTGACCCAATCGCAGTTCGTCAACCACTATTGCAGATCTCTTGCAGTTCCTTCTGAGATCTGGACCATGTCGGTGAGATTTCCTCAATTGCTGTGCCCACTGGAACTTCAGGTCCCACTGCAGAGCCCGCATTCGTCACCTGGCATGCTTTACCAACAGGACAGTAGCCATGAGGCCCAACAGCCTCAGAGTCAGTCTCACCGAAATCCAGGATAGAGGCTGAAACATCTGAATCATAACCTGAATGTCCTGGACTCGCTGCTCAGGAGGATAGGCCCGAAATTGCACTCGGTCCAGAACTGCCCCAATGAAAGGGAGCGTCTGAGAAGGAGTCAGGTCTGACTTTGGCACTTTTATAGAGAACCCCAGCGAATGCTGGAGGTCCGCTGTAGTCTGAAGGTGGGAGACGACTGACAGGGGGCGGGGTAAGGTGGGGGGGGGGGTGAGGATGCCTTCAACAGCCAGTAGCCAAGGCAGGGGGAAGACGGACACCCCTAACCTGCGCAGATGAGCTTTGACCACCATCACCTTGGTGAACACCCGAGGGGCACTGGTAAAGCTGAAGGGGAGCACGGTAAACAAAGTGCTCGCGGCCTACCTTGATCCGCAGGTAACGCCTGTGGCCTGGCAGGATTGGGATGTGAATCTGCATGTCCTGCAGGTCCAACGCTACCATCCAGTCTTCTAGGTCTAGGGCAGACAAGACCTGAGCCAGAGTGAGCATCTTGAACTTCTTCTGGAGGAAGAGATTGACGGTCCGTAGATCCAAAATGGGCTGCAACCCTTTGTTCTTCGGAATCAGAAAGTAGAGGTGAATAACAGCCACTGTCTACTTCTGAAACCGGGACCCTTTCTATAGCTCCCTTGGCCAAGAGAGCAGTAATTTCCTCTTGGAGCAACCTTAAATGTTCCTCCATCAGCCGTTCCTGATTTGGCAGATTGAGAGGAGGAAAAGAGGAAAGGCAGAGAATAGCCCTCCTGGCCAATCTGCAAGACCCACTTGTCCGATGATATGGATCTCCAGTGGGGGAGATGACGAATTCTCCCACCAACCAGGTTAGTGTGGTCTTGCAGCGTCAGCCTAGGAGTACTTGGAGGCTGCGGCTGCCGGGGGTAGGGTGGCAGACTACTTCTGGCCCCCCTGGATCAGAATGCTCCATGTCCCCGCACGGCTTGGGCAGTCTGTTCAGGACGGTGGTTGGGATAGGGCTGACGCGACTGGAAACCCCTTCCATTACCACGACGGGGGCGAAAGGAAGACTGGACACTAGGAGTTGAGGAGAGGCCAAAGGATCTGGCCGTAGTATGAGAGTCCTTGAACCTGACCAGGGCGGAGTCTGCCTTTCCCCCCAAAAAGACTGGTTCCATCAAAAGGCATGTTCATCAGATTGACCTAAACCTTGCCCGAGAGGCCAGTTGTCCTAAGACAGGCATGGTGCCTCAAGGCCACTGTCGTTGAAATTGATCTGCCCAGCTAATCAGTCGTATCTAGGCCAAACCATATGGTGAAATTCGCTGTATCTCTCCCATCCTTGACTGCCTGGGAGAGCACAGCCCAGGTCGCCTCTGGGACTTGTGGCAGCACTTGCACAACCGTCTCCCAAAAGGAATGGGAGAAACGGCCCAATAAGCTTGCAGTATTCACCGACCGCAATGCCAGATTGGAGGAAGAAAACAACTTTCCAAATGAGTTCAGGCTCTTGGATTTCCCATCTGGGGGGAACGCGCCCTGGGACAGAGGCCTGAACCACTAAACTTTCTGGGGTGGGGTGTAGGCTGAGGAACTTTAGGTAGCCCGGTGCTGGGCGATGGCGGCGTGCAATCGTCCTATTCACAGGAGCCCCAGTGCTAGGCTTGGACCACATGTCTAGAAGGACGTCCTTAAGTGCCTCATTAAAGGGCAAAAGGGGTGTGGAAGCCCCTGGTTGAAGAACCTCAGTCAGATTAGTCCTGATCTGCACTGAGGGCAGTTCTAGTCCAAGGACCCCAGCTGCCCTCTTTACCACCATGGCATAGGATGCACCCTCCTCCGTAGCCACTGTTGGCGGAGAAAGCATGCCAGTATCTGTGAAAGTGTCCAGTCCACTGGCCTCCCCAAGTTCCCCATACCAGTCCAAATTCTCCAGAGACATCCTGGTGTTCCAGAGGGTGCATAGACTCCTCCCATTCCTAATCTGAGCCTAGCACATCTTCAAACTGCTCAGGCGACAACATAGAACCTCTGGGTTCAATCAGCATCGAGCGACGTCGTTTCGTGTCATTGGGGATGAGGATGGGGCTGTCGCCGCCGGTGCTGCAGGCACAGACTTCGGGTCCGACCCGGATCCGGGATCGGATCCTTGAGGCCCCATCGGCACCATGGCCGGAGCAGACTGAGAACCAGATGGGGCCCCTTCCTACTCCGCAGGGCCCGAAGGGCTCCCCAGCAGGGTCGTTGCCCTCAAATACGCAGCGCATGGCCTTTTAAAATTATTTTATTTGAGCGGGAGTTGCTCCGGCTCCCGGAGCAGTCCAAGCATGACTTCGAGTCGTGGTTGCGCTCGAGACACCAGAGACAGACGAGGTGGGGAATCGGTGACCGACATGTGGTGGCAGACACTGCATGGCTTGAAACCAGTCTTCCTCGAAGACATCCCTTGCAAACTAAGTGGAAAAATATTCCGAATTTGACAAAAGTCGAGAAAAAATCTGCCAAAAAGCGACAGAGGTAGCTCATCCCAGATCGGCGCTTAACTGGCGTGGAAAGAAAAGAACTGACGTCCGTGCTCCTTGGTGGCTCCTATATAGGCACCGTGACGTCATAACAGATGCTAACTACGCCGTCAGGCGGAGCCGAATGGAGCCAGCCGGTGCCACGCGCAAGGTGTATTGCTCAGCAAGTTTCCGGATCCAACCTGCCGCCTGGGAAATTCAAAGGTAAGTAATCTGCAGCTAGAAGTCTATCAGATAGATAGTGAATGGGTTTGTGAATGGGGATGACAGTGTCTGTATGGGTTTCTCATTAGGTGAAACAGTGATTGTATAGGTTTGTGACTAGGTGTCACTGTCACAGTCTCTATGGGTATTTAAATAGGTGTGTCAGTGTCTTTATGGGTATCGCGAGGCATCCATGGATTTCGCAAGTGGCCCAAAAAAATAAATAAAGTTTCACATTTCTGACCCCAGAACAGATGGCTCATCCCTCTTTTATGACATGTACAAGGGGTCAAGAAACCCCTCACCTGACCCCCTTCAGTTTGCAAACAAGTTTTCAACCACACAGAGTTTCCCCGATGAACAAAATGGTGGCCAAAACTTTTCTCTGAAGGTGCAGTCAGCCCATCAGGAGTTCGCCAGTGCGCGTGAATCCACGGACTGCACATGGGTGGATCCGTGGGTAAGCCGCATCCCCAGATATACAAATTTGTTTTCCAGTTAATATCTCCCAAACTACCGAACAGATTAAACCAAATCACAAAAAGCACGATCTGCGTACCAACATCTAACTTCCTGACAAATTTGGTGCAATTCCGTTCAGTGGTTTGGGCTGTAGGCTTGTTCAAAGGTCCTATAGAAATTAACATGGGAAATGCGCTTTTGAGACCCCCCACCCTTTTTTTCCTCGCCCCGCTACATGAAACACCCCAAAACTTTACAAACTCCATCTGAAGTACCAGGCACATTCTTGTTGAAATTTCAAGGGAGATTTATCAAGCAACACCAAATATATAGGCACCTGAAAATGGCCTTGATAGAAACTTAGTCCTAACCAACTACCTACTGGCGACCACCAGTAGGTGTATGTATATGGAAAATGCTACTTACCAGTATGCATCTGTTCTTGGCATGTAGAGCTGCAGAGATTCACACTTTGTGCATAGATCGCCATCTGGTGTTGGGCTCGGATGTTTGCACCTTGGAAGAAGTCTTTGTAGTCACGAGATAGGGGACTCCTCCCTTGGACGATAGTGCGCATGGGCATCGACTCCATCCTGAGATTGTTTTTCGCCATGAAGGAAATTATAGAGTTTGTAAGAAACAGAAAGAGGTCCATGAGAATGTATCTAAGTAAAATAACACTGGAACAGATACAGGCTCCGGGGAGGTGGGTGGGCGTGTGAATCTCTGCAGCTGTACATGCCAAGAACAGATGCATACTGGTAAGTAGCATTTTCCGTTCGAGGCATATGAGCTGCAGAATTCACACTTTGTACATAGACTGTACATCAGTGTCTCCCCTAGCGGTGGTCACCTGTATCGGTTGCAGTGGTTTGAAAAAGTGTCTTAAGAACAGCTTGGCCTACAGAAACTTGTTGCTTTGCCTGCACATCTACACAATAGTGTTTGGTGAAGGTGTGTGTGGTAGACCATGTTGCTGCCTTACAAATGTCTTCTAGGGGAATATTCCCTAAGAATGCCATGGAAGCCCCTAGTTTGCGTGTTGAATGCGCTCTAGGGGGAATTGTTAATGTGCGTTTTGCCTTCTGGTAGCATATTTCAATGCATTTGACTATCCACCTGGCAATTCCAGCTTTGGAAATAGGATTGCCTTTATGAGGTGGAGAGAAAGCTACAAATAGTTGCTTTGTTTTCCTAAAGGCTTTAGTCCTATCTATATAGTAAAGTAAAGCTCTTTTGAGGTCGAGGGTGTGAAGAGCTCTTTCCGCTACCGAATCAGGGTTTTGGAAAAATACTGGTAACTCTACTGATTGATTAAGGTGGAAAGCAGAGATTACTTTGGGAAGGAATTTTGGATTTGTCCTAATAACCATCTTGTTATGATGTATTTGTAAGAATGGTTCTTGTATGGTTAAAGCCTATATCTCACTTACTCTTCTGAGAGAGGTGATTGCGACAAGGAAGGCTACTTTCCATGTAAGGAATTGTAATTCGCATTTGTGTAAAGGCTCAAATGGGGGACCCATGAGTCTAGTAAGAACAATGTTTAGGTTCCACACTGGAGAGGGTGGCAGTCTGGGTGGAATTATCCTTTTAAGGCCTTCCATAAAGGCTTTGATAGCGGGTACCCTAAACAATGACAAATGTTGTCGGTTTTGTAGGTAGGCGGCCAGGGCAGCCAGATGTAATCTTATTGATGAGTATGCCAGATTGCATCTTTGTAGATGTAGCAAATAGCAGATAATGTTCTGAATTGAAGCATCTAATGGGTCAATTTTGTTATTGTTGCAGTAAATGACGAATCTTTTCCATTTAGCTGCATAGCAAGCTCTAGTAGTGGGGCGTCTGGCTTCCTTAATAATGTTCATACAGTCTGGTGGGAGGTTAAGGTAACCGAACTCTAGGATTTCAGGAGCCAGATCGCTAGATGCACAAGTTACTAACTTGTGTAACGATATATCTGTAAGAGACAGTAGTTAGTGACAGATTCCTTACCTTAGAATATCCCCAGGAGTCAGGCTGGATGAAAGTTTTTGCGTAGCAGTACCCTTGCGCGTCGGTAGGCGGCGTCGTGCGGCTCCGCGTCCGTCGTCGTGATCGCCGGGATGACGTCGCGGGCAGTACTTAGACGCCGCCCCTGCGCGCTGACGTCCGTTCTGTACACGACTTTCCGCGCCAGGAACGCAGAGCCATGCAAGAAGCTGACATAGGTGTCTGAAAAATACTAGGGCCCTGAAAGGGATGTCCTTAACCCTAGAAATCAGTTCGCAGAACGGGGAGGATGGGTGGGCGGTAAGGAATCTGTCACTAACTACTGTCTCTTACAGATATATCGTTACACAAGTTAGTAACTTGTGCATCTGAAAGACACGTTAGTGACAGATTCCTTACCTTAGAATAGATACCCCAGCAATATCAACCCCGGTGGTGGGTCTGCGAACAAAGATCAGACAAGGAAGTCCTGGAGGACAGAACGGCCAAAGAAGCCGTCCCTCCGGACCGGACTGTCAAGGCAGTAATGCTTTGTAAACGTGTGCAGCGAGGCCCACGTAGCTGCCTGACAGATAACCGGCAGCGGAACACCGCGGCCCAAGGCCGTGGTAGCAGCCGTTGCCCTGGTGGAATGGGCACGCAGCCCAACAGGAGGCTCCTTCTTAGCCAATGAATAGCAGGTCTTGATGCACAAGGTAACCCAGCGGGAGATGGTTCTCTTGTGCACCGCCCGACCTTTTTTGGCGCCCACGTAGCCAACAAAGAGCTGGTCATCCACCCGGAAGTGTTTAGTGCGGTCGATATAGAAGGAGAGCGCACGTTTCGGGTCCAGACGGTGGAGCCTCTCTTCCTCTCTGGAAGGATGCGGAGGCGGAAAGAAGGTGGGCAAAGTGATGGTCTGCCCAATGTGGAAAGCAGTAACCACCTTTGGCAAGAAGGACGAACGCGTCCGAAGAACAACCTTGTCTGGATGAACAGACAGAAAGGGAGGTTTGCAAGATAGAGCCTGGAGCTCACTCACCCGCCGAGCGGAGGTGATGGCCACCAGAAAGGCTGTCTTCAGAGTCAGAAGACGAAGAGGACAGTTATGTAGAGGCTCAAAGGGAGCGCACATTAAAAAGGTAAGAACCAAGTTCAAGTCCCACTGAGGCATCACAAACGGAACAGGAAGGAAGAGGTGAGTAATGCCTTTTAAGAACCTGTTAACAACAGGGGACTTGAAAAGGGAGGGCTGATCAGGGAGCCTGAGGAAGGCCGAGATAGCACAAAGATAACCCTTGATGGTACCCAGGGCAGAACCCTGTTGGGCCAGGGAAAGAAGGAACAGAAGGACCTCAGAAAGAGGGGCAGAAAGGGGATTCACAGCCTTTGCTGTGCACCATGCCACAAATTTGTTCCACCTGCAGGCGTATACCACCTTAGTGGAGGGACGCCTGGCTGCCAGAATCACATCACAAACTTCGGGAGGCAAGTCGAAAGGAATCAACTGCCGCCGCTCTATCTCCACGCAAGCAGGTGTAGACTGGACAGGTTTGGGTGGAGGACCGTCCCCTGCTGCTGCGACAGACGATCCTCCCGAAGAGGCAGACGGATCGGGGGATCTATGCTCATATTGAGTAGCTCGGGATACCAAACTCTTCGAGCCCAGTCCGGAGCCACAAGAATGACTTGGGCCCGGTCGTGCCGAATCTTCTTCAACACTCTGGGTAGAAGTGGTATAGGCGGAAAGGCGTACAATAGACCGCAACTCCACTCGTGACGAAAAGCGTCGCCGAGCGAGTGCCGCCTTGGAAATTCCAACGCGCAGAACTGATGACATTGCGCGTTCTCTTCGGTGGCGAATAAATCTAACCAAGGCTCTCCCCACTGTTGAAAGAGTCCTTGCGCCACTTCCGAGTGAAGACGCCATTCGTGATCCATCATGCACCTGCGGCTGAGTTCGTCCGCCCTGGCGTTCAGGGAACCTGCCAGGTGTTGAACCATCAGGAACATGCCCTGATGTTCCAGCCATGTCCAGAGGCGCAGAGCCTCCTGACAAAGGGTCCAAGACCCCACCCCGCCCTGTTTGTTGCAGTACCACATGGCGGTGGTGTTGTCTGTGAACACCTGCACTACCTTCCCTTTGACAGAGGGAAGGAATGCCTTGAGTGCAAGCCGGATCGCCCGGAGCTCCAGAAGGTTGATATGGAGCCGGGACTCCGCCGGAGACCAGAGGCCTCTGATCTCCGCCTCTCCCATGTGACCGCCCCATCCCAGAAGGGACGCGTCCGTCACAACTGTGTGCTCTGGCTGGGGAAGGGAGAGGGATCTGCCCATGACCCATTGCCGGTTCGAAAGCCACCACTGCAACTGTTTTGCAGTCCCCTCCGAGATCTGGACGTGATCGGACAGGTTGCCCTGGTGCTGCGCCCACTGGAACTTCAGGTCCCACTGCAGAGCCCGCATATGCCATCTGGCATGATTGACCAGCAGGATGCAGGAGGCCATGAGGCCCAGCAGCCTCAGGGTCATCCGTACCGAAACCCAGGATAAAGGCTGAAAGATCGGAATCATAGCCTGAATATCCCGGACTCGCCGTTCGGGAGGATAGGCCCGAAACTGCGTCGTGTCCAGAACTGCTCCGATGAAAAGGAGCTGTGGAGAAGGAATCAGATGCGACTTCGGCACATTGATGGAGAACCCCAGCGAGTGCAGGAGTTCGGCCGTAGTCTGGAGGTGGGAGACGACTGCCTGGGACGAGCCCGCCTTCAGCAGCCAGTCGTCGAGGTAGGGGAAGACTGAAACCCCTGCCCGGCGCAGATGAGCTGCGACCACCGCCATCACTTTCGTGAACACCCGAGGGGCACTGGTAAGGCCAAAGGGGAGCACGGTGAACTGAAAATGCTCGAGGCCTACCGTGAACCGAAGGTAACGCCGGTGGGCCGGCAGGACGGGGATGTGGAAATAGGCGTCCTGCAAGTCCAACGCTACCAACCAGTCTCCAGGGTCGAGGGCAGTCAAGACCTGAGCCAGGGTGAGCATCTTGAACTTCTCCTTCCGGAGGAAGCGATTGACGTTCCGGAGGTCCAAGATAGGACGCATGTCCTCCTTGTCCTTTTTGGGCACCAGAAAGTAGTGGGAGTAGCAACCACGCCCTACTTCTGGGGTCGGAACATGCTCGATGGCCCTCTTGGCCAAGAGGGCCGTGACTTCCTTCTGCAGAAGTACCAAGTGATCCCCTGACATGCGGTGGAATTGAGGTGGCATGGCTGGGGGGGTGGTCTCGAAGGGGAGGGAGTAGCCCCTTCGGACAATGTCCAAGACCCACCTGTCCGAGGTGATGGGACACCAGTGGTGAAGGTGATGGCGGACCCTGCCCCCTACTGGCGTGCTGTGCACCGGAAAGAAGGGACTAGGAGGGCTTGGAGGCCGCGGACGGGTTGGAGGTGGTGGCCTGACCCGCACGCTGGTTGCCCGAACCGCCACGGCGATATCCACGTCCTCTGCCACGCGAAGACGCCTGCTGCGCGGGCCGGTGGCTGGGCTGCTGACGTGTCTGGGCGCCCCTTCCGTGGCCACGATAGGGGCGAAAAGCAGAAGTTAGCGGAGGGCGTGTAGCAGAAAGGCCCAGGGACTTGGCAGTAGCCCGTGAGTCCTTAAAGCGCTCCAACGCATGGTCTGCTTTGGACCCAAAAAGACCGACTCCATCAAAGGGCATGTCCATGAGAGAATTCTGGACATCCCCTGAAAAACCAGTGGTTCTCAGCCAGGCGTGGCGACGCAGCGCCACCGTCGTTGCAATAGACCTGCCCAGCGAGTCGGCGGTATCAAGGCCACATCGAATTGTGTATTTGGCCGCATCCCTTCCTTCCGCAATGGCGCGGGAAAGCAGTGTCTGGACCTCCTCAGAACACTGGGGCAAAACAGTCGCCACCGAATCCCACAAGGAGTGGGTATATCGGCCCAAAAGACAAGCGGTGTTGATGGACCGCAAGCCCGCACTGGAGGAAGAAAAACCCTTCTTCCCAAATTGATCAAGGCGATTGGATTCCCTATCCGGAGGGGCGGTAGGGAAGGCGGTTTGGGAAGCGGAGGCTTGGACAACCAAGCTCTCAGGAGTGGGGTGGACAGAGAGAAATAGGGGGTCGCCCGGAGCTGGGCGATGGCGTCGGGACACGTTCTTATCCACAGGAGCCCCTGTGTTGGGCTTGGACCAGGCGCCCAAAAGAACGTCAGTGAGGGCATCGTTAAACGGCAGCACAGTCTCCGTAGAGGAGGCTGCCGGCTGAAGCACCTCTGTCAAGAGATTAGTCTTGACTGCCACAGTAGGGAGTTGGAGATGTAAGGCTCCAGCCGCCCTACGCAACACCGTTGCAAAATTGGCTCCCTCCTCCGTAGCCACGGGAGGAGACAGCATGCCAGTGTCAGGGGAAGTATCTAGACCACTGGCATCCCCTAGACCCTCTGTCCAGTCCTCATCATACGGACACTGTTGTGCCAGAGGGTCATCAGACCCCTCCCAGTCCTCCTGGTCCTCCTCTGGTTCAAAATAAGGAGGAGGGACATTTGGGACCCAAGGGCCCATGGGCGCCAGAACCGGCGTCGAGCGACGTCGGTCCGGTTCCATGTCCGGAGCCGGAAGGAACTGGGGGACGACGCCGCCCGGAGCCCCAGGCGGCGTCGTGAACGGCACCGGAGACGTCGGCGGAGGCGTGGTTAGGTCGACCGGCGTCGATGGATGGGGGTTGCGGAGCCGGGATCGAGGCCGGGATCGAGGCTGGAGGCACGGGCGACGCCGGGGACGGAGCCGTCGGCGACGCCGGGGCAACCCCATCAGGGCCCGCGGGGCCCGAAGGCGCACGGAGGGACCTTGAGGCCCGAAGAGGCGGGCCATGGCCGACAGGAATTCCTGTATTTGGGCCGGATCCGCCCCCGAACCCGGGAAGGACGGGTATTGCGGGGGCGACTCCACAGGCATGTCCGGGGCCGCGGGGCGGTGCCGGGAGGGGCCTCAGCCGAGTCGCGAGACCGGCGAGGCGGAGTCCTAGAGCGACGATGCTTTTTGGACTTTTTGTGCTTGGACTTACCGGACGAAGAAGACTTCGATGCCGACGACCGGTGAGGACTCCGCGACCGACCCCTCGACCTCTCACGCGACCGGGGCTTGGCGTGGCACGGAGCCGAATGCCGGGCCTCGAGGAGCTTTCGAGACCGCTCTCGCAAAGCTTTCGGGTTGAGGGCCCGGCAGTCGGAACACGACTCCGTGTCGTGGCCTCGGCCGAGGCAGAAGAGACACTCCCAATGCGGGTCTGTGATGGACATCATCCGAGCACAGGCGCCGCAACGTTTAAAGCCGGGCATCCCTACGACACCTTGAAGTCGATTCGAAGAAACAGTGAAAAAATTCACCCAAAAAGTTAGTCAAAAAATGACTAGGGCACTGCTCTTCCCGGATCTGCGCTTGCTGGCGCGGAAAAAGAAGAACTGACGTCAGCGCGCAGGGGCGGCGTCTAAGTACTGCCCGCGACGTCATCCCGGCGATCACGACGCCGACGACGGACGCGGAGCCGCACGACGCCGCCTACCGACACGCAAGGGTACTGCTACGCAAAAACTTTCCGGATCCAGCCTGACGCCTGGGGATATTCTAAGGTAAGGAATCTGTCACTAACGTGCCTCTTTCAGATTCAGTTGTGCTGGATCTGGGTGCCTTATCTCTCCATGGTTCTGTGTTAGCAGGTTTGGAGAGAGGCGTAATTTTTGGTGTGGAACTACTGAGAGTTCGAGTAGTGTTGTGAACCATGGTTGCCGTGCCCATGTTGGAGCAACTAGGATCATGTTGAGAGACTGTTGTTTGAGCTTGCGTACTACTAGTGGAATAAGCGGGAGTGGCGGAAAAGCGTACGCAAATCTGCCTGACCTGTTCATCCATATCGCATTGCCCTTGGACAACGGGTGTGGGAACCTGGCGGCGAAGGTTGGGCATTTTGCGTTTATATGTGTGGCGAACAGACAATACAGTCGAGTTTTTGATGTTTTGCGCGTCGAAAAGGTTTGAATAGTAGAGTACGGAACCGGAGCGCAGAAGTTACATCCGAACCCGATGGCGGAAAAAAATCTCAGGATGGAGTCCATGCCCATGCGCACTATCGTCCAAGGGAGGAGTCACCTATCTCGTGACTACAAAGACTTCTTCCAAGACAACAAGGTGCAAACATCCGAGCCCAACACCAGATGGCGATCTATGCACAAAGTGTGAATTCTGCAGCTCATATGCCTCGAATATATATATATATATATATATATATATATATATATATATATATATATATATATATATATATATCCACCACAAAGCTTACTATATCCCGTAAGCACGAGCCACACCGATCCAAGTTTGCAAAATCAGGTATTTATTCCGGGCAAAAACAGACGCGGTTCGAGCTCAACAGCTCTTGGTCCTATTTATTACACACATACATACGACAAAACTGTAAAACATCAAATGTAAGAATCTGTCACACACTGAAGCGCCACATCAGAAATGGGGAAAATGGAATATCAAGTAGGAGAGTCATCCTTGTGGCTTGCATCAGTGAGGAAAAAGTACACACAAAATATCCTGAGTTCTTCAAAAGTCAGACATTCAAACCAACTGATCAGTCAAAACAAGTCATTAACATGCTCCCTCCAATCTCAGTAATTACACTAACTACGCTTTCACAAAGAGAACAGAGCCTGTTTTTAACTGACTTTTCTTTGGGGGGGGGGGGGGTGTCAATGTTCTTCCCTCTGGAACTGCTTACATTTTTTTCTCCACCCCTAGGTCTTCGCACTATTTTAACCTGTCATGGAAATACTCAGCTGTGCCATTAAACACTGTTTTAGGCGATGGGAGGAACAGTGTAGTATAGGTCTTTTCTCCAAGTGTCTATATAAAACAGTCTTCTTCCGCTTTCTCATCATACAATTGTAACTTATGATGTGTGGCAGCCAAAGTAATTGCATATATAGACAGAGGTGCCATCAGGCAGAGAAGTCCTTAAGGACAAGGTTCCAAAGAAGAGTCATCATGAACATACACTGTATAACCTAGCAATGCATCTTGTCTTGTTAATCTATAAGGCCCGAGTCATCCAGCAGTAGCTTTCTCATAGAGTGAGCATAGAGGGCTGTAGTGGTGTTACTGGTGTAATATCAGTCTTCTGTTTTTTTAAGTATAAGGAATGGCCTGCTAAAAAGCTTTTTCAAATTAAAGTCTTTTTGGTGGTGGTGGGGGGTGTCAGGAACCTTGTGGTGGCCTAGTAACAATGTACCCATGTCTGTCTCTCATAGGTGTCAGTGAAGGAACAAGTCATTGAATCCAAAACCCCTTAGAAGAAAAACGAGCTGGAATGTATTGAGCGCCACACCAGATTGGAGTGCGCAATGCTGGTTATATACAGCTACACATGGTAAAACTAATTTTTCAATGGCAAACAAATCAAGATAAGGAGTTATGTCCCTGTGAAGCAGCTTTTGGTGGATTTTGGAAACAATCCCCCAACTGCCAGTCTAAGGGAATCCATCCTTCCGTTTGTATTCCTACGGTGAGTGGAGGATGTGGATGTAGGAGCATTATACTTCAGCCAGACCGACGTGGCAACGAATAGTTTCTTACCTGTCGGTGTAGTTTTGCAGCTTGAAGACTTTCTGGATTCACTATGCTGTGCATTATTCCGCCATCTCGTGGTTGGGTCCGGATTCGTAGTCTTTTCTTTGTTTTTGTCTTTTTTTTTTTTTTTTGTTGTTGGCCCAGGTGGGCGGCGACGCCCACCATTTGGTGTCTTCGGTGACGTCGTCGCGCTTCCGGCGGAAGCTCCCACCTTTGGTAGCCATCTTCGGATTCTTTTTTCTTTTCCTCTTACAGTTTTTTGTTGTCTATGTCTTTAACCTTTAATCCTTCAATTATTCTTTGATCCCTTTAAAACCTTGTATGTAGTTTAGTTGTACCCTTAACCTCCTATGTTATCTTCCTGGCGGAGGCGGGTGGGATCGCTAGTGAATCCAGAAAGTCTTCAAGCTGCAAAACTACACCGACAGGTAAGAAACTATTCGTTTTGCAGCGTGAATCTTTCTGGATTCACTATGCTGTGCATAGACTTAGTAGCGGTTTTGTTATTGCGGTGGTTGGGTGGAAGATGAGCATTGGTTGCTGAAAATGTGCTGTAAGACCTTCTGTCCTACTTGTGCCTCTTTGTTCATTTGGGTATCAACACAGTAGTGTTTGGTGAACGTGTGCACGGAAGACCATGTTGCCGCTTGGCAAATGTCTTGTATAGGTGTGTTCGCTAGGAACGCAACCGTTGCTCCCTTTTTCCTTGTTGAGTGAGCCTGGGCGGCCCCTTGTAACTCTTGTCCTGCCTGCTTGTGGCAGAGTTGTATTGCTTGTGCAATCCACCGTGCAATGGTATTTTTTGTTACTGGTCGTCCCAGGAAACTGCTTGCGAAGGAAACGAAGAGTTGTTTTGTTTTCCTGCATTCCTTCGTCCTTTCTATGTAGTGCATCACTGCCCTTCTGGCGTCTAGCGTGTGTAGCGCCTTTTCTGAGGGTGTTGAAGGTTTCTGGAAGAAACTTGGTATCTGTATTGTTTGATTGATATGGAACCGCGACACCACCTTTGGCAGGAAGTGTGGGTCCGTCCTCATGACAATTCTGTCCTTGTGTATTTGCAAGTAGGGCTCTTGTAGTGTGAGAGCCTGTAGTTCACTGACTCTTCGCAGTGACGTGATAGCCACTAAGAAAGCCGTTTTTAGTGTGAGCATGTGCAGTGTGCTCTTGTGTATGGGTTCAAATGGTGATTTCATCAACTGTGTCAGTACAGTGTTGAGGTTCCAGCTTGGGGCTGGCATCCTTTTAGGGGGGCTATTCTTTTAGCCCCTTCCAGGAATCTTTTGACCACTTGGGAGGTGAAGAAGCTTTTCACCGCTTCTCCCCTGGTGTAGGCCACTATGGCTGCTAGGTGAACCCTTAGTGACGAGTAGCTCAGCCCGCTTTGTAGTAGGTGTGTTAAATATCGCAGTACTGTTGATTCTTTTGTGACTTTTCGTTGCAGTCCCTCTGTAATGCACCATTGTGAGAACCTTTTCCACTTTGCAATGTAGCATTTTCTTGTAGTGGGTCTCCTTGCTTCTCTGAGTACTGCCATGGTGCTTGGAGGTAGTTTGAGGTGTGCGAATTCTAGGTCCTCAGGAGCCATGCTGCTAGGCTGAGGCTGTCTGGTTCTGGGTGGAGCACTTTTCCGTTTTGCATTGTGAGGAGGTCTTTCCTTCTGCTGAACCTGTGTGCTGGTTCCTGCGCCATTTCCATAATCTGTGAGAACCATGTTTGTCTGGCCCACTGAGGTGCCACCAGTATGAGTGTCATGCTGCTGCTCCTGCATTTGCTGAGTACTTTGTGTAACAGTGGTATCGGGGGAAAAGCGTAAGCAAATTCGTTCGACCAACTTATCCATAGGGCATTCCCTAGGGACCTTTGGTCCGGCTGTCTGGATGCGTAATGTTGGCATTTTGCATTGTGGGGTGTTGCAAAGAGGTCTATCCGTGGTGTTCCCCACTTTTGGAACAGTTGCTGCACCTCCTGTTGGTTCAGTTCCCATTCGTGGGATGCAGACGTCTGCCTGCTGAGTCGGTCTGCTTCTACATTGTCTATTCCTGGGAGGTGTATTGCTAGCAGGTCTATCCTTAGAGGGATGGCCCATCTCCAGATCTGTTGTGCCAGACTTGACAGCGGTGCTGATTGTGTCCCACCTTGCTTGTTGATGTAGAACATTGCAGTTGTGTTGTCTGTTTGTATCAGCACTCGCTGGCCGTAAAGCTGCTTTTGAAAGGCTTTTAAGGCTAGGAACACAGTTTTGAGTTCTAGGTAGTTGATGTGTTTCACTGCATCTTGTTGTGACCAGAGCCCCCTGACGCGGAGTCTGGTCATGTGCGCGCCCCAGCCCTGCTGTGAGGCGTCTGTTGTGATGGTCACTGTTGGAGTTGGCTGTGTGAATGGCTTCCCTTGTAATATGTTCTCTTCTTTCCACCACGCTATTTCTTTCTGCACTGCGTGTGTGACAACCACTAGATCTTCCCAACTCCCTGTGGCTTGTGACCATTGCTGTTGTATCCATTCCTGGAACGGTCTCATGTGCAGTCTGATATGCGGGACAAGGTGGATGCATGATGCCATCATTCCCATTAGCCTGCTCACCGTCCTCACTGTCAGAACTTGCCCCTTGCGGTAATGACGTGTTTCCCTCAGGAGCGCTATACTTCTCTTGTCGCTGGGGAACACCTTGGACTGTGTGCTGTCTATTTGTGCCCCCAAGAATATCTTGATTTGTTGGGGTTCTGTTGACGATTTTTCCCAATGTATTGAGAAACCTAATGTGGACAGTGTTTCTATGACTTGTTTGATGTGTTTTTTGCAGAGTCTGTATGATCCTGCTTTTACCAGCCAGTCGTCGAGGTAGGGGTATACATGTATGCTCCTCCTCCGAAGGTGCGCTGCAGCTGCTGCTAGGCATTTCGTGAACACTCTTGGTGCGGACTTTAGTCCGAAGGCTAGCACTGTGAACTGGTAGTGATTGTGGCCTATCACGAATCTTAATAGCCGTTTGTGTTTGCGGTTGACGGGTATGTGCAGGTATGCATCTTTTAGGTCTAAGGTCGCCATGTAATCCCCTTCTTGGATTTGGGGTATTACTTCCTGAAGTGAAGTCATCTTGAATTTTTGGGTTTTTACGAACTTGTTCAGGAATCTGAGGTCCAGTATAGGTCTTAGTGTATCGTCTACCTTTGGCACTAGGAAGTACGTTGAGTATATTCCCTTGTTCCTTTCGTTGTTTGGAACTGGTTCTATTGCTCTTTTTTGTAGCAGTTCCTCTGCTTCTAGGCGGAGGAGGGCTAGTTCTCTTGCGGGTATTGACCGATGTCTTGGTCTTCTCCCTGGCGGGTGTTTTTGGAGGTCTATGCAGTACCCGTGCTGTATGGTGTTTAGTATCCATTTGTCTGTGGTAATTTTCCTCCATTGTGTGAGAAATTTTCTTATTCTTCCTCCCACTGGTGTCGTATGCTCGGTGGTTATTTGCTGTGTGCTTCTGCTCTTTATATTTTCCTTTTGCGGACTTCCCCTCAACCTTGGTGTTAACGGTGGGGGGCTTGTTATGTGTGTGGAGTCACTTTGAGGCGGGCTGCTGGCCCCCTCTTCGGGCCTGTCCCCGTCCGTACCCGCGCCCTCGAAAGGACCGTCCTCTGGGTTGGTACTGCCAATTCTGCTGCTGTTGTCCCTGCAGGTTTTGGCCCTGGTTGTTCCCTTGGTACCCTTGTTGTTGTGATTGATGTGAAGTGGTAGGTGCATTGCCTCCTCTACCACTGGCTCGCCTTGAGGGGTTCCCTCTTCTCATCCCCCTGAACTGCAGCGCTCCCATGGACCTTGCAGTTTCGTTGTCCGTCTTTAGTTGTGTTAATTTGTTGTCAACTGTTGCTCCAAACAGTTTCTCACCGTCGAACGGTGTGTTGATGATGTTGCTCTGTACTTCTGGTTTGAAGCCGGAGATCCTGAGCCATGCGTGTCTCCTCTCAGTCATCCCTATCATCATTTGCCTGCTGGAGTTCTCTGCTGCGTCCAAGGCTGACTTTAGGCAAGTGTTCGCGATGGCCTTGCCTTCTTCCGCTAGGTAATTGGCCCTTTGTTGGTGTTCTTCTGGCAGGTGCTTAATGAGCTGGCTCATTTCTGCCCAATGCTGGTATGCATGCCTGCTGATGAGGGCGTTGGAGTTGGCGATACGCCAGTGTATGGCTGCGTTCCTCTCCACCTTACGTCCTGTGAGGTCTATTCTTTTGCTCTCCTTGTCTGGAGGTGGGCCTGTGTTGGTGGGCACACCGGCCCTCTTCCTGGCTGTTGCAGCGATAATGGAGTCTGCTGGTACAGACCCCTGTATGTATGCAGGATCTTTTGTGGAGTGCTTATACTTCTTTTCGCTCCTAGGGGTAACCGCCTTGCAGATTGCTGGTTCCCTGAAGGCCTCCCTTCCCTGGTCGAGAACGCCAGGTAACATGGGTAGAAATTGACTCCTTGTCTGTTGGGGGAGCAGGGTTTCGAAGAGGAAACCTGCTTTTGTCTTTTCCTCCTGCATTTCGACCCCATAAGTCTTTGCAGCCTTCTGCACGACCTCATTGTAGACTCCGATGTCGTCTGGCGGCGAAGGTCTCGAGGGGTAAGTGTCTACCCCTTCTTCTGGTGACTCTGTGTCGAGGTCTTGCCAGTCTAGGTCTTGTACTTCAGAGGACGCCGAGTCCCTGTAAGACAGCATCTCTTCTTCGCCTTCGGCCTCGAAGTAGTAGTATTCCTCGTCCTGGTCTTCGAGCTGTTCGGGTGTCCCCGGGGCCTCGTCGACTTCGACCTCGAACTCCTCGACTGCCTCGTGGGCTTGCTTCGACGGAATAGCGTATTGTTTCATCTTCTCGTCGAAGTCTTTTTGCGTTGCAGGATGCTCGCCATCTCTGCCTCGAGCCTCCTCTTCTTTTTCGCCATCTCGTGGGCCTTTTCGGCGTCGAGTGGTGCAGTGCCTCTCTTCGCGGTCGCGGTCGTCGAAACAGACGCCGGGCCTTCCTTTCTCGGTGTCGAGGTTTCCTTTTCGGGGACGACCTTCGACGCCTTCGTTTTCGGAGGCTTTCGCCGATTGAGAGTCCTTGTCCAAGGATCCGCTCGGCTGTTTGTCCCTTGGTGCTGTTGCTTTCGTCGAGTGTTTCGGCGGCAACGCTCCCTTGGTGGACTTTGCTACACTTCTGGCAGTGTCGCTAGGGATTCTGGCTTCACTCTTTCGAGCGTCGCTTTGGTGTTTTGGGGTCGACGACTCCCTTACCTCCTTCGACGTTTTCTTTTCGATTTCGACGACAGCGCAGTCCTCTGGTCCCTCTGCGATGTTGTCCTCCTCTCCGCTCGAGAGACCCAGGTCTCGGAGAGATGGTGCTGGTCCCTGGCCCTGCATGCTGTAATTCGCCCTTCTCTGTCTGTCTCTCACCCGGAGGGTCTTCGGGGTGAACGCCGAGCACGCGTTGCAGTCTTCGCTGGCGTGGTCGAGCGGCAAGCAGAGGTTGCAGACTGGGTGCTGGTCTTTTTGGGCGTATTTGTGGTGGCAATTTCTGCAGAACTTGAACGGAGTCTTGTCCATAACCGCGCTTAGGGAGCCCCCTGTGAGCGCATTCTCTGTAGGCGTCGAGATTTCGGTCGTGGACCTTCTACCTCGTCGTCCTTCTTCTCCGGTACTAGTGTTGTCGTCCGGTGTCTCAGTAGTATATCTTCTGTGATGAAATTTCGACTTTTCGAGATTCTTCGTCCAACTTTCTGGAACTTCTCGGCAACGATCCAGACCCCACGGCGGAAAAAAGAATCTGAAGATGGCTACCAAAGGTGGGAGCTTCCGCCGGAAGCGCGACGACGTCACCGAAGACACCAAATGGTGGGGCGTCGCCGCCCACCTGGGCCAACAACAAAAAAAAAAAAAAAAAGACAAAAACAAAGAAAAGACTACGAATCCGGACCCAACCACGAGATGGCGGAATAATGCACAGCATAGTGAATCCAGAAAGATTCACGCTGCAAAACTAAAGAAATGGCGTGTTATTATTCAGAGCCTTCCATCTTTAGACTGGACGAAGAGAGTACTGAACTAGAATATGGTCTATAGTTGTTTCCAATAGTTCTGGAACCAGCATCAGCACTGGTCATGCTTGTGCCTTGGTTAGAGGGTTTTGCAAATGATCAACTGGACAGGGCAAACAGAATGTATGTTTACCTTTGATGTGGCTCCAATCATGTCATGAAAGCATACAATATCATTTGATATGCATGCGAAGACCAATTCTTATGATGAAAGGGGTGTGGGGAGGATGGATACACACCCCAGAGCAAAGCTAAAGCTTTTTGGGTGGTATTCTGCCTCTGTGGAAAGCTAGAACTTCCCTTCCTTTGGTGATCCTCTCTCCGACCCTCTTTTTTAGGTTGGCCCTCCCTTAGGCATTGTGGTCTAGGACAAAACTACACAAAACTTCTCTTTAGAGTGCTTTCCCCAAAGATGTTCTTTCAATTATTTATCTGTATACCAAAACAATGCATTTGTGCACATGCTTTTCAGCTGTGTGCCAAATAGCAGTGAGCCACTTTAGGAGCAAGCAGTGAAAAACCTACTGTTTGAGACTGTTTACAGCAGGTTTCCCACAATTACCTTCGTTTCCAACGGCCCATTACCTATCTTTTATGTGGTGTTTATATTAGCTGTATGTTTTAGCAGCTGTGCAACAGGTTTTGCAATATAAATGGTGGTACTGTAATTCTCTAAGCTACAGAGGAAAAAATAGACCACTTTTGGTAAGGTGGGGTGTCACTAATGAAGCAACTTCAAAATGATAATTGTCTATGAAAAGCCTCAACCAGAACATCTTGCACCAGGTTCAGTATGGTGGAGAAAGTGGAATTATAGTGAGGTTGCATCATTACCAATAAAGCAAAGGAGAGTAGGATTTTGCTTTGTAGACCACATGCACTTAGAGTGTCATGTATCAGTTATCTTCCAGGGACAGCTTTGCTAAGTTCATACTCCTATCCATTCAGTTAGTGGTCTGTTTTAGCAGCATCTTCTGCGCATTCAACTCAGTGGTCAAATTCAGAGTCCTGACATTAAACCGAATTATACTTCACAGAGCCCTATGTAAACAAAAAAGGTAGCTGGTTAGATCAGCAATGACCAGCATTCTTTTACATCTGCTTTCTCATTAGTGGTGAATTCCTATTCATTATATGAAAGTCTTATAGATATTTTATTTGGAAAGGTAGAAAGGAACAGTACTCCTACATCGGCTCACAGAATAGAGTTTAAGTCTGTGGGAACATCAATGTATGAGATGGGTATCTATCTCAGTCTGTTACAAACTTGCCCTCACTTTCTTAATATAAACACTATGAAGCAGTTACAACAGAAATAACAAGCATGAAGTTAGAGGAAATGTTCTATTTAAAAGCTTCCTTCTCTTGGAGCTACACATAGCCAGAGGATAAACCCATATTTAGGATGGGTCAGTGATCCCTAGGCACCGCATCAGTTGGTAACCTGGGCAACCAACAAGGTTCAGCCTTGAGGGAACATAGTGCATAAAGACTCTTCGCCGTTAGGCTCCTGTGACTGGGCTTCTGCTTTTTAGCATCCAACCGTGGCAGTCTTGGTTGGTAGCACTTGCAACGATGGAGACCGCAGAGTCAGATTCATGTCTGGCTCAGTCTGCAGTGGTTGTGTGATTCCTGTTACTGAATGCATGGACAATGAGCCCTCTACCCTTGCAGAACGAAATAGTCTTCCTCCTGCGCCCTGTAGTAGATTCTGTGAGCATGCTCCACATTGATGGACTATGTACATTATAAAATGTCTTGATCTAGAGCTAGTTCTAATGCTACAATTGAGTTGCTTGACAACCATGAGGTGTACTAAGATATTCCAGATAGATTATTGCAAGAGACGCTCCGTGTAATTGCCCAAATCTCCACACTTGGCTCTATTTTTAATCAGATATGGCATCCCCACACAGATTTTACAGCTCTCTGTATGACACTAAATCAGACCATACACCCCTTCAGAAATTTTCCCACCGCATGAGGGGCAACCATCAAAGTCAGCATGGTGCTTAAGAGACTAAGCAAGTAGTATCTACTACCAATGTAAATTTTAAAAAAAAGTTCAATCTTTAAAAAAAATGTAGAATGCTGGCGCTACTGTGTCTAGAGAGCAAATAAAAATCTAAATTGCAAAGGAATTTCCAGTAAAAAGATTGCGTTGTTAAGGATCAAAGAATTAGATCATCCCTGCTCAGTAATCAGAAAAAAAAACTTCCTGGCACTGAGTGCCAAATTAATAGGGTACTTTTCTGAAAGGAAAAAAAAGGAACTGGCAGTTTCTCATGACAGCTTTAATTTTTAAAATTCATTTCTGGAGTGGTATTTTCAATAACAAGTTATTTGGTATGACTAATCTGGGTTGACTTTAAAAAGTTTTGAAAATGTATGCATTTAAAATATATTCTGGTAGCTCTTCAGAAGAATTACACTACTTTTGAACATGACACTCCCATTGAGATGTCTTCTCCAACACTGGAAATTTAAAGATTTACATGTTTTTTCATAGAATTCATTGCCATGATTACATAGTATGAAGGACCATGATGTTACAACAAAAAAGATAGTCACCCTCCAGTGCGGTTGCTATAAATGGTGTAAAAGGTACGGAAACCACTATTACAGTGGCCACATCAAAGCTGTGAGGATCATCCTGGCATTGCAGTAGGACAACCGGATTATCACTGTCTGAATTAAAAGGCTCGAAGAAGAGGCATAAAGAAACATCCTTACCAGTCTATCAAAAGGTAATTCCCCCCTCGACTATGGCTAAAAACACCTGGGGAGTAGTCTGAGTATCTCTAGCTTCCTGCATCTGGAAGTCCAAGTGTGGAAAGCAACAATCATGAAAGATGCTTTGCAGAATTTAATCGTTGAGAATCCACTCATAGTTTTCCTTTAAAAACATCTGCTGAGTAAATCTACCTCTGCATTTTAAACACCTGGGACTTGAACAGCCATGATCTGCAAGTCCCTTGCTATGAGCCATCTCCAGATTGTTTGTGCTTCTAGGCAGAGCAGTCTGGTATACAAGCCTCCTTATTCATTGCACTACTGCTGTGTTGTCCTTCTGTACAAGTAGGGACTTGACCCTGAACGATGGAAGGAAAGCCAGATGGACTACTCTCAATTCCAGTAGTAGTAAATCTCTTTATTCGATTTTGCATTAAAACCATAAAAGCACATCATATACAGTTCATAAAAAGGAAAAACATTTTAAGAAGAACGATTGATTGAGGAAAACGAGACTGTCTTAAAGGTCTGAGTTAAGTTGCTGAAGTACACGTGGTGACTAGCAGCTTGGTCCTGGAAGTAAATCACGGAGGGCATCGCCAAGCATCTATGTTTTAAGATAAACCGGGACTATCTCATTTCACTCCAATGACATCCATATGTAAATTAAAATTTAGTAAAACACATAATACTGGTACCATATAGAATCAAAGAAAATTTATACTAAAATTAAAAATATTTACAAATATAAAAGCAAGTTCATTTATAACATGTTGCAATAACAGTTTGACCTATACATGCCATACACCTAAAAGCGGTTTGTGTTACACCTCTTGCGTGTTTAGTCAAATTAATGATTATATCATGTAAATGTTATTGATTCCATCAAATATCAACCATGCAAAATACCTTCTACATATTGTCTTCGTCTTCCTTTCACTATAGTTTTCGGGCTGACCTAATTGGTTTTATTCATAATTTTTACTATCCTACTTCTTATGATCCATGCTTGGAGCAGGTATCTAGATAGAGCGAAGACCAAGTATTCTGAGGTATCACTTTTCAGGATTCTAGTGATTTCATTTAAGCGGGTTGCTGCTAGAATCCGGCAAATCGGGATTAGCCATGTTCTTCTGGTCTCTTGGTACATGGGAGAAAAGTACAAAAATGTATTTCTGACTCGAGTGCCGAGTCTCACACAGGGCAACAGGGCGAAATATCAACCCCGTTCCAGTTGCTGACAAAACTATTAATTGATAGAATACCATACCTTAATTTTAGGTATAATGTTTTAGCAAGGGGAGGCTCTATTCGATTTAAAAATTCCTCTGGTAGCATACTATCTTTGATATTGAGGAACCTACACGTCAATTCCACTGCAGCACTCTTATTGAGCCAGCTATCCATGACGTGATTCCAGTAATTCTTTTTAAGGTGATTTACCGATCTTTTTTCAATTTTACTGGGGGTTAGCCAAAGGTCAAACATTCCAAGTTTATTCAGCCATGTCTTAATGTGATTGAACCACTCAATACTCCCTTTAGTGTCTAATATGTCTTGAATTGACTCTTTCAAGGGTAGTGGTGAATCATTCGCCCATATGCCAATCCAGTAGACTAATGGTCGAAGAGCAATTACATGAGAGATGCTCCTCATTCCTAAATCTAGGCGCATGGGTGTGAGTGGTGCATTTCGGGGAAGTTACATTATTGATCTGATGAAATTATTTTCAACCTTCTCAATGGCTGCTACATTTACATGCCCCCATAGCTCTGCGCCGTACAGCGCTGCCCCAAGTCCCTTTGCCGGATACACTTGGGTAACAGGGATCAATGGTCTGAAGCTGGACTTTAAAAAAAAACTTTTTACATAAGGCCGATCACACGTGTTGTAGTGAGAATCTGCTTTTTAGTATTTGGGGTGACCACGATAGTGCGTTAAAAAATCCTCACCCCCCAGATAGTCAAATTGTTTAACTTCCTCCAGTATAGTTGTGCCCAGTTTTATACTTCGGTTAAAAGACTTGTGACAGTTAAAAACCATGAATTTTGTTTTTAGGTGATTGATTTCCAGCCCCTGTTCTTCACAGCCCCTCCCAAATTGGTCCACTAAGTTTTGGAGCCCCATCGGTGACCTCGAAATAAGCAGGGTGTCGTCTGCAAAGAGTAGTGCAGGCACCTCACACCCTGCAAGCTTGGGGGGGAATCGCCACTGAAATCCCTTAACTGAACAATCAAGCCATTTATATAAAGTGTGAATAGTGTTGGTGCCAAAACACATCCCTGCCTTACTCCGCGGCTCACCCCTATCCGGTTAGTTAATCCTCTGTCGTTACCCCATCTTATTTGAGCATAGTTGTTTGTGTGGAGTCTAATAAGGATCTGCAAAAGGTTTGATGGCATCCCAAGGTTGGTCAAAGCTGTCCAAAGTTTTCCCCATGGTACTAATTCAAACGCGGCCCTGAGATCTACAAACACCAAGTATAGAGAGCCTTTACCTATTTTTGCATATTTCCACAGGATCAAGAGGAAGCGAAGCAACTGATCAACAGTGCTCGTCTTCTCTCGAAATCCTGCCTGCAGGGGTGATAATAAATCCCCCTCGCTGATCCATTCATTAACTCTTCAGCAGTTGCCGGCAGAATATTTTCTGTGCTATGTCAATAAGATTAATCGGCCTGTAATTTATCGGGTCACTTTTATCTCCTTTTTTATGGATGGGCACGACTTCCGCGGCCAGCCATGTATCTTGTATCTCTGCTCCCCCCAATATGGCATTGAAAGTATAATTTAAGATCACGCTCCATATTTGGGGTTCAGAGAGATAGAGGTCGCCCGGTATTAGATCTAGGCCTGGAGCTTTCCCCCACTTCATGGTTAGGATTGCCTCATGGGCTTCATCTACTGAAAATGAAAGACAGGCAATGTCAGCTCCCTGGTAGGAAGATTCCTTGGGTGCTGCCTCACTTTTCTCTGGTCCTGCATATAATCTCGAGAAGTGGTCCTCCCAAACCTGTGGGAGGATATGGAAGCTGTCTTCCGCAACTAAGCTTTTTGTCCCTTTTGCAATTAGGTGCCAGAAATCTGAATAATTTCTAGTCTGAGCCGCAACAAGTAGGTCTTCCCATTGCCCTTTATGCCAATTCCTGTGTGCCTCGTGTAGGGCCTTTTTGTAGGCTCTTCTACAAGTAATAATGGGTTCTCTTTGGCCAGACTTTATTGCACCCATCAAGGACTGGCGCGCGCTAATTTACAATAGCCATTAAACCACACATTTGATTTGGACCTTGTAGTTCTATTCTTACTAGAGGTTTTATAAAAAAATATATTGATGTTTAATAAAATCCTGAAAGCATCTACGTTCGCTTGCAACTCCATGTTATTAGGCCCTAAGGACACCAAGAAGTTGGCAACAATGGTGTAAATTTTGGACAGGGTCACAGCATTGTTCTTTATTTGTGGCCATTTAATCCTTTTTGTTGTTGTTGCTAGTAACAATGTAATTCGAGGGATTTGGCTCCCCAGATGGGCAACGGGAGCCAAATACCTCTTAATTCTAGGGAGAGGGCATTATGGTCACTATCATCCCTCTCTAGAACCCGCATATCAGCAAGGTTTGGCCATAATTGTATGTCAATCAGGAAGTAATCTATTCTTGTTTTGGAATTCACCCGCTTGTAAGTGTGGTGTAGACCAAGGTCTGAGATCGAGCAGCCATTGACACTCAATTCCAGTATGTTGATGTGGTAAGAGCCTTCTTTTTCTGATAAAGTCCCCTAAACTTGAAGATGCTTGGTCCCAGTGAGCACTCCATTCCAGAGAGGCGTCTGCAACTTTCTGCACTGGGATTTCTTGATTAAAATTAAGTCCCTTCTGTGAGAAAGTGCCCTCTTTCTGCATGGTATGTGCCCACTTTTTGCTGAATTGCTGATGTTCTTTGAGTGTGCCCTGGGCTCCTGCTAATCAGGTGCCCAGGGCCTATGTTCCTTCCCTAAAACTGCATTGAAGCCTAAACCCAATTGGCATCTCTGGCCACATGTCAGCCCCTGGTAAATGGTACCACAGGCACCCAGGGCACTGTGACCAGAGAAGGCCTCTAAAGGCTGCAGCACTTATTGTGCCACCCTTAGAGGCCCTGTACACTGACACTCTCACACTGCCTTTGCAGGCTGCGTGTCTTGGTGCAGAACAAAGTGAAGAGTCTGTGTGCCATGCCCACAAACTACTGCCCTGGCATACTTCAGTCACCCCTCAAGCTGGGTGCCCTATGCCAGTGGTGAGGGTACAGGTGCATGAGCCCTGTACCCCCTACAGTGCCCAAATCCATTCCTGGTCAGTGTAAGTGCAGTGCTGCCATTAAGAGTATATGGTGCTGGGAGTTTGTCATTACGAACTCCACAGCACCATGATGGCTACACTGAAGACTGGGAAGTTTGGCATCAAACTTCTCAGCACATTAAACCCACACTGATGCCAGTGTGGGATTTAATGTAAAATGCACCACAGAGGGCATCTTAGAGATGCCCCCTGAAACTCGACCAACTTCTAGTGACCTGACTAAGTGGCTGCTTAGGCTGCCACCACCAGACATGTTTTTGGACCCCTGGATCGAGAGCCTGCTGCTCTCGGGGGCCTGAAAATGCACATCCTGGGATGAGGTGCCAAGCCTCCTCCCCCAGGATGGGCAGGGTTCACGAAGGAGAAGCTTCAAAGGCATGCCGCCTTTGTGAGCCTCTCCAGACCATTTGCTGCTTTCAGCAACTGGTCCCCACTGGTTCTACCCCCCACTTTGGGCGGGAGAACCGGCGGGAAAAACAAGTGAGGAAGGGAGGTGTGCGCACCTCTGCCAACTCCACCCCTCAGGTGGGGGGAGGCGAGGTGAAGCACAACCTCGAGTCCCCGCCATCTTGAGGATGGGGGGACCCAGCCAACCAGGGACAGGCTCCTGCCCCCCTCCCACTGGAGTGTGTCAGAATAGGGGGTGTACCCACCCCAGGGAAGGGACCCATTGGTCCCTGCCCTTTACCTACCTGTAACGCCCCTAAATCTAGTATTTAGGGGGCACCCTGAACCTTACTTCCTCAGATCCAGCAAAAACAAGAAAAGATGAGAAGGACCGAAGAGCCGTGCAGAGCTAAGAGGACGACGCCCACTGACTTGGCCCCAGCCCTACAGGACTGTCTCCCCTCGAACCTGCTCCTGCGAAATCCCGGTGTGTCCTGCAGCCAGCAACCTCAAAAACCCCAGAGGACCTGCCTGCCTTCACTTCAAAGACTGAATCTCCCGTGAACACGGGACTTGTTCAAACTGCAGCTTCTGGCTCCGGCCGGACACCGCGAATCCAGCCCACTCTGCACCCGCCGAACCCGGCCCGAGCTCGAGTGGAAAAACACCACGAGGAGGTCACCCCGGCGATCCTGACCCGAGATCCGGCGACTCCTGACCTGCCTCAAGCCTCCAGACGATGCCTGCAGCCTCAATCCAGAGGATCCCCTCTACCGCGACCAGAGCGGGTAAGACTTTCCGACGTCCCAAGGCACCCCTGCACCAGACGCCCCACGGCCTTGGGTGCCCAAACCAACGGTGCCTAACCAACCCAAGACTTCCCAACTTACCCCTCGAAGTGGTGGTCGCACCCAGAAGATCCTCGTCCCCGAGCCTGCAGTGTTTCTTCTAACCGGAGGCGCTCCATTGAAAACAGGGCACACGACCTCAAAACAGCACCCTGCACCCGACCACCCTAGTGCCGCGGAGGGTGCACCTTTGGTGCTAATTTGGTTCCCTATTTGCCCTGACCTAAACCCTAGGAGCTTTGCTCCCACAACCCAGTGGCCTGCTTGCCAGCAGCCACCAACCGGAGACCCCCTATCCTTAATAGGATAACATTGGGCCTCAACACACTGCACCCGGCCGCCCTAGTGCCGCTGAGGGTGAAACAAAAGTGCATCACTGACCCTGGGGGACCCCTGAGTCTAACCCCAGAACCTTAACTCCCACAGTCGTTTACTGACCTACAAACCGATAACCTGTTTTTCCTCCATAGGATAACATTGACAATTTTTCTTCCAAAAACGACTAAGTGTGGAGTTTTGAAAACTAAAGATATTCTTTAAAAATCGTACAAATAACCAAAACGTGTTTTCTCACCTGTTTGCAGGAAATGTCCCAGTGCAGAATCCAGGCATCCAGCACTGAGTTAGAAAAAGTAACGTAAAAGTAACTTACCTGCAATTTACTGAAAAAGCCTATTCATTCCAATGTACTGTATTTGCTAAGTGTTGCATACTACTGCTCCCAGGTAAATCAAACAAAGTACAATTTCCATTGCATTTTCAAACTGTTCGACATTCAGTAAATTATTACTACAAAGTATTTTATGCTTACCTGTGCCAGGCTTGCTTGGTTCTAAAATAAAAACAATATATTTTTATACAAAAACAATTGGCCTAGAGTTCAGTTCGAGTGTGTGAATTCATTTGCTGACTGAGTGTGTACATCAAATGCTTAACACTGTCCTCTGATACTGCCTTACTGCTCGACCAAGCTACCACTATTAGAGAGTAAGGTTCTATCTAACTTTAACCTCTGCCTACCTCTGGAGTCACCTGGACCCTATACACACTACCTCATTTTGGTGTAGTATATATAGAGCCAGTTTCTTACACCTTCAACAAAAATCGAAAGTTGCACCCCAAAGGAAAAGCCTGAATTCAAGACTGGGATAGTATCTTCCCAGCTGCCAGTTAGGTGGCAGTATTGGTCCTCCAGGCATTGCTGAAGAGTACTTATGTGGAAACCAGAAAAATGCAAGAAGCCATAGATTCTAGATTAGACAATATTTGGTGTCCCTTTGAGGAGTTCATAAAAGGTTGTGACTCATTAGGAAATTCTCTCCTCAGAGATACACACGAAGTCTGATTGCCCAGAAGTGCGCCCAAATAGCAGAATGATTTAATTGGATCAGCTGACTTTGTAGTTGATATGCAGCCCCAGTTGGCATAAACAAATTCCCTGAGACAGTATAGAAATGTATGTATGTATAGGTTAGTTCGACAGCACGAACACAGCCAAAAGGCAGCAGAGTGCTGCACATGATCTAAGGCCACCATAAAATCAATGAGTAAGATGAGGTAACTGGGTTGTAGACAGTTAATACATTGTGAAATAGTGTTCTTTAAACAGGTAGTGGTTGAAGTAGAAAACTGACTCCAGCAAGTGTAAAGGTAATACGTCAAGGTGCCCTACAAACAAGTCAGATGGCACCCCTTCCATGTTTACCATTTCTAATTTCACTGTAGGTTGCATGTCTATTTGGGTGTGAGCAACCCCTGGACCAGCAAATTCACACAGTGTATCTCTTCCCAGTGCTAGCTCAAACGTATAGTTCCCATCTTTGGTCGCCATCTTCGGATTCTTTTTCTTTTTTTTTTTTGTTCATTGACGTTTCCCTTACTTTATTCCTCCTGTGTTATCTTCCTGGCGGAGGCGGGTGGGTTCGCTAGTGAATCCAGAAAAGTTTTCAAGCTGCAAAACTACGACAGGTAAGAAACTATACGTTTTGCAGCGTGAATCTTTTCTGGATTCACTATGCTGTGCATTGACTTTGTAGCGGTTTGCTAGTCTTGCGGTGGCTGGGTGGAAGATGAACGCTGGTTTGTGAATATATGTTGTAAGACCTTCTGTCCTACTTGCGCTTTTTTGTTCATCTGGATGTCCACGCAGTAGTGCTTTGTGAACGTGTGCACTGAAGACCATGTTGCTGCTTGGCAAATGTCCTGAATAGGTGTGTTTGCTAGGAAAGCCACTGTTGCTCCTTTTTTCCTTGTAGAGTGAGCGTGAGGTGCTCTTTGCAATGTTTGGTTTGACTGTTTGTGGCACAACTGTATGACGTGTGTGATCCATCTTGCAATAGTATTCTTTGTGACTGGTCGTCCCAGAAAACTGTTTGCAAATGAGACAAACTGCTTTGTTGTCCTGCATTCCTTTGTTCTCTCTATGTAGTACATGACTGCCCTTCTGGCGTCCAGGGTGTGCAATGCTTTTTCTGCTTGTCTTTGGGTTTTGGAAAAAACTTGGTATTTGCATTGTTTGGTTAATGTGGAACTTAGTGACCACCTTTGGCATAAAATGTGGATCAGTTCTCATGACGATTCTGTCATTATGCATTTGGAAGTAGGGCTCTTGTAGTGTTAGAGCCTGCAATTCACTTACTCTACGTAGTGATGTTATTGCCACTAAAAACACAGTCTTTAGTGTTAGTATCTGTAAGGTTGCTTTGTGTATTGGCTCGAATGGCGCCTTCATTTGTGCTAGTACCACGTTGAGGTTCCATGTAGGTGGTGGCACCCTTTTCGGAGGTGCTATCCTCTTTGCTCCTTCTAGGAATCTTTTGACCACTTGTGATGTGAAGAAACTCTTTCCTGTTTCTCCCCTTGTGTAAGCTACTATTGCTGCCAAGTGTACCCTTATGGAAGCGTAGCTTAGTTTCTCCTGCAGCGAATATGTTAAATATTTTAGTACTGTTGATTCCCTTGTGATTTTCCTTGAAAGTTTTTCCTTACGGCACCAAAGGGAGAATCTTTTCCATTTTGCTGTTTAACACTTTCTTGTTGTAGGTCTTCTCGCCTCTGAGTACTGCCATTGTGCTTTCTGGTAGTTTGAGGTGAGAAAATTCTAAGTCCTCAGGAGCCACGCTGCCAGGGTTAGGCTCTCTGGTTCTGGGTGTAGCACCTTTCCGTTTTGCAGAGATAGGAGGTCCTTCCTGTTGGGGAACTGGTGCATTGTGACATCTCCATTATTTGTGAGAACCAGGTTTGCCTGGCCCACTGTGGTGCTAGGAGGATCAGTGTCATGCAGCTGATCCTGCACTTGTGGAGTACTTTGTGTATCAGTGGTATCAGGGGGAAATGCGTAAGCAAATGTCCCTGACCAGTCTATCCATAGCGCATTCCCTAGGGACTGTGCGCGCGGTTGTCTGGACGCGAAGTGTTGGCATTTTGCATTTTGGGGTGTTGCAAACAGGTCGATTTGAGGAGTCTCCCATTTTTTGAAGATTTTCAGAATCTCTGCTTGATTCAACTCCCATTCGTGGGATGCTGATGTTTGTCTGCTTAGTCTGTCTGCTTCTGTATTGTCCTTTCCTGGAAGATGACTTGCTAGTAAGTCTACGTTCCTTGGGATAGCCCATTTCCATAGTTCCTGGGCTAGTGATGATAGTGTTAATGATTGTGTTCCTCCTTGTTTATTGATGTAAAACATTGTGGTTGTGTTGTCTGCTTGAATCAACACCCTCTTTCCGTAAAGCTCCTTCTGAAAGGCTTTTAAGACTAGGAACACTGTCTTTAATTCCAGGAAGTTGATGTGCTTTATCGCATCCTGTTGTGTCCATAAACCCCTCACCTTGAGGTTGTTCATGTGCGCTCCCCACCCCAGATGGGAAGCGTCTGTTGTAATGGTCACTGTAGGAGTTGGTGTGAAAGGTCTCCCCTGTGTTATGTTCTTCCTGTTCCACCATGTAATTTCCTGAAGAACTGTTTGTGTGACAACCACTAGATCCTCCCAACTCCCCGTTGCCTGTGACCATTGTTGTTGAATCCATTCCTGGAATGGTCTCATGTGTAGTTGAATGTTTGGGACTAGATGAATGCATGAAGCCATCATCCCTAGTAGTTTCCCCACTGTCAGAGCTTGCCCCTTGCGGTATAGCTGTGCCTCCTTCAGTATTGCTACTGTTCTTTGTGCTCGGGAACGCCTTCCCTAATGTTGTGTCGATTTCTGCCCCTAAGAATATCTATCTGCTCTGGTGTTACTGATGATTTTTCCCAATGTACTGAAAAACCGAGCTGGACCAAGGTCTCTATGACCCTTTGTATGTGCTGTTTGCAAAGGTTGTATGTGCTTGCTCGTACTAACCAGTCGTCTACATATGGATAAACGTGGATTCCCTGTCTTAGGTGTGCTGCTACTGCTGCTAGGCATTTTGTGAAGACTCTTGGTGCTGACTTGAGTCAGAACGCTAGCACCATGAATTGGTAGCGGGTTTTGTCGATTACAAATTGAGTAGGTTTTTGTGTCTGCTCTTCATGGGAATGTGCAAGTAAGCGACCTTTAGATCTATAGTTGCCATGTAGTCCCCTACCTGTATCTGAGGTATTACTTCCTGTAAGGATGTCATCTTGAATTTTTGAGTCTTTATGACTTTGTTTAGGAACCTTAAGTCTAGTATAGGTCTTAATGTTCCGTCCACCTTTTGTATGAGGAAGTGCGTTGAATACACCCCCTTGTTCCTTTCCTTGTGAGGCACCTTCTCTATGGCCCTCTTGTTTAGAAGTTCTTGTGCTTCTTTGAGCAAATGACAGTTCTGTTTTTGCATGGACCCTGTTCTTTGGTTTTCTGCCTGGCGGTTGTTTTGCCAGTTCTATGCAGTATCCGTATTGTATTATGTTTAATATCCACTTGTCGGATGTAATCCTCTTCCACTCTTGGAAGGAATGTCCTATTCTGCCTCCTACTGGTGTGGCATGTTGGAGGGATTCTCTGTTCTTTGTGACCTGATGTTTCTGTTTTTGCGCCCTCTGAGGTCTTGTTAGAGTGTGCGCCAAGGTTGTAGTGCAGTCACTTGGAGGTGGGTTGCTGTCCCCCTCTTTGCTGTTGGCCTCTTCCTCGAGTGCGCCCTCGAAAGGATTGCCTCCCCTGTTGGTATTGCCAAACTTGTTGTGGTTGACCTTGTTGTTGGCCCTGGTTCCCTCCTTGGTAACCTTGTTGAAAGGTCTGGTGTGAGGCTACTGGTTGGTGGTTACCCCTGCCTGCTGGTCTCCGGGATGGTGTCCCCCTACGCATACCTCTGAAATGCAGTGCCCCCATGGACCTTGCAGTCTCATTCTCCTTCAGCTGAGTTAACTTGTCGTCCATAGCTGTTCTCAAAAGTTGTTCCCCGTTGAACAGGGTGTTCAAGATGTTACTTTGCACCTCTGGTTTGAACCCTGAGATTCGTAGCCAGGCGTGTCTTCTCTCTGTAACCCCGATCATCATCTGCCTGCTTGATGTCTCCGCAGCATCTAGGGCTGATTTTAAACATGTATTGGCCATGTTTTTCCCCTCTTCCACCAAGTGGCTTGCCCTTCTGTGGAACTGATCCGGCAGATTTTTCAGCAGTTCGCCTACTTCCTCCCAGTGCTGATATGCGTGCCTATTGATTAATGCATTAGAATTTGCTAAGCGCCACTGAATTGCGGCGCTCCGTTCTATCTTCCTTCCTGTGAGATCCATCCTTTTGCTCTCCTCGTCTGGCGCTGGGCCCACGTTAGTGGGTACATTAGCTCTCTTTCTGGCTGTGGAAGCTATTATAGAGGCAGCAGGTACTGAACCTCTGATGTACATTGGGTCCTTGGAGGAGTGCTTGTATTTCTCATCACCCCTTGGTGTTACTGTCATGCATGTGGCAGGCTCCTTAAAGGCTTCCTTTCCCTGGTCCAGCACACTTGGGAGCATGGGCAGGAACTGGCTTCTTGTCTGTGTGGGCAGCAAGGTCTCCAAGAGGAAGCAGGACTGTGGCTTTTCCTCCTCTAGCTGCACTCCATAGGTGTCAGCAGCCATCTTTCTCACCTGGTTGTACATCCCGATGTCGGGGGGGGGGGGGGAGGGTGAGGGCCTCGAAGGGTATGAGTCTACCCCATCTTCTGGCGAGTCAGCGTCGAGATCTTGCCACTGCATGTCTTGTGTCTCCGAGGTCACCGAACCGTGATAGGTTTGGTCCTCTTCTTCGCCCTTGGCTTCGAAGTAGTATTCTTCTTCCTCCTCTTCGTCAGCCGGTTCTGGGGTTGTAGGAACCTGTAGTTCCTCGAGGTATTTTTCGGGTAGTGTCGACATTTTCGGCGAGATCTTGAATTGCCTCATTGTCTCGTCGAAATCTTTCTTGCGCTGCAAGATACTTGCCATTTCGGCTTCGAGCCTTTTCTTCTCGAGCTCCGACGCTTGTGCTTTGGCGTCAAGATTTTCTGGCTTTCTCTTGGCGCTTGCCGACGTTGAAGTCGAAGCTTGCTTCGCGCTCTCCTTTTTCGACGTCGAGGAGTCCTTATCGTGACTGGTCTTCGACGACTTCGTCTTATCAAGGGTTTTCGCCGTCTGAGAGTCCTTGTCAAAGGAACCGACGGACTGTTTGTCCTTGGACGCGCTCGCTGTCGCTGAATGCTTAGACGCCGGGGCTGTTTTTGAGGACTTCGAGTCACTCTTTCGGGGCTCGGTCGACTGTTTAGGGGTCGCTGTCTCCCTTACCTCCTTCGGGTTTTCTTTTCGGTGTTGACGACTTGGACGTGCGCGTCCTCCTCGCCCTCGGGCCCTTCGGCGACGTTGTCCTCCTCTTTGCTGGAGAGGCCCAGGTCTCGAAGCAACGGAGGTGGTCCTTGACCCTGCATGCTGTAATTCGGTCTGATTTGCCTCACCATCAGAGTCTTTGTGGTGAACGCCGAGCACGCGTTGCAATCTTCGGAGCGGTGGTCGAGCGGCAGGCAAAGGTTACAGACCGGGTGCTGGTCCTTCTGTGCGTACTTGTGGTGGCAATTGTCGCAGAATTTGAATGGTGTCTTGTCCATTACAGCACCCAGGGAGCCCCCTGTGTGCGCATTCTCCGTAGGACGTCGAGGTTTCATTGTTTTATCCCCCTCTCTGCGTCCCGGTACACTGCCTCGAAGGCCGGTGTGTTGATAAGTTGTTTTCTTGCTTTTCTATATGATTTTCGTGGATTCTTCTCTCCAAAGTTCTGGAGCTCCTTCCGTCTCGATCCAGACCCAACGGCGGAAAAAAAGAATCTGAAGATGGCGACCAAAGGTGGGAGCTTCTGGAGGAAGCACGTCGATGTCACAGAAGGACACCAAATGGTGGTATGTCGACGCTCACCAGGCCACGAAAATAAAAAAAAGAAGAAATACAACAATTCCGGACCCAACCACTAGATGGCAGAATAATGCACAGCATAGAGAATCCAGAAAAGATTCACGCTGCAAAACCTAATTTAGGTTTTTGTGATACAGCAAAGGTCACCAAGACAACTGTCAGCTGTGCCTGGTCAAAACCCAGTCAGTTTGCAAGTACACTCGCCCTCCCCAGTCTGAGTCATTAATATGACAACAGTAGGCTGGAACACACACTGCTTGCTGAATGGAGAACAACATCACTCTGACATGAAGACCCTAAAGAATTATGGCGCTCTTATAATAAAATCCTTCAAGTTTTGCAGATCTGTTGTATTTCTCAATGGGGATGCAGTTTCTGCTCCACATAGCCTGGAAATAAACCCACTTAGAAGTTGGTGCGGATGCTAATAGCTTGACCTTCGCATGTATATAAAGCGGTTTGTGCACAGTGGGGAGAGCTTTCCTGCTTGCTACATAGCAGTGACACTTGTTAAACGTGATCTAGATACTTTGAACGTCAAAGTGTTTGTCTTAATTCGGGAAGCTGTCTACATTGTGCCGCACATTATTATAAGGCGCCGACTTGTAGTCCAGTGAGACCTTCGCAACAACTGAACTCACTGCCAATCAAACTGTTAGATTCATTCCTCGCAGAGAATCCAGACGATGACTCAAGACCGGGACTGAAAATGGTGAGTCTCAAACTCTATCCTAAATTGGAGCAGCATTGGGGTGGTCCTGATTGATGCAGGAATGTTGTTCCAGATCATGGGTGCAAAGATGGAAAAGGCCTGCTGCCTTTTTTTTATACTCTTCTTAGTCTGCAGTCTGATGTCCTGGCAGGTGTGCCAAGTCGGTCTTCATGACATGCAAGGAGCTGGTCATGATAACTTTGTAAATGACACAGCTGGTTTAGTAGATGGTGCGGGCCACCAAGGAAAGCCAATTGAGATATATCATGATGGGAATGATGTGATCATAGTTTTTCAGGCAATGGATGAGACATGCAGGAGAATGTGGGATGCCCATAAGGGCAGATTTTAGACATAGAAATGAAATAGGACTGCTGCTGGCATTGCAGCCTTAGACAACAAATCTAGATGCAGAAAGACAATGGTCTGTTTTCAGAGTTATGTCCTGATCACTGCCACTCATCTGCAGAATGCTTATAGCGCAGACTGTAGTCCACATGGAAGCACTTTGAACGCTAAATGATTTCTGACCACTAGGAACCCTAGGAACGTCTACGGTTTCCTTACGATTGAGAAGGGAAAGTGAGTTTGTGTAAGTTCATGGCCAATCACATTTGATGTAGCTGAAAGCAAATCTGATGAGGGCAAGCAACATCCTGAATTTTTCTTCCCTTAGTCGTTTGTTGGTCGTCCTGAGATCAAGATGGGTCAGAACTTTTTTGGACCCTTTTTTAGAACCAGAAAGTAACTGGAATAAATCCCTATTCCTTATTGGTAAAGATGTACTTTTGGAGGAAAGTGGGTTTCTGTTGCAGTAAACCCCCCCACTTTGTGCCAGACTACTGATGCACTTTCACTTGATGTGCCCTAGGTCCCTGCCAATCAGGTTCCCAGGGCCTGTGTTCTTTCCCCAAAACTAACCCAAATGGCATCTCTGGCCACAGGTCAGCCCCTAGTAAATGGTAGCACAGGTACCCAGGGCACTGTGACCAGGGAAGACCTCTAAGGGCTGCAGCACTTATTGTGCCACCTTTAGAGGCCCTGTACCTCTACACTCTCACTGCCTTTGCAGGCTGCGTGTTTTGGTGCAGAACTAAGTGAAGAGTCGACATGGCACACACCCTTGTGTGCCATGCCTACAACCCACTGCCCTGGCATACATCAGTCACCCCACTAGCTGGGTGCACTATACCAGTGGTGAGAGTACAGGTGCATGAGCCCAGTAACCCTTGTGAGAAAGTGCCATCTTTCTTGCATGGTATGCCCCCACTTTTTGCTGAATTGCTGATGTACTTTGACTGAGTGTGCCCTGGGCTCCTGCCAATCGAGTGCCCAGGGCCTGTGTTCCTTCCCTAAAACTGCATTGAAGCCTAAACCCATTTGGCATCTCTGGCCACATGTCAGCCCCTGGTAAATGGTACCATAGGTACCCAGGGCACTGTGACCAGAGAAGGCCTCCAAGGGCTGCAGCACTTATTGTGCCACCCTTAGAGGCCCTGCACCCTGACACACACACACTGCCTTTGCAGGCCGAGTGTCTTGGTGCAGAACAAAACAGAGTCGACGTGGCACACATCACTGTGTGCCATGCCCACAAACACACTGCCCTGGCATACCTCAGTCACCCCTCTAGCTGGGTGCACTATGCCAGTGGTGAGGGTACCGGTGCATGAGCCCTGTACCCCTACAGTGCCCAAGTCCATTCTTAGACATTGTAAGTGCAGTGCTGCCATTAAGAGTATATGGTGCTGGGAGTTTGTTATTACGAACTCCACAACACCATAATGGCTTCACTGAAGACTGAGAAGTTTGGTATCAAACTTCTCAGCACATTAAACCCACACTGATGCCAGTGTGGGATTTAGTGTAAGATGCACGACAGAGGGCAACTTAGAGTTGCCCCCTGAACCTAACCCACAATCCACGTACTGCCTGAGAGGCTGCCTAGGCTGCCACCCAGCAGACATGTTGCTGGACCCCTGGGTAGAGAGCCATCCGCTCTCGGGGGCCTGCAACAATGCACATCCTGGGCGAGGTGCTAGGTCTCCTCCCCCAGGATGGGCAGGGGGAAGCTTCAAAGGCATGCCGCCTTTGTTAGCCTCCCCAGACCACTTGCTGTACTCAGCAACTGGTCCCCACCGGTTCTAGCTCCCACTCTGGCGAGAAGACTGGCGGGAAACCCCAAGTGAGGAAAGGGGGTGTGCCAGCCTCTGCCAACCCCACCCCTCAGGTGGGGGAGGCGAGGTGAAGCACATCTCCGGGCTCTCGCCATCTTGAAGATGGGGAGCCCTGCCCAATCAGAACTAGGTTCCTGCCCCCCTCCCACTGGAGTGTGGCATGTTAGGGGGTGTACCCACCCCAGGGAAGGGACCCATTGGTCCCTGCCCTTTACCTACCTGTAACGCCCCTAAATCTAGTATTTAGGGGCACCCTGAACCTTCCTTCCTCAGATCCCGAATCCGAAACAAGCAAGAAGAACAAGAAGAAAGAAGACCTGCCGTGCAGCTGCTCACAAGAGGAAGACACCAACTGACTTGGCCCCAGCCCTACAGGCCTGTCGACCCTCAAACCTGCTCCTGCTAAACACCGGCGTCTCCAGTGGTCAGCAACCTCGAAAACCCCGGAGGACCTGACTGCCTTGTGACTCTAAAAGACTGACTCCCACGAGCAGTGGTTCTGCTCAAAGCAAGTAACAAACCCCTGGTGCCAGCCAGGAACCGCGACTCCTGCACACTCTGCACCCGGCGAGCCCGGCCTGTGCCTGAGTGGACAAAGACCACGAGGACGTCCCCCCGGCGACTGTGACCCAGACTCCTGCACCCAAGGACCCTCCTCGACGCACAAGTTACTAACTTGTGTAACGATATATCTGTAAGAGACAGTAGTTAGTGATAGATTCCTTACCTTAGAATATCCCCAGGCGTCAGGCTGGATCCGGAAAGTTTTGCGTAGCAGTACCCTTGCGCGTCGGTAGGCGGCGTCGTGCGGCTCCGCGTCCGTCGTCGGCGTCGTGATCGCCGGGATGACGTCGCGGGCAGCACTTAGGCGCCGCCCCTGCGCGCTGACGTCAGTTCTGTACACGACTTTCCGCGCCAGGAACGCAGAGCCATGCAAGAAGCTGACACAGGTGTCTGAAAAATACTAGGGCCCTGAAAGGGATGTCCTTAACCCTAGAAATCAGTTCGCAGAACGGGGAGGATGGGTGGGGCGGTAAGGAATCTATCACTAACTACTGTCTCTTACAGATATATCGTTACACAAGTTAGTAACTTGTGCATCTGAAAGAGACACGTTAGTGATAGATTCCTTACCTTAGAATAGATACCCCAGCAATACCAACCCCGGTGGTGGGTCTGCGAACAAAGATCAGACAAGGAAGTCCTGGAGGACAGAACGGCCAAAGAAGCCGTCCCTCCGGACCGGACTGTCAAGGCAGTAATGCTTAGTAAACGTGTGCAGCGAGGCCCACGTAGCTGCCTGACAGATAACCGGCAGCGGAACACCGCGGCCCAAGGCCGTGGTAGCAGCCGTTGCCCTGGTGGAATGGGCACGCAGCCCAACAGGAGGCTCCTTCTTGGCCAAAGAATAGCAGGTCTTGATGCACAAGGTAACCCAGCGGGAGACGGTCCTCTTGTGCACCGCCCGACCTTTTTGGCGCCCACGTAGCCAACAAAGAGCTGGTCATCCACCCGGAAGTGTTTTGTGCGGTCGATATAGAAGGAGAGCGCACGTTTTGGGTCCAGACGGTGGAGCCTCTCTTCCTCTCTGGAAGGATGCGGAGGCGGAAAGAAGGTGGGCAAAGTGATGGTCTGCCCAATGTGGAAAGCAGTAACCACCTTTGGCAAGAAGGACGGACGCGTCCGAAGAACAACCTTGTCTGGATGAACAGACAGAAAGGGAGGTTTGCAAGATAGAGCCTGGAGCTTACTCACCCGCCGAGCGGAGGTGATGGCCACCAGAAAGGCAGTCTTCAGAGTCAGAAGACGAAGAGGACAGTTATGCAGAGGCTCAAAGGAGCGCACATTAAAAGGTAAGAACCAAGTTCAAGTCCCACTGAGGCATTACAAACGGAACAGGAGGGAAGAGGTGAGTAATGCCTTTTAAGAACCTGTTAACAACAGGGGACTTGAAAAGGGAGGGCTGATCAGGGAGCCTGAGGAAGGCCGAGATAGCACAAAGATAACCCTTGATGGTACCCAGGGCAGAACCCTGTTGGGCCAGAGAGAGAAGGAACAGAAGGACCTCAGAAAGAGGGGCAGAAAGGGATTCACAGCCTTTGCTGTGCACCACGCCACAAATTTGTTCCACCTGCAGGCGTATACCACCTTAGTGGAGGGACGCCTGGCTGCCAGAATCACATCACAAACTTCGGGAGGCAAGTCGAAAGGAATCAACTGCCGCCGCTCAATCTCCACGCAAGCAGGTGTAGACTGGACAGGTTCGGGTGGAGGACCGTCCCCTGCTGCTGCGACAGAAGATCCTCCCGAAGAGGCAGACGGATCGGGGGATCTATGCTCATATTGAGTAGCTCGGGATACCAAACTCTTCGAGCCCAGTCCGGAACCACAAGAATGACTTGGGCCCGGTCGTGCCGAATCTTCTTCAACACTCTGGGTAGAAGTGGTATAGGCGGAAAGGCGTACAACAGACCGCAACTCCACTCGCGACGAAAAGCGTCGCCGGCGAGTGCCGCCTTGGAAATTCCAACGCGCAGAACTGATGACATTGCGCGTTCTCTTCGGTGGCGAATAGATCTAACCAAGGCTCTCCCCACTGTAGAAAGAGTCCTTGCGCCACTTCCGAGTGAAGACGCCATTCGTGATCCATCATGCACCTGCGGCTGAGTTCGTCCGCCCTGGCGTTCAGAGAACCTGCCAGGTGTTGAACCATCAGGAACATGCCCTGATGTTCCAGCCATGTCCAGAGGCGCAGAGCCTCCTGACAAAGGGTCCAAGACCCCACCCCGCCCTGTTTGTTGCAGTACCACATGGCGGTGGTGTTGTCTGTGAACACCTGCACTACCTTCCCTTTGACAGAGGGAAGGAATGCCTTGAGTGCAAGCCGGATCGCCCGGAGCTCCAGAAGGTTGATATGGAGCCGGGACTCCGCCGGAGACCAGAGGCCTCTGATCTCCGCCTCTCCCATGTGACCGCCCCATCCCAGAAGGGACGCGTCCGTCACAACTGTATGCTCTGGCTGGGGAAGGGAGAGGGATCTGCCCATGACCCATTGCCGGTTCGAGAGCCACCACTGCAACTGTTTTGCAGTCCCCTCCGAGATCTGGACGTGATCGGACAGGTTGCCCTGGTGCTGCGCCCACTGGAACTTCAGGTCCCACTGCAGAGCCCGCATATGCCATCTGGCATGATTGACCAGCAGGATGCAGGAGGCCATGAGGCCCAGCAGCCTCAGGGTCATCCGTACCGAAACCCAGGATAAAGGCCGAAAGATCGGAATCATAGCCTGAATATCCCCGGACTCGCCGTTCGGGAGGATAGGCCCGAAACTGCGTCGTGTCCAGAACTGCTCCGATGAAAAGGAGCTGTGGAGAAGGAATTAGATGCGACTTCGGCACATTGATGGAGAACCCCAGCGAGTGCAGGAGTTCGGCCGTAGTCTGGAGGTGGGAGACGACTGCCTGGGACGAGCCCGCCTTCAGCAGCCAGTCGTCGAGGTAGGGGAAGACTGAAACCCCTGCCCGGCGCAGATGAGCTGCGACCACCGCCATCACTTTCGTGAACACCCGAGGGGCACTTGTAAGGCCAAAGGGAGCACAGTGAACTGAAAATGCTCGGGGCCTACCGTGAACCGAAGGTAACGCCGGTGGGCCGGCAGGACGGGGATGTGGAAATACGCGTCCTGCAAGTCCAACGCTACCAACCAGTCTCCAGGGTCGAGGGCAGTCAAGACCTGAGCTAGGGTGAGCATCTTGAACTTCTCCTTCCGGAGGAAGCGATTGACGTTCCGGAGGTCCAAGATAGGACGCATGTCCTCCTTGTCCTTTTTGGGCACCAGAAAGTAGTGGGAGTAGCAACCACGCCCTACTTCTGGGGTCGGAACATGCTCGATGGCCCTCTTGGTCAAGAGGGCCGTGACTCCTTCCGTAGAAGCACCAAGTGATCCCCTGACATGCGGTGGAATTGAGGTGGCATGGCTGGGGGGTGGTCTCGAAGGGGAGGGAGTAGCCCCTTCGGACAATGTCCAAGACCCACCTGTCCGAGGTGATGGTGCGCCAGTGGGGAAGGTGATGGCGGACCCTGCCCCCTACTGGCGTGCCGTGCACCTGAAAGGAGGGACTAGGAGGGCTTGGAGGCCGCGGACGGGTTGGAGGTGGTGGCCTGACCCGCACGCTGGTTGCCCGATCCGCCACGGCGGAATCCACGTCCTCAGCCACGCGAAGACGCCTGCTGCGCGGGCCGGTGGCTGGGCTGCTGACGTGAAGGGGCGCCCCTACCGTGGCCACGATAGGGGCGAAAAGCAGAAGGTAGCGGAGGGCGTGTAGCAGAAAGGCCCAGGGACTTTGCAGTAGCCCGTGAGTCCTTAAAGCGCTCCAACGCATGGTCTGCTTTGGACCCAAAAGACCGACTCCATCAAAGGGCATGTCCATGAGAGTATTCTGGACATCCCCTGAAAAACCAGTGGTTCTCAGCCAGGCGTGGCGCCGGAGCGCCACCGTCGTTGCAATCGACCTGCCCAGCGAGTCGGCGGTGTCAAGGCCACAACGGATAGTGTGTTTGGCCGCATCCCTTCCTTCCGCAATGGCGCGGGAAAGCAGTGCCTGGACCTCCTCAGGGCACTGGGGCAAAACATCCGCCACCGAATCCCACAGGGAGTGGGTATATCGGCCCAAAAGACAAGCGGTGTTAACGGACCGCAAGCCAGCACTGGAGGAAGAAAAACCTTTCTTCCCAAACTGATCCAGGCGTTTGGATTCCCTATCCGGAGGAGCGGTAGGGAAGGCGGTTTGGGAAGCGGAGGCTTGGACAACCAAGCTCTCAGGAGTGGGGTGGACAGAAAGAAACAGGGGGTCGCCCGGAGCGGGGCGATGGCGTCGTGACACGTTCCGATCCACAGGAGCCCCTGTGTTGGGCTTGGACCAGGCGCCCAAAAGAACGTCAGTGAGGGCGTCGTTAAACGGCAGCACAGTCTCCGCAGAGGAGGCTGCCGGCTGAAGCACCTCTGTCAAGATGTTAGTCTTGACCGTCAAAGTAGGGAGCTGGAGACGTAAGGCCCCAGCAGCCCTACGCAACACCGTACCAAAATTGGCCCCCTCCTCCGTAGCCACGGGAGGAGACAGCATGCCAGTGTCAGGAGAAGTATCCAGACCACTGGCCTCCCCTAGACTCTCTGTCCAGTCCTCATCATACTGACAGTTGCGTGTCAGAGGGTCATCAGACCCCTCCCAGTCCTCCTGGTCCTCCTCTGGTTCAAAATAAGGAGGAGGAGGGACATTTGGGACCCAAGGTCCCATCGGCGCCGGAGCCGGCGTCGAGCGACGTCGCTCCGGGTCCATGTCCGGAGCCGGAAGGAACTGGGGACGACGCCGCCCGGAGCCCAGGGCGGCGTCGAGAACGGCACCGGAGACATCGGCGCCGGCGGAGGTGTCGTGAGGTCGACCGGCGTCGATGGGGGTTGTGGAGCCGGGATCGAGGCCGGGGCCGAAGCCGGAATCGAGGCTGGAGGCTCGGGCGACGCCGGGGCCGGAGCCGCCGGCGGCGCCGGAGCAACCCCATCAGGGCCCGCGGGGCCCGAAGGCGCACCGGAGGGGCCTGAAGGCCCGAAGAGGCGGGCCATGGCCGACAGGAACTCCTGTACCTTGGCCGGATCCGCCCCCGAACCCGGGAAGGGCGGGTATGACGGGGCGACTCCACAGGCAAGTCCGGGGCCGCGGGGGCGGGGACGGTGCCGGGAGGGGCCTCAGCCGAGTCGCGAGACCGGCGAGGCGAAGTCCGAGAGCGACGATGCTTCTTGGACTTCTTGTGCTTAGACTTACCGGACGAAGAAGTCGACGACCGGTGTGCACTCCGCGAGCGACCCCTGGACCTCTCACGCGACCGGGGCTTCCGCGGAGCCGAATGCCGGGCCTCGAGGAGCTTTCGAGACCGCTCTCGCAAAGCTTTCGGGTTGAGGGCCTGGCATTCGGGACAAGACTCGGTGTCGTGGCCTCGGCCGAGGCAGAAGAGACACTCCCAATGCGGGTCGGTGACGGACATCATCCGCGCACAGGCGCCGCATCGCTTGAAGCCGGGCATCCGTACGACACCTTAAAGTTGGAAAAACCAGTGAAAAAATCACCAAAAAGTATGGTCAAAAATTGACCAGGGCACTGCTCTTCCCGGATCTGCGCTTGCTGGCGCGGAAAAAGAAGAACTGACGTCAGCGCGCAGGGCGGCGCCTAAGTGCTGCCCGCGACGTCATCCCGGCGATCACGACGCCGACGACGGACGCGGAGCCGCACGACGCCGCCTACCGACGCGCAAGGGTACTGCTACGCAAAACTTTCCGGATCCAGCCTGACGCCTGGGGATATTCTAAGGTAAGGAATCTATCACTAACGTGTCTCTTTCAGATGCTCCTGACTACGCCTGCAGCCTCAGATCCAGGGACCCCTCCAACCGCGACCAGCAGAGGGTAAGATTTCCCGACGCGAAAAGACACCCCTGCACCCGGCGCCCTGCGGCCCCCTGTGCCCAACTCCGGGGTGCCTACTTAACCTACAGCTTCCCAACTTACCTCTCGAAGTGGTGGTCGCACCTGAAGAATCTCCGTCCCCGAGCTTGCAGCCTTTGTTCATCTGGTAACTTCTCCATTGAGCGCCAGACGGCTCAAAAGCACCCTGCACCCAGCCGCCCGAGTGCCCCTTGGAGTGCAACACCTATCCTATTCTACTTCCCCACTTGCCCTGTGTAAGTGACCAGGAGCCCAGCTCCCACAGCCGCGTGGCCTGCCTGCTAGCAGCCACCAACCAAGGGCCCCCTGCCCGCCATAGGCTAACATTGGGCCTAACTCACTGTGCACCCGGCTGCCGCTGAGGGTGTACCAACTGTACCTACCTGACCCTGGGAGACCAGAGTCTATGCCCAGAACCTTAACTCTGCCAGTCGAGTACTTACCTGAAAGCCGATAACCTACATTTTCTCCATAGGGTAACATTGACTGGTTTCACTTGGAAATTCTTCTAAGTGTCGAGTTTTGAAACTTTCAAATATTCACTAAATCGCCCGATCAACGAAAACGAAATTACTCACCTGTTATCAGGAGAGATCCCAGTGCTGGATCTTGGTGCCCAGCACTGACCCTGAAAAGTAATTACAACTGTACTTACCGATAACTTGATTTTCCTCCATAGGATAACATTGCCTGGTTTTTGCCAGAAATTCTTCTAAGTGTCGATTTTTGAAACATACAAATATTCCTTAAAATCGCCTGTGTAACAAAAAACGATTTCTTTCAACTGTTTACAGGAAATGCACCAGGGCTGAATCCAGGATCCAACCCCGAGTAAGAAAATCATACGTAGAGTAACTGAAACTGACTTTACTTAAAAACTCCTGTTGAGCTCAATGTTATAATTGTGTTGGAATTGTGTTGCCTATTGCAACAACTGTAACTATTGCATTTAAAAGTCTATTGCTTATTGAAAGTATACAACTACAGCATTTAATTCTGAGAAAGTATTTTGATACCTATTGTTGGTTCTAAAATAAAACTATATATTTTTATATACAAAACAATTGGCCTAGAGTTCAGTTCTTGAGTGTGTGACCATTTGCTGACAGTGTGTACAACAAATGCTTTACACTGTCCTCTGATACTGCCTTACTGCTCGAACAAGCTACCACTTTAGAGAGTAAGGTTATATCTAACGTTAGCCTCTGCCAAACCTCTGGGGACTGTGGACTCTGTGCACACTGAACCTTACTTTAGTTCAGTATATACAGAGCCACTTTCTTACAACCCTACAGTGTCTAAGTCCATTCTTAGACATTGTAAGTGCAGTGCTGCCATTAAGAGTATATCGTGCTGGGAGTTTGTCATTACGAACTCCACAGCACCATAATGGCTACACTGAAAACTGAGAAGTTTGGTATCAAACTTCTCAGCACATTAAACCCACACTGATGCCAGTGTGGGATTTAAGGAAAATGCACACAGAGGGCATCTTAGAGATGCCCCCTGAAAACTAACCCACCTCTAGTGTCCAGGCTGAGTGGCTGCTTTCAGCTGCCACCACCAGACATGTTTCTGGACCCCTGGGTCGAGAAGCTGCTGCTCTCTGGGGCCTGAAACAATGCACATCCTGGGATGAGGTGCCAAGCCTCCTCCCCCAGGATGGGCAGGGTTTACGAAGGGGAAGCTTCAAAGGCTTGCCGCCTTTGTGAGCTTCCCCAGGCAACTAGCTGCTTTCAGCAACTGGTCCCCACTGGTTCTGACCCCCACTTTGGGCGTGAGAACCAGCGGGAAAAACAAGTGAGGAAGAGAGGTGTGCCCACCTCTGCCAACTCCACCCCTCAGGTGGGGGAGGCGAGGTGAAGCACAACTCTCAGTCCACGCCATCTTGAAGATGGGGGGACTCAGCCAACCAGGGACAGGCACATGCCCCCCTCCCACTGGAGGGTGGCATAATAGGGGGTGTACCCACCCCAGGGAAGGGACCCATTGGTCCCTGCCTTTTACCTACCTGTAACGCCCCTAAATCTAGTATTTAGGGGCACCCCTGAACCTTGCTTCCTCAGATCCAGACAAGAAGAAAAGAAGGACCGAACAGCCGTGCAGCAGCTAACAAGAGGAAGAGGCCCACTGACTTGGCCCCAGACCCACCAGCCTGTCTCCCCCTCGAACCTGCTCCTGCGAAGTCCTGGTGTGTCCTGCAGCCAGCAACCTCAAAAGCCCCGGAGGACCTGCCTTCACTTCCAAAGACTGCTTCTCCCGTGAACACCGGATTTGTTCAACTGCAACCTCTGGCAGCAGCCGGAGACCGCGAATCCGCCCCACTCTGCACCCGCCGTCCACGGCCCGAGCGGGCAAACACCACGAGGTGGTCACCCCGGCGATCCTGAACCGAGATCTGGCAACCCCCGACCTGCCTCAAGTCTCCAGCCGACGCCTGCAGTCTAAATCCAGAAGGCCCCCCCCTAACCGCGACCAGGAGCTGGTAAGAAGATCCGACCCCCAAAGGCACCCCTGCACCCGACGCCCCACGGCCTTGTGTGCCCAAACCAACGGTGCCTAACCAACCCCAACTTCCCAACTTAACTCTCGAAGTGGTGGTCGCACCCAGAAGTCCTTCGTCTGCCTACCTGCAGTGCTTTTGCAAACCGGAGGCTCTCCATTGGAAATAGGGCATCCGACGTCGAAACAGCACCCTGCACCCGGCCGCCCTAGTGCCGCTGAGGGTGCACCTTTGGTGCTAATTTCTTTCCCCATTTGCCCTGAGCTAAAAGTGGGAGCAAAGCTCCTGGACAACCCAGTGGCCCGCTTGCCAGCAGTCACCAACCGGAGGCCCCCTATCCCCCATTGGATAACACTGGGCCTCAACACTCTGCACCCGGCCGCCCTAGTGCCGCTGAGGGTGTAACAAGAGTGCATCACTGACCCTGGGGGACCACTGAGTCTAGCCCCAGAACCTCAACTCCAACTACCGAATACTTACCTAAAAACCGATAACCATATTTTCCTTGATAGGATAACATTGACACTTTTTCCTGAAAAAGTTTCTAACTGTGGAGTTTTGAAACCTAAAGAAATTCTTTAAAATTGTACGATTTAACAAAAACCGCTTTCACTCGCCTGTTTACAGGAAATGTCCCAGTGCTGCATCTAGGCATACAGCACTGAGTAAGTAAAGTAATCCAAAGTAACTTACCTGCTATTTTACTGAAAATCCCATTCAAGTCGATGTACTGTATTTACAAGTGATTGCATTTCTCTGAAACAATACTGCAAGTCAAACCACAGTACATTTACAATTGCAATTGAACTGTTTTACAATCAGCATTTACTACTGTAAAGTATTTATTGCTTACCTGTGCCAGGCTTGCTTGGTTCTAGAAATAAAACTAAAAGAATATTTTTATACAAAAACAATTGGTCTGAAGTTCAGTCTGAGTGTGTGAATTCATTTGCTGACTGAGTGTGTACAACAAATGCTTAACACTGTCCTCCGATACTGCCTTACTGCTCGACCACACTACCACAAATAGAGAGTAAGGTTCTATCTAACTTTACCTCTGCCTACCTTAGGGGTTCCTCTGGACTCTGTGCACACTATACCTCACTTTGCTATAGTATATACAGAGCCAGCTTCCTACAGGCGCCCAATGCTTTTCAAAGAGGATTCTTTGGTCGGCAAAGAGTCTGCTAGCATGACACCAGAGGTTGCAAGAGGAAGAGCAATGACAGCAGAGGTAAGATGGGATGTAGGGGGTCATCTGGGACACAATCGGTTCTGCTCACCAAGGCCCAGGGGATTCGGGTGCAGGGGTGCCTTTCAACACCAGTCTTCTTACCGGGGCTGGTCGGGGGGGGGGCCTCTAGATTCACACTGCAGGCCTAGTCGTGGAGGGCAGGAGAGGTCAGCCAATGCTGGACATGGTCAGGATCGCCAGGGAGACTTCACTGAACAGGTGGGCCAGTCTGACTCGGGGCGCCGGGTGCAGAGTGGGCAGGAGACGCAGATCCACCTGGATCCAGAGTCTTTGAAGTCCGTTTCTTTCAAATTTAAAAGGGGTTTTTGGTGAGTAGCAGGTAGGGCCAATGGGCACCTTACCTAGGGTGACTACACCAGTATGCATAGACCTAGCCCCGATTGGAGGCCCCCCCCATCCTCAAGATGGCTGGGACTGAAAGTTGTGCTTCACCTCGATTCCCCTGACCTTGGGGTTGGCAGAGGTGGGTGCACACCTATCTTTTTCAATTTTCCTGCCGGTTTTCCCACCCAAAGTGGGGGTGTAAACCAGGGGCTGCCAACTGCTGCTAGCAGCAGAAGAGGGTCGCATTACAAAGGTGGCAGGCCTTTCAGGCTCCCCTCTTCGAGCATTGCCCCATCCTGGGGGAGGAGACACGACACCTCTGCCAAGGATGTGCATTGTTACTGGTACCAGAGAGCATGGGCTCTCTATCCAGGGGTCCAGAAACATGTCGGGTGGAGGCTGGCTGCCTACAGCCGGTCAGAGACCACACCAGGGTTGGTAGGGATTCAGGGGGCACCTCTGAGGTACCCTCTGGGTACATGGTACAATAAATCCCATACTGGCATGAGCATGGGTTTATTGAAAGGAGTAGTTTGGTACCAAACACTCCTGTATTCAGTAAAGCCATCATGCTGCTATGGAACTCTAGTTGTCTAGTTCCCAGCCCATGTACTCTCTATGGCTTCACTGGCACTTACAATATTAGGAAATGGTGCCCAATATTGTAGGGGCATTTCTGATCATGCAGATATGCCCTCACCTGTAGTATAGTGCACCCTGCATTAGGGCTGTGAGGCCGGGTAGAGGGCTGGCTTATCTATGCAGCCAGGCAGTGCTAGCTGGCATGGCAGCCAGGCAGGGTGCCATGTTGAGTTTATCGTTTTCTCCCTCACAGGGGCATACAGACTGCAAGGGCAGTGGCATTGTCCCAGTAAGGGGGGGGGGGTCCCAAGGGACCCTCTGCAGCTTTCAGGCCCTAGATAACCAGGGTACCATTTACTAGGGACTTACAAGGGGCAGAAGCACTGATTGGGAGTTTGTTTCAGGGAAGGAGCACTGGCACAGGGGACCTGGTTGGCAGGGACCCGTTGCACTACATTTGAAACCACATCAAAACCTGGCAAAATGTGGGGGTATAACCATGCAAAAGAGGCACTTTCTCTCAGAGATGGATAAGACTTCCTTAGGGAAAGGTAGCTGAAAGCCAAACCAAGGGGGTTACTTCATATGAAGGTAAGCCCTGGAGTACTGAGTTAGTATTGCAAGGAAGTTTGCTCCTCTTAAACTGCCACACAAACACAGAAATCCAATAGGTTTTCTTCGACAATGGCTTTCCCTGGTGCCTCGCCACTGGCAATAAAAGGGGAAATCCAGAAGCTTCAGACAATGGATGTTTTGACGTCTGGTTGTCTTCGATGTCGAGTGACTTGCTGCTCAATAAAACTTTGACGTCAAACATCTTGGTGGCATGCCAACTTTCGACAAGCACTTTGCAACCATACCTGTTACATCAAGGAGCTAGAAGTTTAACAGGAGCGGCGCCGCTTTGTAGGCGGATGCCTTTTGAGAGCTCACTAATGGAGGCTCTAAAGAACCTAAATTTAGTATAAGGGTCCCCCTGCTCTTCATAACTAACCTTCCTGAAATGGAGCTTTGAAGTCTCCTTTGTAGACAATGGTGCCTGATCTGTCCAGGAGATCTAACAGCAGCAACAATATTCAGGCCAATGATCCTCAGTCAAGCATATGGTACAGAGATCGTGAGGATCTGACTGGGGCTTTTTTTTTTTTTTTTAACGAGAAAGGCATTTCACATAAAGCAAATGCATTTTGTGAGGAAAAAAATTCCTGAGAGGAAATTTATGAAAAACACTCCTAGCCTCAAACATTTAATGAAACCAGTATATAAAGGTTTGGTCAAATATCAAAGAGCCAATACCAAAGGCACAGCTCAGTGCTGCACATCCAGTTTCCAGGAACAGGGGTGGGGGAGGGGGTGATGGGCCACTAGAGGAGGATGATGTCTTAAAGGCAGGGTAACAATCTTTCAGCCATTTGGACAAGCTGTCTAGATTAGACCTGCTTCTTGTTTATTTTCCTTTTAAAACATATGTGGGAAAGATGTTTCTAGATAATTTGTTTTTAATTAGTAACTGTCTTTTTTAAAAATGAAAAATTATATATGGCCTTTTCAAGCAACTAAGATTTATTATTAAAGTTCACTCTTCTACTGAAAAGCGCTGCACATACATATGATTATATTTCTAAGTTGCGGTTGCTGCGGGCTGGAGAATTCAGTGCTTACGACTCAAGTAGGATCCCATTAGTGATCTTCAAAAGTATGAGAAACCACTTAGACCCTCGAGCAAATATCCCCAAACTAGCATGTTTCTAGAATAAGCCCAGAGGGTTGTCAACATGAAGAGCTGAACACAGATGCTTCTTTTCTCTGGAAGGTCTCACTCATGGGTTGTGAAGTCACAATGATGTACGATCGGTACAATCGGCCTGCAGCATCTCAATTACACTTGCTTTTAAATGGACCGGAACACTTATGATAGAGCCAGAGAGACAAAGCATCCCCTAAAGGCCAACACTGGCAAGAAGGCTAAGGAGCACCTAGCACAAGGGATCTGTAAAAACAGAGGACGACATCCACTGACTTGGCCCCAGCCCTATCTCCCCTCGAACCTGCTCCTGCGAAATCCCGGTGTGTCCTGCAGCCAGCAACCTCAAAAACCTCGGAGGACCTGCCTGCCTTCACTTCCAAGCCTGCCTCTCCCGTGAACACCGGACTTGTTCAAACTGCAGCTTCTGGCTCCGGACGGATACCGCGAATCCAGCCCACTCTGCACCAGTCGAACCCGGCACGAGCGGAAAAACACCACGAGGTCGTCACCCCGGCGATCCTGACCCGAGATCCGGTGACTCCTGACCTGCCTCAAGCCTCCAGTCGACGCCTGCAGCCTCAATCCAGAGGATCCCCTCTACCGCGACCAGAGCGGGTAAGACTTTCCGACGTCCCAAGGCACCCCTGCACCAGACGCCCCATGGCCTTGTGTGCCCAAACCAACGGTGCCTAACCAACCCAAGACATCCCAACTTACCCCTCGAAGTGGTGGTCGCACCCAGAAGATCCTCGTCCCCGAGCCTGCAGGGTTTCTTCTAACCGGAGGTGCTCCATTGAAAACAGGGCACCCAACCTCAAAACAGCACCCTGCACCCGGCCGCCCTAGTGCCGCTGAGGGTGCACCTTTGGTGCTAATTTGGTTCCCTATTTGCCCTGACCTAAACCCTAGGAGCTTTGCTCCCACAACCCAGTGGCCTGCTAGCCAGCAGCCACCAACCGGAGACCCCCTATCCTCCATAGGATAACATTGGGCCTCAACACACTGCACCCGGCCGCCCTAGTGCCGCTGAGGGTGAAACAAAAGTGCATCACTGACCCTGGGGGACCCCTGAGTCTAACCCCAGAACCTTAACTCCCACAGTCGATTACTTACCTACAAACCGATAACCTGTTTTTCCTCCATAGGATAACATTGACAATTTTTCTTCCAAAAACGACTAAGTGTGGAGTTTTGAAAACTAAAGATATTCTTTAAAAATCATACAAATAACCAAAACGTTTTTTCTCACCTGTTTGCAGGAAATGTCCCAGTGCAGAATCCAGGCATCCAGCACTGAGTTAGAAAAAGTAACGTAAAAGTAACTTACCTGCAATTTACTGAAAAAGCCTATTCATTCCAATGTACTTATTTGCTAAGTGTTGCATACTACTGCTCCCCTGTAAATCAAACAAAGTATAATTTCCATTGCATTTTCAAACTGTTCGACATTCAGTAACTTATTACTACAAAGTATTCTATGCTTACCTGTGCCAGGCTTGCTTGGTTCTAAAATAAAACAATATATTTTTATACAAAAACAATTGGCCTAGAGTTCAGTTCTCGAGTGTGTGAATTCATTTGCTGACAGTGTGTACATCAAATGCTTAACACTGTCCTCTGATGTACAAGTTACTTACCTTCGGTAACGATGTATCTGGTAGAGACTATTCTAGCCGCAGATTCCTTAACGTAGAAGTATCCCCAGGCGTGAGACTGGATCCGGAAAATTTTGCCACAGCATCCCTGCGCGCCTGGGATGGGGGGGGGGAGGCGTGGCCCCACACGACTCCGCCCTGACGCTGTCCGCGGACGTGACGTCAGCGAGGTCACAAGTCCCACCCCGGCGCGCTGACGTCAGTTTTCCTCAGAGAACTGTTCCGCGCCACAACGCGGAGCCATCACAAACAAAACTGGGAAAGCATGGGAACAGTGTGCGAAAAGCAGTGAAACAGAAAGGGAAGAAGCGAATGGTGAAGGGCAGCACCATGAGGGACAGTGCCAGGCACTGTGTCACTGAAAGGCATGGAAGGGAAAGAACAGAGTACCGCCTCTGAGAAGCAACCCTGCAAGCCAAAGCGATATCCACCCCAGAGATAGGTGAAAAATGCCATAACAGACGACAGAAAGTCTGCAACCACAAGCTATAACAGTGAAGGGCAACAAGCCGGAACGGAGGAGGAACTACAAATGACCCCAAGACACCAAGGAGTGTCACATCCCCTGCAAAGAGCCAAGGGCTGAGGCACAGCCAAGAGACCCTAACCCAGAGGACTGCAGAGGAGTCAGAAACCCCAAGCAATGAGAAAGGGAGAAGAGCATGAGTAGACCCCACACTGGAATAACCAGGGTGGAGGGATGCAGAAAGACATGTAAACCCACCGTCCAAGTACCAGAAGGGAAGGGGTGGAACAAGAAACAGAACGAAGCATCCCGCCAGGGAGGAAGTGAAAGAGGAGACCCGCAGAAGACAAGCCACCCTAAGGGAGGCGATTGGAGAAGACCAAACTGAAGGTCCTCGCAGAACGGGGAGGAAGGGCGGGCCGTGAAGGAATCTGCGGCTAGAATCGTCTCTACCAGATACATCGTTACCAAAGGTAAGTAACTTGTACATCTTATAGAGACTACTAGCCGCAGATTCCTTAACGTAGAATAGATACCCTAGCCATGCCCAGAGGGGAGGAGGGTCTGCGAGAGAGTCTCACCAGCTTGGAAGAACACAGGACCCCAACAGGGGATGTGTCATGGGGACAGGAAGGACGGCCCAGCCCCCACCAAGCAGCGGAAGAACAAGGAGAAGGGAAGGCCAGGATAGCACAAGCCTACCCGAGGGGCCAAGAGTGTCCGCCAGAGAACCCGGAGGGACAGGTGGCACCAAGAGAGTATCAAAGAAGAAAAGAATCACCCGCGAATCCAAGGAGAAGAGGTGGAAACGGGGGAAGAGCCCGCCGCAGGAGCAGCCCCACAGCCGAGAAGCGCAGACGTGAGAAGGAAGACAGTCACGCAAGCCCCAGCAGAGCGACGGACAGGAGCACACGGGTACACGCCAAGGCCCACAGGGGTGGACCATAACATCCAGGCGTGCGCAGCCGGTACAGACCACGAAGAAGAGCCCAGAACAAGCCGAGTGCAAGACCAGGACCGAGGCAAGGGAGCCCCCCGCACAAGCCCCAAAGAAGGACCGTCCCAGTGGCACAACCCAGCCCACGAAGAGAAGTGGGAAACATGTAGCACAGACCTAAAGCCGTCGACCAGAACACAGGAGAACACTAGGAATATCCTGCCCCCCCTGGAACACAAGGTCGAGGACCAGGCCAAACGACGGATAACAAGGCGGAAACACCAAGACACGACGCCGTAGGCGGCATGACAAAAGTCGGTCTGGCAATCCAGAGGCTGAGGAGGGAAGGCAAAACGCACAGAGGCAGACATCCCGCGGGAACAAAGGCAAACGTACGCCAGGCAAGCCCTGCAGAAGGGTCGAAACACCAGGGAATACTGAGCAGGACGGAACCTGGAGCAGCAGAAGCCGCGCGAAGGCTGAGGAAAAAGACCGCACCAAGCGGAATACAGTGACGCCAGGAAACATGAGGAACCCAAGAAGGGATCCACGCCCGCCCAGCTTAGGACAGGGCTATACAATAGCCAACAAGTACCCCACCTAGGGTATGACACACCCAAAACAAAACAGGGGGAACACCTCTCAGGGAAAAACCCGCAGCAGAGGTCAAGAACAGAAAGACCTGTGGGTATCACCACAGACGGCTTACCAATCAGCCAAAAAAGGAACACCGATGATCCAACCTGAGGACCCATACGGCTTCACTAACCGCCCAAAAACACACACCGCAAGCGAAAAAGGCCGTACCCGCAGCCAAAAGGACAAATACAAATATGCAGTCCCAGCCCCACACAGCACACAGAGGGGCCAACCGAAACACTAGGCCCAAGGAGAAAGGCGGGACAAACTCCTCCCAGAAGACACCTGAGGACCGACAACCCTAAGGTTACGGAGGGGGAGGAGGACGGAGCCCCGCAAGGAGTTGCTGAATAGCGGAGTCCGCGTGGGTGTTAGATAACAGAATCCCATCAAAGGGAAGGTCAACAAGACGCTCCCGAATATTCTCGGGAAAGACGCTATCCTGCAACCAAGCATGGCGGCGGAGGGCCACGGAACTCGCCATAGCGCGGGCAAGAGAATCAGAGACATCCAAGGCCGAACGGAGAAGAAAAGCAGATCAGCACGGACACCTTCGTTGGAGGCGCGAGACAGAAGGGACTCCGCGGAATCCCATAGGTTAGAGGTAGCCCTGGCCAACACACAAAGGGTGTTGAGCGCGCGCAGAGCAGCACTAGTGGAAGCGAAAATGTTACGCCCCCAGGAGTCCAACCACCGGGCCTCCCGTGACGGAGGGAGCAACACTGAAGGCAAAGAAGGGAAAGCAGTCTGCAGGACAGGGCCCTGGGCAGATGGGTGGGAAAAAGGCAGACTGGATCGTGCGGGGCAGGACGGTGGCGGTGGAGGAGCGGCTGAGGCACCGGATCCCCGTAGCAGGATGCCCCCAGGCCCCCAGAAGAGTTGTGGAGCGAAGCTTCAAGCGGAAGTGGATCCCCTCCACCAGAGCCCTGGTGAAGAACCTCCAACAAGTGATCAGTTGGGAGCGGAGCGACCGGATTACCCATCTGCAAAATGCCAGTGGCCGTGGAGATGGCCCGGACAAAGGCTACACTCACCTCCGTAGGGCGACGTGGGGGAGAGAGCAACTCTTCCGTGGGCGAGGGCTGCAAACTAAGCCGCCCGTCCCCATGCCCTGCCGGAGGAAGAAACGGCCAGCCCCTGTAGGATGGAGGACCCACGGACGAGTGGGGAGCCTGAGGGGCGTCCGAAGGCGGAGAAGCCTGCGGGGCCACCAACTGCAAGGTGCGGAAGAGCGGGTCCGGGTACTGGACGCGGAGACGGCATAGACCCGCCCCGGAAGCCGCCGGGGAAAAAGCAACGATGCGGCGTCCAGTCTCCGGTAAGAGGAGACAAGGAGATGACAACCCTCCGGAGAGGAGTCGTCGACGCTCCGACGGCGCTGGAGAGTCCGCCATGGGCACCGGCGTGTCCTCGCACGGCGCCGAAGTGTCCACCAGGGGCGCCGAGTCGACCTCCACCACCACACGCAGTCTAGGAGAAAGGGGCGGGGTTGGAGCCGAAGCGGCCAATGAACGGCGCCGAAAAGGCGCCGGCTCGACCCCCGACGAGGCAGCCGCCTGTGCAGGGGTCCGAGAGGGACTCTGGGAGGCACCCCGGGTCCCGGCCTCCACCCGTGGCGCCGCCAGGGCCGGGGAGGAAAGCCGTCGGTGCCGGAAAGGCGCCGGCTCGGCCTCCGGTAAGACAGCCGCCTGCCCAAAGGACCGAGGGGGACGAGCCGTGAGTCCCGGCGACCACCTGCAACACCACAGGGAACCCCGCGGGGATTTGCGGCGAGGCAGGGAAGCCGTGGGCCGAAGAGGGGAACCCCGGAGGGCCGCACCTAGACGACACCACACCTCCAAAACCTGAAGTCGAACACGTCGGCGCCGAAGCCGCGGGCGACTCCGCGGTAGGCCCCGCACCTGGCGAGTGATCCGCACACATCTCAGGAAGAGGAGGGGGGCCCAAAGAAGCCCGCAGAGCCGAAGCGTAAGCCTTCATTTGGGCCCTTGTCGCTTCAACGCCAGGAAACGGCGGATAGGTTGGCGACGGGCGAGGGCGCACGTCCCGAGAGGAACCCGCGCCCTCATCAGAACGAGGACAGGGCCTCGGTGACAAACTGCAAGACTTACCGGCGGGCGAGCGACGCCCGTGGGGCCTCGGTGAAGGACGATGCCGCAACCGGAATCGGCGGCTCCTGGACCCTTCCGAGGCAGGGGACGGACGCGGGGACGAGACCGATCTGGACAAGCGGGCCTAAAGCAACTTCATCCGGCGACCCCGCCGGGACTTCGGCTTGAGATGCTGACAGGCGTCGCAGTCCGTAGAGTCATGGTGCTCACCCAAACACCACATACAAATAGGGTGAGGGTCCTTCGCCGACACCTGATTCGTACAAGAAGCACACGTTTTGAAACCCGAAGGCATTGCACACGGTTCCCAACGCAAAGCGTTAAAAGAGGCCTGAAAACAGGCCAAGGGAACTCACTCCGGATCCGCGCTGCACGCGGAAAAGAAGGAAACTGACGTCAGCGCGCCGGGGTGGGACTTGTGACCTCGCTGACGTCACGTCCGCGGACAGCGTCAGGGCGGAGTCGTGTGGTGCCACGCCCCCGCCCCCCCCCCGGCGCGCAGGGATGCTGTGGCAAAATTTTCCGGATCCAGTCTCACGCCTGGGGATAATTCTACGTTAAGGAATCTGCGGCTAGTAATCTCTATCAGATACTGCCTTACTGCTCGACCAAGCTACCACTATTAGAGAGTAAGGTTCTATCTAACTTTAACCTCTGCCTACCTCTGGAGTCACCTGGACCCTATACACACTATACCTCATTTTGGTGTAGTATATATAGAGCCAGTTTCTTACAGTGAACTAAAGAAGGATGGCTGACCAGGTAAACAGAAATATTGATAATGCTTATATGTAACTTTTAATGCTACTTACCACGCAACCCTGTCAGGCCACTGAGTGAATTGTAGGATGTCAAACAGGCCTGAAGAGAATCTACAGAGTTTTGAGTGCACCATGTGACAAATTTGCCCCATCCACTTAGACCATTTTGGTGGACTGTCTCCGTGAGCATAGTATAGCATCTACAACTTCAGGTGTAAGATACAAAGAACTCAGGATGACGTGCTTAATATCTAGGCGTGCAGGTGTAGGCTCTGGAGACTGGGGTGTAGAACCTGTGGCTGCAAGAGGTCTGCGCTGTGAGAAAGACTGAGCGGAGGCCACAAGGAGAGGCGAAACAGCTATGCATACCACACCCATTTGTGCCCAGTGCTAGACAATTAAGATTATTTGGGCATAGTTGAGATGGATCTTCCTCAAAACGCAAGGAATTATGGGTATGGGAGGAAACTCTTAATGAAGCAGAAAGTTCCCCCTTAAACGAAATGTGTCGCCCCGGATGCTCCCTGTAGCGGATACCGAAGGGCACAGACTTTCGCACAGTGAGTTCTTTCGAGTGGAAAAGAGGCCTATATGAGGAGCCCTCTAAAGCAGGAAAACGTACTGGATTACCTCCAGATAAAATTGCCACTCTTAGTCGGCAAGATGACGCCGGACTATCCACTCGCAAATTGAGCCCTCTGGCCTGGTGATTTGCTACTAAGCAAATCTGATGGTCCTGAGCCCAGGAACAGAGCTGCAGAGCTTCTAGGCAGAAGAGATGCAACCCTACCCTTCCTTCTTTGTTGATGTACCATGTTGCGCTTATGATGTTCATTAAAATCTGGACTGATCACGAATGGAAGGAAGGCCTTGATCACCTGAGGTATTGCCCGTAATTCCAACAGAATGGATGCACAAAGTATTTTTCTGGAAACCAGAGGCCTCTTGTGAGACGTTGGCTAACCATATACTATACCACAGAGGAGTATATTGTATAGTAAGTCCAGTGCGTCTCCAGAGGTTGTACAGAGGCTAAGTAGATAACACGAATGCACTACTTTGTGGCAGTGTGGGCGAGCAGTTGGGCTTATCAGAGGGTTGTGTTAATGCATTTGTTGAACACACAGTGGCAATAAATGAGATCCACTCAATGAATAAATCAGAGACCAATTTATGAAAATAGTACTTTGGTATATTTATTAACGAACAGCACAAAACTTTCATAGAATTAAGTTAAAAAAAATATTTTAGTTTCAAAAGTTGACCGTACAATTTTCAGTCTTTGCGATGTTAACCTATGGGAGGAAAACAATGCGGTTTTGCAGGTAAGTATACAACTTACAGTTCCAGTCTTCAGGGGTTGGAGGTCAGCCGAGGGCAAGGTTCAGGTAAGCCCCAACACTGCACCACCAGCGGCACAGGGGCAGCCAGGTGCAGAGGTCTAATCTGGAGTTAGGGCCCAATGTTAACCAATGGAGACTGGGGGTGCTTGAAGACAACCTGCTTGCAGGTAAGTAAAGCAGCTGCTGGGTTCACGCTTCAGAGTAGGCAAGCAAAGGGGGGGGCCACAAGGCAGCACCAAACATACACCACCAGCAGCACAGGGGCGGCCGGGTGCAGGGGGCTAACAAGGTGTGAGGGCCCAATGCAAGTGAATGGAGGAACTCTGTTTTGGAAACAGGCTGCAGGCGCAAAACCAGAGGCTGCACGAAGAACACCAGCAACAGCACCGGTAAGTTGGGATGCTGTGGGTTGCAGGGACAGTTGGTCAAGCTCTCTAAGGCCCACGGGCTTCGGGAGCAGGGGTGTCCTTTGACGTCAGGTTTCTTTTACCAGAGAAGGTGGTGGAGTACAAGAGGGTCAGACAATGCTGGACTTTGACTTAGGATCGCTGGGGAACCCTTTCTGGATCGGTGGGCCACCTGGACACAGGCCGGAGGAGTCTGGTGCAGAATGATCATGGTTCCTGAGGGCATAAGAGTACTTTGTCTTCATTTCTTGGGGACAGGTCCGCTTGTCCTCTGAAGTTCTGGTCTTTTTCGAAGGCAGGTAGTCCTACCCGGGGTTTTGGTGGTCGCTAGCTGCAGGACAGGCATTTTCTTTGCAGGATCTTTGAAGTTGCAGGTAGACATCTTTAGTCTTCTCTGCACAGAGTCTTCTTCGTCCTCTCTTAGGTCACCAGGAACTAGTTTCAGAGTCTGGGAGTGCCACCTAAATACTAGATTTAGGGGCATTTTAAGGGAGGGAGGGACAGGTAGGGCCAATGGGCACCTTACCTGGGGTGTCTACACCATCAATTATGCCACTATCCTGTGGGAGGGGGGCACAGTCCTAGCCTTGATTGAAGGCGACCCACCATCTTCAAGATGGTGGGAACTAAAAAATGTGCTTCACCTCGCCTCCTGCACCTTAGGAGTGGAGTTGGCAGAGGGGGGCACACATGCTATTCTACCTAGTTTTCCCCACTGGGTTTTCCTTCCCAAAGTGGGGGTCTAAACCGAAGGCTGCCATCTGCTGCTAGCAACAGAGGCTGGGGATCGTATTACAAAGGCGGCAGGGCTTTGAAGCTTCCCCAAAGGTGCACTGGGCCTGCCAGGGGGGGAGGAGGTGCGACATGTAAGAAAGTGCCCTCTTTTGCATGGTTGCCCCCACTTTTTGCTAAACTGCTGAGGTACTTTGAGTGTGCCCTGGGTCCCTGCCAAACAGGTACCCAGGGCCTATGTACTTTCCCGAAACTGCATTGAAGGCAAAACCCAATTGCCACTCTTTGGCCACAGGTCAGTCCCTTATAAATGGTACCACAGGTACCAAGGGCACAGTGGCCAGGGAAGGCCCCTAAGGGCTGCAGCACTTACTGTGCCACCCTTACTGGCCCTGTATCCTCACGCGCACTCACTGCCTTTGCAGGCTGCGTGTTTTGGTGTAGAACAAAGTGAAGAGTCGACATGGCACACATCCCTGTGTGCCAAGCCTACAACCCACTGCCCTGGCATAGGTCAGCCACCCCTCTAGCTGGGTGCACTATACGAGTGGTGAGGGTACAGGTGCATGAGCACTGTACCCCTACAGTGTCCAAGCCAATTCTTAGACATTGTAAGTGCAGTAATAACATGAGTATATGGTGCTGGGAGTTTGTCATTACGAACTCCACAGTACCATAATGGCCTTACTGAAAACTGGGAAGTTTGGTATCAAACTTCTCAGCACATTGAACCCACACTGATGCCAGTGTGGGATTTAAGAAAAATGCACACAGAGGGCATCTTAGAGATGCCCCCTTAAAAACGACCTAACACTAGTGTCCAGGCTGAGTGGCTGTTCGCCAGCTGCCACCACCAGACATGTTTCTGGACCCCTGGGTCGAGAGCCTGCTGCTCTCGGGGGCCTGAAACAATGCACATCCTGGGACGAGGTGCCAAGCCTCCTCCCCCAGGATGGGCAAGGTCCACGAAGGGGAAGCTTCAAAGGCTTGCCGCCTTTGTGAGCTTCCCCAGGCCTTTGCTGCTTCCAGCAACTGTTCCCCTCCGGTTCTGACCCCCCCTTTGGGGGTGAGAACCGGCGGGAAAACCAAGTGAGGAAGGGAGGTGTGCCCACCTTTGCCAACCCCACCCCTCAGGTGGGGAGGTGAGGTGAAGCACAACTCTGTCCCCGCCATCTTGCAGATGGGGGGGGACCCAGCCAACCAGTGAGGCATATGCACCCCTCCCACTGTAGGGTGGCATAATAGGGGGTGTACCCACCCCAAGGGAGGGACCCATTGGCCCCAACCTTTACCTACCTGTAACGCCCCTAAATCTAGTATTTAGGAGCACCCCTGAACCTTGCTTCCTCAGACAAGAACCGACCAAGAAGAAGGACGGAAGAGCCGTGCTAAAACTAAGACGACGCCCAGTGGCTTGGCCCCAGCCCTACCGCCCTGTCCCCACCTCGAACCTGCTCCAGCGAAATCTCGGTGTCCTGCAGCCAGCATCCTCAAGAACTCGAAGGACCCGCCCTGACTTCCAAAGGCAAAGACTGTCTCCCGTGAGCACCGGATTTGTTCACCCACAGACTGTCTCTGGCCAAATCAGCGAGTCTGCACCACTCTGCCCGACGCCTACGGCCCGAGTGGCCCAACACCACGAGGTGGTCTCCCCGGCAATCCTGACCGGAGATCTGGTGATCTCGGACCTGCTTCGAATCTCCAAGCGAAGCCTGCAGCCTCTTTCTGTAAACTTCAGGAGGAAGGTCGAATGTTATCAACTGCAGCCACTTAATCTCCACGCAAGAAGGCGTAGAGTTGGCAGATTCGGGTGGAAGACCCTCCCTTGCTGCTGCGATAAAAGATCCTCCCGAAGGGGCAGCATGATTGGAGTATCGATGACAAATTGGAGAAGCTCGGGATACCAGACTCTAGATGCCCAGTCTGGAGCCACAAGAATGACTTGGGTCCGGTCGTTCCTGATCATCTTGAGCACTCTGGACAGGAGTGGTATGGGCGGAAAGGTGCATAGGAGGCCTGAGATCCACTCAAGACGAAAAGTGGTTTCCAAGCAAAAGCTGCCTTGGAAACTCCAGCATGCAAAACAGTGCGTCCGGCGGAAGCTAACAGATTTAACCCAGGCTCTCCCTACTGCTTGAAAGATCTTGTGCCACCTCCAGATGGAGAGGCCATTCGTGATCTGCTAGGAATCGACAGCTGAGTTAGTCTGCCTTGGCATTCAGAGATCCCGTCTGGTGTTAAACCACCAAGGAAATACCCTGCTGTTCCAGCCCTGTCCAGAGAAACAGACAAGGCTCTTGACAAAGGGTCCACAACCCCACCACGCCCTGTTTGTTGCAGTACCACATGGCAGTGGTGTTGACTGTGAACACTTGAACCAGCTTTGCCTTGACTGAAGGTAGAAAGGCTTTCGATGCGCAACGAATCGCTCAGAGCTCCAGCAAGTTGATGTGTAGTCCGGATTCCGGAGACCAGATCCTCTGATCTCCACCTCTACAAGATGGCAGACCCATCCCAGGAGTGACGCATCTATCACTACTGTGTGGTCTGGTTGGGGAAGAGAGGGGTGTTCCTCTGACCCAATCGAGGTTAGTCAGTGACAACTGCTGGTCCTGTGCAGTTCCCTCTGAGATCTGGACCATGTCGGAGAGATTCCCCTGATGCTGCGCCACTGGAACGTTAGGTCCCACTGCAGAGCCTGCATATGCCATCTGGCATGTGTCACTAGCAGGATGAAGGAGACCATGAGACCTAGCAGCAGTCATTCTCAACGAAAACCAGGATAGAGACTGAAACATCGGTGTCATAACCTGAATATCCTGGACTCGCCATTCGGGTAGATAGCCCTGAAACTGCACTGTGTCCAGAACAGCTCCGATGAAAGAGGGCGTTTGGGGAGTCAGTCAGGTGTGACTTCAGCACGTCTATGGAGAATCCCAGCGAGTGCAGAAAGTTCGCCATAGTCTTGGGTTGGGAGACTACAGCCTGGGGCAAACTCTCCTTCAACAGCCAGTTGTCGAGATAGGGGAAGATTGCCACCCCTGGTCTGCACAAATCAGTTGCGACCACCGCCATCACAATACTGAACATCCAAGGGGAGCACAGTGAACTGAAAATGCTTGTGGCCTACTGTTAACCGCAGGTAGCACCAATGTGCAGGGAGGACGGGAATGTGAAAATGTGTCCTGCAACTCCAACGCTACCATCCAGTCTCCCAGGTCAGACAAGACCAGAGCCCAAGTGAGTATCTTTTTCTTTTTGAGGAAGTAATTGAGGGCTTGCAGATCTAGGATAGGGCGAAGACCATTGTCCTTTTACAGGACCAGAAAGCAGCAGGAATAATCACAGCCTATTTCTGGCGCCGGAATCCTCTGACTCCCTGGGCCAAGAGAGCCATGACGACCTCCTCCTGAAGCAATGTCAGGTGATCCTCCGTCAGCCGGTTGTAAGTTGGAGGTATGGAGGGATTGGTAGTCTTGAAGGGGAGGGAGGAGCCCCTAAAGGACTCTCAAGAACCCACCTGTCCGAAGTGATGTTCTGCCAGTGGTGGAGGTGACAGCTGATCGTGCCACCAACTGGCCCCGCCCATGATCTGAAAGGGCTGGACTAGGAAGGTTTGGAGACTGAGGCTGCAGGAGGGGGAAAGGGGGGGACTGACCCAGCCTCTGGCCGCCTGACCCACTGGGTCAGTACTAGCCACGTGGAGGTTGCTGAACTTGCGCGGTCTTCTGGCTGGGATGTGGCTGGGATATGACTGGTGTGGCTGAAAGCCCCTTCCATAGCCACAAAAGGCAGATGGGGGACATGTGGCCACTGAGAGGCCAAAGGACATTGACGTAGCCCGTGAGTCCTTAAAATGCTCCAGTGCCATGTCTGCCTTGTCTCCGAAGAGACAAGTGTATCAAAGGGCATGTTCATGAGAGACGCCTGGACAACCCCAGAAAAGCCCGAAGTCCTCAACCAGATGTGGCGAACAGCCACCGTCGATGAAATCGCTCTGCCCAGAGTGTTGGTCGTGTCAAGACCACAAGGAATGGTGAACTTTGCTGCATCTCTCCCATCTGATACCGCTTTGGAGAGGATGGCCCGGGCTTCCTCAGGGACCTGTGGCAGCACTTGCGCAACCGTTTCCCACAGGGAGTGGGCGTAACGGCCGAATAAGCATACAGTGTTAACTAACCACAATGTAAGGCTGGAGGAAGAAATCTTTTTCTTACCCCAACTGTCCAGCTTCTTGGATACCCTGTCTGGGGGTGCTGAAGAGACTGCGCTGTGGGAGGTAGAGGCTTGGACCACCAAGCTCTCAGAGATAGGGTGGTTGGTGAGGAAATATGGATTAACCGGTGCAGGGCAATGGTGGAGGGCCATTGTCCTATTCACAGGATGTAAGAAACTGGCTCTATATATATTACACCAAAGTGAGGTACAGTGTGTATAGGGTCCAAGAGTCCCCAAAGGTAGGCAGAGGTTAAAGTTAGATAGAACCTTACTCTCTAATAGTGGTAGCTTGGTCGAGCAGTAAGGCAGTATCAGAGGACAGTGTTAAGCATTTGATGTACACACTCAGTCAGCAAATGAATTCACACACTCAAGAACTGAACTCTAGGCCAATTGTTTTTGTATAAAAATATATTGTTTTTATTTTAGAACCAAGCAAGCCTGGCACAGGTAAGCATAAAATACTTTATAGTAATAAGTTACTGAATGTCGAACAGTTTGAAAATGCAATGGAAATTGTACTTTGTTTGATTTACAGGGGAGCAGTAGTATGCAACACTTAGCAAATACAGTACATTGGAATGAATAGGCTTTTTCAGTAAATTGCAGGTAAGTTACTTTTCTCGTTACTTTTTCTAACTCAGTGCTGGATGCCTGGATTCAGCACTGGGACATTTCCTGCAAACAGGTGAGAAAACACGTTTTGGTTATTTGTACGATTTTTAAAGAATATCTTTAGTTTTCAAAACTCCACACTTAGTCGTTTTTGGAAGAAAAATTGTCAATGTTATCCTATGGAGGAAAAACAGGTTATCGGTTTGTAGGTCAGTAAACGACTGTGGGAGTTAAGGTTCTGGGGTTAGACTCAGGGGTCCCCCAGGGTCAGTGATGCACTTTTGTTTCACCCTCAGCGGCACTAGGGCGGCCGGGTGCAGAGTGTTGAGGCCCAATGTTCTCCTATGGAGGATAGGGGTCTCCGGTTGGTGGCTGCTGGCAAGCAGGCCACTGGGTTGTGGGAACAAAGCTCCTAGGGTTTAGGTCAGGGCAAATTGGGAACCAAATTAGCACCAAAGGTGCACCCTCAGCGGCACTAGGGCGGCCGGGTGCAGGGTGCTGTTTTGAGGTCGGGTGCCCTGTTTTCAATGGAGCACCTCCGGTTAGAAGAAACACTGCAGGCTCGGGGACGAGGATCTTCTGGGTGCGACCACCACTTCGAGGGGTAAGTTGGGATGTCTTGAGTTGGTTAGGCACCGTTGGTTTGGGCACACAAGGCCGTGGGGCGTCGGGTGCAGGGGTGCCTTGGGACGTCGGAAAGTCTTACCCGCTCTGGTCGCGGTAGAGGGGATCCTCTGGATTGAGGCTGCAGGCATCGTCTGGAGGCTTGAGGCAGGTCAGGAGTCGCCGGATCTCGGGTCAGGATCGCCGGGGTGACCTCCTCGTGGTGTTTTTCCACTCGAGCTCGGGCCGGGTTCGGCGGGTGCAGAGTGGGCTGGATTCGCGGTGTCCAGCCAGAGCCAGAAGCTGCAGTTTGAACAAGTCCGGTGTTCACGGGAGATTCAGTCTTTGAAGTGAAGGCAGGTTCTCTGGGGTTTTTGAGGTTGCTGGCTGCAGGACACCGGGATTTCGCAGGAGCAGGTTCGAGCGGAGACAGGCCTGTAGGGCTGGGGCCAAGTCAGTGGGCATCGTCCTCTTGTTAGCTCTGCACGGCTCTTCGGTCCTTCTTATCTTCTTTTCTTGTTGTGGCTGGATCTGAGGAAGTAAGGTTCAGGGTGCCCCCTAAATACTAGATTTAGGGGCGTTACAGGTAGGTACAGGGCAGGGACCAATGGGTCCCTTCCCTGGGCCGAGTACACCCCCTATTCTGCCACTCTCCAGTGGGAGGGGGGCAGGAGCCTGTCCCTGGTTGGCTGGGTCCCCCCATCCTCAAGATGGCGGGGACTCGAGGTTGTTCTTCACCTCGCCTCCCCCACCTGAGGGGTGGAGTTGGCAGAGGTGGGCACACCTCCCTGACTCACTTGTTTTTCCCGCCGGTTCTCCCGCCCAAAGTGGGGGGTAGAACCAGTGGGGACCAGTTGCTGAAAGCAGCAAATGGTCTGGAGAGGCTCACAAAGGAGGCATGCCTTTGAAGCTTCTCCTTCGTGAACCCTGCCCATCCTGGGGGGGGAGGTTTGGCACCTCATCCCAGGATGTGCACTGTTTCAGGCCCCGAGAGCAGCAGGCTCTCGACCCAGGGGTCCAGAAACATGTCTGGTGGTGGCAGCCTAAGCAGCCACTCAGCCTGGACACTAGAGGTGGGTTAGGTTTCAGGGGTGATCTTCTAAGATGCCCTCTGTGTGCATTTTTCCTTAAATCCCACACTGGCATCAGTGTGGGTTTAATGTACTGAGAAATTTGATACCAAACTTCCCAGTTTTTAGTGCAGCCATTATGGTGCTGTGGAGTTCGTAATGACAAACTCCCAGCACCATATACTCTTAATGGCAGCACTGCACTTACAATGTCTAAGAATGGACAGACACTGTAGGGGTACAGGGCTCATGCACCTGTACCCTCACCACTGGTATAGTGCACCCAGCTATAGGGGTGACTGACCTATGCCAGGGCAGTGGTTTGTAGGCATGGCACACAGAGGTGTGTGCCATGTCGACTCTTCACTTTGTTCTGCACCAAAACACGCAGCCTGCAAAGGCAGTGTGTGTGTGTGAAGGTACAGGGCCTCTAAGGGTGGCACAATAAGTGCTGCAGCCCTTAGAGGTCTTCCCTGGTCACAGTGCCCTGGGTACCTGTGGTACCATTTACCAGGGGCTGACCTGTGGTCAGAGATGCCAATTGGGTGCAGTTTTGGGGAAAGAACATAGGCCCTGGGTACCTGATTGGCAGGGACCCAGGGCACATCAAGTCAAAGTGCATCAGTGGTCTGGCAAAAAGTGGGGGGGTTACTGCAACAGAAACCCACTTTCTTACACAGGTTCCCAGTAGAACATCAGTTAAGGCCTCGTTTAAGTGCAGCAAGGGATCCGACGAGGAGACAGACTGCAGGACATCCGTCAAGATATTAGTCTTTACTGCTACGGAAGGGATCTGAAGGACCAAGACCTCAGCTGCCCTTTCTTTGCACCACCATAGAATAAGATGCTCCCTCCTCCGTACCCACGGTAGGCAGAGAAAGCAGGCCGGAATCTGGAGCGGTATCCAGTCTGGTGGCGTCACCCAGTTCCTCATACCAGTCCATTTCTTAGTAAGGCTGAATTTGCAAAGGGTCCAACAACCCCTCCCAATCTTCCTCCATTCCTAGCCCTTCCGAATAACACGGAGGAAACTACCTAGGACCTATGGGTTCGGTCGACGCCAGTATCTGTGCGGATCCGGCTCAGGGTAGCCGGGGAGTAGAGAGGGCTGGAACCGCCGGAAGGGTCAGGCCGTCCAAATATGAGGCATATGGAATCAAAAAAATTTCTTGGGGGGGGGATGGTTCAGAAGAACGAGGCCTAGAATGCAGACTCCTCTGTCGCGTCTGCCGACGGACAGGGAGTAGTCAAAGCACGGTTCGACATCTTGTGTGGTTTTTTTTAATCTGACTGACTCGACGACTTCAAGTGGGAAGACCAAGATGTAAGACTCCCAGAGCGGTGCCCGGGACTGCTCTCAAAGCTTTCGGAGCCATGGCCTGCCAGTTGGAGCATTACCTCGAGTCATGGTCGCACTCCAGGCACCAGAAACAAACCAGGTGTGGGTCCGTCACCGACATGGCACTGACAGGCGCTGCATGGTTTGAAACCAGAAGTCTTCTTAGACATGTTATAAAAACCTACACACCATAAAAGGGGTCATCAAAATGTCCAAAAAAAAACCCCTGTCAAAAAGTGACAGAGGGTAGCTCTCTTCACGGATCTGCGTTGGCTGGCATGGAAGGATTATGTTACTTACCCTGTAAGCATCTGTTCTTGGCATGTAGAGCTGTAGATTCACATGCTTTGCATAATCCTGCCATCTAATGTTGGGTCCGAATGCTTGCAAGTTTTTCTTCGAAGAAGTCTTCGAGTCCCAAGGTAAGGTGACTCCTCCTTTCGACGATACTGCGCAAGGGCATCGACTCCATTGTTAGATTGTTTTCCCACAAGAGGGTGAGAATGGAGTAAGCAAGTGTAGTACAGAGATATCTATGCATGTGTAATGTATATAGGATCTGCAACGACCATAGGTGTCCGGGGGAGACGAATGTGAATCTACAGCTCTACATGCCAAGTGCAGATGCTTACAGGGTAAGTAACCTACTCCGTTCGAGGCTGTAGATACACATGCTTTGCATAGACTGTAAAGCAGTACTTGTCCTAAGCGGTGGCTAACCAGTGGGCGCTGCAGTTGTCTGAAAAAGTGTTTTTAGCACTGCCTGTCCTACATTAGCTTGTTGGCATGCTAACAGATCCACACAATGTTTGGTAAATGTGTGTGGTGTAGACCATGTAGCTGCTTTACAGATGTCAGCTATGGGAATTTTACCTAAAGGTATAAAATTATTTTAGCCTTCGTACAGCATGTTTGGATACATTCAACAATCCATCTAGATGTGGCAGATTTTTAGATAGGTTTCCATTTATGAAGGGTAGCAAATGCAACAAAAAGTTTTGTTTTGCGAAAATCCTTTGTCCAGTTAATATAATACATTAATGCTCTTTTTACATCTAATGTACGTAGAGCTCTTTCTGCTACAGATTCAGGTTGAGGGGAAAAATAACGGGTAGCTCAACTGATTGTTTAATATGAAAAGCTGAGACTACTTCTGGAAGGAATTTTGGATTGGTACGAAGAACCACTATCTTTATGAAGTTAGAAGAAGAATGGTCCTTCTAGTGTAAATGCCTGATTCTCACTCTTCTTAGTGAGGTGATAGCAATCAAAAAGGCAACTTTCTAAGAGAAATTGGAGGGAACAGTTGTGTGAAGGTTCAAAAGGTGGACCCCTAAGTCTTAAGACAACATTGAGGTTCCATGCAGGTAGAACTTTTGGTGGGGTCACTTTTAAGGCCTTCCATGAAAGCTTTAATTACTGGTACTTTGAATAAAGGTGTCTGTTTTGAAGCTAGGCAGCCACAGCCGCCAGGTGTAGGCGTATAGAGGTGTAGATGCAAGAGATAAATAATTTGTTGTATGGATGCATCTAATGGGTCAATTGTTTAGTTATTACAATATAGAACAAACCTTTTCCACTCAGCTGCATAGCACGCTCTAGTGGCAGGTTTTCTTGCTTCCTTAAGAATGGTCATGCAAGTTGGGAGATTAAGATATTCAAATTCTATTACCTCAGGAGCCAGATCGCTAGGTTGAGCTCCTTGGGGTTTGGATGCTTGATTTCGCCATGGTTCGGAGTGAGTTGAGGTGAGGCAAAGTTTCTCGTGTGGAAATACTGAAAGTTCTATTAGTGTGGTGAACCATGGTTGACAAGCCCATGTGGGAGCCACTAGAATAAGGGTGAGACGTCTGAGTTTCCGAACCAGAAATGGGAGAGGTGGAAAAGTGTAAGCAAATATTCTTGACCAGTTCTCCATAGGGCATTGCTTTGGATAGAGGGTGTGGGAACCTGGAGGCAAAGTTGTGGCATTTTTTGTTCAACAGTTGCAAAGAGATCTATTTTTGGAAAGCCCCACCTGTGGAAGTATGGGAGGAAGACTTTAGGGTAGAGTTCCCACTCGTGGACTTGTTGCCGCATCCTGCTGAGTAGGTCGGCAAAGTCGTCTGTCCCTGGAAGGTTTTCTGCTAGCAGTTGTATTTTGTGATGTATTGCCCAACGCCAAACGGTTTGATAGCACTTTGAATTGATAATGCTTTCCTGCTAGCACAAATCTGAGATATTTGTGTTGCGCTGGGTGAATAGGGATGTGAAAATATGCGTCCTTTAAGTCTACTGTAGACAAAGTCTGTTGCAGTAGTGGAAGCGCTTATTGAAGTGTGACCGTTGGGACTGGTTCTTTAGCTCCTTTTGTTAAAAGAGCTTGTACTTCTTGTTTGAGCAATTGTTGGTGCTCCAGAGAGCCTGTGAATGAGAGTTGGGATTTTGAGAGGATTGCTAGTGAGCTCTTGGCAATAGCCAGGTTGGATAATGTCCAACACACACTTGTCGGATGTTATTGATTGCCAGGTGGGAAGAAACTGTTGTAGACGTCCCGACAGGTGCAAGATGGTCGGAGGGAATTATTGAGTAACCGCTTGTTGGGAGATGGGGAGGTACGTGTTGGTGTGCCTTTACCTCCGTTTTTGGAGTTGTTGCCTCAATACCCACCCCTGTAAAATCCTCAGGGGCGGAATGGAGTTTGGACCTGTATGAAGATGCGGAGGCATATGAGGAAGTAGTTTTTGAACCTCCCCTATAGAATGAGCAACAAAAGGAATTAGAGGGTGACTGAAGCGCCCCCCCCATTAATTTAGCTACTTCCTTTTCCTTTTCAATCTTTTCTAGTGTTTCATCCACTTGTGGTCTGAAAAGATGTTCTTTATCAAAAGCAGCATTTAATATTGTTTGTTGGTCTTCTGGTTTAAAACCAGAGATAAGCAGCCATGTGTCACTTCTGAGGAGAATGCTGGTGTTCACTCCTCTGGCTGCAGTGTCAGTAGCATCAAGTGCAAACCTGATGGAGGAGTTGGATATTAATCTCCCCTCCTGCACTAATTCTTGTCCTCTTTCCTTGTGTTCTTCTGGGAGGTATTGGATTAATTCTTCAATTTCGTCCCAGTGGGCTCCATCATACCTGGCAAGCAAACCTTGTGTATTAGCTATACGCCAGTGATTGAATGATTGAGCAGCCACTCTTGCCTGAGGCATCTATTAATTTAGATTCTTTGTCTGGAGGTGGTGCATCAGATGATGTTTGTGAATTTGCTTTTTTATGAGCATTAGACACTGCTAAAGAATCTGGTGTAAGCTGACCTCTAATACAAATTGGGTCAGATGGTGGGGATTTGCATTTTTTGTCAACCTAGGTGTTGTGAGCTCGTGCAGGGTCCTTAAAAAAATCCTCTGCATGACGCATCATGCGTTTTAACATTGGGAGCGACTGATGTTTTCTGTGTAGCCCCCCAATGTTTCAAATGGAACGCTTTCCTCTAAGGCTTCTTTATGTAATGTGACCCCATGGTATGTAGCTGCTCTTGCTATGAACTCCTGATTATGAGGTGTTGTCATGAGGTGAAGGTTTAGCAGGGTAGAGATCAGTATCTGCATCACCTGGAGGGTCTACATTGTAGTCATGCCATGGGTCGTCTGGTGGCGCTTCATGGGAGTCATCCCCTCCCTTTGCATCAGGGTCTGTGTGAGGAGAACCCTGACGTGTAATGTTTAAAAGGTTTCCTGGTGAATGAGGTATTGATGATACAGGTGAAGATTGTGGCGAGTAATGAGGAATAGAGTGGAAGGGACTGATGGCAATGTCCTTTCTCTTTTATTAAAGGAATTTTGCATGTAGTGTCTTATAGAAAAGGAATTTTCCTTTTGGACTGTGGGGGTAACGCAGGTTTTGTTTATGACGTGCCCAGTCTCTGGATTAGATTAGATTAAAATACTTATAAAGCGCATGGCTGCCTCGGCAAAGAGGCATCCCAGCGCTAAAGCCAGTCCAAGCAGGAGTCAAAACAAAGGGAAATATATCTGGGAAAGAACAGGGACAGGACAGAAAGGGAGTCAGACCTGGGAGAAGAGCCAAGTCTTCACAAGACGTCTGAAAGCCTGATGGTCAGGGTTACTGCGGATATATAGGGGAAGAGCATTCCAAAGAGCGGGGGCCAGGCGTCTAAAGGAGCGGCCACCAGATCTAGCTCTACGTATGTGAGGGATACATGCAAGATTCTGGTTCGCCGAGCGTAGGGCACGCGAGGGAGTGTACAGAGTGCAAAGGTCGCCTAGGATATCTGGGGCACTTCCTGTCAGTATCTTATGCGTGATACAAAGCGTCTTGAAACAAACACGCTGTTCAAGGGGCAGCCAGTGCAGGCAGCGAAGAAGATTAGAGGCATGACTGAATTTCGGAAGGGCAAAAATAGCACGAGCTGCCGCGTTCTGGACCCGCTGCAATCTATTAAGCACGGATTTATTAGAACCGAGAAGAAGCACATTGCAGTAGTCTAGACGGGCCAGAATAGAAGCTTGTATAATCATTTGGCGTGTTTGGGCATCAAAGAGACCCAAAATCGGTCGAAGGCCGCGCAATAGTCCAGAGCATTTCCCAGCCACTGATTTGGCATGTGTTTCAAAGTTGAGGTTATTATCAACTATGAAGCCTAAATTTTTCACTGCAGGTTTGGGATCAGGGGGAGCACCAAGTGCCCGAGGCCACCATTCATTCGTCCAGAGATGAGACTCTTTGCCAACCAGGAGAATCTCTGATTTGGTAGAGTTCAATTGCAGAAAGTTAGCAGTCATCCATTCTGCAATTGCAGAGATGTCTTCTTTAAATTTTATTTTGTCTCGCTTGGGATCATTAGACAGGGCAATCACTAGTTGGGTGTCGTCGGCGTAAGACACCAAGGAGATTCCTCGTACTTTGGCCAGCCGTGCCAAAGAGCTCATATATATATATTGAAGAGCGTGGGGCTCAATGCAGAGCCCTGAGGAACCCCACAGAGAAGAGAGTGTACATGGGAAGAGAACGGGGGAGAGGTCACTTGAAAGGTTCGGTCGGCCAGGAAGGAGGAGAACCACGCTAGAGCTTTATTCCCAATTCCTATCTCCTTCAAACGTAGGAGCAGGATTTCATGGGACACCGTGTCAAATGCCGCGCTTAGATCCAGCAGCACCAGCGCTGATGTGCTGCCGGCATCCAGCGCGGATTTGAGTTGTTCTACCACAGCCAGTAAAGCTGACTCAGTGCTGTATCTTGGTCGGAACCCATTCTGTGAACTATCAAGTATATGATTAGATTCTAAAAACTGTGTTAGAGTAGAGTTCACATGTGCTTCTAGAATTTTAGAGAGAAAAGGAAGCAAAGAAATCGGGCGATAGTTCTCTGGCTTGGATATGTCAAGTGTTGATTTCTTAAGTAGAGGGACCACGTTTGCATGCTTCCATGCTTTAGGCACCATCGCAGTGAAAAGGGATAGATTAAGTAAATCCAGACACTCAGGAAGAAGGCCTTGTTGAATTTTCCTGAACGCGTCTGGTTTAAGAGGATCGTCTGGAGATCCAGATTTGATTTTGATCACTAATCTCTAATTCCTTCAGGGAAATAGGGGGAAGAGAAGCAAGAAGGACAGTCTCAGTGCCAATATAAGCATTCCTTCCGCAAACACTGGAGGGTATACCATGATCGAACTTTTGGTAGATATCTTCGACCTTCTTCAAAAAGAAGGTTGCCAGCTCCTCACAGTGTTTGTTGGAGGAAATAACATTGCCCGATTCCACTGGAGAGGAGACTAAATCTTTCAGTAGAGAGAATATAGTTTTGCTGCGGTTGGTGCTAGTATTAATCAGGCTAGAATAATAAGCTGCTCTGGTTATGCGCACCAATTTATGATAGGATTTAATGGCCGCTCTATATAGTGCTTTGGCCTGGGGGTCATATGATCTCCTCCAGGATCTTTCTAAGATCTTGCAGTTCTTCTTAGCAAGGGTTAGATCTTCATTGAACCATGCATTAGCCCGAGTGCTTTTAGAATAGGTAAGTTTAAGGGGAATGCATATATCCAAGGCTTGAGTAATCCACCTTTGGAAGATCGCGTTAGCCTCTTCCATATTTACAACTTTTACCATGGGCTATGCACTCAGGGATATGAGAAAATCTACTTGGTTCAATTTATGCCAGGGCCGTTTTAATGAGGGATGTGGATTAGGCTGGGGCTTATGGCCAGCTATCCTTAGCCACATCATGATGAGGAAATGATCAGTCCAAATCATAGGGAATGGTGACAGAACTTCCAGTGACTCTAAATTAGAGAAAATAGGGTCAAGGAGGTGTCCCGCTCTGTGCGTAGCACTGAGGGTCAATTGAATCAACTGACAAGCTGCCAGATCCCCCAAAAAGCCAACAATCTCCGATGATTCTTGTAGCTCTAGATGGAGGTTCAGATCGCCTATGATGTTAAAATTGGCAGTCTGAAGAGCCAGTGCTATGACAGTGTTTATCAAGGCTTCTCTAAAGGTTTTTGATGGACCCGGGGGTCGATAAATAAGAAGGCCGGAGAAAGTGAAGTTCGCACTCATAGAAATTTTAAAAAGTGCACTCTCACAGTCAGGAAGATCTAAGGGGGACAGGCTGCAGGAATGAACTGATTTATAAATAATCGCAATGCCGCCCCCTCTTCCTCCAGATCTGTTTAAGCTGCGTATAGCATAGCCTGTAGGAAGAGCGAGTGCTGGTATGGCCTCAGAAGATTCACATAGCCAGGTTTCCGTGAAGAAAAGGATCTCAGGTGAGTGTTCCGGTAGAAGATCGAACACCTCAGCATGATGTTTAGGCAATGAGCGACAGTTAATGCTCAAAAGAGTGTGCGTCACCATCCCAGAACCAAAGAGTGTAGCATGTTTCAGGGGGTGCACTCTAAATTCACAGTGTTCACAAAGAGAAGGACAGTTTTCTGGGTCCAAGCTATGATTCCCGCAGGAGCCTTCTTTATATAAGGCCCGTAGTTCTTTGCCAGTGTAGCTACCTGATTGGGCTTTGGAAGGAGCAGGGTCTCTGGCTCCTGGCGATGTCCCGGCGCGGACGGGCGCAGACGGGCTTGCCAACTGCGCGCGTCCGCTGCGCGTCCTCGCAGTGGATTGCATTTGAGGCTACGGGGGCTCAACAGGCTCCACCCGTGCTCTGCGCTGATTGGCTAAGGGCCAACCAATCAGCTTGTGAGGACAAGCACCAGGAAGTACGGGCAACCACACCGACGCGTGTGGAATATCAATAGGTATTTTCTTTTTAACACTAAAGCATACGGTGCAGAATTGTGAGTGCGCTTTAAAAGAATTTAAAAGCATACTAAAAAACAATCAAATTCAGTCAAACGTTCCCCCAGCAATTCCCCAGCTGAAGTTTTTTTGTTTTGGATCCAGTCTCTCCTACATGGTTTCCAGAATTTGTTCTGGAAGCGTTGGATGCCGAAATTTTCGAAGCCGAACCAGGCTTCTCCTTTTTGTCCTTCGGAAGGAAGTTTTCAGATCAGAGGTTGAGTCTCTGCTCGAACCGGAGCTGGAAGGCTTTATCTGTGCTTTTGGTGCAAGGGTGGAGCGATGGAAGCAGAATCTGGGTGCCTACTATGGCAAGATGGCAGGGGTGGACCAGAAGCCTTTTGTTTGGTGGAAGCAGATGTGTGGGCAAAGGGGTTTGGGTACTCAGCACCTTGACCAGCTGGAACGTCATGGGACTCAAGTTCGATTTTGAGTTCTGAATCAGAGTTTTAGAGAAAGTTTCTTCCTCTTCAGCTGCCGACGCTTCACATCTTCCTGCTCGATATCTTGTTCTCCTAAGATATTGGGAGTGTTTTCAATGCTCTGTCTGCATCTTTTTTCGTCGAGCCAGACAGTCCCGCAGGATCTTTTTGGATTGAAACGACCGACAGGCGTCACAATCTCCTCTGTGGACCAGGGAGAGGCACAGATTACAGACTTTGTAAAGCTTGGTGTGCGGGTACTTAGAGTGGCACCGCGGGCAGAACTTAAATGGAGTCGGTTCCATCAGCGGATTACGCGAAGATCTTGTCGAGTGGAAGATAAATTAAACGCGCAAGGCCCAAGGGCTGAGGCTGGAGTATTCAGACCAGACTAGGGAATTTTTTTCCGAATTTCGACACGCGATGGATGGTGAAACATGATCGAAACAATATAGATGAGGGTACAGTGAATTGCGCACCAAAGGGATCTCGAAAAATGGTCTTGTACCGGAGCGCCGCAATACATGTCCAAACCAGATGTCGGAAAGAAAACAATCTAACAATGGAGTTGATGCACAAGCAGAGTATCACCGAAATGAAGAGTTACCTTACCTCGTGACTCGAAAGTACTTCTTCAAAGAAAAACAACTTGCAAACATCCAGACCCAAGCAGAAGTATGCAAAGCATGTGTATCTACAGCATACATGCCTTGAACAGAAAAGAATTCACATCAGCGTGCAAAGGTGGTGCCTATACAGGCGACACAGATGTCAACACAGACGCCGCCAACGTAGTCATGTGGAGCCGACTGACGCCACCTACCGGCATGCAGGGGTACTGCTCGAGCAAAAGTCTTCAGGAGCCAGTCTTACGCCTGGGGCATTCAAAGGTAAGGAATCTGCAGCTAGATGTCTCAGATTAGGATATTTTGTGGAAAAACATCAACATTACTAATCCTGAGGGGATATGGAAATCTCCAGAACAAGCTGATAGTCGCAGAAAAAAGGGAACAGCTTCATGCCAATGAGGCGGCTTCATGGCTCCAGTGATGTCATGAGGCGTTGTGTGCAGCACCAAAGGGTACCTTTTTTAATGTTAAGGACGACTTGTAAAGCGCACGTACACTGGGTGGTTTCATGGCGCTGTGATAGGCTCTGTCCATTACCTATGGAGACGTCAATTATAGGCTTGTGCAAATAGCCATGTTTTTAGGGACCTTCTGAACTTCAGTGCAAGACCGGATCTCAAAGGGGAAGGAGTTCCACAGTCTAGGGGCGAGGGTTGCAAATCTGCGGCCTTCCTGACGTTTCCGTTTGAACGCGGGGGTGGAGACTCCCCCTATCGGCATGAGAGAGGTATTGAGGAGTTGGAGAATCCAGCCTGGCGCCTGGGAAATTCAAAAGGTGAGGAATCTATTCAAAATGAAGAAATTGCAGATAGAAGTATCCATCAAAAACTGATCATATGCGTGATTTATTTAGCAATAACTAGCTGAATGCAAATACAGTGTATTGCTTGCTCCTTGGTGACAATATAGGACATTACCACCGGAAATTATTTATGAAGCATGCAGAAACCTGCCATGATGGCTTTTTTTAATCATACTGTCTGAATGCAAAGTAGTATTGCGTGTCAATTGTCTTATGTTTTATTGCACAAGTTACTAACTTGTGTAACGATATATCTGTAAGAGACAGTAGTTAGTGACAGATTCCTTACCTTAGAATATCCCCAGGCGTCAGGCTGGATCCGGAAAGTTTTTGAGTAGCAGTACCCTTGCGCGTCGGTAGGCGGCGGCGTGCGGCTCCGCGTCCGTCGTTGTGATCGCCGGGATGACGTCGCGGACAGTATTTAGACGCCGCCCCTGCGCGCTGACGTCAGTTCTGTACACGACTTTCCGCGCCAGGAACGCAGAGCCATGCAAGAAGCTGACATATGTGTCTGAAAAATACTAGGGCCCTGAAAGGGATGTCCTTAACCCTAGAAATTAGTTCGCAGAACGGGGAGGATGGGTGGGGCGGTAAGGAATCTGTCACTAACTACTGTCTCTTACAGATATATCGTTACACAAGTTAGTAACTTGTGCATCTGAAAGACACGTTAGTGACAGATTCCTTACCTTAGAATAGATACCCCAGCAATACCAACCCGGGTGGTGGGTCTGCGAACAAAGATCAGACAAGGAAGTCCCGGAGGACAGAACGGCCAAAGAGGCCGTCCCTCCGGACCTGACTGTCAAGGCAGTAATGCTTTGTAAACGTGTGCAGCGAGGCCCACGTAGCTGCCTGACAGATATCCTGCAGCGGAACACCGCGGCCCAAAGCCGTGGTAGCAGCCGTTGCCGTGGTGGAATGGGCACGCAGCCCAACAGGAGGCTACTTCTTAGCCAAAGAATAGCAGGCTTTGATACACAAGGTTACCCAGCGGGAGATGGTTCTCTTGTGCACCGCCCGACCTTTTTTGGCACCCACGTAGCCAACAAAGAGCTGGTCATCCACCCGGAAGTGTTGTGTGCGGTTGATATAAAAGGAAAGCGCACGTTTTGGGTCCAGACGGTGGAGCCTCTCTTCCTCTCTGGAAGGATGCGGAGGCGGAAAGAAGGTGGGCAAAGTGATGGTCTGCCCAATGTGGAAGGCAGTAACCACCTTTGGCAAGAAGGACGGACGCGTTCTAAGAACAACCTTGTCTGGATGGACAGACAGAAAGGGAGGTTTGCATGATAGAGCCTGGAGCTCACTCACCCGCCGAGCGGAGGTGATGGCCACCAGAAAGGCTGTCTTCAGAGTCAGAAGACGAAGAGGACAGGTATGTAGAGGCTCAAAGGGAGCGCACATAAGAAAGGTAAGAACCAAGTTCAAGTCCCACTGAGGCATCACAAACGGAACAGGAGGGAAGAGGTGTGTAATGCCTTTTAGAAACCGGTTAACAGGGGACTTGAAAAGGGAGGGCTGATCAGGAAGCCTGAGGAAGGCCGAAATGGCACAAAGATAGCCCTTGATGGTACCCAGGGCAGAACCCTGTTGGGCCAGTGAAAGCAGGAACAGAAGAACCTCAGAAAGAGGGGCAGAGAGGGGATTCACAGCCTTTGCTGTGCACCATGCCACAAACTTGTTCCACCTGCAGGCGTATACCACCTTAGTGGAGGGACGCCTGGCTGCCAGAATCACATCACAAACTTCGGGAGGCAAGTCGAAAGGAATCAACTGCCGCCGCTCAATCTCCACGCAAGCAGGTGGAGGCTGGACAGGTTCGGGTGGAGGACCGTCCCCTGCTGCTGCGACAGAAGATCCTCCCGAAGAGGCAGACGGATCGGGGGATCTAAGCTCATACTGAGTAGCTCGGGATACCAAACTCTTCGAGCCCAGTCCGGAGCCACAAGGATGACTTGGGCCCGGTCGCGCCGAATCTTCTTCAACACTCTGGGTAGAAGTGGTATAGGCGGAAAGGCGTACAACAGACCGTAACTCCACTCGCGACGAAAAGCGTCGCCGAGCGAGTGCCGCCTTGGAAATTCCAACGCGCAGAACTGATGACATTGCGCGTTCTCTTCGGTGGCGAATAGATCTAACCAAGGCTCTCCCCACTGCAGAAAGAGACCTTGCGCCACTTCCGAGTGAAGACGCCATTCGTGATCCATCATGCACCTGAGTTCGTGCGCCCTGGCGTTTAGGGAACCTGCCAGGTGTTGAACCATCAGGAACATGCCCTGATGTTCCAGCCATGTCCAGAGCCTCCTGACAGAGGGTCCACGACCCCACCCCGCCTTGTTTGTTGCAGTACCACATGGCGGTGGTGTTGTCCGTGAACACCTGCACTACCTTCCCTTTGACAGAGGGAAGGAATGCCTTGAGTGCAAGTCTGATCGCCCGGAGCTCCAGAAGGTTGATATGGAGCCGGGACTCGGCCGGAGACCAGAGGCCTCTGATCTCCGCCTCTCCCATGTGACCGCCCCATCCCAGAAGGGACGCGTCCGTCACAACTGTGTGCTCTGGCTGGGGAAGGGAGAGGGATCTGCCCATGACCCATTGCCGGTTCGAGAGCCACCACTGCAACTGTTTTGCAGCCCCCTCCGAGATCTGGACGTGATCGGACAGGTTGCCCTGGTGCTGCGCCCACTGGAACTTCAGGTCCCACTGCAGAGCCCGCATATGCCATCTGGCATGATTGACCAGCAGGATGCAGGAGGCCATGAGGCCCAGCAGCCTCAGGGTCATCCGTACCGAAACCCAGGATAAAGGCTGAAAGATTGGAATCATAGCCTGAATATCCCGGACTCGCCGTTCGGGAGGATAGGCCCGAAACTGCGTCGTGTCCAGAACTGCTCCGATGAAAAGGAGCTGTGGAGAAGGAATCAGATGCGACTTCGGCACATTGATGGAGAACCCCAGCGAGTGCAGGAGTTCGGCCGTAGTCTGGAGGTGGGAGACGACTGCCTGGGACGAGCCCGCCTTCAGCAGCCAGTCGTCGAGGTAGGGGAAGACTGGAACCCCTGCCCGGCGCAGATGAGCTGCGACCACCGCCATCACTTTCGTGAACACCCGAGGGGCACTTGTAAGGCCAAAGGGGAGCACGGTGAACTGAAAATGCTCGAGGCCTACCGTGAACCGTAGGTAACGCCGGTGGGCCGGCAGGACGGGGATGTGGAAATAAGCGTCCTGCAAGTCCAACGCTACCAACCAGTCTCCAGGGTCGAGGGCAGTCAAGACCTGAGCTAGGGTGAGCATCTTGAACTTCTCCTTCCGGAGGAAGCGATTGACGTTCCGGAGGTCCAAGATAGGACGCATGTCCTCCTTGTCCTTTTTGGGCACCAGAAAGTAGTGGGAGTAGCAACCACGTCCTACTTCTGGGGTCGGAACATGCTCGATGGCCCTCTTGGCCAAGAGGGCCGTGACTTCCTTCTGCAGAAGCACCAAGTGATCCCCTGACATGCGGTGGAATTGAGGTGGCATGGCTGGGGGGGGTGGTCTCGAAGGGGAGGGAGTAGCCCCTTCGGACAATGTCCAAGACCCACCTGTCCGAGGTGATGGGACGCCAGTGGTGAAGGTGATGGCGGACCCTGCCCCCTACTGGCGTGCTGTGCACCTGAAAGGAGGGACTAGGAGGGGTTGGAGGCCGCGGACGGGTTGGAGGTGGTGGCCTGACCTGCACGCTGGTTGCCCGAACCGCCACGTCCACGTCCTCGGCCACGCGAAGACGCTTGCTGCGCGGGCCGGTGGCTGGGCAGCTGACGTGACTGGGCGCCCCTTCCGTGGCCCCGAAAGGGGCGAAAAGCAGAGGTTAGCGGAGGGCGTACAACAGAAAGGCCCAAGGACTTGGCAGTAGCCCGTGAGTCCTTAAAACGCTCCAGTGCATGGTCTGCCTTTGAACCAAAAAGACCGACTCCATAAAAGGGCATGTCCATGAGTGTATTCTGGACATCACCCGAGAAACCAGTTATTCTCAGCCAGGCGTGGCGACGTAGCGCCACCGTCGTCGCAAGCGATCTGCCCAGCGAGTCGGCGGTATCAAGGCCACAACGTATGGTGTATTTAGCCGCATCTCGCCCTTCCGCAATGGCGCGGGTAAGCAGTGTCTGGACCTCCTCAGAACACTGCGGCAAAACAGCCGCCACCGAATCCCACAGGGAGTGGGTATATCGGCCCAAAAGGCAAGCGGTGTTTACGGACCGCAAGCCAGCACTGGAGGAAGAAAAGCCTTCTTCCCAAATTGGTCCAGGCGTTTGGATTCCCTATCCGGAGGGGCGGTAGGGAAGGCGGTTTGGGAGGCAGAGGCTTGGACAACCAAGCTCTCGGGGGTGGGATGTTGGGAGAGAAGCAAGGGGTCGCCCGGAGCAGGGCGATGGCGTCGGGCCACGTTCCTATCCACAGGAGCCCCTGTGGTGGGCTTGGACCAGGCACCCAAAAGAACGTCAGTGCATCGTTAAACGGCAGCACAGTCTCCGAGGAGGAAGCTGCCGGCTGAAGCACTTCAGTCAGGAGATTAGTCCTGACAGCCACAGTAGGCAATTGGAGATGTAAGGCTCCAGCTGCTCTACGCAACACCGTTGCAAAATTAGCTCCCTCCTCCGTAGCCACGGGAGGAGACAGCATGCCAGTGTCAGGGGAGGTGTCTAGACCACTGGCATCCCCAAGTTCCTCAGCCCAGTCCTGATCATACTCACACTGTTGTGTGAGAGGGTCTTCAGACCCCTCCCAGCTCTCTTGGTCCTCCTCAGGTTCAAAATATGGAAGAGGAGGGACATTTGGGATCAAAGGTCTCATCGGCGCCGGAGCCGGCGTCGAGCGACGTCGGTCCGGCTCCATGTCCGGAGCCGGAGAGAGCCGGGGACCGACGCCGTCCGGAGCCCCGGACGGCATCAGGAACGGCACTGGGGACATCGGCGTTGGCGTGGTTAGGTCAACCGGCGTCGATGGGGGTTGCGGTACCACCTGAGCCGGGATCGAGGCCGGGGCCGAGGCCGGGATGAAGGCTGGTGGGACAGACTGCGCCGGGACCGGAGTCGACGGCGACGTCGGAGCAACCCCATCAGGGCCCGAAGGCGCACCGGAGGGACCTTGAGGCCCGAAGAGGCGGGCCATGGCCGACAGGAATTCCTGTATTTCGGCCGGAGTCGCCCCCGAACCCGGAAAGGACGGGTAATGCGGAGGCGGCTCCATAGGCATGTCCGGGGCCGCGGGACGATGCCGACTGGGGCCTCAGCCGAGTCGCGAGACCGGCGAGGCGAAGTCTTAGAGCGATGACGCTTCTTAGACTTTTTGTGCTTCGACTTACCCGAGGAGCGCGAAGACTTGGACTCCGACGACCGGCGGGGACTCCGCAACCGGCCCCTCGACCTCTCCCGGGGCTTGGTGCGGCGCGGAGCTGACTGCCGGACCTCGAGTAGCTTTCGAGACCGCTCTCGCAAAGCCTTCGGGTGAAGTTTCCGGCAGTCAGGGCACGACTTCGTGTCGTGGTCTCGGCCGAGACAGAAGAGACACTCCAGATGCGGGTCTGTGATCGACATCATTCGACCACAGGCGTCGCATGGCTTGAAGCCGGGCATCCCTACGACACCTAGGAGTCGTGAAGACTCGATAAAGAGACAGTGAAAAAATTCACAAAAAAGTTAGTCAAAAATTGACTAGGGCACTGCTCTTCCCGGATCTGCGCTTACTGGCGCGGAAAAAGAAGAACTGACGTCAGCGCGCAGGGGCAGCGTCTAAGTACTGCCCGCGACGTCATCCCGGCGATCACGACGGACGCGGAGCCGCACGACGCCGCCTACCGACGCGCAAGGGTACTGCTACGCAAAAACTTTCCGGATCCAGCCTGACGCCTGGGGATATTCTAAGGTAAGGAATCTGTCACTAACGTGTCTCTTTCAGATATATCTAATAGGCATCTTATTCCAAAAACTTTGCGCAAATACTTCAAAAGAATGTAACTGCTCATGAATGTGTGCAAAATGTATGCAAAATGCAAATATCTACAACAAATAAGGGACTTCTACAAACAAACAAAAAATTCTAGTATGAAGTCTTCATACAGTTAATATGATTTGGGAAGGTTTGTTTTCACCTAATTGATTTGAAACATTACTTCTATATTTTTGTGAAAGACTTGATTTGAGAAGATCAAAAAACTAAGATGCTTCATGGGTCTTGACTTGGTGGTTTGGGTGTGCTGGTATCCATCAGAGAGCTAGCGATTCATGTAGCTGCCCTTCAGTGACGCTATAATAGCATCAAATATTTTGGGGAATTCTGCACCAATCCGGAAAAGTGTAACTCCAAACTGGAAACTGTGTTCCCACTGTGAACATAAGGCAATGTTTTCGGTCAAGTGTGGAAAAATATGGAAATGAGAGGCTTTTGGATTCAATGCAACGAGTCCTAAAACAATGGTGGCACAATCCTCTGCAGCGTAACTAGCTCTGAAGTCTGTCCAATATGAACTCCAACCTATCACTCTTTTTGATATGTAGGTGAAATAGATGCCCCAATTCTGCTTGCATCTCAACCTCTTCAGGAGGCTTTATTTTAGAGGGTTATATTGCTTTTATGTGACATATAGAAGTTAACAAATCTGGGGTGCATATTTATGGAGAATATTTGGCACCCCTATGTATCGCTTTATGGCTGGATTATAATTAGTGGAGAGCTGTACAAATGTTTTTTAAAGTGTGACATCTATAATGGTGATGGACCCCTAACTGCAGGATGACGTTTGGCACTGGTAACATATTGTTGGTACAGAGGCATGTACCTTCGAGTACCAGGACAACATTGTACCGCTCGCTGAAAGTAGCTGAAGGGGTTCGTTTAGGACAGGGAAGACCATGCCTGTATAGCAGAACCATGTTCATTACTGATTGTCTGCATGTCACTATGTTCTTAAACTGATCAGGCCAATCGAAACTAGCAAGAACTAGCGCAGAGGCCAAAAATAACTGTGTTGCCTTTAACCAGCTCTGTTGGATATTTGTAAAAATTGAGATATCTATTGATGTCATGTTAATTTGAATCTATTCTCAATTATCAATACAGAAAGAACGTTTTCAGACCATTTTCAGTTGAATGCGAAACAGTTAACCTGATTAAATGGTGGCAAATGACAGACGTGATTTTCTTTATGAAATCTAATTTCTTAATGTGTTAACTGATCTCCACCTTATTTAACGTATAGTTTCTTACCCGTCGGTGTAGTTTTGCAGCTTGAAGACTTTCTGGATTCACTATGCTATGCATTATTCCGCCATCTAGTGGTTGGGTCCGGAATTGTACTCTTTTCTCGTGGCCCAGGTGGGCGTCAACATACCACCATTTGGTGTCCTTCGTGACGTCGACGTGCTTCCTCCGGAAGCTCCCACCTTTGGCCGCCATCTTCGGATTCTTTTTTCTTGTCTTGTGTTATTCTTGTTTTTCCTCTTATTTTGTAAAGTCTTGTTTGTGTTTAATCCCTTTCCTCCTTGTCTCATCTTTTGGCGGAGGAGGGTGGGTTCGCTAGTGAATCCAGAAAGTCTTCAAGCTGCAAAACTACACCGACAGGTAAGAAACTATACGTTTTGCAGCGTGAATCTTTCTGGATTCACTATGCTGTGCATAGACTTTGTAGCGGTTTGTCCTTATTGTGGTGGCTGGGTGGAAGATAAGCACTGGTTACTGAATATGTGTTGTAAGACCTTCTGTCCCACTTGCGCTTCTTTGATCATGATATCCACACAGTAGTGCTTAGTGAACGTGTGCACTGAAGACCATGTTGCAGCTTGGCAAATGTCTTGAATCCGTGTGTTGGCCAGAAACGCAATCGTTGCTCCTTTCTTCCTTGTTGAGTGAGCATGAGCTGTTCCTTGTAACAGTTGCCCAGCTTGTTTGTGGCACAGTTGTATGGTTTGTGCAATCCATCGTGCAATGGTATTTTTGGTAACTGGCCGTCCCAAAAAACTGCTTGCTAAGGAAACAAAGTTGTTTTGTTTTTCTGCACTCATTTGTCCTTTCTATATAGTGCATCACCGCCCTCCTGGCGTCCAGTGTGTGCAGCGCTCTCTGTGCTTGTGGTCGGTTTTTGGAAAAAACTAGGTATTTGGATTGTTTGGTTGATGTGGAACCGGGACACCACCTTTGGCATGAAGTGTGGGTCTGTTCTCATTACAATCCTATCACTGTGTATCTGCAGGTAGGGCTCTACAAGTGTTAGCGCCTGCAACTCACTTACTCTTCGTAGTGATGTGATAGCCACTAATAAGGCCGTCTTTAGTGTGAGCATGTGCAGTGTAGCCTTGTGCATCGGCTCGAATGGTGCCTTCATCAACTGGGTCAGCACTACGTTGAAGTTCCATGCTGGTGCTGGCATTCTGTTTGGAGGTACGATTCTCTTTGCCCCTTCTAGGAATCTTTTTACTACTTTTGAGGTGAAGAAACTCTTCCCGGTATCTCCTCTTGTGTAAGCCACAATCGCCGCTAAGTGTACCCTTAGGGATGTGTAGCTTAGTTTACTTTGCAGTAGGTGTGTTAAATATTTCAGTACTGTTGACTCCCTTGCGATCTTTCTTTGCAACTTTTCTCTAATGCACCATTCTGAGAACCTTTTCCACTTTGCTACGTAGCATTTCCTTGTGGTAGGCCTTCTTGCCTCCCTGAGCACTCATTGTGCTCACCGGTAGCTTGAGGTGTGCAAACTCTAGGTCTTCAGGAGCCATGCCGCCAGACTGAGGCTCTCTGGCTCTGGGTGTAGCACCCTCCCGTTTTGCATTGTTAACAGGTCCCTTCGTCTTGGGAATCTGTGTGCTGGTGCTTGCGCCATCTCCAATATTTGTGAGAACCATGACTGTCTGGCCCACTGAGGTGCTATTAGTATCAGTAACATGTTGCTGATCCTGCATTTGTTGAGTACCCTGTGTATCAGTGGTATCGGGGGGAAAAGCATATGCAAATGTCTTTGACCAACTTATCCATAGCGCATTCCCTTGTGACCGATGGTCTGGATGCGAAGTGTTGGCATTTTGCATTTTGGTGTGTTGCAAATAAGTCTATTTTTGGTGTACCCCACTTCTGGAATACTTTCTGTAATTCCTGTTGGTTGTTCTCCCATTCGTGGGATGCTGACGTCTGCCTGCTGAGTGTCTGCTTCCACATTGTCCTTCCCTGGGAGATGTATTGCTAGTAGGTCTATCCTCGGTGGAATAGCCCATGTCCATATCTCCTGTGCTAGCCCAGATAGTGCTACTGACTGTTCCTCTGTTTGTTGATGTAGAACATGGTCGTGGTGTTGTCTGTTTGGATCAACACCCTGTTTCCGTACAGCTCCTTCTGAAAAGCTTTTAAGGCTAGGAACACTGTTTTTAGTTCCAGGTAATTGATGTGCTTGACCGCATCCTGTTGCGACCATAGCCCCCTCACCTTGAGCTTGTTCATGTGTGCGCCCCACCCCAGGTGGGAGGCGTCCGTTGTGATGGTCACTGTTGGAGTTGGTTGTGTGAATGGTTTCCCCTATGATCTGTTTTGTTTGTTCCACCACGCTATTTCCTGATGCACTGCGTGTGTGACAACCACTAGATCTTCCCAACTCCCCGTTGCCTGTGACCATTGCTGCTGTATCCATTCCTGGAATGGCCTCATGTGCAGTCGAATATTTTGGACTAGGTGAATGCAGGATGCCATCATTCCCATCAGCTTGCTCACCGTTCTCACTGTCAGACCTTGCCCCTTGCGGTAATGAAGTGTTTCCTTCAGTATCGCCAATGTTCTCTTCCTGCTGGGGAACACTTTGGCCTGTATGGTGTCGATCTCTGCCCCTAAGAATATCTTGATTTGCTCTGGTTCTGTTGACGATTTCTCCCAATGGATCGAGAAACCCAGTCGTGTCAGCGTTAGTATGACCTGCTGGATGTGTAGTTTGCATTGGCTGTACGAACTTGCCTTTACGAGCCAGTCGCCGAGATAGGGGTATACGTGTATTCCTTGCCTTCGTAGGTGTGCTGCGACAGCTGCTAGGCATTTTGTAAACACCCTTGGTGCGGATTTTAGGTCGAATGCCAGTACTGTGAATTGGTAGTGGCTTTGGTTGATCACAAACCTTAGCAGGCGCTTGTGTTTGTGGTTGATGGGGATGTGTAAGTACGCGTCCTTTAAATCTATAGTAGCCATGAAGTCCCCTTTTAGTATTTGTGGTATTACTTCTTGTAGGGAAGTCATCTTGAATCTTTGAGGTTTTTATGAATTTGTTTAGGAACCTTAGATCCAGGATAGGTCTTAGTGTTTCGTCCACCTTTGGCACCAGGAAGTAAGTTGAGTAAACCCCTTTGTTCCTTTGGTTTCTCGGCACCACCTCTATTGCCTCCTTGCTGAGCAGTTCTAGTTGCAAGAGCGAGAGCTCCTTCGCTGAGTGTGCCTGGCTTCTTGGTTTTCTGTTTGGGGGTTGTTTTTCTAACTCTATACAGTATCCATATTGTATGAGGTTTAGTATCCATTTGTCCGATGTGACCTTCCTCCATTCCTGGATGAAGTTTTTTATTCTTCCCCCTACCGGTCTTGAGTGTTCGAGGTACTGTTTGTTGTTGAACGCTCAGCTGCAGTTTTCCTTTATGTCTTTCCGCCCACCCCGAGGTGTTGCTAGGGTGGGGGTCCGTTTCCTGGTGAAGTCACTTGGATGAGGGCTGCTGGCCTCCCCTTCGTGTTTGTCCTCGTCCGTTTCCGCGCCCTCGAAAGGACTGTCCCCGGGGCTGGTACTGCCAGTTCTGGTGCTGCTGTCCCTGCTGCTGCTGGCCTTGGTTGTTCCCTTGGTAGCCTTGCTGGAACGTCTGGTGCGATGTGGTAGGCACGTTGCCTCCTCTCCCACCTGGCCTTCTCGTGGGTGTGCCCCTTCTCATCCCTCTGAACTGCAACGCTCCCATGGACCTTGCTGTCTCGTTGTCCTTCTTGAGCTGCGTCAACTTGTCGTCCACTGGTGTGCCGAACAGTTGCTCTCCGTTAAAAGGTGTATTCAGGATTTTGCTTTGCACCTCTGGCTTGAATCCCGAAATTCTGAGCCATGCGTGTCTCCTCTCGGTCACCCCTATCATTAGTCTGCTCGATGTTTCTGCAGCATCCAATGCTGATTTTAGGCATGTGTTCGCAATGCTTTTGCCTTCTTCTACCAGGTGAGCTGCTCTTTGTTGGTACTGTTCTGGTAGATGCTTTAGGAGCTGCCCCACTTCATCCCAGTGTTGGTATGCGTGCCTGTTGATCAGGGCGTTGAAGTTTGCGATGCGCCAATGGATTGCCGCATTTCTCTCCACCTTTCTCCCTGTGAGATCCATCCTCCTACTCTCCTTGTCTGGAGGTGGTCCGGCATTAGTGGGCACATTGGCTCTTTTCCTAGCCGTTGCTGCAATTATGGAGTCGGCTGGTACTGACCCCTGGATGTATGCAGGGTCCTTTGAAGAATGTTTATACTTAGTCTCCGTTCTTGGCGTGTCAGCCTTGCATACTGCTGGTTCCTTAAAAGCCTCTCTTCCTTGATCCAGCACACTAGGGAAAATGGGCAGGAATTGGCTCCTAGTTTGTTGAGGCAGTAGAGTCTCCAGGAGAAAACATGCCTTGGGCTTCTCCTCTTCCATCTTCACTCCATACGTCTGTGCAGCCTTTTGGACGACCATGTTGTAGATCCCTATGTCGTCTGGCGGCGAGGGCCCTTGAAGGGTAAGTATCTACCCCTTCTTCCGGCGATTCTGCGTCGAGATCTTGCCATTCTAGGTCTTGTGCCTCAGAGGACGTCGAGTCCCGGTAGGATTGCAGATCTTCGTCGCCTTCTCCCTCGAAATAATGGACTTCTTCCGCCTGTTCGACTGGTTCAGGCGTTTTCGGTGGTTCGGCGTCGTCTTTCGACTTCGAGCGCGGGTTTCGGCGGGATGGTGTATTGGCTCATCTTCTCGCCGAAGTCCCTTTTCCGCTGCAGGATGCTCGCCATTTCGGCCTCGAGCCTCCTCTTCTTCCTCTCCATCTCGGCGGCGTCGAGGGTTGGAGCGCCTCTTTTCGGGGCATCGACGACTATGTCGGCTGTTCCTTTCTCGGCGCCAAGGTGTCCTTTTCGAGGGCAACCTTCGACGATCTTAGTTTTTCGAGGGCTTTCGCCGATTGGGAGTCCTTTTCGAAGGATCCGCTCGGCTGCCTGTCCTTGGTTGCTGTTGCCTTCGTCGAGTGTTTCGGCAGCAACGCTCCCTTCGAGGACTTAGCTTCACTTCTATGAGTGTCGCTCGGGGCTTTAGCTTCACCCTTCCGAGTGTCGCTCGAGTGTTTCGGGGTCGACGACTCCCTTACCTCCTTCGACGTCTTCTTATGGACCTCGACGACCGTGCAGTCGTCCGGTCCTTCGGCGATGTTGTCCTCTTCTCCACTGGAGAGGCCCAAGCCTCGGAGCGATGGAGGTGGTCCCTGCCCCTGCATGTTGTGGTTCGCCCTTCTCTGCCTCTCCCTTACTCTGAGGGTCTTGGGTGTAAACGCTGAGCACGCGTTGCAGTCTTGGCTGCTGTGGTCGAGCGGCAGGCAGAGGTTGCAGACTGGATGCTGGTCCTTCTGGGCGCATTTGTGGTGGCAATTGGTGCAAAACTTGAACAGTGTTTTGTCCATCCCCGCGCTCAGGGAGCCCCTTGCGAGCGCATTCTCCGTAGAAAGTCGAGGTCTTGGTCGTAAACCTTCTCCCTCGTCGTCCCTGTTACCTGACCTGTAGTCCGGTGTAGCTGAAACTTGATTTTCGTCGCTTTCCTACGATTTTTCTCGATTCCTCTTCCAAAAATTCTGGAACTCTTCAGCAACGATCCAGACCCAACAGCGGAAATAGGAATCTGAAGATGACGGCCAAAGGTGGGAGCTTCCGGAGGAAGCACGTCGACGTCACGAAGGACACCAAATGGTGGTATGTCGACGCCAACCTGGGCCACGAAAAAAAAAAAGAGAAAAAGACTACAATTCCGGGCCCAACCACTAGATGGCGGAATAATGCACAGCATAGTGAATCCAGAAAGATTCACGCTGCAAAACTGCTGTTATTCTAAAGTCAACTTAAAAGGCATAAGGAAGGAGTCACTGGGGCTTTAAAATCTGCTCTTCATCTCACCAAGAAATCTAGACAGGTGAAAGGCAACTCTGCAATACCATCTAGTTGAGTTTCTGTAGGAGGCGCATGTACGCAGGTCCATCCTTCAGAACCATGAATTCATCCTACGTAGCAGCTTTCTCTGCACCATCCTAATCATACTCTTTTGCAGGCTGATAATCATTTTTCCCTCCCTGAAAGGATAAGGGTTAACATCTTAAACCTTACGAGTGACTGAATTTTGAGAAAAAGGAGGAAATAATGTCATTCTAAGAGCGGTACACTAGGTTGAGGCTAAAGAGTGCCAGATTTGCTCAGTCAAAGGACTTGGATCTGGCCATGTATCAAGTCTTTAGAAATAGGTACAGAAACAACTTGCATAGTTTTATGTAGCATTGGTAGATTAGATGTGTGCAGGGGATGAAGTCCATGTCATGTGCCACTTTCCTTCTCAGCTCTTGTGAGGAAAGAGGTTGAGTTTATAAGCCCCGAAAAAATTTATTAAAGTACCAACCATGTCTCTTCGCTCCCAAGACTCCATTTCCAAACTATTTTCAGAAACACGGCCATGAGAATGGAAAACTGATTGATGGGACACAGGAGTTAAGGCATCTTCTGCCGGAAAGAGCACAGGCACTTACAGTACTGACAAGGGCGCACTATGACACCACTTACAACATTGCAGGTAGAATGGTTGTCAATAGTCTGGTTACGGTAGATGTAGGAAACTGCCTCTTTATATAGTATACCAAAAAGGAGGTATGCTATGTAAAGAGTCCAGGTATCCCTTGTGAGTGGGCAGGGGCTTGCTCTAGCAATCCCAAGGAGCTCATTCTAGGGTACTGTGGTGAAGCAGCCTAAAGATCAGAGAAGAGTGTCAGGCATTCGTTGCACACAGTCAATAAATGATGCATACACTCATTTAGAAAAATAACAGGTATTTTTATATACAATTTGAAATCAAGAACTTCATAAACAGGCAAGTACTTTTTCATAACCGACTTTTTACAGTTTTAGCAATGTTAACCAAAAGTGCGTTTTTAGCGTAATGCTTTCCTATGGGAGAAAGAACATTCAATGTATACATATACTTGCAATACTTTTCCATGTGACCCTTTGAGGTCATGAGGTGGTAGAGGTACAAGGACCAAAGTTCCACCAGCAGATCGGTCTGATCTGCTCTGGTGAGTCTGGGTGCAGAGATGCTGTTGGGTTGGCAGCCTTGCGAGCTACGCTGCAGAAAGGAGTGGGGCCACTTGGAAGTAGGTTGCAAAGGGGGACTTGGGGACAAGTCCGGGAGCTCCCAACGGGGGCTCGGGTCATGATGGTCCTGGGAGTACGGGAGAGCGGTTGGTTTCCTTAGGCCTGGGCCAGGCAACTCGGGTGCAGAGAGAGTGTTTGTAGTTGGCTGGCTCTCATGCGTCAAGTCGCTCACTACTGTCAGTCAGGACCAACAAGGGGGACAAAAACAGAACAGCAGAGCCACTCTCAGTGCTGGCCTCTGAGGTGCAGATGTCCCTAGTCTGCCGGTTGGTGAGGTCGTTTGAGTCTGGACTGGACTTTAAACAAGCTTTGGTCACAGCAAGAGTCCGGTACCTCGGGTATTGGTGCTAGAGGGTTCATGAAGGTCCTGGTATCTTCAGGCTTGGCAGGAATATGGATCTGACCTCCTTGAGTGCACCGACCTTCTGGGCAGCTACTGCTCAGTAGGCCCAGTGGACAGCAGCTTCTTTAAGCCGGACGTTGCTGTCGGTGCCTGCCAAAGAGTAGCTTCTCTACTCCAAAGGAGGTGCTTTCTGCTTGACGAAGTGCTGGCAACACTTGGAGGCTTGTGGAGGATGCACAGCTGCAGGACAGGTCTTTGCAACAGTCTAGTTTAAATGCGGCAGGCAGCGTTTGGCACCAAATGTCGAAAGCAGTCTTTAGTTCTTGCGGGGAATGGCTCTCCAGTGTTATCTTTGTAGTCAGTGGAATCTGAAGTCTTAGATTCTGGGAGCCCACTAAATACTAAATTTAGGGGCATGAGTGGAGAGTAGTAGCAGATTGGCTACCTATCCTTGGGGTCACTACACCTATATGACCACTTCCTGTGGGATGTAGGCATAACCCTATCCCAGTTTCTTAAATTCTGCCATCACCAAGATGGTGGAATTTTCCTAGAGTGGGGGACATCAGGCAGCTCACCTTAGGGGTGTGCTCCACGCCTACTTCGCATACTTATTTCCCGCTTCTCCTGGTGCCAAATGGGCCTCAGGGCAGGGGGTGGCATCCCCCAGGTCTGGGGGATGCCAGGGTCGCATATCAAAGGCGACAAAGGCTTTGAAGCCTCCGGCCTTGGTAAGCTGATTGCTAGCCATTCTGTTTGGAGGAGGTGTAAACACCTCCTGCCAGAGCAGGTATTGTTCCTGACCACTCAGAGAAGAGCTCTCACCTCCTAGGGGGTCAGAAGCCCGCCTGTGGTGGCAGGCTGGACTGTGCCAGCACGCTAGTAGACTAGCAGGTTTTCAGGGGTGCTCTAAAGAACCCTCTGGGTGCATGTATTAATAAATCCATCAATGGAATCAGTGTGGGGTTAGTAATATGAGATGTTTGATACCACTCATCCTTGGTTTCAGTGTAGCTATCATGTAGCTGGGGAACTTGTATTCACCAGTGTATATCCTTAAGATGGCTTCCCTGTTCACTTGCAATGTCTATGGATCGACTTAGACATCCCATGGGCATATCTGCTCATGTAGATATATCCACACAAGTAATATAATGCAACCTGCCTTAGGCTGTAAGGCCTGCTGTAGGGGTCACTTACATATATTGTATTATGTGCAGATACTGCATGCATAGCACACAGGAGGTGTGACATGTCTGGTCTTCACTTTCATCTGTACCATGTCACACTGCTTGTAATGGCAGTTTGCATGAGTGTGGTGAGTGGTCCCTTAGGGTGGTACAATAAATACTGCAGCCCTAAAGGACCCTCTTTAGTACCCAGACCCTAGGTGCCAGGGGTACTATCTACTACGGACTTACAGGGGTGCTGAAGGTATTGCCAATTGGGGAACAAATGTAGTTTTAGGGAAAGAGACCAGGCACTGGGGACCTGGATAGCAGAAACCCAATGCACCTCTGTCAAAATTGAATCAAATACAGGCAAAAAATGGGGTGACCATGTCAAAAGGGGCACTTTACTACAGTAGACACAGGATCACAAGGCACCAGTGGTGAAGAGACGAGTCTGAAAACAAGTTGCTTGCTAAGGTAAAGCTTGGCATTGAGGTCTTCCGAGCTGTTGACAGATCATGAAGTGGCTTTTGAGAGGGTTTGCAGCCCAGCCCTTGCTCGAGACCTTGAATGTTTCCCTTTTGACTTATTATTGCTGTTCTGTCGATCCTTAAAGTGAGGTTTGAGCAATCTGTGCATCAGTTCAGTCGGAGACTTCAATCTGGATAAAAGAGGAAGGGAAACCTATGCTGTTTCTTCATCTCATATTATGCAGTGATCTCTGTTGAAGAAAAAAAGTCTTCTAAATAATAACTTACAAATATTTTATTAGGTGGAAGAGATGTCAACATTCTGGTTATTGTTAAAGATAACCTAGGGAAAACAAAGGTGGAGCAAAACAGGAGAAAACTGTATCTAAGGCGAAAGCCAGTAAATACTGTAACACAATCCCCATTGGTGATGGAGGGGAGATGTAGGGGGGACAAAAACCTTCAGCAGTTGCTGAAGGTTGTCTTGAATACATTTTTAATCATCTTGTAAGAAACCCATCCAGATGAGGGCGAAAATGGAGCATGAGCTGAAGCTAATACAAATGCTTCTTCACCAAACATGCAGTTTAAGTATCTGAAAATGGTCTATGAAAGAGCAGCTTAGGACCCTACAACTCACTATTCCAGCTTAAACATCTTCAAGGTGGATTCAGACAGGTTATAAAACTACTAGCTATTGAATGTACCAAGGATTTCCGGTCTATGATCAATATTTTAAACAATTACTGTAAGAAAGATTCAATGCAGGAAGGCCACAAGATTAACGCTTTGCTGGAGATTGACCACACATACTTATACACAAAAATGAACTTAAGACCAGAGATTGCAACATGCTCCAAACGTGTCTTTTGCCATACAAGAAAGTTCCGAAAGTAAAATAAACAGCAATAAAGGCTCGGAGGATTAAGGAAATTAATGTAAGTAGGCTCTGAAGGGGCACATGCAAAACCTTGGACCATGGTGGTGGACTGGGCAGCACAATCGGATCTATAAACGTCCATTTTTTGCAGTAATCTACAAAGATTTATAGATCTTTACACCGACTGTGGTGTCACTGGGTGAGAATTGATGGGTGTACAAATAAAATAGTAATATAACATTTATAATTCCAACACTGGTATTGTACTGCACGTTTTACTTTTTGCCCCAAATATCTGGACTTCAAACATTGGAGTACCACTCACAAACTTATTTCTACCCTCGATCTCAGCAAAATCGTTGTCCATGCCCCTTCAACTATTAACACTTAATGTGGCCTTGAATTTTTTTTAATACACATCAGCCAGTCTTTCGTACAACATTCCTTGCCTATCAATACTCTGGGTTATTGAAAACTTGATAATAAACCAAGCTTCAGAAACTCCATAGTCTGACACAATCAAGTACACTATTGTGACATTAGGAAAAAACTAAAATAAGGCCCACTTTGCTTGAAATGTGAGATGCAGAAAGATTTTGTATTTTTTTAATTAGAGGTTTCCGAAATAGACCAGTAAGGCAGAAACCAATGGCAGGCTTGCAGAATGTCTTTATGAGATACATTTACAACTAGTACACCCGGAAAGAACTCCTTTCCATAGTTTGGTTATGTAGACAGACACCGATCAGCAATCCGGAATCTAAACTGGGCATGTTTTAAGTATCGCATTTTCTTTTCACAATCCCTTCTATTGTATCCAAAATAGCACTGTCATTTCCTCTAGGCACTATATCAACTTTAAATCTTTCAAACGGCAACTTTCTCCCAGACTTGTGTTCATCCTCTTAAATTCTTCGACAATCGGTCAGTCTCTTGGGTAATGAACCTTGAAATTCTCTACCCAGGCAATCTTGATGCTCATCTACATTGTTATGGCAAGCTGGATGTTACAGTATATTTGCACATGACTGTAGTGATGTGTGATGCCATCAACAGCCCAAATGAGAGAACATTGTGGGCAACTGAAATCTTAATAGGGCAGCAATGTTTCCTGGGGAAATCACCCCATGGCAGCAATGTCTGCGGGCACCTTAGACAAACTTTGAATGTCAGCTGTTACTGGCATCTATGGGGGTCTCTCCAAAGAACAAACTATTGAAGAAGAGTACGAGTCAGGGAGTGTCCCAAAGAAACGAAATAGCAAGGGCAAAGAGTAAGCAATGCAAGACTGACCCTTATGGCACAAAAGCACCGAACACCAAAAATGCCAGAAGCAAGCAGTATGAAGGATTAGAGGCATTAGATGCTGGGCAGTGCGCAATTAGCAAGATGCCCACAGACGCAAAGGCCTAAAACACCCACGCACATTCCTAAGCATGTATACAGATCAAGCCAAGGCCAGTTATTAAATAAGGAACAAAACTGCACAATAATCCGAAAGACATCCTATGGAAAACGGACAGTGGTTTGCATCTGCACAGAAAGTTAGAAACCTATGACATCTACAAAATGTATTGAATCACTGATACTTTGCATATCTCAGCTAAACAGGTCTTGAAAATAATATCTCATAGGGGTATTCCCCGAAAATTGGAAAATTAGCTTTCATATGTATTCGGTTTGATGCAGTCATTAAAAATGAAGCGCTATAAGGCTGTCTATAGCTAAATATCGGTTAAAATATTGAAATGAAAAAACATCTTGTCATGAATGAAAATTTATACACAAAAGACAACTCTTATGGGCCAAACCTACTGCACCGAACAAAATCAGTAAGGAAATTCAGGTTACAGTCACTAAGTGTAGGGCTGGGATTGCAGCGAAGAGATGGAAAAAGGCACAACATACAATCACATCAATACCCTATGCATCTGTTCTTCACATTACTGGAGAAGACCAAGGGAAATAAAATGCAAAGTTGGTAAAAAAAAAAATCGAACATGATAATATAACATTGATCAATACTTGCATACTTTAAGAAGCATCCGCTTGTTGCAGACCACAAGGCTTTCACGTCACTGGGTATGTGGTGGCAAATGCTTCAAAACTAAAAGGCTATGATCAGAAACTAATAATACTTTTAAACAATGGTGAGTAGAAGTTAAAAATATCTTTATAATGAATCACCAAAACTAAACCTCTATCGCAAAGGGTCTATTCTTTTTCAGTAAAATAAAAATAAAAATTTAAAGGGGAAAAAAAAACAAGCGTACTGAACAATAAGGAGTATTGCTTAACTAGACAGTGCAGTAAGAACTTTAATTTATCTTGCTTTATCAAAATGATTTGACACTTCTGAAAAATCCAAGGACTCAAGAGACCCGAAAAATGGAGAAAAAAAATTTGAACTTAATTTCATCATGCAGCCTACATTGTTGTCAATCAGAACTGAAAAATTTTCTGCTGGTTTCGCCACCATTTTCAATAGCACATCAATCAAGAAACCTTCACTTGCAGAATAGAAATGTAATAAGCAAAGAGACTGCAGCACACAGCAAGGCCTTTCAAATAAATACAGTAAATGGTGAGAACCACAGAGCGTGTTTAGGTGTATGTATAGTCTACCAAGCACATATGCTGCACAAAACCTAAGTCACACACAATTTTTTCCAGAATCTATCTGAAAGTAGTAGTATTTCCCAAGGTTCAAAAGAGTAAATTAATTCCACTCACATTTGAAGCGCTGCATCATCAGACCCAATGGATGCCGAGCATGTTCACAATACAGAATCCAAATCTTTCACTCTAACTGAAAGTGCTGGAGCCTGATGAAGCAAGTCCACAGCAACAAAAGGCATGCAGGTAGGAGTACGCGTTCAACAAGTTCATCATTATAAACTGTATTCGGTAAGAGGTGGTCCCATAAGGCAGATCCAAGTCAAAATATGAAGAAAAATTTGAACATATGAATCCAGCTTCAGACAATTTCAGAAGCAACGAACAAATAGGTCTGCAAAGGTCAACTGAGTGTGCAGTTGTGTAGCAAGAGAAATATCCAGATAAGATGTGCGACGTTCCGGTCCAACACGGGCGACAGAAAACTGAAGTTACTTCCTTCCCAATCCACTGGTTTGCCAAGCTTTTAATCGTGCTCAGGCTCCAAAATGTTGACCTTGAAGTGATGAAACCGGGCTTGTAGGGTGAATAAACTGTTGGCTGCTTCCAATTTGGAAAACCTCAAACACTCAAGAGTTTGACCCAAATAAGATTTAGTACAGCCCTCCAATTATGGTTCCATTGTGATCAATAATACAAAATACGCTATTACATGGAAGACTGCTTCACAGGTAGCAATGGCTTACATTAGCCAGGCTTTGATTATCCAATTATTTATCTCAAACACGGAACTACATTTTAAAACCTGTGTAAATATTCTCTTCAGGTTCTGAAACAGATGCTTAAGAACAAACTGACTAGAGATGGAGAACTACACTACTTTTACAAGAGCAACCCTACAAAGAACAAAATAGGATTCAGAGCTTGACATTTTACGTCAGTGAGGTCTGCAATAATGAAAAAGTGGGGGCGTGGCTGGTAAAGAAAACATTCAATGCCTAAGTGTAGCTGACAAGTCGAATTTGCTAGACCGCTTTGGTTTAAAGATCTCCAGCTGCAACTCAGCAGCGAGGTGAAACCTCAAACAGAAGTGTTCGAACTAAATCATGTAGGAAAACCACTAGAGGACAGAGGCGATCCAAAATGGGTATCAACAACAAGCGATAGTATTTCTGTCAAAGAAAAAGCATTAGCGCAACAACCTGGGTCCTAAATCAGGGTAAGTTTTGAAAAAGCAGTATCTGCAATTAGTTTGGAGTGGGTGATTGATTGCTCTAAACAGGAGGTGGGGTGGACTTAATGACCGCACAATTTAAAAGATTATCTAAACTAAGGGGAATTCTAGATGTTAGATTCAGGATTCTTACAAAACATTCTACTGGAATTGATTAAAGAAAAACTCAAAAAGCAGCCAGAAATTCTATGCCAGGGAGGTGTAGAGGGTAGTAGGGAGAAAAACTCCATCAAAGAGACCATTTAAGTGATGAACAAAGTATTCAGAGTTCAAAAGTGATTTTTGGAACTCCATGAAATACAAGGGAGTTTGGTTGTCATTTCCTAATAATTTTTTTATTAATGAATAGTAAGTGGAAAAGTTAACAATTACCCTTTTCTAAGGCCTCAACAACCTAATCACTATCAAGGGTCGACTAGAAGACTGGGTGAAGCAGCCAAATAATCCATGTTCCATTTACCCATGCACCCAATTTTGAAACCCAACAACTACATTCTCCCCCGGCCCAAAATAAAAAAAAGAATCCCAGAAAAGTTATTAAAGGAGTTCAACAAGTAGAAACACTTCATTTAGCACAATTGTAGTTATTGGTGTCCCCTGGGATAGACACCAGTTGGGTTTGTCCAACATATAGGCATAGAACCATGTTTAAACACGCCTCTACACAATACGGCTCGCACACCAAAAAAGTTTTGCAAATCACTGTTTAAAGGTTCTATGTGTGTTAAACCTATTCATTTCCAGAATCCCACACATCACAAAGTGCTTACTGCTTTTACGAGGCAAGCAACACCTCACTACATCAGTCACAAACTTCAATGTAATGTTTAATAGCTGACATCCCAAGAGTTTCCAGCCGCCCTGCTAAGACGAACTCCTGAAATACGGTAAATCACTCAACTCAATGCTACAACAAGCAAAGTCTTTCTAGTCTTTTTATTCTGTGAAAGAAAGACCATAAGAACCTAGAAGACAAATTCACGGTGGCTGCAGGAAACCGTAATCAGTCTGTAAATGTAACACTAATGGCAGATGCCTGAATTAGGGAATCTAAAGTCTACTTCCCATACCCAGCAAATGTCTCCAGTAAGAGCAATCCTTGGATGACTTGGGCAGTTTGATTCATAATCCTTTTATTGTTTCTTTACATATTTACAATCATAAAACAAAGTTAATACATTAATTAACAACAAAAAACGCTCTTGAGAACAAAGGGCGTCCACTGGAAAATGTTTAATGAGGCTTGAAGCACAGGGAGTACGAGAAAAAATATCCTACACTAAACCCTGCAAAATCAGCAGCCAATGTGTTTGTGAAGTGCAACCCATTACAAGACAACCTGAAGCACACACCTCCTATACTGAAGGAGGCTGGGGAGCAGCTCCCCATTCAGAGATAGGAGCAATAGTAGCAGCAGTGAACAGGTTATGTTTCTTCTTGGTCTGGGTGCGAGACACTGACAGGAAAACTCATTAGCAATGGAGCATCGGTCCAATAGCAGAGGTGCCCAGCCCATGTAGTTTGAAGGTGTGTATTTATAAGACAAATGGCGTACAAACCATTTTTCTGGATAACCACGGATCATGCTAAAAAGCTGCATTTTGAAGTTGATATCATTTAGCACATTAGAGAATAAAAAGCATACTAGGCTTTTATGTCCCACGAAGGCACTTAAATGGGAGTGGAGAGGGGATGGATGAGAGAAGAGGTGAGACCAGGTCAAAACTAATATCTCATCTTTGGAGAATTACTAACAGAATTTAGCCCAAATACATATTTAAGTAAAGTGCCTATTTATATCACAATGTATGAGAATATACCCCCCTATGAGAAAATGCAAGTTGGTTTGGGACTGTTGTAAAGGACCAGAGAAGCTTGGCATCTATGGAAAGATGTGAGCTGCATCCAACGGCTTTTGTGACTAAGCCTAAGTGGGTGAGAGGGTATGATCAGACCGACCGACAGTCATTTCAGTAGTTTGCAAAAGGGGGTACCTAGAAGTCCTGCAGGCTACTGACTGGACTACATTGACACCTATGTGAGAGTACTGTAGGCTTGGGCATCTCAGCAGTCAAGTTCAATCTACAGGCGGAGGTGCCCTCAGCCAAGTAACAACTCTGATAGAGAACCCAGAATCTACAGGACCGGCAAGGTGCTCTTTGCTGGCCCTTTGATATATCAAAAACACACTGGTTCATTAATACATGGTAAGAAAAACATCTAGGCATGTGACCTTTATAAAGTGTACTGTTCCAGAGTCCACTAAAAATTTCAGTCCAGGGCATCTCCACAGTAAGTCTCCCCCATTTTCACACTAACCTGCTTGAAGGAGATACCCCCACTTATTTCCACCCTGACCCTTTTACAGTTCTGGACAATCTTCGAAACTATTGGAAATGCAGACTCACAGGGAACATGGCGGGCCCGTACTGGAAGGTGCTGGGCAGCCCTGGTACCCCTGTGTAGTATGGCATGCTGGCGTAACTGTAGCCGGGTGGCAGAGCCGGGTTCAGGAATGTCTGTTGCGTTGTGTGGTGGGCCTGGCTGGGACTCTGCTGGGGCTGGGCTAGAGTTGTAGCAGGAGCCGGAGAAGAGGCATCACCACGTCCAAACTTTGAGAGGTCACCTGGAACACAAACAAAAATAGAATAACTTTAAGAATACACCAATTTCACCATACCCCATTTCAATGTACATCCATTGTAAATATATATTTTTATATTATACAGGTTTGCATTCTTTTATTGCTCAAAATGCAGTGGAATAAAAAAACATTCAACAGTGAAACATTTAATGTGGAAAAAATGTCATTCCTGGTGAAGGAAAATGCTACTTACCCAGTATGCATCTGTTCTTGGCATGTAGAGCTGTAGAATCTCATGCTTATGCATAGATCGCCATCTAGTGTTAGGCCCGGATGTTTGCACTTTGTTTTTCTTCGAAAAAGTCTTCCTAGTCACGAGGTAGGTGACTCCTCCTTTCGGTGATAGTGCGCATGGTCATCGACTCCATCTTCAGATTGTTTTCCCGCAGAGGGTGAGAGAATGGAGTAGTAGTAAAGACTAGAGATGTCCATGTGTATGTATGAATAGTAACAAGAGAACTACAGCAGGCACAGGTACCCGGGGAGGTGGGTGGGCGCATGAGATTCTACAGCTCTACATGCCAACAGATGCATACTGGGTAAGTAGCATTTTCCGTTCAAGGCATGTGAGCTGCAGATCAAATGCTTATGCATAGACTATACAGCAGTCTCCCCTAAGCGGTAGCTATCCTGTAACTGATGGAGTTGTCTGAAACAGTGTTTTAAGTACTGCTTAGCCCACATTAGCTTGTTGTCTGGCTAACACATCTACACAATAATGCTTAGTGAATGTGTGTGGTGTGGACCATGTTGCAGCTTTGCAGATGTCAGTAATAGGGATGTTCCTTAAGAAAGCCATAGTAGCCCCTAGCTTACGAGTGGAATGTGCTCTAGGGGGTACTGTTAGAGTCCTTTTGGCTTTTGCATAGCAAATCTGAATACATTTAACGATCCACCTAGCAATACCTGATTTGGATATAGGATTGCCCTTGTGAGGTGGTGCAATAGCGACAAAGTTGCTTGGTCTTTCGAAAAGATTTCGTTCTTTCAGTATAATACAACAGTGCTCTTCTAACATCTAAGGTGTGTAGAGCTCTCTCTGCAACAGAGTCAGGTTGGGGGAAGAAAACTGGTAATTCAACTGACTGATTTATGTGAAATGCAGATACTACCTTAGGTAGGAATTTGGGATTGGTACAAAGAACCACTTTATCTTTGTGTAGCTGGAAAAAAGGTTCTTCTATGGTTAGTGCCTGAAGTTCACCCACTCTCCTCAATGAAGTGATTGCATTGAGGAAAGCAGTTTTCCAAAAGAGGAATTGTAGTTCACATTTGTGCATGGGTTCAAATGGTGGGCCAATTAACCTTGTGAGGACTATATTAAGATTCCACACTGGGGCAGGTGGAAGTGTTGGTGGTATAACTCTTTTCAGTCCTTCCATAAATGCTTTGATTACAGGCAATCTAAAAAGCGATAAATGTTGCCTACTTTGAAGATAGGCAGCAACCACAGCGAGATGCAGTCTGATGGATGTATAAGCCAATGATGACTGCTGCAAATGTAACAGGTAGCCGATAATGTTTTGTATGGAGGCATCAAGAGGGTTGAGGTTATTGTTATTGCAATAGATAACAAATCGCTTCCATTTGGCTGCGTAGCAGGCTCTTGTGGTAGGTCTTCTGGCCTCCTTAATAATGTTCAAACAGTCTGGTGGAAGGTTCAGATAACCAAACTGACTTCAGGAGCCAGATCGCGAGGTTCAATTGTTTGAGATCTGGGTGTTTGATTTCTCCATGGCTCTGTGTGAGGAGACTGGGAGTTAAATGTAATTTTTGATGCGGTACCAGAGAAAGTTCCAACAGGGTTGTGAACCTTGGTTGACGTGCCCATGTTGGAGATACCAGGATTAGTGTGAGATGTTTGCCCGAGTTTCCGAACCACTAACGGAATGAGTGGGAGAGGCGGAAAAGCGTAAGCAAATATCCCTGACCAGTTCATCCATAGAGCATTGCCTTTGGATAACTGGTGTGGATACCTGGAGGCGAAGCTTTGGCATTTTGCGTTTTGGGGTGTTGCAAACAGATCTATGCGAGGGACTCCCCAAGCTTGGAAGTATGGGTGTAAAACTTGAGGGCGAAGTTCACATTCGTGTATTTGATACCTCTGTCTGCTGAGGAGGTCCGCAATCTAGTTGTTGACTCCTGGGAAGTGTTCCGCTAGGAGATAGATATTGTGGTGAATAGCCCACCTCCAAATGTCTTGGGCTAAGTGGGACAGCTGGAGAGTATGTGTCCCCTTGTTTCTGTATGTAATACATAGCTGTCATGTTGTGAGTTCGGACCAAGACAGCTTTGCCAGACAGGTGATCTTGAAAAGCTTTGAGAGCTAGAAAGATTGCCATCAGCTCTAAATGATTGATGTGGAGAAACCTTTGCTGGTGGCTCCACAGACCTTGCACTGTGTTGTTGAAGATGAGCTCCCCAGCCAGTGAGGGACACGTCCGCTGTTGATACGGTCTGTGGAACTGGGTCTATGAACGGCCGTCCTCTTGACAAATTTTGTGAGTTCCACCACTGCAGAGAGCGAGGAGTACGGCCGCTTACCAACACTAGATCGGTTAATAGACCTTGAGACTGGTTCCACTGACTGGCTAAGCATTCTTGTAGTGGACGCATGTGCAGCCTGGCATGGGGAACAATTATGATGCAAGACGCCATCATTCCCAACAGCTGCATGAAAACTCGAGCTGGAAGTGACTGATTGGCTTGAAACTGGAGAATTAATGCCTGAATGTTTCGAATTCTGGCTGCGTTGGGAAACGCCAGAGCCCTTTGAGTATCTAAAGTGGCTCCTAGGTAGTTCTGAGTTTTGGCTGGCTGAAGATGTGATTTTAACACATTGACTGTAAACCCCAGTTGGTGAAGTAACTGAATGGTTACGGAAGTATGCTTGCGGCATTGTTGGTACGTGTTGGCTTTGATGAGCCAGTCGTCCAAGTATGGGAAGACATGGATGCTTTGTCTTCTTAGATGAGCAGCTACTACCGCCAGGCACTTTGTGAAGACTCTGGGGGCCGTGGTGACTCCGAATGGGAGTACCTTGAATTGGTAGTGTTGACCTGCTACCACAAACCTGAGAAATTTGCGGTGAGCTGGGTGGATTGGAATATAAAAGTAGGCGTCCTTTAAGTCTAGAGTAGACACAAAGTCTCCTTTTTGCAAAAGAGTTAGTACCTGTTGAAGTGTTACCATGTGGAAGTGGTCTGAATATGTAAAAATTTAGTTCTCGGAGATCTAATATCGGTCTGAGAGAGCCGTCCTTTTTGGGAATTAGGAAGTAAAAGGAGTACACGCCCGACCCTTGATGTTGTGGTGGTACGGGCTCTATAGCTCCTTTTAGTAGTAGTGATTGTACCTCTTGTTTGAGGAGGTGTAGGTGATCCGGTGAAAGTTTGTGTGACCTTGGGGGAATGTTTGGAGGAGTGTTGATGAACTCCAGGCAGTAACCAGAACGGATAATTTGTAGAACCCACTTGTCTGTCGTTATTGACTGCCACTTTGGTAGGAATTGTGACAGTCTTCCCCCGACAGGTGTTAAGTGGTCGGGGGGAATGAGGGGCAAGTCACTGCTTTGTATTAGAGGGGGAGGTACGCGAGTTAGAACCAGTACCTCTGCCGTTGTTCCCTCTGTAACCCCCCCTGAAGTAATTTTTCGAGCCGGAGGGTTGGTCATTGCCCTTATAGGTGGATGCAGTTTCCAAGGAAGTATTTTTGGACCCTGCCCGAAAGAGCGTCGGAAGGAGCCACGGCCTTGTGACTGAAGGGCTCCCATAGATTTAGCCACTTCAGTATCTTTTTTCATTTTCTCAAGTGAAGAATTTACCACTGGCCCAAAAAGGTGTTCTTTATCAAAAGGTGTGTTCAATATGGAGGCCTGAACCTCAGGTTTGAACCCTGATATGAGTAGCCATGCGTGTCTTCTTAACAGGACACTAGTGTTTACCGCTCTGGCCGATGTGTCAGCAGCATCTAGGGAGCAACGAATTTGGTTGTTGGAAATTAACTGTCCCTCACGTACCAGGTCTTACGCTTTAGATTTATGTTCTTGGGGTAGAAATTGAATGAGTTGTTCCATTTAATCCCAATGCGCACGGTCATAGCTGGCTAGCAACTCTTGTGTATTAGATATGCGCCAGAAGTTAGCTGCTTGGGAGGCTACCCTTTTCCCTGAGGCATCGAGAAGCTTTGACTATCTGGGGGTGGAGAGTCTCCAGTGGTTTGGGAGTTTGCCCTTTTTCTTGCATTGGAAACTACCAATGAGTCTAAGGGTAATTGTCCCTTTATGTAGACTGGATCAGATGGTGCAGGCTTGTATTTTTTTATCCACCCTAGGGGTAAGGATACGTGCCATGACAAGATCCTTAAATATGTCGTCTATATGTCTGGTCATTCCTTTCAGCATGGGTAACATGTGTTGCCTTGTGTGCTGTTTAATGTTTCAAAAAGGAAATCCTCTTTAAGGGACTCTTTATGGAGCTGGACCCCATGGTAATTGGCAGCCCTGCCTAGCAATTCAATGTAGCCTACACCGTCGTCTGGTGGAGAGGGCCTAGTAGGATATAGGTCAGGATCATTGTGTGTGGGCAAGTCAATGTTGTAGTCATCCCACTCATCTATAGGTCCTGGCTGAACATCATTATCATCCCCCTGATTGTCAGGTGTATGTGGTGAGTTCTCAGGTGAAGTTAGCACATGTAGAGATTGAGGCAAAGGTGGTAATGGAAGAGGGGGAGAAAGGAGATGGGGAAGGGTTTGTTCCAATATTTCTCTTCAATGGAATATGAGATTCCTCTTCTGTATTAGCCCCGCTTTTTAAAATCACTTTAGTGGTTATGTGTCCAGTTTTCGGATGTAATGACCAATAGTTTCTGTTTTGGGTCCGGTTTTTGGAGCGGATCACCAAAACTGCTTTTTAGGGGACTTTGGCGCATCAGTCTGTTTAGGCGCCGAAGGTTTCGGTGCCGACGGCTTCAGGTTGGTATTTTCGGATCCGAGGTGGTTTTCGGTGCCGATTGGTAAGGTTCGGAGCCAGACTTTGGTTTCGACCCAGAGGGCTTTGGCTCGGTACCCGACTTGGCGTGAGGTTTCTCAGAAGGCTTTTTGGTAGGCTTCGGTGCCGAGCCAGAAGCCAACGCGTCAGAAGCGTGGTCTCGGTGCCGACCGGGGCCCGAGGGCGCGGGTTGGTCTGGAGCCTTCTTTTTCGGTTGGCTTGGGATTCGGGGCGAAGTAGGGACTGTACTTACAGTATGTTGTCAATGCGGGATGTCTTCATCCTGTTCGGAGCCGTCGTCGGAAAGGGAGATCTGTTCCTGTTTCTCCTCGGCTCCGATAGCGTCGCCGGCTTCTTCATCAGATTCAGGTCCGAAGAGGTCCGGAATGGAGCCTGTGTGTTGGCTCTGCTTGTCGCGTCGACGAGCCCGACGGTCGCGAAGAGTCTTTTTGGAGCGGAAAGCTCGGCACGCGTCGCAGTCCTGTTCACTGTGTTACGGTGACAAACACAGATTGCACACTTTGTGTGAGTCGGTGCGCGGGTACTTAGCGTGGCACCGAGGACAGAATTTAAAGGGAGTTGGTTCCATCGACTGCGAGTCGAACCGGGGGCTAGGCCCGACGGCCTTCCACGAGCTCTCCGATCGAAATAGTTTTTTTTTCAATAAACACGATACGCGAATGGAACGGGCGATCGGAAACAATACAGTCGAGGGTGAGTGTTCTACGCACCGAGGGAGACCGAAGGATCGGCATCGAACCGGAGTGCAGCGGGTAACATTCGAACCCGATGGCGGAAAAAAACCAATCTGAAGATGGAGTCGATGACCATGCGCACCATCAACGAAAGGAGGAGTCACCTACCTCGTGCCCAGGAAAACTTCTTCCAAGAAAAACAAAGTGCAAACATCCGGGCCCAACACTAGATGGCGATCTATGCATAAGCATGTGATCTACAGCTCACATGCCTCGAACATAATATTTCATCATCCTAACAGCCCCAAGCCACTCTGTAGAGCTTTACCGATATCAGGCAAACTAGGTTTATGCTGTATGGATTAACATATTAAGCATTAATATTATATAAATTATGCAGTAAATAAAAAATCGTATGTAGTAAAGGGCCTCTTGTATGACCAAGGTCTTTTGACTGATACTACTGGTTTGCCTTTAATGCACTTAGACCAGGTGTCCAGGCCCCAGTGCATGTGCTCTGACCCACAAAGAATGTGTAAAATTGGGTAATACTAGACTGGCTCATTTAAATTCTGTATAATTCCCTAGTATATGACACAAGAGGTAGCCAGAATTAGTAAATTAAATGTCACTAGTGGATTGAAGCACTCAATTGTGCCACTGCTACAGTGACCAGCTGAAAATTTGACTCCAAGCCTGCTACCGCAGTCTAGTCAGGTAGCTTTAAACCTGCCTATTCAAAATGTCGAAACAAGCTCCTTTGTCAGGTCAAAACCTGCTGTTCTAATATTAATACGCCACCACCTAGGGAAGGCCTTGGTAGCCCACCAGGCAGGATGCTTAATATTAAAAAGAAGGGCATTTTCCTTTTGTGTTTAACATGTCCCGACAGTGAAAATCCAAAATTGCAGTTGTCACTGTAGCAAGGCCGGTGGTCCCTTTGACTGCCATGGAGGTTCACTAGCCACCGCGCCAAGTGCTAACTTCCATTTGGGAACACCAAAGATATTGTAAGGTATCAAATTAATGATTACATTAAACCAGGCTCAGAATTAAGGCAGCTTTTAATAGGAAGAGACTTTAGAAAGTCACCACTTTGCTGCCCAAACTTTCGGTAGCCTTTCCTGTCACCCGAGACAACATGGTGACCCCTGCTAGGAAGTCTGAAGCGCTCCTAAGAACAGGGAACAAAAGAGGTGGTGTGTCCTCCTTCAGCAGATGGCCCAGCTTTAAAGAGGCTACCACATCAGGGCATATGGCAAACACACCTTTCCCGCTCCTTTGTGTAGGCAGACATCTCCTCCAAAGGGGGAAAACGCGTTGCAGAATAATTTCATTTAATTATCTTTATTTCGGCGGTTTACATAAAAGTACAGACTAAGTACATAAAATATAGAACATTCATTTGACCTTTTAAAAAGAGAATCTTGATTAAAATGATTCAGAGTAAAAGCAGATAGCAAGCTGCTAACTGGCAAATGTCAAAGAAGAGGAAGTGACCCATGTCAGAATTGTATGCAAAGTTTCCTAGCTAAGGCGGGCTGGATATCATCTAAAAAGGGCTCTAGGCTATAGGTATCTTTTACCCCAATAAATGTTACAGTCCGAGCCTAGTGCCGTGCTCCCCTGGAGAAGAGCGAGTTTGTGCCCCTTGTAGCACTTGGCAAGTTCCTTTCTAGATGTTGCTGGGCAAGACACACAGGGATCGCTCCAAAGGTTGGTTTTACCGATGCTATTCAGCATGTCCCTAACATGGATAAACCAGGGTAGTCTTCCAGCCCCCGGTAACCCCAACATAGCCTCCAATTCGAGTGTGTAGGATATCAACTCAGAGGTGGTCCAAATTCTTCGCCAAAAGGTGAGCGGTCTGAGCCCCATTTCCTCTGAGATCGGTCTAACATCTAGGTCTAAGAAGTGGAACAAGTGGGGGGCTGGAGGGGAGACTAACTAGCTGTCTGATGAAATTGTTTTCTATTCTGGTGAGGTCTTTGGTGGAGCTATGCCCCCAGAGTTCTGTCACTTACATACTAGCACCCAGGGCTTGCACTTTGTACATCTCAACAGTGGGGCTGATGGAACGAATTCCTATGCATTTTGGCCAGACCCCCAGATATTTGAGCTAGTTAAGACTTGTTTCGCTAATAGGAGTCATCCAGTCCATGTGTTCAGTGAGAGTAAGCCCAAGATATTCAAACAGATACGCTCTCGATGGGGATACCATTCAGACAGGGATTGGGGCTTGTAGCATTTAGCGGATTAAAGACCATATACTTGGTCTTGGTGATGTTAATTACTAGCCCTCTGGTGTTGCAGAAAGTCGAAGCGGTTGAGGATGTTCTGGCTACACATTGGAGATTTTGAAAGGACGACGGTATCATCCGCAAACATCAATGCCCGCACTTTGTTTGAATCAATCTTAGGGGCATCATTATACTTTACCCTATTCAATTGACCTACCAGGCCATTGAGGTATAAGCAAAATAAAGTCAGGTCAGCACGCATCTCCGCCTGACACCTCTGTTAACTCTAACTGGTGCAGTAAGCTCCCCATAGTTCCCATATCAAACCTGGGCAAAATTTCCCTTGTGAAGTCTCCTAATCATGTGACAAAGATATGGGGGGACCCCAATATTGGTTAATACAGATCACAACTTGTCCCTAGGTACTAGATCGAATGCTGTCTTGAGGTCAATATTAGGTAGAGTCTACCGCCCTAAAGAATAACGGTTTTCCAATATAGGAGTTGCAGCCTGAAAATTGGATCTATTGTGGAGGTGCATTATCTAAATCCTGCTTGGAAAGGGCTATAAATGTTATGATGCTCTATCCAGCCCCGAAGACGTGCCAATTGTACCCGGGCAAAAACTTTCTGCATCACATCAATTAGACTAATGGGTCAATAGTTGCCTGGCGGCAAAGGAGAACCCTTCTTGTGGACTGGGACAATTTCTGCTCCAGCCCATGTTTTGGGAATCTGCATTCCCCCCACTACAGCATTAACCCCTTCTATGTGTCGGACGCACAGGAGCCGTCCGACGCATAAGTGCGCATGTGCATCGGACGGCTCCCGCGCGTCCGACGCCACGGCACAGGGAATCAGTCTGATGCGGGCACCAGAGGGATCCCTCCTCCTCCTCACCCCTCGCCCCCCCCCCACCCCCCACAGCCTCAGGAGCTGGGGAAGAGCTTCCCCAGCTCCTGGGGCTACATTTTAGGTTTCCCTGAAATAACGATCAGCGCACACGTTTTTTTTTCCCTTTGAATTTAGGGGTGGGGGCATGCCAATGCCCCCACCCACCCCAGCAAAATTACTGTCTTTCTGCAGTAGCCCCTAATCTGCCTCCCTGGGGGGATAGAAAGCCCACTAGACGCCAGGGATTTTTTTCCATTGAATTTAGGAGTGGGGGCTGCCCAGATAGGACGGAGGCAGATGGGGCATTAGCCCTGATCTGCGCCCCCCCCCCCCCTCGAGGTGGCAGAAAGCCCACTAGGCCCCAGGGATTGTTTTTTTTTCTTTTTTTATACGTAGAGGTGGGGGCTGCCGGGAGGCAGATGGGGCAATAGTCCCTAATCTGCCCCCCCCCCACCCCGGGGGGGGGGGGCAGAAAGCCCACTAGGAGCCAGAGATTGTTTTTTTTATTTATACGTAGGGGCGCTTGGCTGGAGGTGTGTGGATGGCGCTTGGCTGGTGGTGTGTGTGTGGATGGTTGTGTGCATGTACTGACTCTTGGCTGGTGGTGTGGCTTGCATGGATCCCCCAGCGTTTTCTTACCCAGAATCCCCTGCAAACCTCAAATTTACCTACAAAGTCACATTTTCCTCACATTTCTGTGTGGGTAAGTTGTAGGATAACCATGCAGGCACAAATTTCCTACTACCCAGCATTCCCCTTGGTATCCTGAGAAAAATGATACCTCACTTGTGTGGATGCCCAAAGTAGCATCAGCTGAAAAACGTATAAACCAACTGCCCTTTTATCCCCCTTTGGGGCCCCCTCAATTTCTACACGTTTTTGGCCCTTCCAGGTCATAGGTACTTGGCCCATCCACACAAGTAAGGTATCATTTTTATCAGGAGACTGAGGGGAATGCTCGGTAGTAGGAAATTTGTGCCATGCGGTGATCCCACAACTTGCCCACATAGATATTAGAGGAAAAGTTGACTTTTTAGCAAAATTTGAGGTTGGCAGCGAATCTTTGGAAGGAAAATGTTGGGGGATCAACGCAAGCCACACCTCCCTGGACTATCACAGGCGTCTAGTTTTCAGAAATGTCTGGATTTTTTAAGTTCCCCTAAATGTCTGCAAACCCGGGACCAAAAAAACAGGTGCCCACCTATCAATAAACAACCTGGTTTTTCAACGGGGTCACGTGCGTTTTTGGACCCGGGCTCAGAGGCCATCTAAGGAAAACCTACCAAACCCACACATTTCTGAAAACTAGACAACCGAGGGAGTCCAGGGAGGTATGGCTTGCGTGGACCCCCCAACATTTTCCTACCCAGAATCCCCTGCAACTCAAATTTAGCTGAAGAAAAAAACAATCACTTTTTTCTCAAATTTCTCTGTGGGAAAGTTGTGGGATCACCGGGCTGACACAAATTTCCTCAGCGTTCCCCCAGGTCTCCCGATAAAAAGTGGTACCTCACTCGTGTGGGTGGCCCAAGTACCCGCAACAGGCAAGGGCCCAAAACATTGCGGAGACATCAAAATTACCTATCACAAACGACCTGGTTTTGCAAGGGGAGTCACCTGGGTATTTGGCCCCGGGCTCGGCGGCCATCTTGGGGAAAATACCAAACCTACACATTTCTGAAAACCAGACACTTGGGGGAGTCCCGCGAGGTATGGCTTGCGTGGATCCCCCAACGTTTTCCTACCCGGAATCCCCTGCAAACCTCAAAGTTAGCTGAAAAAAGGAAAATGCTACTTACCAGTATGCATCTGTTCTTGGCATGTAGAGCTGCAGAGTTGTACACTGTGCATAGATCGCCATCTGGTGTTGGGCTCGGATGCTTGCACTTTGTTGTTGTCTTGGAAGAGTCTTTTGTAGTCACAAGATAGGTGACTCCTCCTTTGGACGATAGTGCGCATGGGCATCGACTCCATCCTCAGATTGTTTTTCGCCATGATGGGAAAAGATGGAGTCAGTAAGAAGAAAGATGTCCATGTAAATGTATCTAATTAAGATAATACTGGAACAGACAGGTTCCGGGGAGGCGGGTGGGCGTGTACAACTCTGCAGCTCTACATGCCAAGAACAGATGCATACTGGTAAGTAGCATTTTCCGTTCGAGGCATATGAGCTGCAGATTGTACACTGTGCATAGACTGTATAGCAGTGTCTCCCTTAGCGGTGGTCACCTGTATCGGTTGCAGTAGTTTGAAAAAGTGTCTTAAGAACAGCTTGGCCCACAGCAGCTTGTTGCTTTGCCTGTACATCAACGCAATAGTGTTTGGTAAAGGTATGTGGTGTAGACCATGTTGCTGCCTTACATATGTCATTTAAGAGAATGTTCCCTAAAAATGCCGTAGAAGCCCCTAGCTTACGTGTGGAATGTGCTCTAGGGGGAATTATTAATGTGCGTTTAGCCTTTTGGTAGCATATTTGAATGCATTTGACTATCCATCTAGCAATCCCAGCTTTTGAGATGGGGTTACCTTTATGTGGTGGGGAGAAAGCTACAAACAATTGTTTTGTCTTTCTGAACGGTTTGGTCCTGTCAATGTAATAAAGTAGAGCTCTTCTGACATCTAGTGTGTGTAGAGCTCTCTCTGCCACAGAGTCTGGGTCTTGGAAAAAGACAGGTAACTATTGATTGGTTGAGATGAAAAGCAGAGACTACTTTGGGTAGGAATTTGGGGTTTGGTCTGAGAACCACCTTGTTACGATGTATTTGTAAAAATGGTTCTTGTATGGATAAAGCCTGAATCTCACTGACTCGCCTGAGAGAGGTGATTGCAATTAGGAAGGCTACTTTCCATGTAAGAAATTGTAACTCACATTTGTGTAGAGGTTCAAATGGGGGACCAATGAGCCTGGTGAGGACAATATTTAGATTCCATACTGGAGAGGGGGCAATCTAGGGGAATGATTCTTTTAAGGCCTTCCATAAAGGCTTTGATTGCAGGTACTCTAAACAGTGACAAGTGTTGTCTGTTTTGTAAGTATGCGGCTAGAGCAGCAAGATGTAATCTTATGGATGAGTATGCTAGGTTACATCTTTGTAAATGCAGCAAGTAACAGATGTTTTGTATTGAAGCATCTAGTGGGTTGATATTGTTGTTATTACAGTAAATAACAAACCTCTTCCATTTTGCTGCATAACAAGCCCTGGTAGTAGGACGTCTGGCTTCTTTAATAACATGCATACAGTCTGGTGGAAGGTTAAGGTAACCGAACTCTAGGACTTCAGGAGCCATATCGCCAGATTTAGTTGACCTGGATCGGGGTGTCTGATCTCTCCATGGTTCTGGGTTAAGAGTGTTGGAGAGAGGCACAGTTTGTGGTGGGGAACCACTGAGAGTCCGAGAAGTGTTGTGAACCATGGTTGTCTTGCCCATGTGGGAGCAACTAGGATCATTGTTAGAGACTGTTGCCTGAGTTTGCGTACTACTAGGGGAATGAGTGGGAGAGGCGGAAAAGCGTACGCAAATCTGCCTGACCAATTCATCCATATTGCATTGCCCTTGGACGACGGGTGTGGGAACCTGGCGGCGAAGGTTGGGCATTTTGTGTTTTCTTGTGTGGCGAACAGGTCTATCTCTGGATGACCCCACATTTGGAAAAAGGGTCGAAGAACTTGCGGATGCAGTTCCCATTCGTGAATCTGTTGCGTCTGTCGACACAACAGATCCGCAATTTGATTGTGAACACCTGGAAGATGTTCTGCAAGGAGGTATATGCTTTGAGGAATGGCCCATCTCCATATGTTTTGCGCTAGTTGAGATAGCTGCAGAGAGTATGTCCCCCCCTGTTTTTGTATATAATACATTGCTGTCATGTTGTATGTTTGGACTAGGACAGTCTTGTGAATGAGATGCGGTTGGAATGACTTTAGCGCTAGAAATATTGCTAGTAATTCTAGGTGGTTGATGTGGAGCAGTTTTTGAAGAGTGGTCCACTTGCCCTGCATTGTATGGCTGAGGAGGTGAGCTCCCCACCCAGTGAGAGATCCGTCTGTTAGTACTATCTGTGGAATTGGTTCTAGGAACGGTCGCCCTTTGGAAAGGTTTTGTGTATTCCACCACTGCAGAGAGCGATGTGTGCGGCTGTCCACCAACACCAGATCTGTAAGCTGGCCTTGAGCTTAGTTCCACTGACGTGCTAAGCATTCCTGCAAGGGACGCATTTGAAGTCGTGCGTGAGGGACAATGAAGATGCACGAGGCCATCATTCCTACTAGCTGCATAAACACCCGAGCTGGAAGGGAGTGTTGAGGCAGGAATTTTTTGATGAGGGCTTGCATACTGGTCATCCTGGAAGAATTGGGGTATGCTAGGGCTCTGGAGGTGTCTATTGTGGCCCCTAGATACTGATGTATGTAGGAGGGATGGAGATGAGATTTGGTGTGGTTTATTGTGAACCCCAAATTGTGTAGTAGCTGAATTGTTTGGAAGGTGTGCTGTACACACGGCTTGTGTGACTTGGCTTTTATTAGCCAGTCGTCTAGATACGGAAACACATGAATGTGTTGCCTTCGTAAGTGTGCAGCTACTACTGCTAGGCACTTTGTGAAAACCCTTGGTGCTGTTGCTACTCCAAATGGCAGGACTTTGAACTGATAATGTTGTCCGTCCACTGTGAACCTTAGGTATTTCCTGTGCGCAGGGTGTATAGGAATATGGAAGTAGGCATCCTTCAGATCTAATGTGGCAAGGAAGTCGCCTTGTTGGAGGAGTGGAAGTATTTGCTGAAGAGTGATCATGTGAAAATGATCTGAGTGAATGTAATAGTTGAGGGGTCTGAGGTCCAATATTGGTCTGAGGGAACCGTCCTTTTTGGGGATTAGAAAAATACAGTGAGTAAACCCCTGTGCCCTGATGTTCTAGAGGGACTGGTTCTATTGCTTGTCTTTGGAGAATGGAGAGAACCTCTTGTTTGAGGAGCGTTAGATGTTGTGTGGACATGGGACGCTGTCTGGGTGGTATGTTGGGGGGAGTAGAAGTGAGTTCCAGGCAGTAACCATACTGGATAATTTGTATTACCCACCTGTCCGTGGTGATGGAATTCCATGCAGGTAGGAACTGTGATAGTCTTCCCCCGACTGGAGTGGAATGATCGGGGGGAAACGGAGGGAAGTCACTGTTTTGTGGTAGGGGAGCTGCGTGTGTTAAACCCACGTCCTCTACCCCTGTTACCTCTGTAATTACCTCTTGAGTAACCTCTATTAGAGGAGGTTTGGGTGGGATTTTTATAAGTGGCAGAGGTAGTGTCTGTCGCAGTGGTCTTGGAGCCGCCTCTATAGGAGGAGCGACGAAAGGAACCTCTACTAGTTGTTGCTTGTAGAGCCCCCATAGCTTTGGCTGTGTCTGTTTTCATCTTCTCTAGCGAAGTGTCCACAGAGGGCCCAAACAAGTGTTCCTGGTCTAAGGGTTGATTGAGGATGGTAGATTGCACCTCCTGCTTAAAACCAGATATGCGTAACCACGCGTGTCTGCATAGCAAAACGCTTGAATTTATTGTGCGTGATGCTGTATCTGCTGCATCAAGGGCGCATTTTATTGAGGTGTTTGTAATTAACTTGCCCGCTTGTATTAGATCATTTGCTTTTGTCTTATGCTGATCTGGAAGGTACTGAATGAGCTTTTCTAGCTCATCGTAATGAGCCCTGTCATACCTTGCTAGTAAGGCTTGTGAATTGGCGATGCGCCACATGTTTGCTGCTTGAGACGCAACCCTCTTGCCTGATGCGTCGAGCAATTTAGACTCTTTGTCTGGTGGTGGTGCCTCACCAGTAGTTTGCGAGTTTGCTCGTTTACGTGCATTAGCTACCACTAATGAATCAAGAGGGAGCTGACCTTTAATATAAGCTGGGTCCGTAGGGGCAGGCTTATATTTCTTTTCAATTCTTGGATTAATAACCCTAGCTCTAACTGGGTCTTTGAAGACCTCAGGGGCATGTTTAATAATCCCTTTAAGCATAGGGAGAGTGTGTAGTTTTTTTGAGGCTGAGCAAAAGTCTCTAATAAAAAGTCCTCCTCCAGGGGGTTTGAGTGTAATTTGACTCCATGGAATTGTGCTGCTCTGTTTATAACCTGTGCAAACCCTTTAGCGTAATCTGGGGGGGATGGTTTGGATGGGTATGGCTCAGGGACGGGTATATCTGGGAGATCATAATTGTCCCAGGGGTCCTGAGGTGGGATACTGTGAAGGTCGTCATCAGTATCTGTGTTATGAGGTGACTATGTCATCATCATTATCATCATGATCCCCTGTATCCCCTTGTGGTGAAAAGAAAGGCACAGGAGAGTGAGGTGGAGACTGTATAGGGCTGGAAGGTTGTGGAGGTGGAGAGAAAGACCTTATGGGTGATGTAGAAGTCTTTCTTTTTGGGAGGTGGCTCAGGTGTGGTTGGTGAGTCCAACTTCCTCTTGTCAGGCCGTATGGATTGGACCTGTCCAGTAATGGGGTCAATATGCAGAGTTTTCTGCTTTGGATCCATCGGAATAGAAAGTTCTTTAGAGCTAGTGTCTTTTTTCGGAACCGAAGATTTCGGTTCAGAGTGGTGCTCTTTATGTTTACGAGGTTGCTTGGTCTCCTTTCGGGGTGAAGTTTTCGACCCCGACGGTTTAGCTTGTTTTGTCGGCTCCGAAGGTTTGGGAGGCTTCGGTGTCGAAGTGTCGTAGACCTTGGTCTTGGGTGCCGAAGATTCTGATGTCGACGGGACCTTAGTTTTGGGCTTGGGTGCCGACGAGTGTTTTTCGGCACCGGGATGTGGCTGGCTCGAGCTGCCAGAAGGCTTTGGATGCTTCGGAGCCGAGCTGGAAGGCGGGGCTTCTGAAGTCTTGTCTTGGTGCCGACCTAGACCCGAAGGTGAAGGTGTGACCGTAGCCTTTTGTTTTTTCGGGGCAGGGGCGTCGACGTCAGTACTCACAGTACGTTGACCTGGCGTGATGGGCTGGTCGTCCGACCCAGAGTCTTCGGCTCCGGAGGTGTTGGGTTGTTGATCTCCGGTGTCTGGGTTGTCGGAGCCTGTGTCGAAGATGTTGTCTAGTGCGGGAACGGTTGATCTGGACATTTCGTGTCGTCGGGCCTGCGAGCACGTACAGTCTTTTTCGACCTGAAGGATTCACAGGCCCGGCAGTGTCGACTCTCGTGGTCTGGCGAGAGACAAAGGTTACAGACCTCGTGGAGATCTGTGTGTGGGAATTTAGCCCCACACTTGCATTTTTTAAATGGAGTCCTTTCCATATGCTGGTTGATGGCGCCGATCGGCCCAACGGCCCACGTCGACGACCGGACTCGAAAATGTGTTGGAGAGTAGATACGCGATGAGAGGGGATCGCGATCGAAACAATACCGTCGAACGGCGGGAGTTTTTTGCGCGTCGAAGGGGAACCGATCGATGTCGAACCGGAGCGCAGCAAATTACATCCTAACCTGATGGCGGAAAAAAACAATCTGAGGATGGAGTCGATGCCCATGCGCACTATCGTCCAAAGGAGGAGTCACCTATCTCGTGACTACAAAAGACTCTTCCAAGACAACAACAAAGTGCAAGCATCCGAGCCCAACACCAGATGGCGATCTATGCACAGTGTACAATCTGCAGCTCATATGCCTCGAACACACATTTCCCACATATTTTTGGGTAGAATCACCGTGCCGGCACAAATGTCCTACCCCACAGCGTTCCCCTCAGTCTCCCGAGTAAAATGATACCTCACTTGTGTGGGTGTCTAATGCAGAATTGGCTAAAAACGTATTTATTTTTACAAATGTAGCGCTTAGAATTTGCGGTGCTATACCCTTAATCCCTATGTTTTTGGCTCTTCCCAGTCACAGGCCCTTGCCCCACCCACACAAGTGAGGTATCATTTTACTCAGGAGACTGAGGGGAACGCTGTGGGGTAGGACATTTGTGCCAGCACGGTGAGAACACACAAAAATATGTGGAACGGAAAATGCTACTTACCCAGTATGCATCTGTTCTTGGCATGTAGAGCTGTCGAGTCACATGCTGTGCATAGCCCGCCATCTACTGTTGGGTCCGGATGTTTGCACTTTGTTTTTGTTCGAAGAAGTCTTTTCCAGTCACGAGGTAGGTGACTCCTCCATTCGATAGTGCGCATGGGCATAGACTTCATTGTTAGATTGTTTGCCGCAGAGGGTGAAAATGGAGTTAGTAAGAGTAGTAAGATGTCCATGTATGTATCTAATTAAGATGTAACTGCAACAGGTATAGGTAGCCGGGGAGGCGGGTGGGCGCATGTCACGCTATAGCTCTACATGCCAAGAACAGATGCATACTGGGTAAGTAGCATTTTCCGTTCGAGGCATGTGAGCTGTAGATCACATGCTGTGCATAGACTAAAAAGCAGTTATCTCCCAAAGCAGTGGCTAACCTGTAGCTGTTGCAGTGGTCTGAAATAGTGTGCGTAAAACTGCTTGGCCCACACTAGCTTGCGGTCTTGCTAACATCTACACAATAGTGTTTTGTGAATGTGTGAGGTGTAGACCATGTTGCAGCTTTGCAGATATCATCTATGGGTATGTTTCCTAGAAATGCCATAGAAGCCCCTAGTTTGCGACTGAAGTGTGCTCTAGGGGGAATTGCTAAAGTTCTTTTGGCTTTTGCATAGCATATCTCAATGCATTTGACTATCCACCTTGCAATGCCTGACTTTGATATTGGATTGCCTTTATGGAAGGACAAGAATAAAAGCGGCTGGGTCTTAGAAGACTGCACCACCTGGACTAGTCACTATGTAAACAAAAGATATTGCCCACCTCAAATGATCTGCCACTTGTAGACCATAAAAATAAATATATAAGCTAGTTGGATGAGAGGCAATATATGCACACACAGTTTGTACAGTAAAAAGCACATCAATAAAAAAAGGAGAAAATGTCAGCAAAGAGTCGTTTCTGGTCTTTTATTTCCAGATACACTTGATATGCAATTGATGGAACCAGCCAACGCGTTTCGCCCAAACATGGGCTTCTTCAGGGCTGTAACGGCATACAATGAGGGTATACTTTAGAATATTGGTATAAGACCACGCGAAACACATTCATGAATGAAAGATAGCAAAAGTTAGAAAAAAAAGGAAAGAAAACGAGAGGGAAAAACGCAACCAATGAGTGACGGATTTGTAGAAAAATAGTGAAACCGTGAAGGGGATAAACTAGCGTGCCATCAGAAAGAAAGAGTGAAAGCACCAGTGACATCCAGAACATGTATTTGGATGTTAAAGGGTAGTGGTACCCACAGAGTCCTTAGAGATAGTAAACGCAGTGATTCACAAGTGGAATTGAATCAAAAGAAAAAAGAGTGCCCGTGCTCAGAGAGAGACTATTAAAGTCCAAGGGTAGCTGCCGCTTGCACACCCCTGCACTTTCTGTGCTTGCAGTATATCGTTAAAGTTGTGTCATGCGCAACAGGACTTTTTTCTTTATTTTTGATATTGTTTTTTTTTCAGAACGGATTTATTTCTCGTTCTTGATGCACAAGTTACTAACTTGTGTAACGATATATCTGTAAGAGACAGTAGTTAGTGATAGATTCCTTACCTTAGAATATCCCCAGGCGTCAGGCTGGATCCGGAAAGTTTTGCGTAGCAGTACCCTTGCGCGTCGGTAGGCGGCGTCGTGCGGCTCCGCGTCCGTCGTCGGCGTCGTGATCGCCGGGATGACGTCGCGGGCAGTACTTAGGCGCTGCCCCTGCGCGCTGACGTCAGTTCTGTACACGACTTTCCGCGCCAGGAACGCAGAGCCATGCAAGAAGCTGACACAGGTGTCTGAAAAATACTAGGGCCCTGAAAGGGATGTCCTTAACCCTAGAAATCAGTTCGCAGAACGGGGAGGATGGGTGGGGCGGTAAGGAATCTATCACTAACTACTGTCTCTTACAGATATATCGTTACACAAGTTAGTAACTTGTGCATCTGAAAGAGACACGTTAGTGATAGATTCCTTACCTTAGAATAGATACCCCAGCAATACCAACCCCGGTGGTGGGTCTGCGAACAAAGATCAGACAAGGAAGTCCTGGAGGACAGAACGGCCAAAGAAGCCGTCCCTCCGGACCGGACTGTCAAGGCAGTAATGCTTAGTAAACGTGTGCAGCGAGGCCCACGTAGCTGCCTGACAGATAACCGGCAGCGGAACACCGCGGCCCAAGGCCGTGGTAGCAGCCGTTGCCCTGGTGGAATGGGCACGCAGCCCAACAGGAGGCTCCTTCTTAGCCAAAGAATAGCAGGTCTTGATGCACAAGGTAACCCAGCGGGAGATGGTCCTCTTGTGCACCGCCCGACCTTTTTGGCGCCCACGTAGCCAACAAAGAGCTGGTCATCCACCCGGAAGTGTTTCGTGCGGTCGATATAGAAGGAGAGCGCACGTTTTGGGTCCAGACGGTGGAGCCTCTCTTCCTCTCTGGAAGGATGCGGAGGCGGAAAGAAGGTGGGCAAAGTGATGGTCTGCCCAATGTGGAAAGCAGTAACCACCTTTGGCAAGAAGGACGGACGCGTCCGAAGAACAACCTTGTCTGGATGAACAGACAGAAAGGGAGGTTTGCAAGAAAGAGCCTGGAGCTCACTCACCCGCCGAGCGGAGGTGATGGCCACCAGAAAGGCTGCCTTTAGAGTCAGAAGACGAAGAGGACAGTTATGCAGAGGCTCAAAGGAGCGCACATTAAAAAGGTAAGAACCAAGTTCAAGTCCCACTGAGGCCTTACAAACGGAACAGGAGGGAAGAGGTGAGTAATGCCTTTTAAGAACCTGTTAACAACAGGGGACTTGAAAAGGGAGGGCTGATCAGGGAGCCTGAGGAAGGCCGAGATAGCACAAAGATAACCCTTGATGGTACCCAGGGCAGAACCCTGTTGGGCCAGAGAGAGAAGGAACAGAAGGACCTCAGAAAGAGGGGCAGAAAGGGGATCCACAGCCTTTGCTGTGCACCATGCCACAAATTTGTTCCACCTGCAGGCGTATACCACCTTAGTGGAGGGACGCCTGGCTGCCAGAATCACATCACAAACTTCGGGAGGCAAGTCGAAAGGAATCAACTGCCGCCGCTCAATCTCCACGCAAGCAGGTGTAGACTGGACAGGTTCGGGTGGAGGACCGTCCCCTGCTGCTGCGACAGAAGATCCTCCCGAAGAGGCAGACGGATCGGGGGATCTATGCTCATATTGAGTAGCTCGGGATACCAAACTCTTCGAGCCCAGTCCGGAGCCACAAGAATGACTTGGGCCCGGTCGTGCCGAATCTTCTTCAACACTCTGGGTAGAAGTGGTATAGGCGGAAAGGCGTACAACAGACCGCAACTCCACTCGCGACGAAAAGCGTCGCCGAGCGAGTGCCGCCTTGGAAATTCCAACGCGCAGAACTGATGACATCGCGCGTTCTCTTCGGTGGCGAATAGATCTAACCAAGGCTCTCCCCACTGTAGAAAGAGTCCTTGCGCCACTTCCGAGTGAAGACGCCATTCGTGATCCATCATGCACCTGCGGCTGAGTTCGTCCGCCCTGGCGTTCAGAGAACCTGCCAGGTGTTGAACCATCAGGAACATGCCCTGATGTTCCAGCCATGTCCAGAGGCGCAGAGCCTCCTGACAAAGGGTCCACGACCCCACCCCGCCCTGTTTGTTGCAGTACCACATGGCGGTGGTGTTGTCTGTGAACACCTGCACTACCTTCCCTTTGACAGAGGGAAGGAATGCCTTGAGTGCAAGCCGGATCGCCCGGAGCTCCAGAAGGTTGATATGGAGCCGGGACTCCGCCGGAGACCAGAGGCCTCTGATCTCCGCCTCTCCCATGTGACCGCCCCATCCCAGAAGGGACGCGTCCGTCACAACTGTATGCTCTGGCTGGGGAAGGGAGAGGGATCTGCCCATGACCCATTGCCGGTTCGAGAGCCACCACTGCAACTGTTTTGCAGTCCCCTCCGAGATCTGGACGTGATCGGACAGGTTGCCCTGGTGCTGCGCCCACTGGAACTTCAGGTCCCACTGCAGAGCCCGCATATGCCATCTGGCATGATTGACCAGCAGGATGCAGGAGGCCATGAGGCCCAGCAGCCTCAGGGTCATCCGTACCGAAACCCAGGATAAAGGCCGAAAGATCGGAATCATAGCCTGAATATCCCGGACTCGCCGTTCGGGAGGATAGGCCCGAAACTGCGTCGTGTCCAGAACTGCTCCGATGAAAGGAGCTGTGGAGAAGGAATTAGATGCGACTTCGGCACATTGATGGAGAACCCCAGCGAGTGCAGGAGTTCGGCCGTAGTCTGGAGGTGGGAGACGACTGCCTGGGACGAGCCCGCCTTCAGCAGCCAGTCGTCGAGGTAGGGGAAGACTGAAACCCCTGCCCGGCGCAGATGAGCTGCGACCACCGCCATCACTTTCGTGAACACCCGAGGGGCACTGGTAAGGCCAAAGGGGAGCACGGTGAACTGAAAATGCTCGGGGCCTACCGTGAACCGAAGGTAACGCCGGTGGGCCGGCAGGACGGGGATGTGGAAATACGCGTCCTGCAAGTCCAACGCTACCAACCAGTCTCCAGGGTCGAGGGCAGTCAAGACCTGAGCTAGGGTGAGCATCTTGAACTTCTCCTTCCGGAGGAAGCGATTGACGTTCCGGAGGTCCAAGATAGGACGCATGTCCTCCTTGTCCTTTTGGGCACCAGAAAGTAGTGGGAGTAGCAACCACGCCCTACTTCTGGGGTCGGAACATGCTCGATGGCCCTCTTGGTCAAGAGGGCCGTGACTTCCTTCTGTAGAAGCACCAAGTGATCCCCTGACATGCGGTGGAATTGAGGTGGCATGGCTGGGGGTGGTCTCGAAGGGGAGGGAGTAGCCCTTCGGACAATGTCCAAGACCCACCTGTCCGAGGTGATGGTGCGCCAGTGGGGAAGGTGATGGCGGACCCTGCCCCTACTGGCGTGCCGTGCACCTGAAAGGAGGGACTAGGAGGGCTTGGAGGCCGCGGACGGGTTGGAGGTGGTGGCCTGACCCGCACGCTGGTTGCCCGATCCGCCACGGCGGAATCCACGTCCTCGGCCACGCGAAGACGCCTGCTGCGCGGGCCGGTGGCTGGGCTGCTGACGTGAAGGGCGCCCCTACCGTGGCCACGATAGGGGCGAAAAGCAGAAGGCAGCGGAGGGCGTGTAGCAGAAAGGCCCAGGGACTTGGCAGTAGCCCGTGAGTCCTTAAAGCGCTCCAACGCATGGTCTGCTTTGGACCCAAAAGACCGACTCCATCAAAGGGCATGTCCATGAGAGTATTCTGGACATCCCCTGAAAAACCAGTGGTTCTTAGCCAGGCGTGGCGTCGGAGCGCCACCGTCGTTGCAATCGACCTGCCCAGCGAGTCGGCGGTGTCAAGGCCACAACGGATAGTGTATTTGGCCGCATCCCTTCCTTCCGCAATGGCGCGGGAAAGCAGTGCCTGGACCTCCTCAGGGCACTGGGGCAAAACATCCGCCACCGAATCCCACAGAGAGTGGGTATATCGGCCCAAAAGACAAGCGGTGTTAACGGACCGCAAGCCAGCACTGGAGGAAGAAAAACCTTTCTTCCCAAACTGATCCAGGCGTTTGGATTCCCTATCCGGAGGAGCGGTAGGGAAGGCGGTTTGGGAAGCGGAGGCTTGGACAACCAAGCTCTCAGGAGTGGGGTGGACAGAAAGAAACAGGGGGTCGCCCGGAGCGGGGCGATGGCGTCGTGACACGTTCCGATCCACAGGAGCCCCTGTGTTGGGCTTGGACCAGGCGCCCAAAAGAACGTCCGTGAGGGCGTCGTTAAACGGCAGCACAGTCTCCGCAGAGGAGGCTGCCGGCTGAAGCACCTCTGTCAAGATGTTAGGCTTGACCGTCAAAGTAGGGAGCTGGAGACGTAAGGCCCCAGCAGCCCTACGCAACACCGTACCAAAATTGGCCCCCTCCTCCGTAGCCACGGGAGGAGACAGCATGCCAGTGTCAGGAGAAGTATCCAGACCACTGGCCTCCCCTAGACTCTCTGTCCAGTCCTCATCATACTGACAGTTGCGTGTCAGAGGGTCATCAGACCCCTCCCAGTCCTCCTGGTCCTCCTCTGGTTCAAAATAAGGAGGAGGAGGGACATTTGGGACCCAAGGTCCCATCGGCGCCGGAGCCGGCGTCGAGCGACGTCGCTCCGGGTCCAAGTCCGGAGCCGGAAGGAACTGGGGGACGACGCCGCCCGGAGCCCAGGGCGGCGTCGAGAACGGCACCGGAGACATCGGCGCCGGCGGAGGTGTCGTGAGGTCGACCGGCGTCGATGGGGGTTGTGGAGCCGGGATCGAGGCCGGGGCCGGAGCCGGAGCCGGGATCGAGGCTGGAGGCTCGGGCGACGCCGGGGCCGGAGCCGCCGGCGACGCCGGATCAACCCCATCAGGGCCCGCGGGGCCCGAAGGCGCACCGGAGGGGCCTGAAGGCCCGAAGAGGCGGGCCATGGCCGACAGGAACTCCTGTACCTTGGCCGGATCCGCCCCCGAACCCGGGAAGGGCGGGTATGACGGGGCGACTCCACAGGCAAGTCCGGGGCCGCGGGGACGGCGGTGCCGGGAGGGGCCTCAGCCGAGTCGCGAGACCGGCGAGGCGAAGTCCGAGAGCGACGATGCTTCTTGGACTTCTTGTGTCGAGACTTACCGGACGAAGAAGACTTCGACGCCGACGACCGGTGTGCACTCCGCGAGCGACCCCTGGACCTCTCACGCGACCGGGGCTTCCGCGGAGCCGAATGCCGGGCCTCGAGGAGCTTTCGAGACCGCTCTCGCAAAGCCTTCGGGTTGAGGGCCTGGCATTCGGGACAAGACTCGGTGTCGTGGCCTCGGCCGAGGCAGAAGAGACACTCCCAATGCGGGTCGGTGACGGACATCATCCGCGCACAGGCGCCGCATCGCTTGAAGCCGGGCATCCCTACGACACCTGAAAGCTGGAAAAACACAGTGAAAAATCACCAAAAAGTATGGTCAAAAATTGACCAGGGCACTGCTCTTCCCGGATCTGCGCTTACTGGCGCGGAAAAAGAAGAACTGACGTCAGCGCGCAGGGGCGGCGCCTAAGTACTGCCCGCGACGTCATCCCGGCGATCACGACGCCGACGACGGACGCGGAGCCGCACGACGCCGCCTACCGACGCGCAAGGGTACTGCTACGCAAAACTTTCCGGATCCAGCCTGACGCCTGGGGATATTCTAAGGTAAGGAATCTATCACTAACGTGTCTCTTTCAGATCCAGCTACTGAGGATCTGACTTGTATCCCTAGCTTCATGGTAAGCCAGCTACCCTTGGACTTTAATAGTCTCTCTGAGCACGGGCACTCTTTTTTCTTTTGATTCAATTCCACTTGTGAATCACTGCGTTTACTATCTCTAAGGACTCTGTGGGTTCCACTACCCTTTAACATCCAAATACATGTTCTGGATGTCACTGGTGCTTTCACTTTCTTTCTGATTGGATTGCCTTTATGTGGTGGAGCAAAAGCGACAAATAGTTGTTTTGCGGAAAAGTTTAGTCCTTTCTATATAGTAAAGAATAGCTCTTTTCACATCTAAAGTGTGTAAAGCACGTTCTGCCACAGAATCTGGTTGAGGGAAGAACACAGGCAACTCAACAGATTGGTTGATATGAAAGGCAGAAATGACTTTTGGTAGACATTTAGGGTTGGTCCGCAGAACCACTTTGTTTTGATTTGTAAGAATGGTTACTCTATGGTTAGTGCCTGAAGCTCACCCACTCTCCTCAGAGATGTGATAGCTATGAGGAAAACTACCTTCCAAGTGAGAAATTGTATTCCACATCTATGCAATGGCTCAAAGGGTGGACCCATTAGCCTGGTGAGGACAATGTTGAGATTCCACACTGGAGCAGGTGGAAGTCTTGGAGGAATGATTCTTTTAAGTCCCTCCATAAATGCTTTGATGACAAAAAGAGACAGATGTTGTCTGTTCTGTAGGTATGCAGCTATTGCAGCAAGATGTAAGCGTACGGAACAGTACGCTAAATTGGAACGCTGCAGATGTAGTAAATAGCAAATGATGTTTTGAACTGAAGCGTCCAGTGGATCTATTTGATTGTTATTGCAGTATATCACAAATCGCTTCCACTTTGCTGCATAGCATGCTCTTGTGGTAGGACGTCTAGCCTCTTTGATAATATTTATACAGTCTGGCGGAAGATTAAGGTAGCCAAACTATTTCAGGTGCCAGATCTTATTTCTCCATGGCTGAGTGAGCATATTGGGAGTGAGGTGTAGTTTTTGGTGAGGAACTACTGGGAGCTCCAACAGGGTTGTGAACCAGGGTAGTCGAGCCCATGTGGGAGCAACTAGGATTAATGTCAGGGACGCCTGTCTGAGCTTCCAGAACACTAATGGAATGAGTGGGAAAGGCGGAAAAGCGTAGGCAAATATCCCTGACCAATTCATCCATAGTGCATTGCCCTTGGACAATGGGTGTTGATGTCTGGATGCAAAGTTTGGGCATTTTGCGTTTAGGTTGGTGGCGAACAGATCTATGTCTGGAAAGCCCCACATTTGAAAGAATGGGAGGAGAACTTGAGGGTGGAGTTCCCATTCGTGGATCTGTTGTCTTTGACGACTGAGCAGATCTGCAATCTGATTGTTTACTCCTGGAAGGTGTTCTGCCAGGAGAAACATTCTGTGATGTATGTCCCATCTCCAGATGGTCTGTGCTAGTTGTGACACCTGGAGAGTGTTCCCCCTTGTTTTTGTATGTAGTACATTGCTGTCATGTTGTCTGTACGGATCAGGACAGCTTTGCCTACTAGATGAACTTGAAACGCTTTGAGCGCAGGAAAATTGCTAGCAGCTCTAGATGGTTTATGTGGAGCTGCTTTTGCTGCAGGCTCCACATGACCTGAATTGTATGTGTTTGGAGATGAGCTCCCCAACCAGTGAGCTGTTAACCCCATCTGTGGAACTGGGTCGATGAAGGGCCGCCCTTTTGAAAGGTTTTGTGTATTCCACCACTGCAGAGAGCGATGGTTGCGGCTGTCCAACACTAGATCCAATAACCGACCCTGAGCCTGGTTCCACCGACGTGCTAAGCACTCTTGAAGGGGACGCATGTGAAGTCTTGCGTAAGGGACTATTAATATGCTAGATGCCATAATCCCTAGTAACTGCATGAACACTCTAGCTGATAATGAGTGATGAGGCTGAAACTGGCAGAGCAGAGTCTGCATGTTGCGGATTCTGGCCGGATTGGGGTAGGCCAAAGCCTTTTGTGTATCTATTGTGGCTCCCAGATACACCTGTGTGTTGGATGGCTGTAGATGAGACTTGGACAGGTTTACTGTGAATCCAAGCTTGTGGAGCAACTGCACTGTCTTGTGAGTGTGACAGACAGCTTTTTTGCAAGCTGGCTTTTATGAGCCAGTCGTCCAGATATGGGAAGATGTGAATGTGTGGTCTTCGAAGGTGAGCTGCGACTACTGCTAAGCACTTGGTGAAAAAGTGCGGTTGTTACTCCAAATGGGAGCACCTTGAACTGATAATGCTGTCCTGCTACTATGAACCTTAGGTATTTGCGATGAGCAGGATGTATTGGGAAATGGAAATAGGCGTCCTTTAACCCCTTCGATGCTCATGACGGAATGGTTCCGTCATGAGCATCGGTGCCCCTGTGCTCATGACGGAACCATTCCGTCATGAGGCCAGGGGCACGAAATCCCTCTGCTGCAGACAGCAGAGGGATTTCCTTTCTCCCCACAGCCTCGGGAGCTGGGGAAGAGCTTCCCCAGCTCCCGAGGCCCCCTCCCTTTCAGTGAAATGAAGATCAGCGCGCACGTCGCGCTGACTTCATTTCACTGAAAACGAAACTAAAATGAGCCTTTACGTTCATTTCAGTTTCACTTTCTACGTGCTCAGGGGGCTATCTCAGCCCCCTGAGCACGTAGAAAGACGGGAGAGGTATCATTGGAAAGGGAGAATCTCCCTTTCCAATGGTGCCTCTCCCAGTGGATCCCTGCTTGGGGATCGCCCCAGGAGGGCGATCCCCAAGCAGGATCCACCCACTAAGGCACCAGGGAGGGGAGCGGCCCCTTGGGCAAGGACTTTGCTCCCCCAAACAAATTGCCAATGTTCAGTCTTTCTGCCCCCCTGGGGGCAGATGGGAGCAGTAGCCCCCAATCTGCCCCCGGGGGCAGAAAGCCCACTAGACACCAGGGATTTTTATTTGGTGCATTTGTTTAGGGTGGGGCTGCCCGAAGCGGGCACGCCAATGCCCCCACCCCCCAGCCACCATTACAGCCTTTCTGCCCCCTGGAAGGCAGATGGGGGCAGTAGCCCCCAATCTGCCCCCGGGGGCAGAAAGCCCACTAAATGCCAGGGATTTTTTTGTGCTATTTGTTTTAGGGTGGGGGCTGCCCACAATGGGCACGCCATTGCCCCCACCCCACCCGCCACCATTACAGCCTTTCTGCCCCCTGGGGGCAGATGGGGAAGTAGCTCCCAATCTGCCCCCGGGGGCAGAAAGCCCACTAAACACCAAGGATTTTTTTGGACGCATTTTTTTTTTAGGGTGGGGGCTGCCCGAAGTGGGCACGCCAATGCCCACATCCCCGCCACCATTACAGCCTTTCTGCTCCCCCCTGGTCTCCCGATAAAAATGGTACCTCACACGCGTGGGTGGGGCAAGTACCCGCGACAGGCAAAGGCCCAAAACCTAGTGAGGCGACAACAAAATTACCTATCACTAACCAACCTGGGTTCAAGGGGGGTCCCATGAGTTTTTGGCCCCGGGTTCGGCGGCCAGCTAGGAAACCTACCAAACCCACACATTTCTGAAAACTAGACACCAGGGGATTCCAGGGAGGTATGGCTTGCGTGGATCCCCCAACGTTTTCTTACCCAGAATCCCACAGAAACCTGAAATTTTGCTGAAAAAAAATATCACTTTTTTCACACATTTGTGTGTGGGAAAGTTGTGGCATCACCGGGCTGAAACAAATTTCCTACCACCCAGTGTTCCCCCAGGTCTCCCGATAAAAATGGTGCCTCACTCGGATGGGAGGCCCAAGTACGCGCGACAGGCATGGGCCCAAAACGTATTGAGGCAACATTGAAATTGCCTATCACAAAATGTTTTGGGCCCTTGCCTGTCGCGGATACTTGGGCCTCCCACCCGAGTGAGGCACCATTTTTATCGGGAGACCTGGGGGAACGCTGGGTGGTAGGAAATTTGTGTCATCCCGGTGATGCCACAACTTTCCCACACAAATGTGTGAAAAATGTGATTTTTCCAGCAAAATTTCAGGTTTGCAGGGGATTCTGGGTAAGAAAACGTTGGGGGATCAACGCAAGCCATACCACCCTGGAATCCCCCGGGTGTCTACTTTTCAGAAATGTGTGGGTTTGCTAGGTTTCCCTAGGTGGCCGCCGAGCCCCGGGCCAAAAAGTCATGGGACCCCCCTTGCAAAACCAGGTCGTTGTGATAGGCATTTTTGATGTCGCCTCAATACGTTTTGGGCCCTTGCCTGTTGCGCGTACTTGGGCCTCCCACCCGAGTGAGGCACCCTTTATCGGGAGACCTGGAGAACGCTGGGTGGTAGGAAATTTGTGTCAGCCCGGTGATGCCACAACTTTCCCACACAAAAATGTGTGAAAAAAGTGATTTTTTCAGCAAAATTTCAGGTTTCTGGGGGATTCTGGGTAAGAAAACATTGGGGGATCCACGCAAGCCATACCTCCCTGGAATCTCACATGTGTCTACTTTTCAGAAATGTGTGGGCTTGGTAGGTTTCCCTAGGTGCCGGCAGAGCTAGGGTTAAAAAACTACAGCTAGGCACTTTGCCAAAAAAGGGTCATTTTTCACAGTGAAATTGGGGTGTGTCCACGTTGCGTTTTGCGTCGTTTCCTGTCGCGGGCACTAGGTCTACCCACACAAGTGAGGTGCCATTTTTCTCAGAAGACTTTGGGGAACGCGGGGTGGGTGGAATTTTGTGGATCCATGCAGATTCCAGAACTTTCCACCACAGAAAAGTGAGGAAAATGTGTTTTTTTGACAATTGTTTAGGTTTGCAAGGGATTCTGGGTAACAGAACCTAGTGAGAGCCAGTCAAGTCACCCCATCCTGGATTCCCCTGGGTGTCTAGTTTTCAAAAATGTATAGGTTTGCTAGGTTTCCCTAGGTGCCGGCAGAGCTAGGGTTCAAAAACTACAGCTAAGCACTTTTCAAAACAAGCATTGGCATAGCCAATAGGTCTCGCCTTTGGGGCCTTATAAGTGTTTAACCATGCAACAGTTAATGTTGTTGCACCAAGGATATTGTGCTGCATAACTAAATACTTATAAGGTTCCAAAAGCGAGACCTATTGGCTATGCCAATGCTTGTTTCCTCTTTCTATCCATTCTGCAGCACACAAAGAAAGAGGAAATCACCTCTCGTGATTGTTTTTGTGCAGGAAGGTGTCCCTTCCTGCACAAAAACAATCTCCCTGCAGCGCAGGCACCCTTGCACTACGGTGCAAAGGTGCCTGCGTCGGCGCATGGCAGCCAATTGTGCACCAGCGCAGGGGGGAGCACAGGGATCAGTCATATCGTTGTAGATCTGAGGCATCTTTGTGCTTTGTAAGTTACTCAGTGGCCAATTTACAAGCCCCTTGCGCCACCGGTGCGTCACTTAACATGGGAAAAAGTGACGCACCGGCGGCGCAAGGGGCTTGTAAATAAGCCCCTCAGTGCGGCGCAGCAAAATGGCTTGCGGCACCGCGCTGAGTCAGTTTGCTGTAAATAAGGCCCCAACTTTTTTCGCACTACACCTGTCGCTCATATCTGCAATGAAGCCGGACGTCCGGCAACAAGCCCTATGTTTAAAAAGGTTACCACTACGAAGATGTTTATATGTTCGGAGCAGTGCTTTAAATGGGCAGGTACTGTCCGGTACACAGTACCTGTACTTCTTTCATTTGAAAGGGAGAGTGTCTGCACTCTTCAGCACTGCTGCAATACGTGTAATGGGAGAGTACCAGCTTTACCCAGGAGCAAACAGGTACTTTAAAAAGTGAGTGCCCGCACTTCTATATTTCCATGTAAAGCTCTAGTTCCAAATGATTCACTTCTGCTTTTTAGGAAGGTATTTACACACCCACTGCCCCCTAAGGAGGAATGCAACTTCTCTGCCATGACTCAAGAGAGATAGCTCAGCTGTCACAGACGTCTAAGCTGAAGTTCACAAGTTCAAATCCCAGCCATGTCAGCTCCCCCTGCCTTTGATCTGTCTTAGGTAGATAAAATGGGGGCAGTGTTTGATTTCCAGCCCTGGCCACAGGCCTTGGAATGCGGACTTATCGCAAGACTTGAAGCTAAGAGCTTTTCTCCCCCTTCCTTCAGAACATGAAAAAGAGCAGCGGTAATGGAGCCCTAAATGAAAGGCGCTGTGGCCGGCACAGCCTGGAATGCCCGTGATTACAGGTAACAGAAGGAGAGGAACCATTAATAACAGCTCTGGTGAACGGAAACAAAGGGGAATTGTAAGGCGGCCAGGACAGCCTCGGTGCCCGTGCGTGTTCTGCAAGTAGTCCGGCAGATTTAGAACCGTGCGGCGAGAAGTCCAAACGAATCAGTGTATACACTACGATGTTTACGCCATTTTCCGTACAGCCGTACATAGTGGCCGGCATTTGCTGAAATTAATGCAACGGAATGCTGCGACCAAATCGGCAACGTAGCAATTCGCAAACGACGATGCTAGCATCGTAATTATATTTATAACGCATTGTGCGCCACTGATGTCATCAGTCACGCTTGCTCAAAAACGCCTCGCGTAATGCACAGGGGCGTGCCTTACCCTTGTTGCTAGAGTTACAACCTGCCCGTTTTTTTTAATCAATATCCTGCCCGTTATAAAGAGTAGGAAAATCACCTGAAGCTGGTATTTTTCCACTGATTAGTACATGCTCAAAATAGCAAATATAATCAGATAGCACTTCAAAATGTGTTTTGCGGCCAACATAATGATCCATGCCTGGTGGTCACAGTAAGCGAAGAGAGCAAAACCATGTCCAAAACGAATACAGATGATTTATATGCCCGTGTTTTTCTCTGGAAATGGAGGCAACCCTACCTAGGAAACGGAGGCAACACTACAAGCATTTCTTGTGGCACTGGTGGCCCCAGAGCCGCCATGAGGTCCCCATTGAGTCAAAGGCCTGTCAATCTGTAAGACATGGGAGCCTGAGGGACCGCCCACCTCACTCCTCTGCTGGGTGGACCCCATGAATTTGTGTTACTCCTCTGGTGAAGCTAAATGTGATTTAGCCTTGCACAATAGTAACAAGCACAAGCGCACGCCTCGCGCGTCAGCAGAGGGAGGGGCGAAAGGAGGGGGGCCAGCGCGATTCCCTTGCGGGAGCGAGCGGCAAGGCGCGATAATTAACATATGGCGCCAGCTGCTCGCTCCCGCAAGTGAATCGCCAGACGTGCACGCGTTGCCATTGGAAGCAATGCAACGCGTGCACGTTTTTGCAGGGAAAGCTGTGCCGATTTCTAAAGGTCTCTCCTATGCAGCGCATGCGCGCTGCGTAGGCGAGACCTAAAAAGGGTCATTTTTCACTGTGAAAATGTGGTGTCCACATTGTGTTTTGCGCTATTTCCTGTCGCGGGCACTAGGCCTACCCACACAAGTGAGGTACCGTTTTTCTCGAAAAACTTTGGGGAACGCGGGGAGGGTGGAATTTTGTGGATCCATGCAGATTCCAGAACTTTCCACCACAGAAAAGTGAGGAAAATTTGTTTTTTCTGACAATATTTTAGGTTTGCAAGGGTTTCTGGGTAACAGAACCAGGTGCGAGCCAGTCAAGTCACCCCATCCTGGATTCCCCTGGGTGTCTAGTTTTCAAAAATGTATAGGTTTGCTAGGTTTCCCTAGGTGCCGGCAGAGCTAGGGTTCAAAAACTACAGCTAGGCACTTTGCAAAAAAAGGGTCATTTTTCACTGTGAAAATGTGGTGTCCACGTTGCGTTTTGGGCCGTTTCCTGTCGCAGGCACTAGGCCTACCCACACAAGTGAGGTACCATTTTTATCGGGAGACTTAGGGTAACACAAAATTGTAGAGCAACTGTTATCTATTGACTTTTGATGCATTTCTGCCTTCCAAATGAAAGACAATGTGTAAAAAAGAAGTCATTTTGAAAAATGTCCTATAATTCTCATGCTAGTATGGGTACTCCCAATTTCGGAAATGTGCAAATATCTATTATTTCTAAACTCTATATTTTGTTCCCATTTCAGAAATACATAAGTGTCTTTCATACCGATTTTTCCATGTATAAATTTTCCCAGAATAATTGCTATATACCCGGTACATAATAAAAAAACATTGAAGACGCTGCTCAGTTATTGGCTCTGGGTTCGTCGGATTCTTGGTGAACCTACAAGTCCTATATATCACCACAACCAGAAAGGTCCAGCGGATGTAACGGTATATTGCTTTCAAATATCTGTCATAATTAGAAGAAGTTACAGGTGAAAACGTTGACACAAATGGCTGATTTTTTTCAACTAATTTTCAATTTTTCCTATATTTAACTGTTTGTTTCTATAAAGAAAACTTGAAGGATCTACACAAATGACCCCTTGCTGAATTCAGAATTTTGTCTACTTTTCAGAAATGTATGGCTTTCCAGGATCCATTATTGCTTTCATAGCCATTTCTACCATTAACTGGAAGGAGGTTGAAAGCACAAAAAATAGCAAAAATAGACTATGTCCCAGAAAAATGCCAAAACTGTAAAAAAAAAAAATTGGTTTTCTGACAAAAGTCTGCTTGTCCCTGAAAGCTGGTGATTTCAGCACCACAACCCCTTTTTTGATGCCATTTGCAGGGGAAAAACCAGACTCTTTCATCTGTAGCCCTTTTTTAGCATTTTCCCCAAAAAACCAAAATTTAGCTGTATTTTGGCTTATTTCTGGGTCCCCTCCAGGGGAATCCACAAACCCTGGGTACCTTTAGAATCCCCATGATGTTGGAAAAAAAGGACGCAAATTTGGCGTGGATTCGTTATGTGGTCAAAAAGTTACAGGGGCCTAAGCGCGAACTACCCCAAATAGCCAAAAAAAGGCTTAGCACAGGAGGGGAAAAGGCCTAGCAGCGAAGGGGTTAAGTCCAGAGTGGACAGGAAGTCGCCTTGTTGAAGGAGTGGAAGTACTTGTTGTAGAGTGACTATGTGAAAGTGGTCTGATTGAATGTATAGATTGAGATCTTTGAGGTCCAGTATAAGCCTGAGAGATCCATCCTTCTTGGGAATTAAGTATAGGGAGTATACTCCGGTTCCGTGATGTTTCAATGGGACTGGCTCTATTGCTCCTTTTTCTAACAGAGATTGAACCTCTTTTTTTTTTTTTTTTTTTTTTTAAGGAGGGTGAGATGTTCCTGTGACATTACATGTGATCTTGGAAAACGTTTGGGGGAATGTCTAAGTTCCAGGCAGTAACCATATTGGATAATTTGTAGAACCCATTTGTCTGAGGTGATGGTGTTCCAGACAGGGAGAAATTGAGAGAGACGTCCCCAGACAGGAGTGGAATGATCGGAGGGTAGTGGAAGCAAGTCACTGTTTGTTATTAGCGGGGGAAGTGCATGTGGAGTTGCCTCTGCCTCTTCCGTTACCATTTTTCCTCTAAAACCTCCTCTAAAACTTCCTCTTGATGAGGGCGATTGATTGTTGCCCTTGTAAGAGGAGGAGGGATTTTCTGTGGTAACAGTTTTGGAACCACCCCTGTAAAAGGAGCGGCGAAAGGAACCTCTACTAGCAGGTAATTGTAAAGACCCCATGGACTTTGCGACTTCAGTGTCTTTTTTCATTTTCTCCAGCGAGGTGTCAACTGCTGGGCCAAATAGGTGTTCCTTGTCAAAAGGTTGATTAAGAATGGAGGCCTGTACCTCAGGTTTGAAACCGGATATTCTTAACCATGTGTGTCTGCGTAGCAACACGCTTGTGTTTACTGCACGTGCTGCTGTGTCTGCTGCATCTAATGCACATTTGATGGAGGTATTGGTAATGAGTTTTCCTTCCTGTATGAGATCATTTGCCTTAGCTTTATGCTCATTAGGCAGATATTGGATAAGTTTTTCCAAATCATAATGAGCTCTATCATATCTGGCAAGCAAAGCCGGAGCATTGGCAATGCACCAGTGATAAACTGCCCGAGAAGCTACTCTTTTACCAGAGGCATCAATTAACTTGAACTCTTTATCAGGAGGGGCCTCACCAGTTTGTGAATTTGCTCTTTTACGAGCATTAGAGACCACCAAAGAGTCTAACTGCAGTTGACCTTTGATGTAAGCAGGGTCAGTAGGTGTTGGTTTATATTTTTTCTCAACCCTGGGCGTGATTATTCTTATCCTCACAGGGTCTTTGAAAACCTCATCTGCATGCTTAAGCATCCCCTTAAGCATTGGTAAAGTGTGTGTTTTTTGAGTGGAGCTTAATGTCTTGAATAAGAAGTCCTCCTCTAAAGTTTCTTTATGTTATTCCACCCCAAGATAGTGAGCAGCCCTCTTCAGAAGCTCAATATAACCTATATTGTCATCAGGAGGTGATGGATACAAATCAGGGTCAGTGTCTGTATGTGGATCAGTATTATAATCCTCCCATGGATCAGCATCTTGTGGCCTGTCGTCATCCCCATCTCCATCCCCCTCATCCTGTGGGTCAGGTGATAGTAGTGGTGGTGCATTAGTGGGGGGGTAATAAGTAGGTGAGGATTAGTAGGTGAAGGAGGTGGATTATCATGTGGTGATTGGTTTGCACCCATATTCCTTTTCTTTAGAGGTATAGGATGCTCATCCTGATGTGCCAATTTCCTTTTTTCAGGTAATTTGGCATGTATATGTCCAGTATCTGGGTTTATAACCAGTTCTTTTTGTTTCGGATCCGGAGGTGGAACATCGGACCAAAAATCTTTTGTTGGAGTCTTTCTCTTTAGTTGTAGTTTTCGGCGTCGAGAGTTTTGGCTCTGAACTCTTCGGCACCAAAGATTTAGGGTTGGACAAAGATGGAGGATGGACATGCTTGGTTTTCGGCGCAGAGGATTTTGGTTCAGTGCCACTAGGGGCCGACTCGATCCCGAGCCGGAAGGCTTTTCTTTGTGTTTCAGCGCCGGGCCCGCGTGCGAGGGTCTCGACACTCTTGGTGCAGACCTTGGCCCGCAAGCAGAGGAAGGACCGGAGCCTTTTTAGGTTTTGGTTGTTGGGGCAAGGGGGTTTCTGTACTCACGGTACGTTGACCCGGTGTAACTTGCTGCTCTTCTTCCATGTCGGAGTCGGCTTCAGACACATGTTCTTCTTCATCGGCTCCTTGAGCGTGTTCTTGGTCGGAATATTATCCGAAAATGTCCGGTATGGAGCCGCCTTGTTGCATTTCGTGACGTCGAGCCAGACGGTCACGGAGCGTCTTCTTCGATCGAAACGATCGGCACGCGACGCAGTCTTTCTCGACGTGCTCCGGGGACAAGCAGAGATTGCACACTTCGTGCAGGTCGGTGCGCGGAAACTTAGCGCAGCACCTGTGACAGAGCTTGAATGGTGCCCGTTCCATCGACGGCTAGCGAGTCCGGCGCGGGTAGGCCTAACGGCCCTCCACAAGTTTTCCGATCGAAGATTCTTAGTTCGAAACAATACGCGGAGAATAGGAAACGCGATTGAGAAACAATACCGTCTAGGGTAGTGTATTGCGCGAAGGGAACCCGAGAAACGGTGCCGAACCGGACCGCAGCAATTCACCCGATGGCGGAAAAAAACAAACAATGGAGTCGATGCCCATGCGCACTATCACCAAAAGGAGGCGTCACCTACCTCGTGACTGGAAAAGACTTCTTCGAACAAAAACAAAGTGCAAACATCCGGACCCAACACTAGATGGCGGGCTATGCACAGCATGTGATCTACAGCTCGCATGCCTTGAACATGTGTTTTTTTAGCTAAATTTGAGGTTTGCAGGGGATTCTGGGTAGTAAAACGTTGGGGGGGGGGGGTCCCACGCAAGCCATGCCTCCCTGGACTCCACCTGGGTGTCTAGTTCTCAGAAATGTGTGGGTTTGGTAGGTTTCCCAAGATGGCCGCCAAGCCTGGGGCCAAAACCCAGGTGACCCCCCCCCCCGTAAAAACCAGGTCGTTTTGTGATAAGGTAATTTTGATGTCTCCTCAATACGTTTTGGGCCCTTGCCTGTCGCAGGTACTTGGCCCACCCACGCGAGTGAAGTACCATTTTTATCGGAAGACCTGGGGGAATGCGGGGAGGGTAGAATTTTGTGGATCCACGCAGATTCCAGAACTTTCCATAACAAATACAAGGAAAATTAGTTTTTTGATAAAGTTTGAGGTTTGCAGGGGATTCTGGGTAACAGAACCTGGTAAGAGCCACACAAGTCACCCCCTCCTGGATTCCTCACCTGGGTGTCTAGTTTTCAGAAATCGAAACTATTACTTACCTGTAAGAATAGTTTTGCAGCCTAGACTCTTCTAGATTCACATACTGTGCATATTCCACCATCTAGTGGTTGGAGTCGGAAGTGTTTTGTATTTTTTTTTTTTGTGTGCTGGGAGGTTGTGAAACCTGATCCCCCCCTGGTCAGGCTACAACCCCCTTTGTGTGCGTGCAAGCTCTGATTGTTTTTTCCCCTTTTTGCGTTGTGACTGTTGAATAAGTATAATATTGCTTTTGAATAAGTATAAAATTGTTTATGGAGCTGAGAGTGCAGGGACACTTGTTGCCTTTTATAATTTGTTTTATTACTATATATCTATTTAAATACACATTGTGATATATAAACTTATCACGAGTGCAAGATGAACCATTGCTGCCTCCTCTCCACGAAAGCCAAGCCGGTGAACAAGGGCGGATGTATGCCCGAAACGCGTTTGGAACTTGGTGCTTTGATGCTGTGACAAGTGAGGTTGCCGCGCTGTTACCCTGCGAAATAAAAGGAAATTAACACGACGATGTGTGGCGCTTTCAAGTGTTGGGTGCTTTTCATGTGGAGATGTATATATACACACATATACATATATACATATACATATATATACACACACACACACACACACACATATATACATCTTTCTTTTTTCTTATACTGGTTTGTTGTAAAACCAGTTGCTGTATTAGCCGAGTATGAAAAGCATAGTAAGTTATTGTTAGAAATGGGATTTTTGGTAGGCGTGGGCCAAAGCCAGGCAAAAACCACCACTCTAGTCAGGATAAGGGAGTTACACGTCTAAAATAACCCCTGCTCACCCCCTTGGTAGCTTGGCACGAGCAGCCAGGCTCATCTTAGAGGCAGTGTGTAAAGCATTTGCACATAACCAACAGTAATACAGTGTAAGCACTACAAAAGGACACCATACCAGTTTAGAAAAATATCCAATATTTTTATATACTTAAGACAAGACCAAAAACGATAAAAATCCACAATACAGTACTCAAAAATCTTCAATTATCAAAATACGCTTGAAACAGTTCCTTGATGTCGATAGCTCCGTCCGGGGCTATCACGGCGTCGTGAGCAAACAAATCCAAACCGTTCTGGCTGACCGCGGCGTAGCGGGCCAGCTACGGTGTCGGGAAGACCCGCAAACAGTACCATTTAGAAATGCAGGGCATCGATGACCTCTCGTTGAGCTTCCGAAAACACGTCGTCCGCAGGCGTCGGTTCCGGAGGTCGGTGCAGGAGTCGTCGGGCCCTCGAAGTCACACGCGTTGCAGGTCGATCTCCTCTCTGATGGAGTCAGCAGCGCTGGCGTCGGCAGGCATCGGGTGCTGCGGTGCAAAAGGCAGCGGTGCCCTCAGGTCGCGGTGCGAGCAGCGGCGGCTCGGTGGCGTCGTCAGATGGCGTCGGTGAGACCAGGGTCGCGGTGCGAGATGAAGGTGGTGCTCGTCACGGTGCTGGCAGGTCACGGTGCAAGCAGCGGCGTCGTCATTGAAGCGCGGTCGTCGGCTGACGAACTGGAGTCGATGGCGCCGGCAGGCCAAGGCTGCGGTGTGGGATGAGGGTGGGGCGTCGTGTAACTTCCGAGCGGTGCCCCCGAAACACGGTGCAAGCAGCGGCGTCGATCTCGGCGGGAAGTGGCGGTGTCAGGCAGGCCAAGGCGCCCTCGTGAAGCAAGGCGGTGCGGAGTGCGGTGCCCACAGGTCGCGGTGCGAGCAGCGGCTCGGTGGCGGCGGCAACAGGCGTCTGTGAGACCAGGGTCGCGGTGCGGCGGTGCCCTCTGCGGTGCCAAAGCTTCGGCGTGAAGCAAGGCGGTGCGGCGTGCGGTGCCCACAGGTCGTGGTGCAAGCAGCGGCTTGGTGGCGGCGTCAACAGGCGTAGTCGGTGAGACCAGGGTTGCGGTGCGGTGGTGCCCTCTGCAGTGCCTTCAGGACACGGAGTCGTCAGGGGCGTCGTCGAGTTGGTGTTCTTCGGGTGGCAGCACAAAACACAGTCCCCAGTGCTGCGAGTCGAAGAATTTGAAGTCTTTGCTGTTCCTGAGACTTCGTGAACAGGGGGCAAGCTCTACCTCAAGCCCTTGGAGAGACTCACAAATTAGGTTGCAGAAAGTCCAGTCCAGGCCTTTCACTGCCCAAGACAGAAGCAGCCACTGCAGGCCAACACAGCAAAGCACATAGCAAAGTGGTAGTTCCTCCTCACAGCTTCTCCGGCTCTTCTGCTTGGCAGTCTTCTTGATCCAAAAGATTTCTAAAGTTCAGGGGTCTGGGACCCAGCATTTATGTCCAAAAATCCTTTGATCTTAGGCAGAGAGGGCCTGTGCCCGGTCAGGACCAGTTCTGCCTTCTCTGGTGTGAATTCCTGGCAGGAGGTGGAGACGGCATTTGTCAGAGGCAGAGCAGGCCCTTTGAGGTGCAAGGAAATCTCCTCCCCCTTCCCCCATCGTAGCCCAGGTCTCTTCAGCCCTTTCCTGACCTACCTAGACCATCTGGGGTCCCTCCTGCTCCCCCAGCCTTCTGTCATCCAAAACCCAGACACACAATCCACATTCCAGCAGAGGCACACGGGATGACTGAGCAAGAAAATACCCACTTTCCAAAAGTGGTATTTTCAAACAGAATGTAAAAATCACCTTCACTAAAAGAGGCATCTTTAGATTGAGTTCAGGCATACGAAACTTCATTTTCTTACCGAATTCCCTGGGCCAGTTATGTTCATAAGATGTTATGAACAAACCTCCCATTCTGTCCTATGGGGAACTGGTAGCCTTGCAATAGTGAAAAACGAAATTGGCTGTAATTCACTATTAGGACATGCCACACACACCGGGGCATGTCCTACCTTTCACATACATTGCACCCTGCCCACAGGGGTACCTTGGGCCTACCTGAGGGGTGCCTGACATGTAAGAAAAGGGAAGGTTAGGGACCGGCCAGTGTGTGCACTGGCCAAGTCGACATGGCAGTTACAAACTGCGCGCAGACTCTGCAATGGCAGGTCTGAGTTACCGTTTTCAGGGCTACTCACGGGGGTGGCACAACCAGTGCTGCAGGCCCTCGGGTAGCATTTGATTCACCGGCCCCGGCACACGCAGTGCACTTTACTAGGGGCTAACAGGTAAATCAAATATCCAATCATGAAAACACCAATCCATAACACAATTTACACAGAGAGCATATGCACTTTAGCACTGATTAGCAGTGGTAAAGTGCCCAGAGTCCTAAAACCAACACAAACAGGTCAGGGAAAAATAGGAGGAAAAAGCAAAATGTTTGGGGATAACCCTGCAAAAAGGGCCATTTCCAACACAACCCCCTTCCAGCCTAAAGCCAGGGGAGACCAATCCATACCTCGATGGACTTCCCTGCTTGGGGTGATAGAACATGGGACCTGGCCCGCAACAGCAGGGTTTTCTTCCCATTCTACGCCTTCCTGAACCTAGTTGGATCCCTCTATCCATACTCTCGGGGCCCACTAAGCTGACCCATGGGGGACCCTTCTCCTCACCTGTGGACCCCATCTGTGCAGCACCTAAACTTACTTGGCTCACAGATGTGTCCCAACAGGCAGACAGGACCCCCATGGCCAACACAATCGTGTGGCCCAGTCCACCTTTCAGGGGCAACTCTGTCCACCAGGACAGCCAGCCACAGTGGCCACTGACAAATGTCAGTGATGAGAGCCAGGCCTAAGGCCTTTCAGGCCACTCCAACCGCTGTGGCGTCAGAGTGGGGGGCGGTAGCCCCAGGTGCCTGGCACCCTTTCTCCACTCTCCCCTCTGCCAAGTCAGGTATGGCATCCTGACACTGGCCCACTAGCCCAGGGCCTGTACCCTGCGGCTGGACAGGAGACTGGGGTGGGCTCTCCCACACCCTCTCCTGCTCCCTGGGGCTCTGTACCCTCCCACCTGGAGCGGTACCCCCCTCCAGAATTGTCAGGGCACCTGTGGCAGGTGTCCTGCTGAATTCGCCGACGAGTTCAGGGGTGCTATCCTGCAACTGGTACACCAGCCAGGGTCTGTACCCTGAGGCTGAACAAGGGACTGGGGTGCGCTCCCCCACACCCGGTCCTCCTCCCTGAGGCTCTGTACCCTCCCAGCTGGAGCAGCACCCCCAGAAGACAACCTGGTAGGGGCACTGTTAGCAGTCGTTCCTTCCCCCAGGACAGGAGGGACACCCTGAACCTGGTCCTCCAACCCAGGGTCTGTACCCTCAGGCTGACCAGAGGTCTCGGGCGAGGCTCTCCTCCCCTCACCCCTCCTTCTGGGGTCCTGCACTCTCCTCCCAGGAGAAGCACCCCCAGAACCAAAAACGGTCAGGACGCTGGAACCGGGCCTCCTACACAGTTCTTCCACCAGTTCAGGGCCTTGACCCTGCAACTGATCCACCACCCTCGGATCTAAACCCTCAGGTTGAACCGGGGTCAGAGGCGAGGACTCCCTCCCTCTGCACCCCCTTCCAGAGTTCTGTACCCTTCCACCCAGAGTGGTACCCCTAGAAGACAAACCGGTCAGGACACTGCTTACAGTCGTCCTTCCCTCCAGGTCAGGCAGGACCTGAACCTGGCCTCCCAACCCAGGGACTAAACCCTGCGGCTGAGCACCTGCCTGGCGCACCAGGACTTCCTTGGGAGCACGCATGCCCCCCCCGGAGGGTAACACAGGACTCGTGTTGTGTGACAGTCTGCCTGGCACAGATCTCCCGACCCCTGTCCATCTGACAGTGCACGAAGATCCCCCAGGACAGAAGTGGTGTCACCATGGTCACTCCTAGGAGGCTCAGCCCTTCTGGCTGGCCCCTGACCCACTGGTCCTCCCACTGGGGAACGCATCCCCCTCTCACCACTCCATCCGGACTTCTGCACCCTCCACTTAGGAGCGGCACCGCCAGACACCAGAACCGCTGGAGCTCTGTTTACAGACACTGCATGTTCTCCTGACAGTAGGAGATCCCCCTGAACGGGCGGCCTACCAGTACAGCCTAGGCTCCCCACCTGGTGTTCCCTTCTGGAACCACCCAGGCTCTGGGACCGGGTTTTGGGCACCTTGGGCAGCAGCCCATTCCCACTCCTCTGCGGAGACAGGACGTGAGTCCCTACACCCTTCCCACGACACCGGGACCTATCGGGGCTACCACAAACCTTTCCCACCACCCTTGGTTGGGAAATACCCAAGTCACTTCCTTCTGGGTCACCCCCAGATGCTTCTCCAGACCCTCTGGAATCCACCAAAAGGTCTGCCTCCAGTGCAAGCTCCCTGGGGTCAGAGAACTCACACTCCACTGGGTGTTGGCATAGCTCTGGAAAACAGGGACTTAAAATATGCTCTCCAACAATTGAATCACACAGCCCCACACAGGTGTTAACCAAACTACCCTTCACCCAACCATCCAGTGCCTCAGAAAAGTACCCCACATCATTCTCACAAGATTGGTGAGACAGTGTGACTGTTGCTGTCTCTTAACCCATACTCTTCTGGCTGGTCTCCATACTAACTTACTAGGGCTTCTATCATGGGGGAACCCCTCTCCCTGCACCTCTCATCTAGAGTCAGTAGAGTGTCCCTCCCACTACTAGGAAAATGATCCCCTGTGCCAGTTCCCCAATCCACCTCAGGGACACTGCACACCACTGGAGTAACCTCACAATCCTGAACCCCCTGGTGTATGTCAACCACCTCCTTGAAGTAGGGCCCCAAATCTGTGTGTGTGTGTACCTCATCCTCAGTACTGGACCTAACACTTTTGCTGCCATCATCTGGGCTGGGCCTAGCCCTACTGGCTTCCCAGTCCAGCTCTCTCATTTTAATGTCATGGTCTAACATCATCCTTTTCTCCTCCAAGGCTAACTTAAGCTTCTCCAGTTCCACAGCAATTCTCCTTGCTTCCCGCCTGTCCTCCAACTCCTCTGGGGACAAACTGCTGCTGCCTGGTTTAGAGGGTGCCCCCCTTCCCAAAAGCACCCCCACCCTTTGAATAGGCTCCTCTGCCTCCATGCCGAGATCCCCAGACAGCTCACTCGCATGTCTGGCTGCTACCCTGGCCCTCAGTGCCTTTTGGAGCTCCTCTTTTCTTGTGAGGTCCCTTATTTGGATTTTGAGGTTTTTGCAGATCGCCTTCAATTCCTTCACATTGTAGGTTTCTAACCTCTCCTCCTCAAAGGCCACTTCCAAGGATGCAACAGATGATTCAATTGATTCAGGCATGTTATACTAGAAAGTTCAAGTTCAAAACCAATGGAACGGCAAAATTAGACCCAAAAAAAACCCAGTATGTGGTACATAATGGTCTGCGATATGGTAGTAGCGCACACCAATCACTAAGTCAAGTGCAAATGCAAGTCCTATCCTCACCGCTGACAACCAATGTTAGAAATGGGATTTTTGGTAGGCTTGGGCGTGGGCCAAAGCCAGGCAAAAACCACCACTCTAGTCAGGATAAGGGAGTTACACGTCTAAAATAACCCCTGCTCACCCCCTTGGTAGCTTGGCACGAGCAGCCAGGCTTATCTTAGAGGCAGTGTGTAAAGCATTTGCACATAACCAACAGTAATACAGTGTAAGCACTACAAAAGGACACCACACCAGTTTAGAAAAATATCCAATATTTTTATATACTTAAGACAAGACCAAAAACGATAAAAATCCACAATACAGTACTCAAAAATCTTCAATTATCAAAATACGCTTGAAACAGTTCCTTGATGTCGATAGCTCCGTCCGGGGCTATCACGGCGTCGTGAGCAAACAAATCCAAACCGTTCTGGCTAACCGCGGCGTAGCGGGCCAGCTACGGTGTCGGGAAGACCCGCCAACAGTACCTTTTAGAAATGCAGGGCATCAATGACCTCTCGTTGAGCTTCCGAAAACACAGCGTCCGCAGGCGTCGGTTCCGGAGGTCGGTGTAGGAGTCGTCGGGGACCTGGAAGTCACACGCGTTGCAGGTCGATCTTCTCTCTGATGGAGTCAGGAGCGCTGGCGTCGGCAGGCGTCGGGTGCTGCGGTGCAAAGTGCAGCGGTGCGAGCAGCGGCTCGGTGGCGGCGTCAGATGGCGTTGGTGAGACCAGGGTCGCGGTGCGAGATGAAGGCGGTGCTCTTCACGGTGCTGGCAGGTCGCGGTGCAAGCAGCAGCGGCGGCGTTGCTGAAGCGCTGTCGTCGGCTGACGAACTGGAGTCGATGGCGCCGGCAAGCCAAGGCTGCGGTGTGGGATGAGGGCGGTGCGTCGTGTAACTTACGAGTGGTGCCCCCGAACCACGGTGCAAGCAGCGGCGTCGATCTCGGCGGGAAGTGGCGGCGTCAGGCAGGCCAAGGCGTCCTCGTGAAGCAAGGCGGTGCGGAGTGCGGTGCCCACAGGTCGCAGTGCGAGCAGCGGCTCGGTGGCGGCGTCAACAGGCGTCGTCGGTGAGACAAGGGTCGCGGTGCGGCGGTGCCCTCTGCGGTGCCAAAGCTTCGGCATGAAGCGAGGCGGTGCAGAGTGCGGTGCCCACAGGTCGCAGTGCAAGCAGCGGCTCGGTGGCGGCGGCAACAGGCGTCGTCGGTGAGACCAGGGTTGCGGTGCGGCGGTGCCCTCTGCAGTGCCTTCAGGACACTGAGTCGACAGTGGTGTCGTCGAGTTGGTGTTCTTCGGGTGGCAGCACAAAACACAGTCCCCAGTGCTGCGAGTCGAAGAACTTGAAGTCTTTGCTGTTCCTGAGACTTCGTGAACAGGGGGTAAGCTCTACCTCAAGCCCTTGGTGAGACTCACAAATTAGGTTGCAGAAAGTCCAGTCCAGGCCTTTCACTGCCCAAGACAGAAGCAGCCACTGCAGGCCAACACAGCAAAGCACATAGCAAAGTGGTAGTTCCTCCTCACAGCTTCTCCGGCTCTTCTTCTTGGCAGTCTTCTTGATCCAAAAGAGTTCTAAAGTTCAGGGGTCTGGGACCCAGCATTTATGTCCAAAAATCCTTTGATCTCTTAGGCAGAGAGGGCCTGTGCCCGGTCTGGACCAGTTCTGCCTTCTCTGGTGTGAATTCCCGGCAGGAGGTGAAGAAGGCATTTGTCAGAGGCAGAGCAGGCCCTTTGAGGTGCAAGGAAATCTCCTCCCCCTTCCCCCATCGTAGCCCAGGTCTCTTCAGCCCTTTCCTGACCTACCTAGACCATCTGGCCCCCCTCCTGCTCCCCTAGCCTTCTGTCATCCAAAACCCAGACAGGCAATCCACATTCCAGCAGAGGCACACGGGATGACTGAGCAAGAAAATACCCACTTTCCAAAAGTGGTATTTTCAAACACAGAATGTAAAAATCACCTTCACTAAAAGAGGCATCTTTAGATTCTGAGTTCAGGCATACGAAACTTCATTTTCTTACCGAATTCCCTGGGCCAGTTATGTTCATAAGAGGTTATGAACAAACCTCCCATTCTGTCCTATGGGGAACTGGTAGCCTTGCAATAGTGAAAAACGAAATTGGCTGTAATTCACTATTAGGACATGCCACACACACCGGGGCATGTCCTACCTTTCACATACATTGCACCCTGCCCACAGGGGTACCTTGGGCCTACCTGAGGGGTGCCTGACATGTAAGAAAAGGGAAGGTTAGGGACCGGCCAGTGTGTGCACTGGCCAAGTCGACATGGCAGTTACAAACTGCGCGCAGACTGTGCAATGGCAGGTCTGAGTTACCGTTTTCAGGGCTACTCACGGGGGTGGCACAACCAGTGCTGCAGGTCCCTGGGTAGCATTTGATTCACCGGCCCCGGCACACGCAGTGCACTTTACTAGGGGCTAACGGGTAAATCAAATATCCAATCATGGAAACACCAATCCATAACACAATTTACACAGAGAGCATATGCACTTTAGCACTGATTAGCAGTGGTAAAGTGCCCAGAGTCCTAAAACCAACACAAACAGGTCAGGGAAAAATCAGAGGAAAAAGCAAAAAGTTTGGTGATAACCCTGCAAAAAGGGCCATTTCCAACAGTTGTGTTATGCTTTTTTTTAAATTTTATTTTTTACTATTTTGTTATTAATTTGTTTGTTTATAAGCTATATAGGTAGCTTGTTGTGACCTTTTCCAAAAGGTTACCTGTTGTCATTATAGGACAGATGTAGCATATTTGCTATGGTTTGTTTTCTATATATTACATATGTAATATTGAAAGACGAGATGTATAGCTTTTTGCTATTTGTTAGCCCATATAAGTAATTATGTACTGTGTTTATTTTGGGACTGTTTTGAGTCTCCACTAATTTACTTATTTATTTTCAATTTTTACTCCTTCAACGGGGAGGATGGAGGGTCGTATGTGAATCTAGAAGAGTCTAGGCTGCAAAACTATTCTTACAGGTAAGTTAGTTTCGTTTTGCAGCATAGACGTCTTCTAGATTCACATACTGTGCATAGATTGTGTAGCGGTATTTAGCGATTGCGGAGGAGGAAGTCAAGTGTAGTTAATCTCCACAGGATGATAAAAATTAAAAGTGGTGTATTGTACCACTTGTTTTTGTGAGAATTTGTGTCTTCTGTTGTGTGTACAAAGTAGCTATCCATATAGCTGCTCTTTTAGGAGAGTGTACATATAGTAGATATCAATTTAACTGTTTGGTTAGGAAAGTGTACAGATATATACACCGTTATGCATATTTGCATTTGCGTGTGTGCTAAATATTTATAGATGCGACCTGGCGAAACCCCTTTTATTTTATAGGCCCATTCATCTTTGCGTAGATTAACGCCTGATTTGGTGGTTCTTATTTTGTAAGTGCTATTTTAATATGGCCTTTACCAACCACCAGCTCTTGTATTTTTTATTTTTTTTGGATGCAATGGGCAGGCTTTAATGCCTTGTGTAGATCTGGCTTAAGCATTTTTTGGGGTGCCTGGTTACTTAATGTGTGTATGTATTGGTTGTTTGATGCTCGCTTTTGGTAGAGACACCACACGTTATGCGTATGCTGCTGACGTGTTTAAGGCAGCTAGTATGGTATTGCAGAATGTGGACGGTATTCTATGATTACGTGTTCTGTCCATGTTCTATTGAGGGGAGTGGAAAGAATGCTTTACCTTGTTATATGTAGAGTGCGTTTGTATAGTAAGGCACTGCGGACTGATTTTGGGGTCCTTTAGTTTGAACATATAAACCTACTTATATGTATACCAAACATAGTAGTAATATACATATATATATATACATATATATATATATATATATATATATATATATATACACACACACACACACACATACATATATACACATACATATATACACACACATACATACATATATACACATACATATATATATACACACACACACCTATATACAGGCATATAGCGGCATGTATATTTTTTGTTCTGGAGAGTACTGAACCCCCTTTGTATCCCCAAGATGTTGACGCTTTAGTTTGAACATATGAACGTACTTATGAGTATACCAAATATATTAATATAATATATACACACATACATACACATATATACACACATTGTAGGAAAGTGGCTCTGTATATACTGCACCAAAGTAAGGTTCAGTGTGCACAGAGTCCCCAGTCCCCAGAGGTTTGGCAGAGGCTAAAGTTAGATATAACCTTACTCTCTAAAGTGGTAGCTTGGTCGAGCAGTAAGGCAGTATCAGAGGACAGTGTAAAGCATTTGTTGTACACACTCATTCTTGGAGGTAAGGGTGCAGGGACCCTATCTTCCCTAGGCAGTGGTGGAGGTGGGTTACCATCCCCATCCTCCTCCCTCCTTTCCTCCTCTGCTGGGTCATCACCATGCTCAGAGGGGTGGGCCTTAGCATACTCAGCCAGGAGCTCCTGGAGCCCTTGTTTGGTTGGATGCTGGCCCATTGGTATATCTTTAAGTTTGCATAAGGACCTTTTCTCTTTGAAAGACAAGTGAAGATAAGGGGTGAGGTCGAGCTCCTCAACCAGTTCCTGTATGTCATTATTATTGTCACTAATAGCTGGGTTCTTGTTTTGAGACATTCTAACAAAAAGTTCTAATCCCCCTACCCTTGGCTAAAGTGACTTTATTTTCTAAAGTTCTAAAGGGACTTAAGCAAAGGCCCTAACCAGACTTTTAGTAATTTGAAAAAAAATACCAATTTAAAAAAATCAGAATTCTAAAGGCAATTTAAGAGTTCTGTCGTGTGATCAGATGGTAACCAAGTAGTCCAACAAATGCAAGTTTGTATCCCACCGCTGATCCACCAATGTAGGAAAGTGGCTCTGTATATACTGCACCAAAGTAAGGTTCAGTGTGCACAGAGTCCCCAGTCCCCAGAGGTTTGGCAGAGGCTAAAGTTAGATATAACCTTACTCTCTAAAGTGGTAGCTTGGTCGAGCAGTAAGGCAGTATCAGAGGACAGTGTAAAGCATTTGTTGTACACACTCAGTCAGCAAATGAAGCCACACACTCAAGAACTGAACTCTAGGCCAATGGTTTGTATATAAAAAAATATATGCTTGTTTTATTTTAGAACCAACAATAGGATAAAAATATACTTTCTCAGTATGAGATGCTTTGGTTAACCACCTTACAAATAGGCAATAGACTTTTTGATGGTAATAATCACAGTTGGTGCAAGAGGCAACACAGGGTCAAATACAATGCAACATTGAGCTTAATGGAAAATTATGATTAATTACAATTAATTACTTTGTAGATTACTTTTCTAACCACAGGACTGGATCCTGGATTCAGTCCTGGGACACTTCCTGTAACCAGGTAAGAAAAGCGTTTGTTAATGTAGTGATTTTTGAGAAATATTACTGTATTTCAAAAGTTGACACTTAGAAACTTTTCTGGGTAAAACTACCAATGTTATCCTATGGAAGGAAATGCAGTTTGTAAGCAAAGTGGGTTTACGTTACTTTTGTAATCCAGTGCTGGGTTCTATGGTTCAGCACTGGGGTATCTATCTAAAACAGGCAAGTAATTACGTTTGTATCGTTGGCACGATTTTTCAAGAATATTTGTAAAATGCAGAAATCGACACTTAGAAACTTTTTCAACAAAAGCAGGCAATGATATCCTATGAGAGGAATTTCGAGTTACTGGTAAGTACGGTAAAAATTACTTTTCATGGTTGGTACTTGACTAAAAGAGGCAGTACTGACGTCTCTCCTGATAGCAGGTGAGTAGTTCGGAATTCGTTACTGTTGTGATTTTTAAACAATATTTTAGTATTTCGAAAGTAGACACTTAGAAGAAATTTCACAGAAAACCAGTCAATGGATCCCTATGGAAGGAAATGGAGTTAGCAGTAAGTAACGTTGTGATTACTTTTTAGGGCCAGTGTTGGGCACCCCGGTCCGGCACTGGGGCCTCTTCTAATATCAGGTGAGTATTTTCGTTTGTGACTCGGTTGATTTTAGGTGAATATTTTAAAGTTTCAAATCTCCACACTTAGAAGAAATTCCAGGTGGGAGCCAGTCAGTGTTACCCTATGGAAGAAAAGTGAGTTATCGGTCTTTGGGTAAGTACTCGACTGGCAGAGTTAAGGTTCTGGGCATAGACTCATGGGTCCCCCAGTATCAGGTAAGTACAGTTGTTACACCCTCAGCGGCACAGGGGCGGCCGGGTGCAGAGTGAGTAGGCCCAATGTTATCCTATGGCAGGCAGGGGGCCTCGGGTTGGTGGCTGCTGGCAAGCAGACCACGCGGCTGTGGGAGCTGGGCTCCTGGTCACTTGCTCAGGGCAAATGGGGAAGTAGGTTAGAGTAGAGGTTGCACTTCCAGGGGCACTCGGGCGGCTGGGTGCAGGGTGCTTTCGAGCCGTCGGGCGCTCAATGTTAACCAATGGAGATCTTGGACGGTGAAAAAAAGGCTGCAGGCTCGGGGACGGTGACTCTTCAGGGGCGACCAACACTTCGGGAGGTAAGTTGGGGTCTTGGAGGATAGGTAGACACCCAGGAGTTGGGCACAGAGGGCCGTGGGGCGCCAGGTGCAGGGGTGTCTTTTGAGGTCGGGAAATCTTACCCCCTGCTGGTCGCGGTTGGAGGGGTCCCTTGTCCTGAGGCTGCAGGCGTCGTCTGGGTCGTCGAGGAGGGTCCTTGGGCACTGGATTCCAGGTCAGAATCGCCGGGGGGACGTCCTCAGTCTTGGTTCACTCAGGCACAGGCCGGGCTCGGCGGGTCCAGAGGCTGCAGGTTTCGCGGTTCCGTGCCAGGGCTGGGTCTTTTGTAGTTTGTTCTTTTGGGCAGTACCACTGCTCGTGGGAGTCCCTGGGTTGAAGGCTGTGGCACAGAAGTCAGGTCCTCCGGGGTTTTTGAGGTTGCTGAGGCCGGGGTTCCGCAGGAGCAGGTTCAGAGGTCGACAGGCCGGTAGGGATGGGGCCAAGTCAGTTGTCGTCGCCTCCTTGTTAGCAGCTGCACGGCTGGTCTTCTTGTTTTCGGATTCGGGAACTGAGGAAGGAAGGTTCAGGGAGCCCCTAAATACTAAATTTAGGGGTGGTTACAGGTAGGTAAGGGCAGGGACCAATGGGTCCCTTCCCTGGGGTGGGTACATCCCCTATTCTGCTCCTCTCTAGTGGGAGGGGGGGCAGGAGCCTGTCCCTGGTTGGCTGGGTCCCCCCATCCTCAAGATGGCGGGGACTCGAGTTTGTGCTTCACCTTGCCTCCCCCACCTTAGGGGTGGAGTTGGCAGAGGTGGGCACAACCCATTTCCTGCCTCTGGTTTTCCCGCCGGTTCTCCCGCCAGAAGTGGGGGTAGAACCAGTGGGGACCAGTTTGCTGGAAGCAGCAAATGGTCTGGGGAAGCTCAAAAGGCGGCAGGCCTTTGAAGCTCCCCCTGCCCATCCTGGGGAGGAAGCTTTGGCACCTCGCCCCAGGATGCGCATTGTTTCAGGCCCCTGAGAGCAGAGGCTCTCGACCCAGGGTCCAGCAACATGTCTGGTGGTGGCAGCCTGGGCAGCCACTCAGTCCGGACACTGGAGGTCGGGTTGGTTTCAGGGGCATCTCTAAGATGCCCTCTGGAGTGCGTTTTACATTAAATCCCACACTGGCATCAGTGGGGGTTTAATGGGCTAAGAAGTTTGATACTAAACTTCTTAGTTTTCAGTGGGGCCATTATGGTGCTGTGGAGTTCGTAATGACCGACTCCCAGCACCATATACTCTTAATGGCAGCACTGCACTTACAATGCCCAAGAATGGACTTGGGCACTGTAGGGGCACAGGGCTCATGCCTCTATGCCCTCACCACTGGCATAGTGCACCCAGCTAGAGGGGTGGCTGACCTAGGCCAGGGCAGTGGCTTGTAGGCATGGCACACAGGGATGTGTGCCATGTCGACTTCACGTTTGTTCTGCACCAAGACACGCAGCCTGCAAAGGCAGTGTGTGTGTGTAAAGGTACAGGGTCCCTAAGGGTGGCACAACAAGTGCTGCAGCCCTTAGGGGCCTTCCCTGGTCACAGTGCCCTGGGTACCCATGGTACCATTTACCAGGGGCTGACCTGTGGCCAGGGATGCCAATTGGGTGTAGGCATCAATGCAGTTTTAGGGAAGGAACACAGGCCCTGGGTACCTGGTTGGCAGGAGCCCAGGGCACACTCAGTCAAAGCACATCAGCAATTCAGAAAAAAGTGGGGGCATACCATGCAAGAAAGATGGCACTTTCTCACACACATACATACACATATACATACACACACCTATATACAAACACATACATACACATATATATATATATATATATATATATATATATATATATACACACACATACATACACACCTATATACAGGCATATAGATGCATGTTTTTTAAATTATTTATTATTATTTTTTAATCTATGGGGAGTATTGAACCCCCCCTTGTATCCCCAAGATGTTGACGTGTACACGTATAGGCATGTACCTATGTAGGTACATACCTACGTATGTGTGCTGCGGCTATGTTTTACCTCCGTGGGTGTGGAGGAATTTTGGTGATATGACGATTGCCCTGGGTTGTGGATGAAGGGTGTGCTCCTTCTGTATGCATGGGACATTATTGGCCCTTGACTTTTGAATCTGGGTTACGGCCCTTAATGTGTACTGTATATAGTGGGCCTTTGGCCGACTATTTGTGAATGGGCTCCCATATTTTAGTAGGCTGCCTGCTGTTAGTAGTATTGCGTTCCCCTGTGATAAAGTGCGAGGGAGGGATAGCGTAACATTTGTGTGTGCAGACTTTGTGCACTTTTATAAATTAGTAAGGACGCCTGCAAAAAACTACATATAGTGTTGTCTTTATTCTGCTTTAATGCAGGTTAAATGCTGTTTTTAAAGAAATCCAACCTTGTAAGGGGCTGTGTTCTGTTTGTACTGGAAGGAATACATTCTGTTGTGATAGGACGTCTTATGTGGTGGACTAGATGTGAGGTATGGGCCTTACATTTGTCCCAGTTAACCTGCTTTGCTATATGGTATGTATATGCATCTTTAAAGGTGCTGATTATTTGTATTTCACTGTGTGCAGGTGTTGTATGTGGTGGATGGGTGTTAACCCTCCACATTGTTTGGCGAATTTTATGGTTGCGGTCAACCCCAGTTGCCGGCCTTATGAGGTATATCTGGAAGCTGCGGTTAACTCCCCTTGAAGAGTTGCCGGCTCCCTGATGGTGTGAAGATCAGTCTCCGTTGTAGGAGCTGAATCTCCCTTCTTGGGTTCGCCATGCCCATATTGTGTGAGAGATCAGTGTTCTTGGTGAGGCTGTCTCAAAGAATATTTTCTTTCTTTTGATATTATTGGCTGGTTGTGCTATGCTCCAGTGTGTTGGCGATCAGCTCCTTGTGAATGAAGCTGACTCGCCTTCGTCGTTGGGCAAATAGAAAGTTGTGTTGCAAGTACATGCTGTGTTGGTGAAAAACATGCTGTGTAGCGTTTGAAGATTTGTACTTGTATGTTGGGGTTTGTAAGTCTTTGCGTGTGAGACTTAATTCCCTATTAGTAGTATCCCGGGTGGGAGTATAATTGTGTATACTGAGTTATGTGCAGCCCCTTTTCCTCTGAAAAGGAAGGGGTGCGAAGGATTTTTCCCTGTGCTCACAGGGTTGTGAAGCCTGTTTTTTGGGGAATGGGGGAGAAAATTTGCTATGCGTTCCATATGTTGTGTGATTTGCTTAATAAAGAGGCAATGTATGTGCTCTTTAGGATTAAACGTGGATTGGCTTCTGTATTTACCCGAGGTTAATGCGATGTGTCACTGGTCCAGGACGTGTACGTATATATAGCCAACAAGCATAAATCTGTATATACACCTTTACATACCTACTTAATGATGTGTTTTTGCCCCTAAATATATGCACATTTCTGTGAATATGTACATATATACATATATCTACATAAATAAATAATATGCATAGCTATGTATTTAAATGTGTAAATATCATGAGATATTTTGTTTCATTGTGCGTTTATGCTAGGGAATATATCCCAATATTTGACCTGTAATTGCTACCTATTTGCTTGTTGGGTGTAGTACAGATATAAACCCATATGTAGTATTACCCTGCCTATTGAGGGGTAATTTTGAAAAGGATATGCATATGGCCCTATGTACCTGTTGTGAGAAAGTGCCATCTTTCTTGCATGGTATGCCCCCACTTTTTTCTGAATTGCTGATGTGCTTTGACTGAGTGTGCCCTGGGCTCCTGCCAACCAGGTACCCAGGGCCTGTGTTCCTTCCATAAAACTGCATTGATACCTACACCCAATTGGCATCCCTGGCCACAGGTCAGCCCCTGGTAAATGGTACCATGGGTACCCAGGGCACTGTGACCAGGGAAGGCCCCTAAGGGCTGCAGCACTTGTTGTGCCACCCTTAGGGACCCTGTACCTTTACACACACACACTGCCTTTGCAGGCTGCGTGTCTTGGTGCAGAACAAAAGTGAAGAGTCGACATGGCACACATCCCTGTGTGCCATGCCTACAAGCCACTGCCCTAGGTCAGCCACCCCTCTAGCTGGGTGCACTATGCCAGTGGTGAGGGCATAGAGGCATAAGCCCTGTGCCCCTACAGTGCCCAAGTCCATTCTTGGGCATTCTAAGTGCAGTGCTGCCATTAAGAGTATATGGTGCTGGGGGTCTGTCATTACGAACTCCACAGCACCATAATGGCCCCACTGAAAACTAAGAAGTTTGGTATCAAACTTCTCAGCACATTAAACCCCCACTGATGCCAGTGTGGGATTTAATGTAAAACGCACTCCAGAGGGCATCTTAGAGATGCCCCCTGAAATCAACCCGACCTCCAGTGTCCGGACTGAGTGGCTGCCCAGGCTGCCACCACCAGACATGTTTCTGGACCCCTGGGTCGAGAGCCTCTGCTCTCAGGGGCCTGAAACCAGGCGCATCCTGGGGCGAGGTGCCAAAGCCTCCTCCCCCAGGATGGACAGGGGAGCTTCAAAGGCCTGCCGCCTTTTGAGGCTTCCCCAGACCATTTGCTGCTTCCAGCAAACTGGTCCCCACTGGTTCTACCCCCACTTCTGGCGGGAGAACCGGCGGGAAAACCAGAGGCAGGAAATGGGTTGTGCCCACCTCTGCCAACTCCACCCCTAAGGTGGGGGAGGCGAGGTGAAGCACAAACTCGAGTCCCCGCCATCTTGAGGATGGGGGGACCCAGCCAACCAGGGACAGGCTCCTGCCCCCTCCCACTGGAGAGGAGCAGAATAGGGGTGTACTCCACCCCAGGAAGGGACCCATTGGCCCCTGCCCTCACCTACCTGTAACCACCCCTAAATTTAGTATTAAGGGGCTCCCTGAACCTTCCTTCCTCAGTTCCCGAATCCGAAAACAAGAGAAGACGAAGCAAGAAGACCAGCCGTGCAGCTGCTAAGGAGGCGACGACAACTGACTTGGCCCCAGCCCTACCGGCCTGTCGACCTCTGAACCTGCTCCTGCGGAACCCCGGCCTCAGCAACCTCAAAAACCCCGGAGGACCTGACTTCAGAGCCACAGCCTTCAACCCAGGGACTCCCACGAGCAGTGGTACTGCTCAAAAGAACAAACTACAAAAGACCCAGCCCTGGCACGGAACCGCGAAACCTGCAGCCTCTGCACCCGCCGAGCCCGGCCTGTGCCTGAGTGAACCAAGACTGAGGACGTCCCCCCGGCCATTCTGACCTGGAATCCAGTGCCCAAGGACCCTCCTCGACGACCCAGACGACGCCTGCAGCCTCAGGACAAGGGACCCCTCCAACCGCGACCAGCAGGGGGTAAGATTTCCCGACCTCAAAAGACACCAATGCACCCGGCGCCCCACGGCCCCCTGTGCCCAACTCCTGGGTGTCTACCTATCCTCCAAGACCCCAACTTACCTCCCGGAGTGTTGGTCGCCCCTGAAGAGTCACCGTCCCCGAGCCTGCAGCCTTTTTTCACCGTCCAAGATCTCCATTGGTTAACATTGAGCGCCCGACGGCTCAAAAGCACCCTGCACCCAGCCGCCCGAGTGCCCCTGGAAGTGCAACCTCTACCCTAACCTACTTCCCCATTTGCCCTGAGCAAGTGACCAGGAGCCCAGCTCCCACAGCCGCGTGGCCTGCTTGCCAGCAGCCACCAACCCGAGGCCCCCTGCCTGCCATAGGATAACATTGGGCCTACTCACTCTGCACCCGGCCGCCCCTGTGCCGCTGAGGGTGTAACAACTGTACTTACCTGATACTGGGGGACCCCTGAGTCTATGCCCAGAACCTTAACTCTGCCAGTCGAGTACTTACCCAAAGACCGATAACTCACTTTTCTTCCATAGGGTAACACTGACTGGCTCCCACCTGGAATTTCTTCTAAGTGTGGAGATTTGAAACTTAAAAATATTCACCTGAAATCAACCGAGTCACGAAAACGAAAATACTCACCTGGCATTAGAAGAGGCCCCAGTGCTGGACCGGGGTGCCCAACACTGGCCCTAAAAAGTAATCACAACGTTACTTACCGCTAACTCCATTTTCTTCCATAGGGATCCATTGACTGGTTTTCTGTGAAATTTCTTCTAAGTGTCTACTTTTGAAATACTAAAATATTGTTTAAAAATCACAACAGTAACGAATTCCGAACTACTCACCTGCTATCAGGAGAGACGTCAGTACTGCCTCTTTTAGTCTAGTACCAACCATGAAAAGTAATTTTTACCGTACTTACCAGTAACTCGAAATTCCTCTCATAGGATATCATTGCCTGCTTTTGTTGAAAAAGTTTCTAAGTGTCGATTTCTGCATTTTACAAATATTCTTTAAAAATCGTGCCAACGATACAAACGTAATTACTTGCCTGTTTTAGATAGATACCCCAGTGCTGAACCAGAGAACCCAGCACTGGATTACAAAAGTAACGTAAACCTGCTTTGCTTGCAAACTGCATTTCCTTCCATAGGATAACATTGGTAGTTTTACCCAGAAAAGTTTCTAAGTGTCAACTTTTGAAATACAGTAATATTCCTCAAAAATCACTACATTAACCAAAACGCTTTTTCTTACCTGGTTACAGGAAGTGTCCCAGGACTGAATCCAGGATCCAGTCCTGTGGTTAGAAAAGTAATCTACAAAGTAATTAATTGTAATTAATCATAATTTTCCATTAAGCTCAATGTTGCATTGTATTTGACCCTGTGTTGCCTCTTGCACCAACTGTGATTATTACCATCAAAAAGTCTATTACCTATTTGTAAGGTGGTTAACAAAGCATCTTATACTGAGAAAGTATATGTTGATCCTATTGTTGGTTCTAAAATAAAACAAGCATATATTTTTTTATATACAAACCATTGGCCTAGAGTTCAGTTCTTGAGTGTGTAGCTTCATTTGCTGACTGAGTGGGTACAACAAATGCTTTACACTGTCCTCTGATACTGCCTTACTGCTCGACCAAGCTACCACTTTAGAGAGTAAGGTTATATCTAACTTTAGCCTCTGCCAAACCTCTGGGGACTGAGGACTATGTGCACACTGAACCTTACTTTGGTGCAGTATATACAGAGCCACTTTCCTACATTGGTGGATCAGCGGTGGGATACAAACTTGCATTTGTTGGACTACTTGGTTACCATCTGATCACACGACAGAACTCTTAAATTGCCTTTAGAATTCTGATTTTTTTTTCAATTGGCATTTTTTTTAACCAAATTACTAAAAGTCTTGTTAGGGCCTTGCTTAAGTCCCTTTAGCATCTTAGAAAATAAAAATTCACTATAGTCAAGGGTAGAGGGGTTAGAACTCGGTGTTAAAATGTCTCAAGACAAGAACCCAGCTATTAGTGAAGAGAATAATGACATACAGGAACTGGTTGAGGAGCTCGACCTCACCCCTTATCTTCATTTGTCTTTCAAAGAGATACGGTCCTTATGCAAACTTAAAGATATACCAATGGGCCAGCATCCAACCAAACAAGGGCTCCAGGAGCTCCTGGCTGAGTATGCTAAGGCCCACCCCTCTGAGCATGGTGATGACCCAGCAGAGGAGGAAAGGAGGGAGGAGGATGGGGATGGTAACCCACCTCCACCACTGCCTAGGGAAGATAGGGTCCCTGCACCCTTACCTCCAAGAATAGACCTCTGGGGACCTAGAGGCCACATAGGTGGTTCAGGTCTCAGAGAGGACCCTGAGGACAGCCTCAGGGAAGAGGACAACGTTTTAGCACAGTTGGCCAAAAGACTGGACCTAGAGACCAGACTCCTGGCTCTAGAGAAGGAAAGAAAAGAGATGGGTTTAGCACCCATCAATGGTGGCAGCAATACCAATAATAAGGATAAGGAGGAATCCTATGATCCTAAAATCCCCAAAGGGATTGTCCCTAAATATGAGGAGGGTGATGACATCACCAAGTGGTTCACAGCCTTTGAGAGGGCTTGTGAAATAAGAAGGGTGAAGAAACCTCTCTGGGGGGCACTCCTGTGGGAACTGCTCTCTGTTAACTGCAGACACAGGCTTCTGACCCTCTCTGGGCCAGATGCAGGGTCCTATGACCTCATGAGGAAGACTGATTGAGGGATTTGGGTTCACCACTGAGGAGTATAGAATTAGATTCAGGGGGCTCAAAAACCCAGACCCAGTCCTGGATTGACTTCGTGGACTTCTCAGTAAAGACACTGGATGGGTGGTTAGCTGGACATGGTGTGCAGGATTTTACTGGATTGTACAATTTGTTCATGAAGGAACATATATTAAGTAACTGCACAAATGAAAAGTTGCATCAGCATTTGGTAGACCTAGGTCTAATTTCTCCCCAAGAATTGGGAAAGAAGGCAGACCACTGGGTCAAGACTAGGGTGACAAGGACAACCACTGGGGGTGACCAAAAGAAGGTGGTCACCAAACCTCCCCAAGGGAAAGGTGGTGAGAATCCCCAAGATAAGAAGTCTGAGTCTTCCAAAGGGCCCCAAAAACCTGTTCTGGGAGGTGGGTCCCAAACTACTCCCTATGTGCCTCAACCCTATAGGGGGAAGAACTTTGATCCCTTAAAGGCCTGGTGTGATAACTGTAAGAAGTTAGGACACCTAACTGTAGATAAGTCTTGCCCCCACAACAAAGCCCCTAAGGCACCCAGTACAGCTACTCCTGGGGCAGCAAGTCTACAGATGGGATCAGAAGAGTGCCCTGAGCAAATCTGGGGACACACTCAGGCGAGTCTAGTCTCACTAGGGGAAGTGGAGTTTGCCACTGTAGCTGTGTGGCCACCCAACTTGAAGAAATATTTACAATACCCCTGGGTGAATGGAACTAGGGTAGAAGCTCTGAGGGATACAGGTGCCAGCGTCACTATGGTGAGGGACACACTGGTTTCCCCTGAGCAATACTTGATTGGGAAAACTTACCCAGTCACCAATGCTGACAGTGTCACCACTAGTCATCCCATGGCTATGGTGACATTAGGCTGGGGGGGGTTACTGGCCTGAAGCAGGTAGTGGTCTCTCAGAAGTTACCAGCTGCATGTCTGCTAGGAAATGATCTGGAAACCTCAGCCTGGGCAGAGGTGGAGCTAAAGGCCCATGCAGCCATGCTGGGCATCCCTGAATTGGTGTGTGTAAAAACAAGAGCACAGAGCAAAAGGCAGGGTGAAGAAATAGTGTTGGAGCCTGAAATGATGGCCCAACCTGCCAAGAGAAAAGGAAAAAGACTGGGGGACCAGCTTCTACACAGCCACAAGAGCAGGACCCCTCTCCTCAGGGAGAGAACCTGGAAACCCCAGAGGGAACTGAACCCCTGGAGCTTGACCCTTACCAGGTTGAACTCTTGGGCCCAGGGGGACCCTCTAGGGAAGAGCTGTGCCAAGGACAGCAAGACTGTCCCACTCTTGACAGCCTGAGGCAGCAAGCTGTTTCAGAAGCCAAGGGAGATGTCAGTGGTACCCACAGAGTCTATTGGGAAGAGGGATTACTGTACACTGAGGCAAAAGACCCCAACCCTGGAGCCACCAGGAGAGTGGTAGTGCCCCAGAAGTACAGGGAGTTCCTCCTAACTTTGGCTCATGACATCCCCCTAGCTGGACATCTGGGCCAAACCAAAACTTGGGAAAGGCTAGTTAGCCACTTTTACTGGCCCCAGATGCACCAAAAGGTGAAGGAGTGTGTCAGCTCCTGTGTTACCTGTCAAGCCAGTGGCAAGACACGTGGCCATCCAAAGGCCCCCCTGATACCACTACCCGTGGTGGGGGTTCCCTTTGAAAGGGTAGGTGTGGACATAGTGGGTCCACTGGAACCTCCCACAGCATCAGGGAACAAATTCATACTGGTGGGTAGTGGATCATGCCACTAGGTATCCTGAGGCTATTCCCCTTAGGACTACTACAGCTCCTGCAGTAGCCAAAGCCCTCATTGGTGTCTTCACCAGGGTAGGGTTTCCTAAGGAGGTGGTTTCAGACAGGGGTTCCAACTTCATGTCTGCTTACCTGACCCACATGTGGAAGGAGTGTGGGGTGCAGTACAAGTTTACTACACCCTACCATCCACAAACCAATGGCCTTGTTGAGAGGTTCAACAAGACATTGAAAGGCATGATCATGGGGCTCCCTGAAAAACTCAAAAGGAGATGGGATGTCCTACTACCATGCCTGCTTTTCGCTTACAGAGAAGTGCCACAGAAGGGAGTAGGTTTCTCACCCTTTGAACTCCTGTTTGGCCATCCTGTGAGGGGACCACTCTGTCTTGTGAAGGAGGGCTGGGAGAGACCTCTCCAAGAACCCAAACAAGACATAGTGGACTATGTGCTTGGCCTAAGGTCCAGAATGGCGGAGTACATGGAAAAGGCATCCAAGAATCTTGAGGCCAGCCAGGAGCTTCAGAAGCACTGGTATGACCACAAAAAGCTGCACTGGTTGAATTCCAACCTGGGCAAAAGGTATGGGTTTTGGAGCCAGTGGCACCAAGGGCACTCCAGGACAGATGGAGTGGCCCTTACCCTATCCTAGAGAAAAAGAGTGAGGTCACCTACTTGGTTGACCTGGGCACAAGCAGGACACCCAAAAGGGTTATCCATGTGAACCGCCTAAAACTCTACAATGACAGGGCTGACATCACCATGCTGATGGTGACAGATGAGGAACAGGAAGCTGAAAGTGAACCTCTCCCTGATCTCCTCTCCCACAGCCCAAAAGATGGGTCAGCAGATGGAGTTGTCTTTTCAGACACCCTCACTGCCCAACAGCAGACTGACTGCAAGCAAGTCTTGCAGCAGTATGCTGGGCTCTTTTCCTTGACCCCTGGTCTGACAAACTGGTGTACCCATGATGTGGACACTAGTAACAGTGCACCTGTCAAAAACAAGATCTATCGTCAGTCAGACCAAGTTAGGGAAAGCATCAGAGCTGAAGTCAGCAAGATGCTGGAGCTAGGGGTTATTGAGCCCTCTGAGAGCCCTTGGGCTAGCCCAGTGGTTCTGGTCCCCAAACCTCATCAACAGGCTGAAAAGAGAGAGATGAGGTTTTGTGTGGACTATAGAGGTCTCAACTCTGTCACCAAGACAGATGCACACCCTATCCAAAGAGCTGATGAACTGATAGACAGATTGGGTGCAGCCAAATACCTGAGTACCTTTGACTTAACTGCAGGGTACTGGCAGATTGGCATGGCCCCAGGAGCCAAAGAGAAAACAGCATTCTCCACACCTGATGGGCATTTTCAGTTCACTGTTATGCCCTTTGGTTTAAAGAATGCCCCTGCCACCTTCCAGAGGTTGGTGAATCAAGTCCTTGCTGGGTTGGAGTCCTTTAGTGCAGCCTATCTTGATGATATTGCTGTCTTCAGTTCCACCTGGCAGGATCACCTGATCCACCTTGGGAAGGTGTTAAAGGCTCTGCAAACTGCAGGCCTATCTATCAAGGCATCCAAATGCCAGATAGGGCAGGGCACTGTGGCGTACTTGGGCCACCTGGTTGGTGGAGGCCAGGTACAACCCTTACAGCCCAAGATCCAGGCCATCCTGGACTGGGCAGCTCCAACAACTCAGACCCAAGTCAGGGCATTCCTTGGCTTGACTGGGTACTACAGGAGGTTTGTGAAGGGATATGGGTCCATTGTGACTCCCCTCACAGAACTCACCTCCAAGAAGATGCCAAAGAAAGTAAACTGGACAGTCTGTTGCCAAAAGGCTTTTGACACTCTGAAAGAAGCAATGTGCTCAGCACCAATTCTAAAAGCACCAGATTATGCCAAGCAGTTCATTGTGCAAACTGATGTCTCTGAGCTGGGGATAGGAGCGGTCCTATCCCAGACCAATGATGAAGGCCAAGACCAACCTGTTGCTTTTATAAGCAGAAGGCTTCTCCCCAGGGAGCAGCGTTGGAGTGCCATTGAGAGGGAGGCCTTTGCTGTGGTTTGGTCCCTGAAGAAGCTGAGGCCCTACCTGTTGGGGACTCACTTCCTAGTTCAAACTGACCACAGACCTCTCAGGTGGCTAATGCAAATGAAAGGAGAAAATCCAAAACTGTTGAGGTGATGTATCTCCCTACAGGGAATGGACTTTGAAGTGGAACACAGACCTGGCACTGCCCATGCCAATGCAGATGGCCTTTCCAGGTTCTTCCACTTAGACAATGAAGACTCCATAGGGCAAGGTTAGTCTCATCATCTTTCGTTTGGGGGGGGGTGTGAGAAAGTGCCATCTTTCTTGCATGGTATGCCCGCACTTTTTGCTGAATTGCTGATGTGCTTTGACTGAGTGTGCCCTGGGCTCCTGCCAACCAGGTACCCAGGGCCTGTGTTCCTTCCCTAAAACTGCATTGATACCTACACCCAATTGGCATCCCTGGCCACAGGTCAGCCCCTGGTAAATGGTACCATGGGTACCCAGGGCACTGTGACCAGGGAAGGCCCCTAAGGGCTGCAGCACTTGTTGTGCCACCCTTAGGGACCCTGTACCTTACACACACACACACACACTGCCTTTGCAGGCTGCGTGTCTTGGTGCAGAACAAAAGTGAAGAGTCGACATGGCACACATCCCTGTGTGCCATGCCTACAAGCCACTGCCCTGGCCTAGGTCAGCCACCCCTCTAGCTGGGTGCACTATGCCAGTGGTGAGGGCATAGAGGCATGAGCCCTGTGCCCCTACAGTGCCCAAGTCCATTCTTGGGCATTGTAAGTGCAGTGCTGCCATTAAGAGTATATGGTGCTGGGGGTCTGTCATTACGAACTCCACAGCACCATAATGGCCCCACTGAAAACTAAGAAGTTTGGTATCAAACTTCTCAGCACATTAAACCCCCACTGATGCCAGTGTGGGATTTAATGTAAAACGCACTCCAGAGGGCATCTTAGAGATGCCCCCTGAAATCAACCCGACCTCCAGTGTCCGGACTGAGTGGCTGCCCAGGCTGCCACCACCAGACATGTTTCTGGACCCCTGGGTCGAGAGCCTCTGCTCTCAGGGGCCTGAAACCAGGCGCATCCTGGGGCGAGGTGCCAAAGCCTCCTCCCCCAGGATGGGCAGGGGGAGCTTCAAAGGCCTGCCGCCTTTTGAGCTTCCCCAGACCATTTGCTGCTTCCAGCAAACTGGTCCCCACTGGTTCTACCCCCACTTCTGGCGGGAGAACCGGCGGGAAAACCAGAGGCAGGAAATGGGTTGTGCCCACCTCTGCCAACTCCACCCCTAAGGTGGGGGAGGCGAGGTGAAGCACAAACTCGAGTCCCCGCCATCTTGAGGATGGGGGGACCCAGCCAACCAGGGACAGGCTCCTGCCCCCCTCCCACTGGAGAGGAGCAGAATAGGGAGTGTACCCACCCCAGGGAAGGGACCCATTGGCCCCTGCCCTTACCTACCTGTAACCACCCCTAAATTTAGTATTAAGGGGCTCCCTGAACCTTCCTTCCTCAGTTCTCGAATCCGAAAACAAGAAGAGAAGAAGAAGCAAGAAGACCAGCCGTGCAGCTGCTAACAAGGAGGCGACAACTGACTTGGCCCCAGCCCTACCGGCCGGTCTACCTCTGAACCTGCTCCTGCGGAACCCCGGCCTCAGCAACCTCAAAAACCCCGGAGGACCTGACTTCAGAGCCACAGCCTACAACCCAGGGACTCCCACGAGCAGTGGTACTGCTCAAAAGAACAAACTACAAAAGACCCAGCCCTGGCACGGAACCGCGAAACCTGCAGCCTCTGCACCCGCCGAGCCCGGCCTGTGCCTGAGTGAACCAAGACTCAGAGGACGTCCCCCCAGCGATTCTGACCCGGAATCCAGTGCCCAAGGACCCTCCTCGACGACCCAGACGACGCCTGCAGCCTCAGGACAAGGGACCCCTCCAACCGCGACCAGCAGGGGGTAAGATTTCCCGACCTCAAAAGACACCCCTGCACCCGGCGCCCCACGGCCCCCTGTGCCCAACTCCTGGGTGTCTACCTATCCTCCAAGACCCCAACTTACCTCCCGGAGTGTTGGTCGCCCCTGAAGAGTCACCGTCCCCGAGCCTGCAGCCTTTTTTCACCGTCCAAGATCTCCATTGGTTAACATTGAGCGCCCGACGGCTCAAAAGCACCCTGCACCCAGCCGCCCGAGTGCCCCTGGAAGTGCAACCTCTACTCTAACCTACTTCCCCATTTGCCCTGAGCAAGTGACCAGGAGCCCAGCTCCCACAGCCGCGTGGCCTGCTTGCCAGCAGCCACCAACCCGAGGCCCCCTGCCTGCCATAGGATAACATTGGGCCTACTCACTCTGCACCCGGCCGCCCCTGTGCCGCTGAGGGTGTAACAACTGTACTTACCTGATACTGGGGGACCCCTGAGTCTATGCCCAGAACCTTAACTCTGCCAGTCGAGTACTTACCCAAAGACCGATAACTCACTTTTCTTCCATAGGGTAACACTGACTGGCTCCCGCCTGGAATTTCTTCTAAGTGTGGAGATTTGAAACTATACAAATATTCACCTGAAATCAACCGAGTCACGAAAACGAAAATACTCACCTGGCATTAGAAGAGGCCCCAGTGGCTGGACCTGGGTGCCCAACACTGGCCCTAAAAGTAATCACAACGTTACTTACCGCTAACTCCATTTTCTTCCATAGGGATCCATTGACTGGTTTTCTGTGAAATTTCTTCTAAGTGTCTACTTTTGAAATACTAAAATATTGTTTAAAAATCACAACAGTAACGAATTCCGAACTACTCACCTGCTATCAGGAGAGACGTCAGTACTGCCTCTTTTAGTCTAGTACCAACCATGAAAAGTAATTTTTACCGTACTTACCAGTAACTCGAAATTCCTCTCATAGGATATCATTGCCTGCTTTTGTTGAAAAAGTTTCTAAGTGTCGATTTCTGCATTTTACAAATATTCTTTAAAAATCGTACCAACGATACAAACGTAATTACTTGCCTGTTTTAGATAGATACCCCAGTGCTGAACCAGAGAACCCAGCACTGGATTACAAAAGTAACGTAAACCTGCTTTGCTTGCAAACTGCATTTCCTTCCATAGGATAACATTGGTAATTTTACCCAGAAAAGTTTCTAAGTGTCAACTTTTGAAATACAGTAATATTCCTCAAAAATCACTACATTAACCAAAACGCTTTTTCTTACCTGGTTACAGGAAGTGTCCCAGGACTGAATCCAGGATCCAGTCCTGTGGTTAGAAAAGTAATCTACAAAGTAATTAATTGTAATTAATCATAATTTTCCATTAAGCTCAATGTTGCATTGTATTTGACCCTGTGTTGCCTCTTGCACCAACTGTGATTATTACCATCAAAAAGTCTATTACCTATTTGTAAGGTGGTTAACCAAAGCATCTTATACTGAGAAAGTATATGTTGATCCTATTGTTGGTTCTAAAATAAAACAAGCATATATTTTTTTATATACAAACCATTGGCCTAGAGTTCAGTTCTTGAGTGTGTGGCTTCATTTGCTGACTGAGTGGGTACAACAAATGCTTTACACTGTCCTCTGATACTGCCTTACTGCTCGACCAAGATACCACTTTAGAGAGTAAGGTTATATCTAACTTTAGCCTCTGCCAAACCTCTGGGGACTGGGGACTATGTGCACACTGAACCTTACTTTGGTGCAGTATATACAGAGCCACTTTCCTACACCTGTGTACAGGTAAGCTTAGCCCATGTTCTTTATGGGTGTGCGATTAACCGCATTTGTGTTTGACACAGTGTATCCTGGTGATGTGTTATCTTGGTATAAGAGGATTAACGTACAAAGTACCCTACCATTGCAACCTTATAGTATGTAGTGGCTTCACAGGTAACGCAGCACTCGTGCGCGTATTAGTACTCAGTGCTATCTTGCAAGCGCCTGCCTGTTTGCGCGTGAAGGAGGCTTTTCCTTATTGTATGCAATATGCTTTACCATGAAGTATTTTTCCCAGTCGCTGTGTTATGTTATCAGCGCTTTTCTGGTAGTGCGATCTTTGAGGCATATGTACAGTATAGCTGTGAACCCCTGTTATGTATTGCTTGAGCGAATTGCTTTGCAGTGAATTATTATAGCCAGGTGCTGTAGTAACTGCTAAATGTTGCAATATTTAGCTTGTTTGTGCGTTCTCTTGTTGTGGTTGCTATATGTGATATAGCATTGTTTTGGGAATTGCAGAGAAACCCTTTATGTGTTTTTAAAGGATTACATTATATTTGGCCTTTGGGAAGGTGAGGATGAAAAACGTAATTAAGTGCTTTTATTTATTTATCCTCTTATGGAGAATTTAAAGCCCCCTTCCAGGTCCTGTTCAGAAGGCCGTTAAGGAATGAGCTTCCCAGAGAAGGCCCTGATTTATGAGGTCTCACTGCTCGACATGAAGGCCCCTTGAAGTTTACCATTCTTGTGTTCGGTCGGAACGGGGGAGTTTTATGGCCTTTACAGTGGAATGCTAGAAGCCTCCTCGATGTTGTGCATCAGGGGGTCCAGGGGCTGTGTTGAAAATGTGCTACGTGCAAAACAAAAGTTTGGCTTTGCCGCTAGCTATACGCGTTATTTTGTGCTTCTATAAATGTTTATGCCAACAAGTTAAATAGTAGGGAAATAAATCCCCTGCTTTGCTGACCACCGTTTAAAAGAGTCCTAAATTGTCTCTTTAAGCAAAGCTACACCCTTTTCTTTATAAGCATAGCGAATGTTTGAGCTGCGTTCTTAGCTATGTCTGAAAAACGAAGACTAGGGTATAAGCCCTTCCCACGAAGTATTGTGGTGTATGAAAGAAGCGCTCTTTTTAGGTCTCGCCTGAGCCAGCACATGCGCTGGTCTGGCGAGACATGTAGTGAGTGGGCTTCAGAAATCCGACCACACGCTTTTGCTTGTGGCCTAAAGCTTGCGGTTACGTGTAAGGTTACGCGCACAGCCGCCATCTGGCTTTCCTATCTTTTCCTCATTAAGCGCATTGCTCGCGGGCACCCTTTCCTTTTTGCGCGCACACAACTCCCGGGGCTTAACGGCAATGCCCAGCTGGCTGCCCGTGCCAGCTTCTTCTGTGTCATCTTGCCTGGGCTCCAAAGAGTGCCGGCTCTCACCTCGGTAGACCCGCTTTTTGAAAAGCAGTACTTGTATATTTTGGTGTTAAATGCTTCTAGTGCAGCACAGTATGCACGCATTAGGGGATTTGTGGTGTGCACGAACATAAACCACGACCTACATACACACAGATCGGGAACACAAATGGCTTTAGTCTCTGCTGCTTAATGCGTTCTGGATCTGCATACCCCCCCCACGCCCTTCACCCACGAAGCTTGAATGCTGCCAGGCTGATGGCTGTGTGAATTCGCTGCATTGGTGACTGACCCCCTGTTCCCGCAATATGCATTTCAGACAATGGCACAACTCCTGTGCTTGTTTTACCTTTCATGACCGCTGGGAGTTTGGGATGGTTACTGCCCCTCCCCCTCTCGGAAAGACCTCCCTCTAAGCGTCACATGTGCATTCGTCGGGGATTTTGTTTAGTTTGTGTTCCAACCCTTGTTTTCCGAACTATTGTTTTGAATCAAACTAAAATTTATGTTCGGCTATTACTAGTCAAGCGCGGGTCTCATAACACCAATTCCTTCCAATAGGATTAATAGTTTCATCCGGGCCACCCAGGGTGAGCATCGCTGCAAGGCTAGAGCGACGATTCACAAAAATGCGCCGAAATCGAGCCAGCGGACTAATTGGAAGCAAACAGTGCTCTGTTGCCCCCAGACACCCCTCACAATTTCACAAATTCTCCCCAAATACCGCTAACTGCTGCAGAATTCAGACTCAGTGTCGTAGCGACGAGTTATGTACCTGGGAAATTACCAACAGACAGGACTGCAGTCCGCTAATCCCACCTAATCAGACGCAACATAGATTGCTAACAGGTCTTGCAAACAGCCCTTTTCCCAGACTCGTGATGTGTTCAGTTGAAGCAGATACTGTAAGTGGGCTTTTTTTTCTTTTTCCTAATTCACTTTGCTGCTGCCACCCTCCCCGTTGTACTATTCCCTATGTTTCCACCCCACTCCCGTTGTCCGTGTTGACTTTCTTCCTGCCCCCCTCCCGCCATACTTTGTTGCCTTTCTTCCCGCCACCTCCCGTTGTCTTTGTTGATGCCCCCTCCTATTGTCCGTGTTTTTTTGTTGTTCACTCCCGTTGTCCCGTGTTCTTTTTCTTCCCGCCCCCCTTCATGCTGGCTTTTTTCCTGCCCCCCTCCCTTGCTCACTCGTGACCTGCACAGCCATAACTGCCTGCGGCCTCTCGTGACCCGCACAGCCATAACTGCCTGCGGCTTCTGTGTAAGAAACCCACTCCACACAGCAAGGAGGGAGGGCTGGTCAGCTCGGTTCTCATGTCTCATGCTTAGCCTTCAGCTGTAATTAAATAAACTGGTAAAGAAATGTGTACAGATTCAATGTGTACTGTATGCCCATTTGTTACACAAAACCTGAATATCCTTGATCTTAAAATGTGTAGCCGCCAACAAAACATGTGGCTCTTATCCTGAGAGTTATTGTTAACCAGTTACACGAGGAATGAGTCACATTTTATTGTGTTCTGTTATCTCACTCATTCGTGTGCCCCTTGTAAGGAAGTGGGTTTCTGTTGCAGTAACACCCCCACTTTTTGCCAGACCACTGATGCACTTTGACTTGATGTGCCCTGGGACCCTGCCAATCAGGTTCCCAAGGCCTGTGTTCTTTCCCCAAAACTAAACCCAATTGGCATCTCTGGCCACAGGTCAGCCCCTGGTAAATGGTACCATAGGTACCCAGGGCACTGTGACCAGAGAAGGCCTCTAAGGGCTGCAGCACTTATTGTGCCACCCTTAGAGACCCTGTACCCTGACCAGGCGCGGTGCGTCCATTAAGGGTGTTGCCCCCCCGCCTGCGCCCGCAGCTCCCTCGGCATCTTTGAACTTAAGTAAACTCAGTTTACTTAAATTCAGAGACGAGAGGGAGAACTGACAATGCCTGTCAATCAGCATGACGTCGTACCGCCCACCCCCGGCGGTCGGGCGTCATGTTGACTGACAGGCATTGTCAGACCAGGGGCAGGCAGCAGCAGGCACAAGTGCGCATGACTTGGGAAGGTCGGCAAATTTTTCGCCGTGCCCAGTCATGCGCACTCGTGTCTGCTCTGGTTGGCGCATGCCCATTAGGAGAGCGAGGGTTGATCAAAGGCTCAACCCTCGGTCTCCTAATGGGCAGGCGAGGCGGATGAGTAACCCTGCTCTAAGCCAATCCTGGCGCTGCTGGAGCAGCGCCAGTATTGGCTGAGGGGTTGCCACTGTGACTCCAGTGAAGGCGCCAAGGGCCCAGCAGAGGCGGCGCGGACCGGCCGTCAGGTAAGTTTTCTTTCTTTTATTTTAAGCACAAGTAAATGCAAATGATTACAATTGTGTGGGTTTGCGAGTGTAGACATTAAATAAGTTAATGATGGAATTAGGCAGGGGCGGACTCAAATGATAAGCGTTAACGGAAGGGAGTTCGGAAAAGTGTATGTACTTAGTGAGCAATCAAAAGTGGCTGTGGGTGTCTAGAAATAAGGCCAGAATTTGGATTCCGACCAGGAGAAAAAAAACAATTATAGACTGCGGACGAGACCGCTCGTATTTCAAGTTGAAAAAAGTTAAAATCTTGAGAATCTTCAATTATAGACTGCGCACCAAGAGTGGTGCTGGCCGAGTGTAAAATGAACGAGTGCAGGATGAGACAAGGACCAAATGGTAGAGCATATCGAGAGAAGCAGAGGATGGGAAAGAGCCAATGATGGATAGAGAGAGTATGAAAAAGAATACGTTGGGAAAGGCACCGAAGGGTGACAGAATGGTGACTGGGATCAGAGAATGAGACATAGTATATTATGGGCTGGTTCATGCAGTGATGGGAGAGGACAGGGTGGGTGAGAGCCTGGAATCTGCAACAACAGAGAAGGGAGAGCACAGGATGGAATAATGTGAGAATGGGAATGCAAGTGAGCACATGTGGTACTAGCACCGTTAGCAGAAGTGCCAGTAATAATAACGGTAGTACCAATGGATGGCAGCAATTACGTAACACTATTAATACTAATAATAGGAACAGTTGTACTAATGGCAGTACTTATGTAATACTAGTAGTAGTAGTAGTAGTAGTAGAAGTGAGAGCAATAGTAACAGTAGTACCAATGGCAGTAATTATGTAATACTGTTAGGGAATCACAGAAATGTATTTGGCATGTTCCTTCATAGGGAGCACCCACTTTTTTCATCTCACTCAAAGACCTGTCTGCACATATTTCTATATGACTGGTTACAGCCAGCAGCTGTGGGTGCTTCCCGAAGTCTGGTTAGAGCATATTTTTCCAAAGTTAATGCTGCATGCAGTGCAAGACACTGGGCAAGCATACATTTTAAAGGGCTAAAGTTGTCATGCAGAACAATTTACATATTACATTAACTGTTGAACAAATTAATACATGAAGATACGGGGCAGTTTTTAATGTGTTTAATATTTCAAGACTATACGTTCCAACTGCTTAATAAGCCTTGCTTTATCGCTGCATTCATTTGCTTTAAAATGCACCATTTGCCAATCTTTTTAAAATTTCTTTCTCAGGAGAGGGACTCTCCCTAGACCCTAGATTTGTCCATTGAACTTGTTCACATCGCTAACTAGTGTTTTCTATTGGAAAGGGTAGAGGCAAAGCAGTCTTGCTTAGTACCCTAGCCATCTTCAGAAGTCAGACTTGCTTGGCAACCCAGAAATTCTCTGAAATAATGTATGAGTTTTCTTTTATGAATGCCTAGAACTGAATTTGTAGTCCATTTATCACAGAAAAAGTGCTGAAAATCGCACCAAAAAGATGCCAATTTAAAAAAAAAAATCTTCACGGGGGGAGAACCTTGCATGCTTTGATTCGTTCTGCATACACCCCATCACTTTCAAATTCCACCAGCCGCCCCTGACACACACACACTGCCTTTGCAGGCTGAGTGTCTTGGTGCAGAACAAAACAGTCGACATGGCACATATCCCTGTGTGCCATGCCCACAAACACACTGCCCTGGCATACCTCAGTCACCCCTCTAGCTGGGTGCACTATGCCAGTGGTGAGGGTACAGGTGCATGAGCCCTGTACCCCTACAATACCCAGGTCCATTCCTGGGCACTGTAAGTGCAGTGCTGCCATTAAGAGTATATGGTGCTGGGAGTTTGTCATTACGAACTCCACAGCACCATGATGGCTACACAGAAGACTGAGAAGTTTGGTATCAAACTTCTCAGCACATTAAACCCCCACTGATGCCAGTGTGGGATTTAATGTCAGATGCACAACAGAGGGCAACTTAGAGTTGCCCCCTGAACTTAACCTACAATCCACGTCCTGTCTGAGAGGCTGCCTAGGCTGCCACCCAGCAGATACGTTGGTGGACCCCTAGGTAGAGAGCCATCCGCTCTCCCGGGCCTGCAACAATGCACGTCCTGGGCGAGGTGCTAGATCACCTCCCCCAGGATGGGCAGGGGAAAGCTTCAAAGGCATGCCACCTTTGTGAGCCTCCCCAGACCACTTGCTGAACTCAGCAACTGGTCCCCACCGGTTCTAGCCCCCACTCTGGCGGGAAGACTGGCGGGAAACCCCAAGGGAGGAGAGGGGGTTTGCCAGCCTCTGCCAACCCCACCCCTCAGGTGGGGGAGGCGAAGTGAAGCACATCTCCGGGCTCTCGCCATCTTGAAGATGGGGAGCCCTGCCCAATCAGGACTAGGCTCCTGCCCCCCTCCCACTGGAGAGTGGCAGGATAGGGGGTGTACCCACCCCAGAGAAGGGACCCATTGGTCCCTGCCCTTTACCTACCTGTAACGCCCCTAAATTTAGTATTTAGGGGCACCCTGAACCTTCCTTCCTTAGATCCCGAAACAGAAACAAGCAAGAAGAACAAGAAGAAAGAAGACCTGCCGTGCAGATGCTAACAAGAGGGAGACACCAACTGACTTGGCCCCAGCCCTACAGGCCTGTCGACTCTCGAACCTGCTCCTGTTGAAACCCGGCGTCTCCAGGGGTCAGCAACCTCGAAAACCCCGGAGGACCTGACTGCCTTGTAATTCTAAAAAAGACTGGGACTCCCACGAGCAGTGGTACTGCTCAAAAGCAAGTAACAAACCCCTGGTGCCAGCCAGGAACCGCGACTCCTGCACACACTGAGCCCGGCCTGTGCCCGAGTGGATAAAGACCACGAGGACGTCCCCCCGGCGACTGTGACCCAGAATCCAGCACCCAAGGACCCTCCGACGCTCCGGACGACGCCTGAGGCCTCAGAACCAGGGACCCCTCCAACCGCGACCAGCCGAGGGTAAGATTTCCGACGCCTAAAGACACCCCTGCACCCGGCGCCCCACGGCCTCCTGTGCCTAACTCCTGGGTGCCTAACCTTCCTACAGCTTCCCAACTTACCTCTCGAAGTGGTGGTCACACCTGAAGAATCACCGTCCCGAGCTTGCAGCCTTTGTTCGTCACGCAGCTTTCCCATTGAAAACCATTGGGCGCCCGACGGCCCAAAAGCCCACTGCACCCGGCCGCCCCAGTGCCGCTGAGGGAGCACCAACTACCCTGTTCGACTTCCCCACTTGCCCTGAGTAAGTGACCAGGAGCTTTGCTCCCACAGCCGAGTGGCCTGCCTGCCAGCAGCCACCAACCAAGGGCCCCCTGCCCGCCATAGGCCAACATTGGGCCTAACTCACTCTGCACCCGGCCGCCCCTGTGCCGCTGAGGGTGTACCAACTGTACCTACCTGACCCTGGGAGACCCCCGAGTCTATGCCCAGAACCTTAACTCTGCCAGTCGAGTACTTACCTGAAAACCGATAACCTACATTTTCTCCATAGGGTAACATTGACTGGTTTACACTGAAATTTCTTCTAAGTGTCGAGTTTTGAAACTTTAAAATAATGACTAAAAATCGTCTGATCAACGAAACCGAAATTACTCACCTGTTATCAGGAGAGATCCCAGTGCTGGATCTTGGTGCCCAGCACTGACCCTGAAGCACAAGTTACTAACTTGTGTAACGATATATCTGTAAGAGACAGTAGTTAGTGACAGATTCCTTACCTTAGAATATCCCCAGGCGTCAGGCTGGATCCGGAAAGTTTTTGCGTAGCAGTACCCCTGCGCGTCGGTAGGCGGCGTTGTGCGGCTCCGCGTCAGTCGTCGGCGTTGTGATATGCCGGGATAACGTCGCGGGCAGTACTTAGACGCCGCCCCTGCGCGCTGACGTCAGATCTGTACACGACTTTCCGCGCCAGGAACGCAGAGCCATGCAAGAAGCTGACATAGGTGTCTGAAAAATACTAGGGCCCTGAAAGGGATGTCCTTAACCCTAGAAATCAGTTTGCAGAACGGGGAGGATGGGTGGGCGGTAAGGAATCTGTCACTAACTACTGTCTCTTACAGATATATCGTTACACAAGTTAGTAACTTGTGCATCTGAAGAGACACGTTAGTGACAGATTCCTTACCTTAGAATAGATACCCCAGCAATACCAACCCCGGTGGTGGGTCTGCGAACAAAGATCAGACAAGGAAGTCCCGGAGGACAGAACGGCCAAAGAAGCCGTCCCTCCGGACCAGACTGTCAAGGCAGTAATGCTTTGTAAACGTGTGCAGCGAGGCCCACGTAGCTGCCCGACAGATATCCTGCAGCGGAACACCGCGGCCCAAAGCCGTGGTAGCAGCCGTTGCGCCCTGGTGGAATGGGCACGCAGCCCAACAGGAGGCTCCTTCTTAGCCAAAGAATAGCAGGCTTTGATACACAAGGTTACCCAGCGGGAGATGGTTCTCTTGTGCACCGCCCGACCTTTTTTGGCGCCCATGTAGCCAACAAAGAGCTGGTCATCCACCCGGAAGTGTTGTGTGCGGTTGATATAAAAGGAAAGCGCACGTTTTGGGTCCAGACGGTGGAGCCTCTCTTCCTCTCTGGAAGGATGCGGAGGCGGAAAGAAGGTGGGCAAAGTGATGGTCTGCCCAATGTGGAAGGCAGTAACCACCTTTGGCAAGAAGGACAGACGCGTCCTAAGAACAACCTTGTCTGGATGGACAGACAGAAAGGGAGGTTTGCATGATAGAGCCTGGAGCTCACTCACCCGCCGAGCGGAGGTGATGGCCACCAGAAAGGCTGTCTTCAGAGTCAGAAGACGAAGAGGACAGTTATGTAGAGGCTCAAAGGGAGCGCACATAAGAAAGGTAAGAACCAAGTTCAAGTCCCACTGAGGCATCACAAACAGGGGACTTGAAAAGGGAGGGCTGATCAGGAAGCCTGAGGAAGGCTGAGATGGCACAAAGATAGCCCTTGATGGTACCCAGGGCAGAACCCTGTTGGGCCAGGGAAAGAAGGAACAGAAGAACCTCAGAAAGAGGGGCAGAAAGGGGATTCACAGCCTTTGCTGTGCACCATGCCACAAACTTGTTCCACCTGCAGGCGTATACCACCTTAGTGGAGGGACGCCTGGCTGCCAGAATCACATCACAAACTTCGGGAGGCAAGTGGAAAGGAATCAACTGCCGCCGCTCAATCTCCACGCAAGCAGGTGGAGGCTGGACAGGTTCGGGTGGAGGACCGTCCCCTGCTGCTGCGACAGAAGATCCTCCCGAAGAGGCAGACGGATCAGGGGATCGACGCTCATACTGAGTAGCTCGGGATACCAAACTCTTCGAGCCCAGTCCGGAGCCACAAGGATGACTTGGGCCCGGTCGCGCCGAATCTTCTTCAACACTCTGGGTAGAAGTGGTATAGGCGGAAAGGCGTACAACAGACCGCAACTCCACTCGCGACGAAAAGCGTCGCCGAGCAAGTGCCGCCTTGGAAATTCCAACGCGCAGAACTGATGACATTGCGCGTTCTCTTCGGTGGCGACTAGATCTAACCAAGGCTCTCCCCACTGCAGAAAGAGACCTTGCGCCACTTCCGAGTGAAGACGCCATTCATGATCCATCATGCACCTGCGGCTGAGTTCGTCGGCCCTGGCATTCAGTGAACCTCCCAGGTGTTGAACCATCAGGAACATGACCTGATGTTCCAGCCATGTCCAGAGGCGCAGAGCCTGCTGACAGAGGGTCCACGACCCCACCCCGCCTTGTTTGTTGCAGTACCACATGGCGGTGGTGTTGTCTGTGAACACCTGCACTACCTTCCCTTTGACAGAGGGAAGGAATGCCTTGAGTGCAAGTCGGATCGCCCGGAGCTCCAGAAGGTTGATATGGAGCCGGGACTCCGCCGGAGACCAGAGGCCTCTGATCTCCGCCTCTCCCATGTGACCGCCCCATCCCAGAAGGGACGCGTCCGTCACAACTGTGTGCTCTGGCTGGGGAAGGGAGAGGGATCTGCCCATGACCCATTGCCGGTTCGAGAGCCACCACTGCAACTGTTTTGCAGCCCCCTCCGAGATCTGGACGTGATCGGACAGGTTGCCCTGGTGCTGCGCCCACTGGAACTTCAGGTCCCACTGCAGAGCCCGCATATGCCATCATCGACCAGCAGGATGCAGGAGGCCATGAGGCCCAGCAGCCTCAGGGTCATCCGTACCGAAACCCAGGATAAAGGCTGAAAGATTGGAATCATAGCCTGAATATCCCGGACTCGCCGTTCGGGAGGATAGGCCCGAAACTGTGTCGTGTCCAGAACTGCTCCGATGAAAAGGAGCTGTGGATAAGGAATCAGATGCGACTACGGCACATTGATGGAGAACCCCAGCGAGTTCAGGAGTTCGGCCGTAGTCTGGAGGTGGGAGACGACTGCCTGGGACGAGCCCGCCTTCAGCAGCCAGTCGTCGAGGTAGGGGAAGACTGGAACCCCTGCCCGGCGCAGATGAGCTGCGACCACCGCCATCACTTTCGTGAACACCCGAGGGGCACTTGTAAGGCCAAGGGAGCACGGTGAACTGAAAATGCTCGAGGACTACCGTGAACCGTAGGTAACGCCGGTGGGCCTGCAGGACGAGGATGTGGAAATAAGCGTCCTGCAAGTCCAACGCTACCAACCAGTCTCCAGGGTCGAGGGCAGTCAAGACCTGAGCTAGGGTGAGCATCTTGAACTTCTCCTTCCGGAGGAAGCGATTGACGTTCCGGAGGTCCAAGATAGGACGCATGTCCTCCTTGTCCTTTTTGGGCACCAGAAAGTAGTGGGAGTAGCAACCACGTCCTACTTCTGGGGTCGGAACATGCTCGATGGCCCTCTTGGCCAAGAGGGCAGTGACTTCCTTCCGCAGAAGCACTAAGTGATCCCCTGACATGCGGTAGAATTGAGGTGGCATGGCTGGGGGGGGTGGTCTCGAAGGGGAGGGAGTAGCCCCTTCGGACAATGTCCAAGACCCACCTGTCCGAGGAGATGGGACGCCAGTGGTGAAGGTGATGGCGGACCCTGCCCCCTACTGGCGTGCTGTGCACCGGAAAGGAGGGACTAGGAGGGCTTGGAGGCCGCGGACGCGTTGGAGGTGGTGGCCTGACCCGCACGCTGGTTGCCCGAACCGCCACGGCGGTATCCACGGCCACGCGAAGACGCTTGCTGCGCGGGCCGGTGGCTGGGCAGCTGACGTGACTGGGCACCCCTTCCGTGGCCACGAAAGAGGCGAAAAGCAGAGGTTAGCGGAGGGCGCACAACAGAAAGGCCCAGGGACTTGGCAGTAGCCAGTGAGTCCTTAAAACGCTCCAGCGCATGGTCTGCTTTGGAACCAAAAAGACAGACTCCATCAAAGGGCATGTCCATGAGTGTATTCTGGACATCACCCGAGAAACCAGTTCTCAGCCAGGCGTGGCGACGTAGCGCCACCGTCGTTGCAGCGATCTGCCCAGCGAGTCGGCGGTATCAAGGCCACAACGTATGGTGTATTTAGCCGCATCTCTACCTTCCGCAATGGCGCGGGTAAGCAGTGTCTGGACCTCCTCAGAACACTGTGCAAAACAGCCGCCACCGAATCCCACAGGGAGTGGGTATATCGGCCCAAAAGGCAAGCGGTGTTGACGGACCGCAAGCCAGCACTGGAGGAAGAAAAAGCCTTCTTCCCAAATTGGTCCAGGCGTTTGGATTTCCTATCCGGAGGGGCGGTAGGGAAGGCGGTTTGGGAGGCAGAGGCTTGGACAACCAAGCTCTCGGGGGTGGGATGTTGGGAGAGAAACAAGGGGTCGCCCGGAGCAGGGCGATGGCGTCGGGCCACGTTCCTATCCACAGGAGCCCCTGTGGTGGGCTTGGACCAGGCGCCCAAAAGAACGTCAGTCAGTGCATCATTAAACGGCAGCACAGTCTCTGTGGAGGAAGCTGCCGGCTGAAACACTTCCGTCAGGAGATTAGTCCTGACAGCCACAGTAGGCAATTGGAGGTGCAAGGCTCCAGCTGCTCTACGCAACACCGTTGCGAAATTAGCTCCCTCCTCCGTAGCCACGGGAGGAGACAGCATGCCAGTGTCAAGGGAAGTGTCTAGACCACTGGCATCCCCAAGTTCCTCAGCCCAGTCCAGATCATACTCACACTGTTGTGTGAGAGGGTCTTCTGACCCCTCCCAGCTCTCCTGGTCCTCCTCTGGTTCAAAATATCGAGGAGGGGGGACATTTGGGACCCAAGGTCTCATCGGCGCCGGCGTCGAGCGACGTCGGTCCGGCTCCATGTCCGGAGCCGGAGATAACCGGGGAACAACGCCGTGCGGAGCCCCGGACGGCGTCAGGAACGGCACCGGGGACATTGGTGGAGGCGTGGTAGGTCAACCGGCGTCGATGGGGGTTGCGGTACCACCGGAGCCGGGATCGAGGCCGGGGCAGAGGCCGGGATCAAGGCTGGCGGGACAGGCGACGCCGGGACCGGAGCCGGCGGCGATGCCGGAGCAACCCCATCAGGGCCCTCGGGGCCCGAAGGCGCACTGGAGGGACCTTGAGGCCCGAAGAGGCGGGCCATGGCCGACAGGAATTCCTGTATTTCGGCCGGAGTCGCCCCCAAACCCGGAAAGGACGGGTAATGCGGGGGCGGCTCCACAGGCACGTCCGGGGCCGCGGGGACCGGTGCCGACAGGGGCCTCAGCCGAGTCGCGAGACCGCGGGCGAAGTCTTAGAGCGATGATGCTTCTTAGACTTTTGTGCTTCGACTTACCCGAGGAGCGCGAAGACTTGGACTCAGACGACCGTCGGGGGCTCCGCGACCGGCCCCTCGACCTCTCACGGGACAGGGGCTTGGTGCGGCTCGGAGCCGACTGCCGGACCTCGAGTAGCTTTCGAGACCGCTCTCGCAAAGCCTTCGGGTGAAGTTTCCGGCAGTCAGGGCACGACTTCGTGTCGTGGTCTCGGCCGAGACAGTAGAGACACTCTAGATGCGGGTCTGTGATCGACATCATTCGACCACAGACGTCGCATGGCTTGAAGCCTGGCATCCCTACGACACCTAGGAGTCGATGAAGACTCGAAAAGAAACAGTGAAAAATTCACCAAAAATTTCGTCAAAAATTGACTAGGGCACTGCTCTTCCCGGATCTGCGCTTACTGGCGCGGAAAAAGAAGAACTGACGTCAGCGCACAGGGGCGGCGTCTAAGTACTGCCCGCGACGTCATCCCGGCGATCACGACGCCGACGACGGACGCGGAGCCGCACGATGCCGCCTACCGACGCGCAGGGGTACTGCTACGCAAAAACTTTCCGGATCCAGCCTGACGCCTGGGGATATTCTAAGGTAAGGAATCTGTCACTAACGTGTCTCTTTCAGATAAGTAATTACAACTGTACTTACCGATAACTTGATTTTCCTCCATAGGATAACATTGCCTGGTTTTAGCCAGAAAATCTTCTAAGTGTCGATTTTTGAAACAAACAAATAGTCCTTAAAAATCGCCTGTGTAACGAAAACGATTTCTTTCAACTGTTTACAGGAAATGCACCAGGGCTGAATCCAGGATCCAGCCCCGAGTAAGAAAATCATAAGTAAAGTAATTGATATTGCATTTACTTAAAATTCTCCATTGAGCTCAATGATAAAATTGTGTTGCCTATTGAAACAACTGTAGCTATTGCATTCAACAGTCTATTGTGTACTGAAAGTATATATCTAAAGCATCTCATTCTGAGAAAGTATTTTTATACCTGCCTGTGGTTCTAAAAATAAAACAATATATTTTTATATACAAAACAATTGGCCTAGAGTTCAGTTCTTGAGTGTGTGAGACCATTTGCTGACTGAGTGTACAACAAATGCTTTACACTGTCCTCTGATACTGCCTTACTGCTCGACCAAGCTACCACTTTAGAGAGTAAGGTTATATCTAACTTTAGCCTCTGCCAAACCTCTGGGGACTGTGGACTCTGTGCACACTGAACCTTACTTTGGTTCAGTATATACAGAGCCACTTTCTTACACCTCTTGCTTATAGTCCCCCGAAAGAGCCCAGTAATCACAGGGTGGCCAGCAGACATGTCCCTGCCATGTACGTGCAGCACCAATGCCCCCGGGCCGGCAGTACAGATGTGGCACAGTCATTTATATCAACATGCACCCGAGTCCATCGGGCTTCCGTGCCTAAATTAGTAGCCGCACTCTCATGGGTTTCTTCCCGGCCCTCCCGTTGTCTTTGTTGATGCCCCCTCCTATTGTCCGTGTTTTTTTGTTGTTCACACCCCACTCCCGTTGTCCGTGTTCTTTTTCTTCCCACCCCCCTTCATGCTGGCTTTTTTCCTGCCCCCTCCCTTGCTCACTCGTGACCCGCAGAGCCATAACGTATAGTTTACCTGTCGGTGTAGTTTTGCAGCTTGAAGACTTTCTGGATTCACTATGCTGTGCATTATTCCGCCATCTTGTGGTTGGGTCCGGAATTGTAGTATTTCTCTTTTTTTTTTTTTTTTCGTGGCCCAGGTGGGCGGCGACGTCCCACCATTTGGTGTCCTTCGTGACGTTGACGCGCTTCCTGCGAAAAGCTCCCACCTTTGGTCGCCATCTTCGGATTCTTTTTTCTCCTTTCTTGTTTTGTTGTCCGCTTGTTTGATCCCTTTAGCTATGTAAGCAATTTTAGCCTCCTTTGTCCTTATGCCTCATCTTTCTGGCGGAGGAGGGTGGGATCGCTAGTGAATCCAGAAAGTCTTCAAGCTGCAAAACTACACCGACAGGTAAGAAACTATACGTTTTGCAGCGTGAATCTTTCTGGATTCACTATGCTGTGCATAGACTTAGTAGCGGTTTTCCCTTATTGCGGTGGCTGGGTGGAAGAGGAGCATTGGTTACTGAAAATATGTTGCAAGACCTTTTGTCCTACTTGCGCTTCTTTGTTCATTTGAATATCCACACAGTAGTGCTTAGTGAACGTGTGCACTGAAGACCATGTTGCAGCTTGGCAAATGTCTTGGATAGGTGTGTTCGCTAGAAACGCAATTGTTGCTCCCTTCTTCCTTGTTGAGTGAGCTTGAGCTGCTCCTTGTAATTGTTGTCATGCCTGTTTGTGGCAGAGTTGAATTGTCTGCGCAATCCATCGTGCAATGGTATTTTTGGTGACTGGTCGTCCCAGAAAACTGCTGGCAAAGGAGACAAAAAACTGCTTTGTTTTCCTGCACTCCTTTGTCCTTTCCATATAGTGCATTACGGCCCTTCTGGCGTCTAGTGTGTGCAGCGCCCTTTCGGTTTGTGTGGAAGGGTTTTGGAAAAAACTTGGTATTTGAATTGTTTGGTTAATGTGGAACCGAGACACCACCTTTGGCATGAAGTGTGGGTCCGTCCTCATTACAATCCTGTCCTTGTGTATTTGCAGGTACGGCTCTTGGAGTGTCAGTGCTTGTAACTCACTTACTCTTCGTAGTGAAGTGATAGCTACTAAGAAGGCCGTCTTTAGCGTGAGCATGTGCAGTGTAGTTTTGTGAATAGGTTCAAATGGCGCCTTCATCAACAGAGTGAGCACTACGTTGAGGTTCCTTGCTGGTGCTGGCATCCTTTTTGGGGGTGCGATTCTTTTCGCCCCTTCCAGAAATCTCTTCACAACTTGGGAGGTGAAGAAACTTCTCCCTGTATCTCCTCTTGTGTATGCCACTACCGCAGCCAAGTGCACCCTCAGGGATGTGCAACTTAATCCGCTTTGTAGCAGGTGCATTAAGTATTTTAGTACCGTTGATTCCCTTGTGATCTTCCGTTGTAGATTCTCCTTGATGCACCATTCGGAGAACCTCCTCCACTTTGCTACGTAGCACTTCCTTGTGGAATGCCTCCTTTCCTCCCTGAGTACTGCCATGGTACTTGGTGGTAATTTGAGGTGTGCAAATTCTAAGTCTTCAGGAGCCATGCTGCTAGGCTGAGGCTCTCCGGTTCTGGGTGTAGCACCTTTCCGTTCTGCATTGCTAATAGGTCTTTTCTTCTTGGGAACCTGTGTGCTGGTTCTTGTGCCATTTCTGCTATCTGTGAGAACCAGGACTGCCTGGCCCACTGGGGTGCTATCAGTATTAGCGTCATGTTGCTGATTCTGCATTTGCTGAGTACCCTGTGTATCAGTGGTATCGGGGGAAAAGCGTATGCAAATGTCTTTGACCAATCTATCCATAGCGCATTACCTTGTGACCAATGGTCTGGTTGTCTGGATGCGTAGTGTTGGCATTTTGCATTCTGGTGTGTTGCAAATGGGTCTATTTGCGGTGTACCCCATTTCTGGAATAGCTTCTCCGTTTCCTGTTTATTGAGCTCCCACTCGTTGGATGCTGACGCCTGCCTGCTGAGTCGGTCTACTTCCACATTGTCCTTCCCCAGGAGATGTATTGCCAGTAGGTCTATTTCCAGCGGGATGGCCCATTTCCATATTTCCTGTGCTAGCCCTGATAGTGCCACCGATTGTGTTCCTCCTTGTTTGTTGATGTAGAACATGGTGGTTGTGTTGTCTGTTTGGATCAATACCCTGTTTCCGTACAGCTGTTTCTGAAAGGCTTTTAAGGCTAGGAACACAGTTTTCAGCTCCAGGTAGTTGATGTGTTTGACCGCATCTTGCTGCGACCATAGACCCCTCACCCTGAGCTTGTTCATGTGTGCGCCGTGCCCCAGTTGGGAGGAGTCAGAGGCGTCCGTTGTGATGGTCACTGTTGGAGTTGGTTGTGTGAATGGCTTCCCTTGTGATATGTTTTCCTTGTTCCACCACGCCACTTCCTGATGCACTGCGTGTGTGACAACCACAAGATCTTCCCAACTCCCTGTTGCCTGTGACCATTGCTGCCGAATCCATTCCTGGAATGGTCTCGTGTGTAGCCTGATATTTGGGACTAGGTGGATGCATGACGCCATCATTCCCATTAGCTTGCTCACCGTCCTCACTGTCAGAACTTGCCCCTTGCGGTAAGGACGTGTCTCCTTTTGTATCGCCAATGTTCTCCTCCTGCTGGGGAACACTTTGGCCTGTATGGTGTTGATCTCGGCCCCCAAGAATATCTTGATCTGCTCTGGGTCGGTTGACGATTTCTCCCAATGAATTGAGAAACCCAGTTGACTTAGTGTTTGCACGACCTGCTGGATGTGTTCTTTGCATTTGTTGCAAGAGCTTGCCTTTACGAGCCAGTCGTCGAGGTAGGGATATAGGTGTATTCCTTGCCTTCGTAGGTGCGCTGCTACTGCTGCTAGGCACTTTGTAAACACCCTTGGAGCGGATTTGAGTCCGAATGCTAGTACTGTTAACTGGTAGAGAGTCTGGTTGATTACAAACCGTAGTAGCTGTTTGTGCCTGTGGTTGATGGGGATGTGCAAGTACGCGTCCTTCAGATCTATTGTTGCCATGTAATCCCCTTTTTGTATTTGTGGTATTACCTCCTGTAGGGAAGTCATTTTGAATCTTTGAGTTCTTATGAATTTGTTTAAGAATCTCAGATCTAGGATAGGTTGTAGTGTTTCGTCCACCTTTGGCACGAGGAAGTAGGTTGAGTAAACCCTTTGTTCCTTTGGTTGTGCGGTACTGTCTCTATTGCCTTTTTGCTGAGCAGTTCCTTGGCCTCCAGCTGCAAGAGCGAGAGTTCTTTTGCTGAGTGGGTCTTGTTTCTTGGTCTTTTTGTTGGGGGTTGTCTTTCCAGTTCTATGCAATATCCGTATTGTATGATGTTTAGTATCCACTTGTCTGTAGTGACCTTCCTCCACTGCTTGAGGAAGTTTTTTAATCCTGCCTCCTACCAGTGTTGTGTGTTCTAGGGACTGTTTCCTGTGGTTCGTTAGGTTTTTGTTTGTTTGTTGTTGCCCCCACCCCGAGGTGTTGCTAGGGTGGTTGTGGGCTTGGTGGCGAAGTCACTTGGAGGTGGGCTGTTGGCCTCCTCTACGAGATTGTCCTCGTCAGTTTCCGCGCCCTCGAAAGGACTGGCCCCGGGGCTGGTACTGCCAGTTTTGCTGCTGCTGTCCTTGCTGCTGCTGGCCTTGGTTGTTCCTTTGGTAGCCTTGCTGGAACGTTTGGTGCGATGTGGCAGGCACGTTGCCTCCTCTACCGCCCGGCCTTCTGGTGGGTGCCCCTCTTCTCATCCCTCTGAACTGCAGCGCTCCCATGGACCTTGCGGTCTCGTTGTCCTTTTGGAGCGGCGTCAGCTTTTCATCAACGGGCGTGCCAAACAGTTGTTCGCCGTTGAAGGATGTATTCAGGATGTTACTCTGCACCTCTGGCTTGAACCCTGAAATCCTGAGGCATGCGTGTCTCCTCTCGGTCACTCCTATCATCATTAATCTGCTGGATGTTTCTGCAGCATCCAAGGCTGACTTCAAGCATGTGTTTGCCATGCTTTTGCCTTCTTCCACTAGGTGAGCTGCCCTTTGTTGGTACTCATCTGGTAGATGTTTGAGGAGTTGCCCCACTTCGTCCCAGTGATGGTATGCGTGCCTGTTGATCAGGGCGTTTGAGTTTGCGATACGCCACTGTATTGCCGCATTTCTCTCCACCTTTCTTCCTGTCAGATCCATCCTCTTACTCTCCTTGTCTGGAGGTGGTCCGGTATTAGTGGGCACATTGGCCCTTTTCCTGGTCGTAGCCGTAATTATGGAGTCAGCTGGCACTGATCCTTGTATGTATGCAGGGTCTTGGGAAGAGTGTTTGTACTTTCTCTGTTCTTGGAGTGACAGCCCTGCATACTGCTGGTTCCCTGAAGGCATCTCTCCCTTGGTCCAGCACACTAGGGAGCATGGGAAGGAATAGGCTCCTGGTTTGTGGAGACAGTAGAGTTTCCAGGAGGAAACATGCCTTGGGCTGCTCTTCTTCCATTTTCACCCCATAGCTTTGTGCCGCCTTCAGGACTACTGTGTTGTAGACCCCGATGTTGTCTGGCGGCGAGGGCATCGAAGGGTAAGTGTCTACCCCTTCTTCCGGCGATTCTGCGTCGAGGTCTTGCCATTCCAGGTCTTGTGCCTCCGAGGACGTCGAGTCCCGGTAGGATTGCAGGTCTTCGTCGCCTTCTCCCTCGAAGTAATAGTCTTCGTCCCCCTGTTCCTCGACCGGTTCGGGTGTTTGGCGGTTCGGCGTCTTTGTAGTCTATTTCGAACTCGAGCGCAGGTCTCGACGGGATGGAGTATTCGCTCATTTTGCGGTCGAAATCCTTCTTCCGCTGATGGATGCTCGCCATTTCGGCCTCGAGCCTCCTCTTTTTCCTCTCCATCTCTTGTGCCTGTTCGGCGTCGAGGGCTGGAGCAGCTCTTTGGGGCCGTCGACGTGGACGATTGCCCCTCCCTTCCCGGCACCGAGGTGTGCTTTTCGGGGGCAACCTTCGACGCCTTTGGTTTTTCGAGGGTTTTTGCAGATTGGGAGTCCTTTTCGAAGGATCCGCTCGGCTGACTGTCCTTGGTCGCTGTTGCCTTCGACGAATGTTTCGACGGCAATGCTCCCTTCGAGGACTTGGCTTCACTTCTACGAGTGTAGCTCGGGGTTTTGTCTTCACCCTTTCGAGTGTCGCTCGAGTGTTTATGGGTCGACGACTCCCTTACCTCCTTCGACGTTTTCTTTTGGACCTAGACGACTGTGCAGTCCTCCGGTCCTTCGGCGATGTTGTCCTCCTCTCCACGAGAGGCCCAGGTCTCGGAGCGATGGGGGTGGTCCTTGCCCCTGCATGGTGTGGTTCGCCCTTCTCTGCCTCTCCCTCACCTTGAGGGTCTTGGGTGTAAACGCCGAGCACGCGTTGCAGTCCTCGCTGCTGTGGTAGAGCGGCAAGCAGAGGTTGCAGACTGGATGCTGGTCCTTCTGGGCGTACTTGTGGTGGCAGTTGGTGCAAAACTTGAACGGTGTCTTGTCCACACCCGCGCTCAGGGAGCCACCTGCGAGCGCATTCTCTGTCAGACGTCGAGATCTCGGTCGTAACCTTCTCCCTCGTCGTCCCGGCTACTTGACTCGTAGTCCGGTGTACTTCAAACTGATTTGTCGGTTTTTCTTCTATTTGCCTTGATTCCTCTTCCAAACTTCTGGAACTCTTCGGCGACGATCCAGACCCAACGGCGGAAAAAAGAATCTGAAGATGGCGACCAAAGGTGGGAGCTTCCGCAGGAAGCGCGTCGACATCACGAAGGACACCAAATGGTGGGACGTCGCCGCCCACCTGGGCCACGAAAAAAAAAAAAGAATACTACAATTGCGGACCCAACCACAAGATGGCGGAATAATGCACAGCATAGTGAATCCAGAAAGATTCACGCTGCAAAACTGCCTGCGGCTTCTGTGTAAGTGTAGGAAAGTGGCTCTGTATATACTGTACCCAAGTAAGGTTCAGGGTGTACAGAGTCCACAGTCCCCAGAGGGTTGACAGAGGCTAAAGTTAGATATAACCTTACTCTCCAAAGTGGTAGCTTGGTCGAGCAGTAAGGCAGTATCAGAGGACAGTGTAAAGCATTTGTTGTACACACTCAGTCAGCAAATGAAGCCACACACTCAAGAACTGAACTCTAGGCCAATGGTTTGTATATAAAAAAATATATGCTTGTTTTATTTTAGAACCAACAATAGGATCAAAATATACTTTCTCAGTATGAGATGCTTTGGTTATTCACCTTACAGATAGGCAGTAGACTTTTTTGATAGTGGTTATCACAGTTGGTGCAAGAGGCAACACAGGGTCAAATTCAATGCAACATTGAGCTCAATGGAAAATTATACTTAATTACAATTGATTACTTTGCAGAGCACTTTTCTAACCACAGGACTGGATCCTGGATTCAGTCCTGGGACACTTCCTGTAAACAGGTAAGAAAAAGCGTTTTGGTTATTGTAGTGATTTTTGAAGAATATTACTATATTTCAAAAGCTGACACTTAGAAACTTTTCTGGGTAAAATTACCAATGTTATCCTATGAAAGGAAATACAGTGTGCAAGCAAAGTATGTTTACGTTACTTTTGTAATCCAGTGCTGGACTCCTAGGTTCAGCACTGGGACATTTACTAAAACAGGTAAGTAATTACGTTTTTGTAGTTTGTTCGATTTTTAAAGAATATTTGTAAAATACAGAAATCGACACTTAGAAGAAATTTCACAGAAAACCAGTCAATGGATCCCTATGAAAGAAAAGTGAGTTAACGGTAAGTAACGTTGCGATTACTTTTTAGGGCCAGTGTTGGGCACTCGGGTCCAGCACTGAGGCCCCTCCTAATACTAGGTGAGTATTTTCGTTTTCGTGACTCGGTTGATTTTTGGTGAATATTCTAAAGTTTCAGAACTCCACACTTAGAAGAAATTTCGCAGAAAACCAGTCAATGGAACCCTATGGAAGAAAAGTGAGTTATCGGATTTCGGGTAAGTACTTGACTGGCAGGGTTAAGGTTCTGGGTAAGACTCAGGGGTCCCCCAGGATCAGGTAAGTACAGTTTTTACACCCTCAGCGGCACAGGGCGGCCGGGTGCAGAGTGAGAAGGCCCAATGTTATCCTATGGCAGGCGGGGGGCCCCGGGTTGGTGGCTGCTGGCAAGCAGGCCACGCGACTGTGGGAGCTGGGCTCCTGGTCACTTGCTCAGGGCAAGTAGGGAAGTAGGTTAGGATAGAGGTTGCACTTCCAGGGGCACTCGGGCGGCTGGGTGCAGGGTGCTTTGAGCCGTCGGGCGCTCAATGTTAAACAATAGAGGTCGTGAAAGGTGAAGAAAGGCTGCAGGCTCGGGGACGGTGATTCTTCAGGGACGACCAACACTTCAGGAGGTAAGTTGGGGTCTTGGAGGATAGGTAGACACCCAGGAGTTGGGCACAGGGGGCCGTGGGGCGCCGGGTGCAGGGGTGTCTTTGAGGTCGGGAAATCTTACCCCCTGCTGGTCGCGGTTGGAGGGGTCCCTTGTCCTGAGGCTGCAGGCGTCGTCTGGGTCGTCGAGGAGGGTCCTTGGCCACTGGATTCCAGGTCAGAATCGCCGGGGGACGTCCTCGAGGTCTTTGGTCACTCAGGCACAGGCTGGACTCGGCGGGTGCAGAGTGTGCAGGTTTCGCGGCTCCGTGCCAGGGCCGGGTCTTTGGTAGGTTTTCTTTTGAGCAGTACCACTGCTCGTGGGAGTCCCTGGGTCGAAGGCTGTAGCACAGAAGTCAGGTCCTCCGGGGTTTGTGAGGTTGCTGAGGCCGGGATTCCGCAGGAGCAGGTTCAGAGGTCGACAGGCCGGTAGGGCTGGGGCCAAGTCAGTTGTTGTCGCCTCCTTTTAGCAGCTGCACGGCTGGTCTTCTTGCTTCGTCTTCTCTTCTTGTTTTCGGATTTGGGAACTCCCGAAGGAAGGTTCAGGGAGCCCCTAAATACTAAATTTAGGGGTGGTTACAGGTAGGTAAGGGCAGGGACCAATGGGTCCCTTCCCTGGGATGGGTACACCCCCTATTCTGTTCCTCTCCAGTGGGAGGGGGCAGGAGCCTGTCCCTGGTTGGCCAGGTCCCCCCATCCTCAAGATGGCGGGGACTCGAGTTTGTGCTTCACCTCGCCTCCCCCACCTTAGGGGTGGAGTTGGCAGAGGTGGGCACAGCCCATTTCCTGCTTCTGGTTTTCCCGCCGGTTCTCCCGCCAGGAGTGGGGGTAGAACCAGTGGGGACCAGTTTGCTGGAAGCAGCAAATGGTCTGGGGAAACTCCAAAGGCGGCAGGCCTTTGAAGCTCCCCCTGCCCATCCTGGGGAGGAGGCTTTGGCACCTCGTCCCGGGATGTGCATTGTTTCAGGTCCCTGAGAGCAGAGGCTCTCGACCCAGGGGTCCAGAAACATGTCTGGTGGTGGCAGCCTGGGCAGCCACTCAGTCCGGACACTGGAGGTCGGGTTGGTTTCAGGGGGCATCTCTAAGATGCCCTCTGGAGTGCGTTTACATTAAATCCCACACTGGCATCAGTGGGGGTTTAATGTGCTGAGAAGTTTGATACCAAACTTCTTAGTCTTCAGTGGGGCCATTATGGTGCGGTGGAGTTCGTAATGACAGACTCCCAGCACCATATACTCTTAATGGCAGCACTGCACTTACAATGCCCAAGAATGGACTTGGGCACTGTAGGGGCACAGGGCTCATGCCTCTATGCCCTCACCACTGGCATAGTGCACCCAGCTAGAGGGGTGGCTGACCTAGGCCAGGGCAGTGGCTTGTAGGCATGGCACACAGGGATGTGAGCCATGTCGACTCTTCACTTTTGTCCTGCACCAAGACACGCAGCCTGCAAAGGCAGGTGTGTGTGTAAAGGTGCAGGGTCCCTAAGGGTGGCACAACAAGTGCTGCAGCCCTTAGGGGCCTTCCCTGGTCACAGTGCCCTGGGTACCCATGGTACCATTTACCAGGGGCTGACCTGTGGCCAGGGATGTCAATTGGGTGTAGGTATCAATGCAATTTTAGGGAAGGAACACAGGCCCTGGGTACCTGGTTGGCAGGAGCCCAGGGCACACTCAGTCAAAGTACATCAGCCATTCAGCAAAAAGTGGGGGCATACCATGTAAGAAAGATGGCACTTTCTCACAGTAAGAAACAGACTCCACTCCACACAGCAAAGAGGGAGGGCTGGTCAGCTCGGTTCTCATGTCATGCTTAGCCTTCAGCTGTGATCCTTCGTCCTATCCTTCGTTCTCGTGTTACTCTTTCCCTTTGTTGCTTTCTTCCTTGTTTTGTTAATTTTGCGCTTTTGTAATGTTATGTTTTACTGTCGCGCTACATTGGTAATAACGTTACGCTTTGTGTCTGCTACAGGGTGTCCCACAGCAGAGCTACCCCTCGATTAACACAGAGCCCAGTGTATTGTGCAGTAGATAGCAGAGCCAGGCCTCTACCTACTCAGAACAGATGTTTAGGCCTCAGATAGCTGAACTAGCCCTCAGGGAACAGAGAGCGTTCACGCTCAGGCCTCAGTCACTAGAGCTGTCTCACAGGTTACCCCGCAGATGTCACTGTTGTGACAGCCTTGGACTCTAAAGTTTCACTGCACTTACATGGCCGAATAAACAGAACGTGGATCAATCAAAATAATTGTCGAGGGTCACACGTGCCAGCAAGGAACAGTGATCTCATAAAGCAAAGCGCAACCTCTGCGCTGCCTGTCTGCTGTCCGCCCTGCAGAGCCCCTTCCTTCCTTGGGCAGTAGGATGAATGTTCTGTATTCAGAGTTCATTTTGATTTCGCGTTTTGTTTTCATTTATGAAGCAGCTGTCGCCACCATTCCCTTCAAGACAAACTGTCGCACTCATAGCCTCTCGTTGATATTTCCTCTGTCTCTTCGTCTTCCTTTGCTTCTCACTGTTTGCATCTCTCACTGACTGTCGTTAATCCCAAAGGTGTTCGGAAGGGGGTGCGGGTCTTTACACAAAATACACCTCCTAAATAAGTCTCCCGCCTTTTCTCCCCCCTCTGCAGGCAGCGTATCTGCACTGTTGCTTCCCGGTGACCTGTTGTGTCTTGAAAAAACACTCAAAAAGGTATTTTCTTCTTTGTGTTGTCCCTTTGATAGAGAACCTAGACCAAGTACTGAATTCATACAATTATTTATGTGTCCTTCAGCTGGTCGCAATTGGTTTGAGGTACTTGTTTTTTCTCCATCCCATCGCCCCATTGCTTGTTGCCCCCGTCCTTCCTCCTCCCGCGGTGTTGCTTATTTTTTTCATCTGCTCGTGCCCCTTTAATTTCAGAGGGGCGTTGACTTCACTTACTTCCAGTCAGAGGCGCCTATTTCATCTGAAAATCTTAAACTGTTATTTCTGTCAACTCCAATATCAACTCTAATAAAAAGAAACAAGCATTGGCATAGCCAATAGGTCTCGCCTTTGGGACCTTATAAGTGTTTAGCCATGCAACGGTTGATATTGTTGCACCAACAATATTGTGCTGCATAACTAAATACTTATAAGGTCCCAAAAGCGAGACCTATTGGCTATGCCAATGCTTGTTTATAGGTGCTTTGAAATGCCCTACTAAAAACCCTGCCTGTGTACCAGCACGGTGCTGTAAACACAGGCACGTTGGATAGACTAGTATATATTCCGAATTTGTTTAAAAGAAATGCGGCTTACATTCTTTAAAGTCCAGCGCTCGTGCGTGGAGCAGTTCATCAGTCATGAGGCTTTATCATATATTGAAGAGGAAGTTCTTACCTCGTTTCTGGATGAAGCATTCGCTCCGTGCAGAGCATCCCCCTAACAGTCTGGGGACAGTTTTGAAACAAGCATTTGCAATGCAATAGGTCTCGCATTTACGCGATGTTTGAGCTATTCGCATTGTAAATTACAATGTCTTTTATTTATGTTTTGGTTTTTAAAACAAATAAAAGGCCTTGTCATTTGCAATGCTAGTAGCTTAAACTCTCGCAAATGCGAGACCTATTGCATTGCAAATGCTTGTTTATATATGTAGTGCTGCTACCTGTGTAGCGTAAAACTAGCCAGAGAGCAAGAGAGCTCTGATAAGTGGGGGAGAGACCCGACGGGTGGCTTGGGTGGTTCCAAGGAGGCAGGTAGTGTGTGGGTCCCATCCTGTAGGATGACGTCATCTTCGAAGAAATGTGTCCAGTTTCTTTCTCAGCTGCAGGAGAGCAGGACCCATTATAATGTTGATGGGGATGTTGCTCCAGATCCTTGGGGTGCAGGTGGGGGTGAGATGGACTGAGGAGACTGGTAAGTGGTAAAAGAGGTGGAGAGTAAAATGGGATGTGGAGAGAGTAATTGGGGGTGAGGGATGGGAGGTGGGAAATGAGAAGTGGTGAATAAAGTGGAGGTGGTAGGTAAAGTTAGATGAAGAGAAGCAGGAGGCAGGAAGAAGGGTATTTGAAAGCGAAAAGGAGGTGAGATACGGGAAGTAGGGAGATAAAAGGGCGGAGATATGGAGCAGGTGATAGGTGGAGAAAGAAGGGAGCTGGAGAGTGAGGAGGTGGGAAGAGTGAAGGACTGGGGGGGGGGTGCAGACGGGTGATTGGGAAGAGAGGTGAGGAAGAAAAATGGCAGGTGGTGAGACAGATGGGATGGGGGAACTGGGGGGTGTTGGAAGAGGGACAGAGGGTTTGGGCCAGAGAAGTGGAGGTGTTGGAAGAGATGTAATGAGACAGAGGGCGGAGGTGACTGGTGGGAGGTGAGAGATTGTTGAAGGAAGTGAAAGATAGGTGAAATGTGGAGATGGGTGAAAGTTGGAGAGGTGAGAGATGGGAGGAGAGAGATAGGTGAAAGGTGGAGATGGGTGAAAGGTGGAGAGGTTGGAGATGGGGGGGGGGGTCGAGTGATAAGTTGGAGCGAGATGGGTGGTGAGGAGAAAGCGTGAGAAGGAAAGCAGAGAGCAGAACAGACACAGAGGGGGGCAGCCAAGCAGGCGAGTTATGGGCGGTCGAGGTCTGTGCTACAAACTCAAGATATGTACAGCAGGAGGCCAAAAAAAAAAAAAAAAAAAAAAGAGGCGAGGCGCCCTTCAGAGGCAGAAAGGAGATACATGCCGAGGCGAACATTAAATATGGCATCCTGCTCCGGGCCTGTCTTCTGTCAGACAGGATCACCGCCTGGAAGGAGGGGGGCCTGGCAGGGAGCCCTGAGAACCAGCCCCCTCCTCCATACTGTCAGTCACCCTTACCCCGCCCATGTCGACCCTACAGCCATCGCGCCAAGAAACTCTTCAGAGCGCCCACTGACGTCAGAGGGTCATTGGCCACTGTCGACAGTGCCACCGCTCACTGCAGACAGTGCCACCACTGCACTGAATGTTTTTGAATACAATGAAGCACTGTGCTTATGACGATATGCACAATAACGTTTTTAAAACTTGTAAAGCGCTCAGACGCTTGAAATGTCCCGTTCTGCGCTAGGGAAAACTACAAATAAATTATTTTTTAGGCAGGGGAGTGTATGACTTATTCTCTCCCTCAAAGGGCAACTCAACGAAGTTCTGTCCTCAGACCGTACCCTCTGTTTTCCCCAAGGCTGTACATGTTCACACACCCACCGCCCCCCCTCGTCGCAGCATCACACAAGACCCCCCTTCACTCCTTAAAACTAAATCGCATTTCTGCCTCGGGAAGAAAAGTGAGCGATTCACATAAAAAGACAAGCGCGGTCCCGAAAGTGAAAGAGGACCGCGCTGCAGCCGGAGCATGGGGATCTCTTCTCTTTATGGGGCCATGTGTTTCTAATTAGAAACACATGGCCCCATAAAGATAAGTGCTTTGCGACAGACGCAAAGCAGGGAAGCCAGTCCAGGTGGGCCGGCACAAAAAGCGAAAGGGAGGCAACCCAAACACCTAATTTCCAATGGCAGGCCACAGTTTACCATAAACGGTGACGCCAGCCAATGGAAATAAGGGGCGGGGCTTAAAGCCCTTTTCTCAAACTCATCAACAATAAATCTCGCAGAGCGAGCTGCGCATGTGCGCAGCAACGCTAGGCGAGACCTAAAAAGGGCAACGAAAGTGTACTTGCCCTGCTGCATGAGGAATAATGTGAGCAGCCCCAAACAAGCTGCTTTGCTCAAGATTTCTCCCTCATGCAACTTTTAGTACCACCTATCTCCTTGGAGTTTCTGGTGGGCTTCTTTTCTTGCATGCGTCTGCATTTTCACCGAAGTCTTCGGGGCACCTCCGATCTCCATGGCGGAAAAAATAATCTGAGAGCTTGCACACACACAAATGGGGTTGTAGCCTGACCAGGGGCATCAGGTTTCACAATCTCCCAGCACACAAAAAAAAAAAAAAATACAAAACACTTCCGACTCCAACCACTAGATGGCAGAATATGCACAGTATGTGTATCTAGAAGACGTCTATGCTGCAAAAGTATAGGTTTGCTAGGTTTCCTTAGGTGCTGGCAAAGCTAGGGTTCAAAATCTACAGTTAGGCACTTTGTCAAAAAAAGGGTCAGTTTTCACTGTAAAAATGTGGTGTGTACGTTGCATTTTGGGTAGTTTCCTGATGCGGGTGGCCTACCCACACAAGTGAGGTACCATTTTTATCGGGAGACTTAGGGGAACTCAGAATTGTAGAGCAACTGTTATTACCTATTGACTTTCTATGCATTTCTGCCTTCCTAATGTAAAACAATGTGTAAAAAAGAAGTCACTTTGAAAAATGTCCTGCAATTCACAGGCTAGTATGGGTAATTACAATTTCGGAGAGGTGCAAATATAGCTACTGTTTCTAAACTATATTTTGTTCCCATTTCGGAAATACATAGGCGTCTTTGATACCTATTTTTCACTCTTTATATTTTACCAAATTAATTGCTATATACCCGGTACACAATGAAAAACCACTGCAAGACGCTGCTCAGTTATTGGCTCTGGGTTCATCTGGTTCTTGGTGAACCTACAAGTCCTATATATCCCCACAATCAGAAGGGTCCAGCGGATGTAACGGAATATTGCTTTCAAACATCTGTCATACTTAGAAGTTACAGGTGAAAACGTTGGCACAAATTGCTGTTTTTTTGCAACTCTTTCAATTTCTTATTTTCAACGGTTAGTTTCAATAAAAAATAAAAAAAACTTGAAGGATCTACACAAATGACTCCTTGCTGAATTCAGAATTTAGTCTACTTTTCAGAAATGTATAGCTTTCCGGGATCCATTATTGCCTTCACACTTCTTTCTACCACTAACTGGAAGGAGGTTGAAAGCACAAAAAGTAGCAAACATAGGCTATGTCCCAGTAAAATGCCAAATCTGTGTGTAAAAAAATATATATATATTGTTTTCTGACAAAAGTCTGCTTGTCCCTGAAAGCTGCTAAGATGATTTCAGCACCACAAACCCTTTTTTGATACCATTTGCAGGGTTAAAACCAGACGCCTTCTTCTGCAGCACTTTCCCCCCCCCCCCTTTTTCCAAAAACCCCCCAAAATTTAGCTGTATTTTGGCTAATTTCTGGGTCCCCTCCAGGGGAATCAACAAACCCTGGGTACCTTTAAAATCCCCATGATGTTGGAAGAAAAGGACGCAAATTTGGCGTGGATACCTTATGTGGTCAAAAAGTTACAGGGGCCGAAGCACGAACTACCCCAAATAGCCAAAAAAAGGCTTCGCACAGTGGGGAGGAAGGTCTAGCAGCGAAAGGGTTAAAGATTGCCCACATATACGGACCCCAAATTGTCGGTTCTGACAAAGAGGTCGCCGAGGATTTTGTCCATCCCAGGTGCCCTGCACTGAGCCATTTTGTTAATGGCACTAAGCACTTCAGACAAAGTTATCTCTGGGTACTCCTAGACTTCGCACGGACTAGTTCCCCAGTTAAATTACCTGCATCAAGCCCCCTTATTTCTTCATCTGCCTCTGGTGTGGCGTACAAGGCCTGGTAGTGCACGCTCCACACTTTCCCTCTGCACCCAATGGTACAATGTTCCAGAAGGCTTTAAAGTCTTTGGACATGAAGGCCCCACGAAGGGAGTCCCACTTTTCCTGCTCCCAGGATTCTTTTGCCAAGGCGGTGGTATCTCTATAAATGGTGCACTTTGATGAATGGCCTATCCTTGGATTTTAGAGAGTAGAGCAAAGCTAATTTGGCTTCAAAACACCTCTGATTGAACCAGGAGTGGGCAAACTTTCCTTGGCCTCTAATCTATACTTCTGCACAAAATAGATCCATTTGTCAGTGACTGCAGTATGCATCTCGGCTACCCCTGTGAGTGAGCAAATTGTGCCTCCCTCTGTGATGGCTTTATTCAGATCCAATAAAGAGCTACCCATTGACTCATACAGAGCAGCTATTCAATGAGATTGCTGCATTACCGGCCAGCGTATTCTTCGCCTGCCAGTTGTCAATCTTGGCCTAACATCCAGCTGTGCACTTGTTCTACCTGAGGTGAGTGCTAGGCCAGTAGCAAGGTCCAGGGTCAGAGCATTGTGGTCACCGTCATGCCTGGGCAATACAGCAAAATCTACAACCATTGACCACATCCTGGTCTCTACCAGGATATAGTCAATTAGAGAGGAGTACCATACCCGGTTGAACGAGTGCATCCCCTGAATATCGGATTTTGTCCGCCCATTACAAGGCCTTATTGAAGGATTTAAAGTAAGGGCGTTAATCTGGAGGGCCAAGTTTAAATAGGGGGTATGCTCAGATCTGGGACAGCCCATCCTCTTCGTAAACTGCGTCCCGGTTATTGGCATATAGGGGCTCAAATTGACAGTTAAAAATCGACCTCTATGACCAGATACAGAGTCGGCAACAGAGGACGGAAAAGTGGCCAATTGCTCCACAACTAGAGATTCGAGGCCAATTCTTATAGGTCTAGAATAAATTTAACCAACAACCTTAGAGACTAAGGTGAGTAGGACGCACAATATATCCTTTGACGCCACCTAAACCATCTTGGCCGTGCAGCCCAAGTGGGTGGCCACCCATATAGGGAGCCCACCAGATGGTCTGCCCCTCCCCCTAGTGATCGCGGCCATTGAAAAAACCCCAAAACAGCAGCCGTGTGTCCTCCCTGCACCATGTTTCCTGGAACAGATCTAGATCAAACTGGTCTATAAAATACCCCCAATCAGTGAACTCCAATTTGTTCTTTAGGCCAGCAACATTCCAGGATACCAACGAGAGATGTTTGCGCTTCCCGGATACCCGGGATTACTATACTGGGCACTTTGCTTTGGGATGGTACCACCCTTTGCGACATTAGGACTTTCTTCCCCTGTGTCCCTGTCAGAGATCTATTACCCGAGACATCAACTCCAGGGGTTGGTCCATCTTTATTCTCGGGCTTATTTCCCAGGGAGGGCTCCAGAGTTATGGGGACATGTTACATACAGGGTCCTGTAACTTGCAGCAGCCTATTCACTATCCCTTCTCCACCCGGGTTCGAAATTATGTGGGCCTCACAAAGCTCACCCTGGGACTCAGCTCCTCCTTTCCAGTGCCTGTAGAGACAGTGTGTATTATGAGCCCCTAGATAGCGTCTAGTTGTAGGAAGCTGGCTCTGTATATACTACACCAAAATGAGGCAGTGTGCGCACAGAGTCCAGTGGCACCCCAAAGGTAGGCAGATGTAAAAGTAGATAGCACCTTACTCTCTATTTGTGGTAGTGTGGACGAGCAGTAAGGCTTTATCAGAGGGCAGTGTTAAGCATTTGTTGTACACACTCAATCAGCAAATGATGTCACACACAAAGACTGAACTCAGACCAATTTTCTTTCTATAAAAATATTAAGTTATGTTATTTCTAGAACCAAGCCAAGCCTGTCACAGGTAAGTGAAATAAATGCTTTGCAAAAAATTATGCAGTGTTTACAATTGAATGCAGGTTCAAATGCAGTTTGTTTGAAATACAGGTAAGTCAAGGATTCGAAATTACTGTACAGATTACTTTTCAGTTACTTTTTAGATTACTTTTTAGATCACTTTTTCTATTCAGGGTGATGTGCCTAGATATCACACTGGGACATTTCCTAGAGAAAAGGTAAGTAAAAATCAGTTTTGCACAGTTGTAGTTTAAGGTTTGCATACAAATTAACTCCACACTTAGAAAAAAGTTCAGAAAAAAACAGTCAATGGATTCCTATGGAGAGAAGGATAATGTTACTTACCCAGTAAGCATCTGTTCTTGGCATGTAGAGCTGTAGATTCACATGCTTTGCAAACTCCTGCCATCTAGTGTTGGGTCCGGATGTTTGCAAGTTGTTTTTCTTCGAAGAAGTCTTTCCAATCACGAGGTAGGAGACTCCTTTCGGTGATCGTGCGCATGGGCATCTACTCCATTGTTAGATTGATTTCCCGCAGAGGGTGAGAATGGAGTTAGTAAAGGTAGAATAGAGATGTCCATGCGTATGTATGTAAAGTAAGAAAACCTCAACAGGTATAGGTACCTGGGGAGGCGGGTGGGTGCATGTGAATCTACAGCTCTACGTGCCAAGAACAGATGCTTACTGGGTAAGTAACATTATCCGTTGGAGGCATGTGAGCTGTAGATCACATGCTTTGCATAGACTATACAGCAGTAAACTCAAAGCGGTGGCTAACCTGTAGCTGTTGCGGTTGTTTGAAAAAGTGTTTCAAGTACTGCTTGGCCTACATTAGCTTGTTGCCTCGCTAACACATCTACACAATAGTGTTTGGTGAATATGGGCGGCGTAGACCATGTTGCTGCCTTACAGATGTCAGCTAAGGGAATATTCCCCAAGAAGGCCATAGTAGCCCCTATCTTGTGGGTGGAATGGGCTCTAGGGGGTATTGTCAAGGTTCTTTTCACTTTCACATAATGTTTGGATACATTTCACGATCCATGTTGCAATGCCCGATTTAGAAATGGGATTGCCTTTGTGTGGTGGCGAAAAAGCAACAAAGCTGTTTTGTCTTACGAAAATCTTTTGTTCCTTCCACATAATATAGTAGAGCTCTTCTAACATCTAGTGTGTGTAGAACTCGTTCTGCTACAGAATCAGGTTGAGGAAAGAACACTGGTAACTCAACTGATTGATTTGAAAAGCAGAAACCACTTTAGGAAGAAATTTGGGATTGGTTCAAAGAACCACTTTGTGAAGTTGAAAGAAAGGCTCTTCTATAGTTAGTGCCTGGAGTTCACCAACTCTCCTTAAGGAAGCGATTGCAATAAGAAAAGCAACCTTCCATGAGAGAAATTGTAGTTGACACTTGGTTCAAAAGGTGGACCCATTAGCCTTGTAAGGACTATGTTGAAGTTCCATACTGGTGCAGGTGGAGTTCTTGGTGGTATTACTCTTCGTCCTTCCATAAAGGCTTTAATCACTAGTACTCTGAATAAAGATAAGTGTTGGCTGTTTCGTAAGTATGCAGCTACTGCTGCTAAATGTAATCAAATGGATGTGTAGGCTAATCCAGATTGCTGTAAGTGTAAGAGATAACAGATGATGTTTTGCACTGAAGCATCAAGGAGATTGATATTGTTATAGTTAAAGTATATAACAAATAGTTTCCACTTTGCTGCATAACATGCCCCTGTAGTAGGTTTCCTAGCCTCCTTTAGGATATTCATACAGTCTGGTGGTAATTTTAAATAACCAAACTGACTTCAGGAGCCAAATCGCTAGGTTGAGTTCCTTGGGATTTGGATGCCCGATTCCTCCATTGCTCTGAGTGAGGAGACTGGAGATGAGCTGCAGCTTTTGGTGTGAATCTGAGAGCTCTAGCAGGGTGGTGAACCAAGGTTGACATGCCCATGTGGGAGCTACGAGAATGAGTTTGAGGGATGATTGTCTGAGCTTCCAAATTTCCAGCGGAATGAGTGGGAGAGGCGGAAAAGAGTAGGCAAATATCCCTGACCAGTCCATCCATAGGGCATTGCCTTTGGAGAGCGGCGGTGGGAACCTGGAGGTGAAGCTTGGGCATTTTGTGTTTTGAGCTGTGGCGAACACGTCTATGTGAGGAAATCCCCATTCCTGAAAGTAGGGAAGAAGAATCTGGGGATGAAGTTCTCACATGTGGATTTGTTGTCTCTCTGCTGAGAAGGTCTGCAATTTGATTGTTCACTCCTGGAAGATGTTCTGCTAGGAGAAAAATGTGATGTATGGCCCATTTCCAAATGGATTGTGCTAGGCGTGACAGTTGGAGAGAGTGTGTCCTGTTTTTGTATATAATACATAGCTGTCATTTCTGTGCTTACTAGGACAGTTTTCCCTATTAGGTGAGTTTGAAACGCATTGAGCGTTAGAAACACTGCTAGTAGCTCTAGGTGATTTATATGGAGGCTCTTGTACTTTAGACTCCATAATCCTTGGATTGTGTGACTTTGTAGGTGAGCGCCCCAACCAGTGAGCGATGCGTCTGCTGTTAGCACCGTCTGTGGAACATGGTCAAGAAAGGGCCGCCCTTTGGATAAATTGAGTGGGTTCCACCACTGCAGAGAGCGATGGGTGCGGCCATCTGCCATCACTAGATCGGTCAACTGACCCTGCGACTGGTTCCACTGACTTGAAAAGCATTCTTGAAGGGGCGCATGTGAAGTCTTGCGTGGGGAACAATTATAATGCAAGACGCCATCGTCCCTAGCAGTTGCATGAATACTTTTGCTGGTAATGATTGGTTGGGCTGAAATTGAGTGAGAACGGACTGAATACTGTGAATCCTGGCTGTTTTGGGAGAGGCTAGAGCTTTGAGTCTATCGTGGCTCCCAGATAAGTTTGTGTTGGAAGGCTGTAGATAAGACTTCAACGCATTTACTGTAAACATTAGTTGAAGTAAGTGAATAGTGGTTTGAGCGTGTTGGAGACATGTTGTAAGTGCTGGCTTTGATGAGCCAGTCTTCCACGTATGGGAAGACATGGAAATGTTGTCTTCTCAGATGTGTTGCGACTACTGCCAGACATTTGGTAAATACCCTGGGAGAAGTGTTGACTCCAAACGGTAGTACTTTGAATTGGTAATTGTGAGAAAGTGCCATCTTTCTTACATGGTATGCCCCCACTTTTTGCTGAATGGCTGATGTACTTCGACTGAGTGTGCCCTGGGCTCCTGCCAACCAGGTACCCAGGGCCTGTGTTCCTTCCCTAAAATTGATACCTACACCCAATTGACATCCCTGGCCACAGGTCAGCCCCTGGTAAATGGTACCATGGGTACCCAGGGCACTGTGACCAGGGAAGGCCCCTAAGGGCTGCAGCACTTGTTGTGCCACCCTTAGGGACCCTGCACCTTACACACACACACTGCCTTTGCAGGCTGCGTGTCTTGGTGCAGAACAAAAGTGAAGAGTCGACATGGCTCACATCCCTGTGTGCCATGCCTACAAGCCACTGCCCTGGCCTAGGTCAGCCACCCCTCTAGCTGGGTGCACTATGCCAGTGGTGAGGGCATAGAGGCATGAGCCCTGTGCCCCTACAGTGCCCAAGTCCATTCTTGGGCATTGTAAGTGCAGTGCTGCCATTAAGAGTATATGGTGCTGGGAGTCTGTCATTACGAACTCCACAGCACCATAATGGCCCCACTGAAGACTAAGAAGTTTGGTATCAAACTTCTCAGCACATTAAACCCCACTGATGCCAGTGTGGGATTTAATGTAAACGCACTCAGAGGGCATCTTAGAGATGCCCCCTGAAACCAACCCGACCTCCAGTGTCCGGACTGAGTGGCTGCCCAGGCTGCCACCACCAGACATGTTTCTGGACCCCTGGGTCGAGAGCCTCTGCTCTCAGGGGCCTGAAACAATGCACATCCTGGGACGAGGTGCCAAAGCCTCCTCCCCCAGGATGGGCAGGGGAGCTTCAAAGGCCTGCCGCCTTTGGAGTTTCCCCAGACCATTTGCTGCTTCCAGCAAACTGGTCCCCACTGGTTCTACCCCACTCCTGGTGGGAGAGCCGGCGGGAAAACCAGAGGCAGGAAATGGGTTGTGCCCACCTCTGCCAACTCCACCCCTAAGGTGGGGGAGGCGAGGTGAAGCACAAACTCGAGTCCCCGCCATCTTGAGGATGGGGGGACCTGGCCAACCAGGGACAGGCTCCTGCCCCCTCCCACTGGAGAGGAACAGAATAGGGGTGTACTCCACCCCAGGGAAGGGACCCATTGGTCCCTGCCCTTACCTACCTGTAACCACCCCTAAATTTAGTATTTAGGGGCTCCCTGAACCTTCCTTCCGGAGTTCCCAAATCCGAAAAACAAGAAGAGAAGACGAAGCAAGAAGACCAGCCGTGCAGCTGCTAAAAGGAGGCGACAACAACTGACTTGGCCCCAGCCCTACCGGCCTGTCGACCTCTGAACCTGCTCCTGCGGAATCCCGGCCTCAGCAACCTCACAAACCCCGGAGGACCTGACTTCTGTGCTACAGCCTTCGACCCAGGGACTCCTACGAGCAGTGGTACTGCTCAAAAGAAAACCTACCAAAGACCCGGCCCTGGCACGGAGCCGCGAAACCTGCACACTCTGCACCGCCGAGTCCAGCCTGTGCCTGAGTGACCAAAGACCTCGAGGACGTCCCCCGGCGATTCTGACCTGGAATCCAGTGGCCAAGGACCCTCCTCGACGACCCAGACGACGCCTGCAGCCTCAGGACAAGGGACCCCTCCAACCGCGACCAGCAGGGGGTAAGATTTCCCGACCTCAAAAGACACCCCTGCACCCGGCGCCCACGGCCCCCTGTGCCCAACTCCTGGGTGTCTACCTATCCTCCAAGACCCCAACTTACCTCCTGAAGTGTTGGTCGTCCCTGAAGAATCACCGTCCCCGAGCCTGCAGCCTTTCTTCACCTTTCACGACCTCTATTGTTTAACATTGAGCGCCCGACGGCTCAAAAGCACCCTGCACCCAGCCGCCCGAGTGCCCCCTGGAAGTGCAACCTCTATCCTAACCTACTTCCCTACTTGCCCTGAGCAAGTGACCAGGAGCCCAGCTCCCACAGTCGCGTGGCCTGCTTGCCAGCAGCCACCAACCCGGGGCCCCCCGCCTGCCATAGGATAACATTGGGCCTTCTCACTCTGCACCCGGCCGCCCCTGTGCCGCTGAGGGTGTAAAAACTGTACTTACCTGATCCTGGGGGACCCCTGAGTCTATACCCAGAACCTTAACCCTGCCAGTCGAGTACTTACCCGAAATCCGATAACTCACTTTCCTTCCATAGGGTTCCATTGACTGGTTTTCTGCGAAATTTCTTCTAAGTGTGGAGTTCTGAAACTTTAGAATATTCACCAAAAATCAACCGAGTCACGAAAACGAAAATACTCACCTAGTATTAGAAGGGGCCTCAGTGCTGGACCCGAGTGCCCAACACTGGCCCTAAAAAGTAATCGCAACGGTACTTACCGCTAACTCACTTTTCTTTCATAGGGATCCATTGACTGGTTTTCTGTGAAATTTCTTCTAAGTGTCGATTTCTGTATTTTACAAATATTCTTTAAAAATCGTACAAACTACAAAAACGTAATTACTTACCTGTTTTAAGTAAATGTCCCAGTGCTGAACCTAGGAGTCCAGCACTGGATTACAAAAGTAACGTGAACATACTTTGCTTGCACACTGTATTTCCTTTCATAGGATAACATTGGTAATTTTACCCAGAAAAGTTTCTAAGTGTCAGCTTTTGAAATATAGTAATATTCTTCAAAAATCACTACAATAACCAAAACGCTTTTTCTTACCTGTTTACAGGAAGTGTCCCAGGACTGAATCCAGGATCCAGTCCTGTGGTTAGAAAAAGTGCTCTGCAAAGTAATCAATTGTAATTAAGCATAATTTTCCATTGAGCTCAATGTTGCATTGTATTTGACCCTGTGTTGCCTCTTGCACCAACTGTGATAACCACTATCAAAAAAGTCTACGGCCTATCTGTAAGGTGAATAACCAAAGCATCTCATACTGAGAAAGTATATTTTGATCCTATTGTTGGTTCTAAAATAAAACAAGCATATATTTTTTTATATACAAACCATTGGCCTAGAGTTCAGTTCTTGAGTGTGTGGCTTCATTTGCTGACTGAGTGGGTACAACAAATGCTTTACACTGTCCTCTGATACTGCCTTACTGCTCGACCAAGCTACCACTTTGGAGAGTAAGGTTATATCTAACTTTAGCCTCTGTCAACCCTCTGGGGACTGTGGACTCTGTACACCCTGAACCTTACTTGGGTACAGTATATACAGAGCCACTTTCCTACAGTAATGATGACCCGCTATCATGAATGAGGTATTTGCGATGAGCGGGATGAATTGGAATGTGGAAATATGCTTCCTTTAAGTCTAGAGTAGACATAAAATCACCCTGCTGTAGAAGTGGGAGCACTTGTTGAAGTGTCACCATGTGAAAATGCTCTGAAAGTATGTAGAGGTTTAGTTCTGAGGTCTAGAATAGGTCTCAAGGAGCCGTCCTTTTTGGGGATGAGAAAGTACAGGGAGTACACGCCTGTTCCTTGATGTTCTAACGGCACAGGTTCTATGGCTCCTTTGGACAGGAGAGATTGGACCTCTTGCTGAAGTAGATGTAAATGTTCTGGTGACATTTTGTGAGAGCGTGGTGGAATGTTTGGAGGATTGTTGGTAAGCTCCAGGCAATAACCATGTTGGATAATGCCTAACACCCATTTGTATGTGGTGATAGATTGCCAAATGGGGAGGATGTGTAAGTACGCGTCTTTTAAGTCTATAGTTGCTATGTAATCCCCCTCCTGTATCTGGGGTATTACTTCTTGCAGAGATGTCATTTTGAATCTTTGTGTCCTTATGAAATTGTTTAAGAACCTTAGATCCAGAATAGGCCTTAGCGTTTCGTCCACCTTTGGTACGAGGAAGTAGTTGGAGTAAACCCCCTTGTTTCTTTCCTTCTACGGCACCATCTCTATTGCCTTCTTGTTGAACAATTCCTGTGCCTCTAGTAGCAAGAGTGAAAGTTCCTTTGCCGAGTGCCTCTTGTTTGGAGGTTGTTTTTTCAGCTCTATGCAGTAGCCGTATTGTATGAGGCTTAGTATCCATTTGTCCGTTGTGACCTTCCTCCAATCTTGGAAGAAGTCCCTTATCCTGCCTCCTACTGGTGTTATATGTTCGGGGAACTGTTTGTTTTGTCGAATCATTTTTTGGCTTTGTCTTTTGTTTTGTTGCCCCCCTAGAGGTGTCTTCGTCCGTTTGAGCGCCCTCAAAAGGACTGGCCTCGTGGCTGGTACTGCCAGTTTTGTTGCTGCTGTCCCTGCTGCGTTTGGCTGTTTCCTTGATAACCTTGTTGGAAGGTTTGGTGCGATGTACTAGGTTGGTTGCCTCCCTACCTGCTGGCCTTCTTGAGGGCGTACCCCTTCTCATCCCTCTGAACTGCAGTGCTCCCATGGACCTTGCTGTCTCGTTGTCCTTTTGAGCTGAGTTAACTTGTCGTCAACTGGCGTTCCAAAAGTTGTTCTCCGTTGAAGGGTGTGTTCAGGATGTTGTTCTGTACCTCAGGCTTGAAGCCTGAAATCCTAAGCCATGCGTGCCTTCTCTCTGTCACCCCAATCACCATTTGCCTGCTGGATGTTTCCGCAGCATCCAAGGCCGATTTCAAACATGTGTTAGCAATGTTTTTTCCTTCTTCTACCTGGTGGGCTGCCCTTTGCTGGTACTGTTCTGGTAGATGCTTCAGGGGTTGTCCTACCTCCTCCCAGTGCTGGTATGCGTGCCTATTGATTAGGGCGTTAGAGTTTGCGATGCGCCATTGAATCGCCGCACTCCGTTCTACTTTCCTCCCCATGAGGTCCATTCTTCTACTCTCCTTGTCTGGAGGTGGTCCGGCATTTGTGGGCACATTGGCCCTTTTCCTAGCTGTTGCTGTTATTATTGAATCAGCTGGCACTGATCCCTGAATGTATGCAGGGTCCTTTGAGGAGTGTTTGTACTTTTTTTCTGTCCTCGGGGTCACTGATCTACATACAGCTGGCTCCTTGAAGGCCTTTCTGCCCTGGTCGAGCACACTAGGGAGCATGGGCAGGAACTGACTTCGTTTGTGTGGGTGGCAGAGTTTCCAGGAGAAAACAGGCCTTGGGCTTCTCCTCCTCCAATTTCACCCCATATGTCTCTGTAGCCTTTTTAACCACCATATTATAGATCCCTATATCGTCCGGCGGTGAAGGCCTCGAAGGGTATGTGTCTACTCCTTCTTCCGGTATTTCGGCGTCGAGGTCATGCCACTCCAAGTCTTGCGCCTCCGAGGACGTCGAGTCCTGGTAGGTCTGCTGATCTTCCTCGCCTTCGCCCTCGAAGTAATACAGGGCCTCTTCCTCCTGTTCCTCGACCGGCGTCTGGCGGCTCAGGGTCTTAGTCGCCCCCTTCGACCTCGGTCGCGGGCTTTGGCGGGATGGTGTACTGGCTCATCCTTTCGTCGAAGTCCTTTTTTCGCTGCAGGATGCTCGCCATTTCGGCCTCGAGCCTCCTCTACTTCCTCTCCATCTCGGCAGCTTGTTCGGGGTCGAGAGTTTGAGCGCTTCGAGGTCGCCGACGTCGTTGTTGACCCTTCTTTTCTCGGCGTCAAGGTGTCCTTTTCGAGGGCAGCCTTCGACGACCTTGATTTTTCCTGGGTTTTTGCCGTCTGGGGGTCCTTTTCGAAGGATCCGCTGGGCTGCTTGTCCTTGGGTGCCGTTGCTTTCGCCGAGTGTTTCGACGGCAATGCTCCCTTCGAGGACTTTGCTTCACTCTTATGAGTGTCGGTCGAGTGTCTAGGGATCGACGAATCTTACCTCCTTCGACCTTTTCTTTTGGACTTCGACGACTGTGCAGTCCTCCGGTCCTTCGGCAATGTTGTCCTCTTCTCCACTGGAGAGGCCCAAGTCTCGGAGCGATGGAGGTGGCCCCTGCCCCTGCATGGTGTAGTTCGCCCTTTCCTGCCTCTCTCTTACTCTGTGGGTCTTCGGGGTGAACGCCGAGCACGCGTTGCAGTCCTCGCTGTTGTGGTCGAGCGCCAGGCAGAGGTTGCAGACTGAATGCTGGTCCTTCTGGGCGTATTTGTGGTGGCAGTTGCCGCAAAATTTGAATGGCGTTTTGTCCATCCCCCCGCTCAGGGAGCCCCCTGTGTGCGCATTTTCCGTTGCACGTCGAGATCTCGGGTGAAATCCTTCTCCGTCGTCCCGGTCACCTGACCTGTAGTCTGGTGTGTTGAAATATGTGATTTTGTAGATTTTTCTGCGATTTGTCGATTCTCTCTCCAAATCTCTGGGAACTCTTCGGTAACGATCCAGACCCAACGGCGGAAAAAAGAATCTGAAGATGGCGCCCAAAGGTGGGAGATTCCGGAGGAAGCGCGTCGACGTCAAGAAGGACACCAAATGGTGGTATGTCGACGCCCACCTGGGCCACGGGGAAAAAAAAAAAAAGAAAAAGAAGAAAGACTACAATTCCGGACCCAACCACTAGATGGCGGAATAATGCACACCATAGTGAATCCAGAAAGATTCACGCTGCAAAACCATGTTGGATAATGCCCAACACCCATTTGTATGTGGTGATAGATTGCCAAATGGGGAGGAATTGTAGAAGACGTCCCCCGACAGGTGTTAAATGATCGGGGGGAAGTGTAGGCAAGTCACTGCAGGTTGGGGAAGGGGGAATTACGTGGCGTGGAACCTCTGCCTCGACCTTTTTTGTTGCTGCCTCTGTATCCTCCTCTAAAGAAGCCCCTTGTAGAGGAAGATTGATTGTTGCCTTTGTAGGAGGCGGCAGTATTGTCTGAGGACATGGTTTTCAACCCTCCACGGGGAAAGGAGCAACGAAAGGAGCCCTGATTAGAGGGAGACTGCAGAGCTCCCATCGACTTGGCTACTTCTGTGTCTTTTTACATTTTTTCTAATGACTTATCTACTTCGGGCCCGAAGAGATGTTCCTTGTCAAAAGGAGTATTTAAAATATACTGTTGTACTTCAGGTTTGAAACCAGAAATCCTCAACCATGCATGTGTCCTTAACACACTAGTGTTGATCTCTCTAGCAGCAGTGACTGCAGCATCTAAATCAGATCAAATTGAGAAATTGGATGGAAAATGCTACTTACCAGTATGCATCTGTTCTCGGCATGTAGAGCTGTAGATTCGTATACTTGTGCATAGATCGCCATCTGGTGTTGGGCTCAGATGTTTGCACTTTGTTTTTGTCTTGGAAGAAGTCTTTGTAGTCACGAGGTAGGTGACTCCTCCTTAGGACGATAGTGCACATGGGCATCGACTCCATCTCCAAATTGTTTTGCCATGGAGGGTTATGATGGAGTTAGTAAGAAATAGAAAAGGATGTCCATGTGTCATGTATCTAAGTAAGATAGTACTAAAACAGATAGAGGCATCCGGGGAGGCGGGTGTGCGTATACGAATCTACAGCTCTACATGCCAAGAACAGATGCATACTGGTAAGTAGCATTTTCCGTTCGAGGCATATGAGCTGTAGATCGTATACTTGTGCATAGACTATACAGCAGTTACCTCCTTAGCGGTGGCTACCTGTATCTGTTGCAGCGGTTTGAAAAAGTATTCTTAATACAGCCTGGCCCACACTAGCTTGCTGTTTTGCTTGCACGTCTACACAATAGTGTTTTGTGAACGTGTGTGGTGTAGACCAAGTTGCTGCTTTGCAGATGTCATCTAGGGGAATGTTCCCTAAGAATGCCATAGATGCCCCTAGTTTACGTGTGGAGAGAGCCCTAGAGGGAATGGTTAAGGTGCGTTTGGCTTTAGCATAGCATATTTGGATGCATTTAACAATCCACCTTGCAATCCCGGTTTTTGAGATAGGATTGCCTTTGTGGGGAGAAAGCCACAAAAAGTTGTTTATTCTTTCGAAAGTATTTTGTTCTTTCAATGCAGTAAAGTATCAATCTTTTTACGTCTAGCGTGTGAAGAGTTCGTTCTGCTACTGAGTCTGGTAGAAGGAAAAACACTAGGAGTTCCACAGACTGGTTAAGGTGGAAAGCAGAGACCACTTTAGGTAGAAATTTTGGGTTAGTCGTAAGAACCACTTTGTTATGATGGATTTGGAGAAATGGTTCTTGTATGATTAATGCCTGCAGTTCACGGACTCTTCTGAGAGAGGTGATCGCAACCAGGAAGGCTACCCTCCAGGTGAGAAATTGTAATTCGCATTTATGCATAGGTTCAAATGGTGGACCCATGAGACTGTAAGTACCACATTCAGGTTCCATACTGGAGAGGGTGGAACTCTAGGTGAAATTATTCTTTTAAGTCCTTCCATAAATGCTTTGATAGCTGGTACCCTAAACAACGGCAAGTGTTGTCTGTTTTGGAGATAGGCTGCTATTGCAGCGAGATGTAGTCTAATGGATGTATACGCTAGGTTACATTGTTGTAGATGTAAAAGGTAACAGATGATGTTTTGAATAGAAGCATCTAGTGGGTTGATTGTTATTTGTACAGTAAATTACAAATCTTTTCCATTTTGCGGCAAAGCAAGCTCTAGTGGTAGGACGCCTAGCCTCTTTAATGATGTTCATGCAGTCTGGCGGTAGATTAAGGTAGCCAAACTAAGATTTCAGGTGCCAGATCGCAAGGTTGAGCTGACTGGGATCTGGATGCCTCATCTCTCCATGGTTCTGAGTGAGAAGCTTGGGTGAGAGGCGTAGCTTTTGATGAGGAACTACTGATAGTTCCAAGAGGGTTGTGAACCATGGCTGTCGGGCCCATGTTGGAGCAATCAGGATCATTGTGAGGGAATGCTGTTTGAGCTTCCGAACCACTAGCGGAAAGAGCGGGATAGGCGGAAAAGGGTAAGCAAATTTGCCTGACCAGTTCATCCATAGCGCATTGCCTTTGGACAATGGGTGTGGATACCTGGATGCGAAGCTTGGGTATTTTGTGTTTTGGTGTGTGGCGAACAGGTCTATTTATGGGTGGCCCCACATTTGAAAGAATGGAAGCAGAACTTGAGGATGAAGTTCCCATTCGTGGATCTGCTGTGTTTGGCGACTGAGTAGATCTGCAATTTGATTGTTTACTCCTGGGAGGTGTTCTGCAAGGAGATATATGTTTTGAGGAATGGCCCATCTCCATATGCTTTAAGCTAGGTGTGAAAGCTGCAGTGTGTGCGTCCCCCCCCTGTTTTTGCATGTAATACATTGCTGTGATGTCTGTACGGACTAGGACAGCTTTGCTTACGAGGTGGAGTTGAAAAGATTTTAACGCTAGGAAAATTGCCAACAATTCCAGGTAATTTATGTGGAATTGTTTTTGTTGAGGGGTCCATATGCCCTGAATGGTATGGGTTTGAAGATGAGCTCCCCAGCAGTTGAGCGATGAGTCTGCTGTTAGCACTATATGTGGAACCGGGTCGAGGAACGGCCGCCCTTTGGAAAGGTTGTGTGTGTTCCACCACTGCAGAGAGCGATGGGTGCGGTCGTCTACCAACACCAGATCTGTTAGCTGACCTTGAGCCTGGTTCCACTGACGTGCCAAACACTCCAGTAAGGGACGCATTTGGAGTCTTGCATAACACTCACGCTGGTAGTGAGTGTTGAGGCAGATATTGTGCTATTCGAGCTTGTATGGTGCTTATCCTGACTGGGTTGGGGTATGCTAGAGCTTTTGAAGTGTATATTGTATGCTGGAGGTGGGATTTGGTGAGGTTTACCATGAATCCCAAGTTGTGAAGCAGTTGGATTGTTTTGTGTGTGTTGCACACAGCTGCTGTGTGACTTGGCTTTTATGAGCCAGTCGTCTAGATAAGGGAAGACATGAATGTGCTGTCTTCGTAAGTGGGCCGCAACTACTGCGAGACACTTGGTGAAGACTCTGGGTGCTGTAGTCACCCCGAATGGGAGGACCTTGAATTGGTAGTGTTGACCATCTACCACGAACCTGAGATATTTCCTGTGAGCGGGGTGAATGGGAATATGAAAGTAGGCGTCCTTTAAATCCAGAGTGGAGAGAAAGTCGCACTGTTGAAGCAGTGGGGGCACCTGTTGGAGAGTGACCATGTTGAAGTGATCCGACTGAATGTAGAGGTTTAGCGGTCTAAGGTCCAATATGGGCCTGAGAGAGACGTCCTTTTTTGGAATTAGGAAATAGAGGGAGTAAACCCCTGTGCCATGATGAGGCAAGGGAACTGGTTCTATTGCATGGTTTTGTAATAGAGAGAGAACCTCTTGTTTGAGAAGTGTCAGATGTTCCGAGGACATTGGACGTTGTCTGGGAGGAATATTTGGGGGAGTAGAGGCGAGTTCCAGGCAGTAACCATACTGGATAATTTGTCTTACCCACTTGTCTGTTGTGATTGAATTCCAGACCGGTAGGAACTGTGAGACGTCCCCCGACAGGAGTGGGATGATCGGGGGAAGGGCAGGGAAGTCACTGTTTGGTGGTAGGAGAGTTGCGGTTATTGTTGCCGCGACCTCTTCCCTTACCATTGCCTCTGTAGCCTCCGCGAAAGTATCCTTTGGAGGACGTTTGAGTGGGGCTATTATAGGAAGAGGGATGTTGTGAGCCAATGGTTTTGGAGCCAGCTCTGTAGAAGGAGCGGCGAAAAGAACTTCTAGGGGAAGGGAATTGTAAGACCCCCATGGACTTAGCAGTGTCCATATCTTTTTTCATTTATTCTAAAGATGTGTCAGCTGAGGGCCCGAAAAGATGTTCTTGATCAAAGGGCTGATTTAGAATAGCAGATTGCACCTCCTGTTTAAATCCGGAGACTCGGAGCCAAGCGTGCCTGCGCAACAAAACGCTAGTGTTAATGCCGCGAGATGCGGTATCAGCCGCGTCGAGCGCACATTTAATAGAGGTGTTTGTGATCAATTTCCCCTCTTGTATAAGGTCGTTGGCCTTTTGTTTGTACTGGTCAGGAAGGTGTTGCATGAGCTTTTCAAGCTCGTCATAGTGAGCCCTGTCGTACCTGGCCAATAAAGCTTGGGCATTGGCAATCCGCCAATGATTTGCAGCCTGTGACGCAATACGTTTACCAGATGCGTCTATTAGTTTGGACTCCTTATCAGGGGGGGGGGGGCCGCCTGTACTCAGTTTGCCCTCTTGCGTACATTAGACACCACACGAGAATCCAAAGGGACCTGACCTTTAATGTAAATTGGGTCATTGGGAGCTGCCTTATACTTTATCTATCCTGGTGTTGAGAATCCTGGCTCTGACAGGGTCCTTAAAAACTTCTGGGGCATGTTTGAGCATGCCTTTTAACATTGGCAGGGTGTGCGTGGACTTTTGTGAAGGTGCAAAGGTTTCAAGTAAAAAATCTTCCTCTAAGGGATCAGAATGTAACTGTACCCCGTGGTATTGGGCAGCCCTATTGATTAGTTGCGCAAACCCAATATTGTCATCTGGTGGTGATGGCCTAGATGGATAGAGGTCCGGGTCATTATGTGGGTCGGGATCTGTGTTGTAGTCATCCCAAGGGTCTACGTCGTGTGGGATGGTATGTGCATCATCATCCCCATGTGGATGTATATTCTCACCCCTATCGGTATGATCATCCTCAGTATCTGATGTTGGAGGTGAAAAAGTATGTTGTGGGGAGTGTGGTGGAGAAATGAGAAGATTTGGATCAACTGGAGGAGAAGGAGGTGGGGAGGTGTTAGTACTCATCTCCTTTCGTTTCAAGGGTATTTCAGTTTCCTCTGAAGTGTCCAGTTTCCTCTTTTCTGGAGGCTTGGCGACGACTTTGCCAGTTTCTGGGTCAATACAAAGTTTTTTGTTTTGGATTCGAAAAATCAGGTACAGGCTGTGTGGGTAAAATGTCTTTTTCGGTGCCGAAGATTTTGGGTCAGAATGTTCTTTGGACCGAGTCTCTGAGGCTTTCTGTGGGGTCTTGGACTCCTTAGGTTTTGTTCTAGGAGTTTGTGGCTCCGAGACTTTTTTCGGCTCCGACGATTTTTTCGGTTCCGAAGCAGTTTTCGGCTCCGAAGATTTTTTCGGTTCCAAATGTTTGTCCTTGGTATGTTTCGCCGCCGAGGGCTTCGGCGTCGAGGCTGTTTTTGGCATCGACAAAGAAGAGCGTGGCACATCTTTGGTCTGGTGCTTCGGTGCCGAAGGTGACTTCTTGGCACCGGAACGGGGTTGGCTCGAGCCCGAGCCGGAAGGCTTATCTTTAGGTTTCATAGCCGGGCCCGAGGGCGGGGCGTCTGAGACATTTTGCGGATGTCGACCCGAGGGCGTTACCGGAGCCTTAGGTTTGTTTTTTGGGAGAGGGGTTTCGGTACTCACATACCGCTGAGCCGGGGTGATTGTCTCGTCTTCGTCGTCGGCCACGGAGACGGAGATGTCTTCATCACCTTGTTGTTCCGGCTGGACATTGGGATCTGCTCCGAAGATGTCCGGAATCAAGCTGCTTCCGTGAGACATTTCGGTACATCGAGCCAGACGATCGCGGATGGTTTTCTTCGACCTGAACGATGCACAGGCCTTGCAGTTCTCGTCTTCGTGCTCCGGGGAGAGGCAGAGATTACAAACCTCGTGCAAGTCAGTGTGTGGGAACTTAGCACCACACCCGGGGCATTTTTTGAAAGGAGTCCTTTGCATTGACTGCAGGTGTGGTCAGCACAGATAGGCCCAACGGCCCGCGTCGAAGATAGAGGTCGAGGAGTTTGTTTTTAAAGATGCGTGTCGAAAGGGAAAACGCGATAGAGACAATACAGTCGAATGGAGAGGAATTGCGCGTCGAAGGGGGTTCGAAACCGACGCGCAGCAAATCACATCCGAACCCGATGGCGAAAAAAACACAATCTTGAGATGGAGTCGATGCCCATGCGCACTATCGTCCTAAGGAGGAGTCCCCTACCTCGTGACTACAAAGACTTCTTCCAAGACAAAAACAAAGTGCAAACATCCGAGCCCAACACCAGATGGCGATCTATGCACAAGTACACGATCTACAGCAAATATGCCTCGAACATGAGCTTCCCTTCCTGGGCTTTTGCTTTGTGCTCATCTGGGAGGTGTTGTAGCAACTGCTCCACTTCGTCCCAGTGTGCCCTATCATATCTGGCTACCAGGGCCTGGGTGTTGGCAATGCGCCAATGATTTGCTGCTTGGGCGCCTACTTGTTTACCGGAGGCGTCTAATAGTTTTGGCTCTTTGTCTGGAGGGGGGGGGCATACCCTGTAGTTTGTGAATTGGCCAGTTTCGGAGGAACAGTTTTAGGTTTCGGCACCGAGGATTTCGGTGCCGGGGTTGAATGACTTTGGCACAGGTTTGGGTGCCGAAGGAGGCTTTGTTTTCGGTGTCAAGGATTTTGGCTCCGAAGCGGTTTTCGGCTTTGAGCCTGAAGGTTTCGGCTCTGTGCCAGACTTTAGCAGACTCGATCCGGAGTCGGAAGGTTTAGTGACATGTTTCGGTGCCGAACCTGAGTGGGGCGTCCAACATCTTGTCGAATTTGTGCTCGGATCCTTCACCGAAGATGTCCGGCGCGTATTCGACAATCACAGTGTTTTCTTCGATCAGAACGATCTGCACGTGTCACAGTCCTGTTCGTTGTGCTCCGGAGACGAGAACAAGTTGCACACTTCGTGCGAGTCGGTGCGTGGATACTTGGCGTGGCACCGAGGGCAGAATTTGAATCTAGTCTGTTCCATCGACTGCAAAGTGGACCAACGCGGTTAGGCCGGACGGCCTTCCTGAAGATCTTCGATCGAAATAGAGGTTTTACTCGATGGATACGATACGAGGAGAAGTGAGATACGCGTTTGAAACAATACCGGCGCAGGTAGAGTAGATTGCGCACCGAGGGGACCCCGAAGAACTGCTTCGAAACGGAGTGCAGCAATACACGTCCGAACCCGATGGCAGAAAAAAACAATCTAGCAATGGAGTTGATGCCCATGCGAACTATCACCGAAAGGAGGAGTCACCTACGGTGTGACTGGAAAGACTTCTTCGAAGAAAAACTTGCAAACATCCAATCCCAACACTAGATGGCAGGAGTATGCAAAGCATGTGATCTACAGCTCACATGCCTCGAATGTTAGCATTTTAGAGCGTTATTTTGGCCGCAGAAATCAAAATAGAAGGTGAATCTGTGGAGAATTATCACTGCTTTAAGAAATAGCCTCCTCCTGCGAGTTCGGAGCTCTGATAGAGGAAAGAATACAAGATCAATTTATGCTTTGATGCAGTATGGAGAGAGTGAGGGATGATTTGTGGCAAAAAGGATGAAACTTTAGATTAGGTCCTATTAATTGCTAAGCAAATAGAGCACTCTCTTAAATGTGTAGAAGTTATCAGAAAAGATGAAGCGAAGTGTGACTATTCACATGGTGAAACATCCGATGAAGGAAAAAGACAGAACAACAAAGTTGAAAAGAAAAGTGGTTATCAACATAGATGCTAAATGTGGCAAGCTTGGACATTTCGCGAATGATAAAAAGTGCCCAGCAACTAAAGCGGTCTGGGGTTAGAACCAGGGTTCCCCAGGGTCAAGGATGCACTCTTGAAACACCCTCAGCGGCACAAGGGCGGCCGGGTGCAGAGTGCTGAGGCCCAATGTTATCCAATGGGGGATAGGGGGCCTCCGGTTGGTGGCTGCTCACAAGCAGGCCACAAGGTTTTGGGAGCAAAGCTCCTGGTGTTAGGCTCAGGGCAAAGGGGGATCAGAGTTAGCACCCAAAGTACACCCGCAGCGGCGGCTGGGTGCAGGGTGCTGTTTTGGCGTTGGGTGCCCTGTTGATTTCAATGGCGATTCTCTGGTATCAACAAAGACTGCAGGCTCGGGGACGAAGATCTTCTGGAGATGACCACCGGTTGGAGAGGCGAGTTCGGATGCCTGGGGATGCTGGGACACCATCGGTTGGGTCACCAAAGGCCGTGGGACGTCAGGTGCAGGGGTGTCTTTAGGCATCAGGTTTTCTTACCAGCTCCGGTGGCGGTCGGGTGGGATCCTCCAGAAAAAGGCTGCAGGCTTCGACTGGAGATTCGAGGCAGGTCAGAGATCAACGGATCTCAGGTAAGGATCGCCGGGGAAACCCCCTCGTGGTGTTTGGCCACTCGAACTCGGGCCGTAGGTGTCGGGTGCAGAGTGGTGCAGGATTTGGCTGGAGCCAGTGTCTGTGGGTGAGCAAATCCGGTGCTCACGGGAAAACATCATTTGGAAGGCAGAGCCGGTCCTCGGGGTTCTTGAGGTTGCTGGCTCAAGGTGTGGACAGGCTGGTAGGGCTGGGGCCAAGTCAGTGGCATCCTCCTCTTCGTTCAGCACATGTTCTTCGGTCCTTCTCTTGTCTATTCTTGTCTGAGGAGGCAATGTTGAGGGTTGCCCCCTAAATGGTAAATGCTACTTACCAGTATGCATCTGTTCTTGGCATGTAGAGCTGCAGAGTCGTACACTGTGCATGAGATCGCCATCTGGTGTTGGGCTCGGATGCTTGCACTTTGTTGTTGTCTTGGAAGAGTCTTTTGTAGTCACGAGATAGGTGACTCCTCCTTTGGACGATAGTGCGCATGGGCATCGACTCCATGGTTAGATTGTTTTCGCCATGATGGGAAAAGATGGAGTCAGTAAGAAGAAAAAGATGTCCATGTGAATATATCTAATTAAGATTATACTGGAACAGATACAGGTTCCGGGGAGGTGGGTGGGCGTGTACGACTCTGCAGCTCTACATGCCAAGAACAGATGCATACTGGTAAGTAGCATTTACCGTTCGAGGCATATGAGCTGCAGATCGTACACTGTGCATAGACTGTATAGCAGTGTCTCCCCTAGCGGTGGTCACCTGTATCAGTTGCAGTAGTCTGAAAAAGTGTTTTAAGAACAGCTTGGCCCACAGCAGCTTGCTGCTTTGCGTGTACATCAACACAGTAGTGTTTGGTAAAGGTATGTGGCGTAGACCATGTTGCTGCCTTACATATGTCATTTAGGGGATGTTCCCTAAAAATGCCATAGAAGCCCCTAGTTTACGTGTGGAATGTGCCCTAGGGGAATTATTAAGGTGCGTTTAGCCTTTTGGTAGCAAATTTGAATGCATTTGACTATCCATCTAGCAATGCCAGCCTTTGAGATGGGATTACCTTTATGTGGTGGGGAGAAAGCTACAAATAATTGTTTTGTCTTTCTGAAAGGTTTGGTCCTGTCAATGTAGTAAAGTAGGGCTCTTCTGACATCTAGTGTGTGTAGAGCTCTTTCTGCTACAGAGTCTGGGTCTTGGAAAAAGACGGGTAACTCTATTGATTGGTTAAGGTGAAAAGCAGAAATTACTTTAGGTAGGAATTTGGGGTTTGGTCTGAGAACTACTTTATTACGATGGATTTGTAAAAAGGTTCTTGTATGGTTAAAGCCTGAATCTCACTCACTCTTCTGAGAGAGGTTATTGCAATTAGGAAGGCTACTTTCCATGTAAGAAATTGTAACTCACATTTGTGCAGAGGTTCAAATGGGGGACCCATGAGCCTGGTGAGGACAATATTTAGATTCCATGCTGGAGAGGGTGGCAATCTAGGGGGAATGATTCTTTTAAGGCCTTCCATAAAGGCTTTAATTGCAGGTACTCGAAACAGTGACAAATGCTGTCTGTTTTGTAAGTATGCGGCTAGAGCGGCAAGATGTAATCTTATGGATGAGTATGCTAGGTTACATGTTTGCAGATGCAGCAAGTAACAGATAATGTTTTGTATGGAGGCATCTAGTGGGTTGATATTGTTGTTATTGCAATAAATAGCAAACCTTTTCCATTTTGCTGCATAACAAGCCCTGGTAGTGGGACGTCTGGCTTCTTTAATGACCTGCATACACTGAGGTGGAAGGTTAAGGTAACCGAACTCTAGGACTTCAGGAGCCATATTGCCAGATTCAGTTGACCTGGATCGGGGTGTCTGATCTCTCCATGGTTCTGAGTTAAGAGGTGTGGAGAGAGGTGCAGTTTGTGGTGTGGAACTACTGAGAGTTCGAGAAGTGTTGTGAACCATGGTTGTCTTGCCCATGTGGGAGCAACTAGGATCATTGTTAGAGACTGTTGTCTGAGTTTGCGTACTACTAGGGGAATGAGTGGGAGAGGCGGAAAAGCGTATGCAAATCTGCCTGACCAGTTCATCCATATTGCATTGCCCTTGGACGACGGGTGTGGGAACCTGGCGGCGAAGGTTGGGCATTTGTGTTTTCTTGTGTGGCGAACAGGTCTATTTGTGGATGGCCCCACATTTGGAAAAAAAGGTTGTAGAACTTGCGGATGCAGTTCCCATTCGTGAATCTGTTGTGTCTGTCGACTTAACAGATCCGCAATGTGATTGTGAACTCCTGGAAGGTGTTCTGCAAGGAGGTAAATGTTTTGAGGAATGGCCCATCTCCATATGGCTTGCGCCAGGCGAGACAGCTGCAGAGAGTGTGTCCCCCCTGTTTTTGTACATAGTACATTGCTGTCATGTTGTCTGTTTTGACTAAGACAGTCTTGTGAGTAAGATGCGGTTGGAATGACTTTAGCGCTAGAAATATTGCTAATAATTCTAGGTGGTTGATGTGGAGCAGTTTTTGTGACTTGGTCCAGCTGCCCTGCGTTGTGTGGGTAAGGAGGTGAGCTCCCCACCCGGTGAGAGATGCGTCTGTTGTGAGCACTATTTGTGGAACTGGCTCTAGGAACGGCCGCCCTTTGGAAATGTTTTGTATGTTCCACCATTGCAGAGAGCGATGAGTGCGGCTGTCTACCAACACCAGATCTGTAAGCTGGCCCTGAGCTTGGTTCCACTGACGTGCTAAGCATTCTTGCAGGGGCCGCATTTGAAGTCGTGCGTGAGGGACAATAAAGATGCACGAGGCCATCATTCCTACGAGTTGCATAAACACTCGAGCTGGAAGGTAGTGTTGAGGTAGGAATTTGTTGATGAGGGCTTGCATACTTGTTATCCTGGAAGGATTGGGGTATGCAAGGGCCCTGGAGGTATCGATTGTGGCTCCTAGGTACTGATGTATGTAGGAGGGATGGAGATGCGATTTGGTATGGTTTATTGTGAACCCCAAATTGTGTAGTAGCCGAACTGTTTGGAGTGTGTGCTGTACACATTGGTTGTGTGACTTGGCTTTTATTAGCCAGTCGTCTAGATACGGAAACACGTGAATGTGTTGTCTTCGTAAGTGCGCAGCTACTACTGCTAGGCACTTGGTGAAAACCCTTGGTGCTGTTGCCACCCCGAATGGGAGGACTTTGAACTGATAATGTTGTCCGTCCACTATGAACCTTAGGTATTTCCTGTGCGCAGGGTGAATGGGAATATGGAAATAGGCGTCCTTGAGATCTAGTGTGGCAAGGAAGTCGCCTTGTTGGAGTAGTGGAAGTATTTGTTGAAGAGTGATCATGTGAAAATGATCTGAGTGAATGTAATAGTTGAGGGGTCTGAGGTCCAGTATGGGCCTGAGGGAACCGTCCTTTTGGGGATTAGAAAGTATAGTGAGTAAGCCCCTGTGCCCTGATGTTGTAGAGGGACTGGTTCTATTGCGTGCTTTTGGAGCATAGAGAGAACCTCTTGATTGAGGAGCGTTAGATGTTCCGTGGACATGGGACGCTGTCTGGGTGGTATGTTGGGGGAGTAGAAGTGAGTTCGAGGCAGTAACCATACTGGATAATTTGTATTACCCACCTGTCGGTGGTGATGGAATTCCACGCAGGTAGGAACTTTGACAGTCTTCCCCCGACGGGAGTGGAATGATCGGGGGAAACGGAGGGAAGTCACTGTTTGGTGGTAGGGAGGTGCGTGTGTTAAACCCGCGTCCTCTACCCCTGTTGTTATTACCTCTGTAATTACCTCTGGAGTAACCTCTATTAGAGGAGGTTTGAGTGGTGTTTTTGTAGTTAGCAGAGGTGGTGTCTGTGGCTGTAGTTTTGGAGCCGCCTCTATATAAGGAGCGACGAAAGGAACCTCTGCTAGGTGTGGCTTGTAGAGCTCCCATAGCTTTGGCTGTGTCTGTGTCCTTCTTCATTTTTCTAGAGAAGTGTCCACATTAGGCCCAAACAGGTGTTCCTGGTCTAAGGGTTGATTGAGGATGGTAGATTGTACCTCCTGCTTGAAGCCAGATATTCGTAGCCATGCGTGTCTGCGCAGCAAAACGCTTGAGTTTGTTGTGCGTGCTGCTGTATCTGCTGCGTCAAGGGCGCACTTTATTGAGGTGTTTGTGACAATCTTGCCTTCTTGTATTAGATCATTGGCCTTGGTCTTATACTGATCTGGAAGGTGCTCAATGAGCTTTTCAAGCTCGTCGTAATGGGCTCTGTCATATCTCGCCAGTAAGGCTTGGGAATTGGCGATGCGCCACATGTTTGCTGCTTGAGACGCAACTCTTTTCCCGATGCGTCGAGTAATTTGGACTCCTTGTCTGGTGGTGGTGTCTCACCAGTAGTCTGGGAGTTTGCCCTTTTCCGTGCATTAGCAACTACTAATGAGTCTAGAGGAGTTGGCCTTTAATATAAGCTGGGTCAGAAGGGGCAGGTTTATATTTTTCTCGATCCATGGGTTAAGAACCCTAGCCCTAACTGGGTCTTTGAAGACCTCAGGGGCATGTTTAATAATGCCTTTAAGCATAGGTAGAGTATGGGTAGACTTTTGAGGCTGGCTAAAAGTTTCTAGTAAAAGTCTTCTTCCAGGGGGTCTGAGTGTAATTTGACACCATGGTATTGTGCTGCCCTGTTTATCACCTGTGAAAACCCTATAGCATCATCTGGAGGTGAGGCTTTTGATGGGTATGGTTCAGGGACAGGTATATCTGGGAGGTCATAACTGTCCCAGGGGTCTTGTGGTGGGATACTGTGAAGGTCGTCATCAGTGTCGGTGTTGTGAGGTGACTGCATGTCATCATCATGATCCTCCCTGTCTGTATCCCCTTGTGGTGAAAAACAAGGTGGAGGAGAGTGAGGCGGGGAGTGTAGAGGGCTGAGGTGTTGTGGAGGTGGAGAGAAAGACCTTATAGGTGATGTGGAAGAGTCTTTCTTCTTATGAGGTGGCTCAGGTGTGGTTGGTTCCTGTATCTTCCTCTTGTGAGGTATTACTGATTGTACCTGTCCGGTAATAGGGTCAATGTGCAGAGTTTTCTGCTTTGGGTCGATGGGAACCAAGAGTTCTTCTGAGCTGGCGTGTTTGGTCGGCATCGAAGATTTCGGCTCCGAGTGTTGTTTGGGCTTGCGAGGTTGTTTGGTGTCCTTTGGTGAAGTTTTCGACACCGAGGGTTTTGTCGACTCCGAAGGTTTGGTATGCTTCGGTGTCGAGGTGTCTGGGACCTTGGACTTTGGCGCCGAAGGGTCTGTTGGTGCCGAGACCTTAGTCTTGTGTTTCGGTGCCGATGAGTGTTTTTCGGCTCCGGGACGTGGCTGGCTCGGTCCCGAGCTGCCAGAAGGCTTTAGGTGCTTGGGAGTCGAGCCGGAAGGCGGGGCTCCTGAAGCTTTGTGATGGTGCAGACCTAGGCCCGAAGGCGAAGGTGTGACCGAAGCCTTTTGTTTCTTGGGGGCAGGGGCATCGACGTCAGTACTCACAGTACGTTGGTGTGGTGTGATGAGTTGGTCGTCGGACCCTGAGTCTTCGGCTCCGGAGGTGTCGATTTGTAAATCTCCGGTGTCCGGGTTGTCGGAGCCTGTGTCAAAGATGTCGTCCGGTGCGGGAGCGGCTGGCCTGGACATTTCGTGTCGTCGGGCCCGGCGATCACGGATGGTCTTTTGGACCGAAAGGAGTCACAGGCTTGGCAGTGTTGGCTCTCGTGTTCTGGAGAGAGGCAAAGATTACAGATCTCGTGGAGATCTGTGTGTGGAAGTAGCCCCACACCTGCATTTTTAAATGGAGTCCTTTCCATATGCTGGATGATGGCGCCGACACGCCCAACGGACCAACGTCGGCGACCGGACTCGAAACAGTGTTGGAGTGGAGACGCGATGAGGGGATCGCGATCGAAAACAATACCGTCGAACGGTAGGAGGTTTTTCTGCGCGTCGAGGGGAACCGATCGATGTGGATCCGGAGCGCAGCAAGGTACATCCGAACCCGATGGCGGAAAAAAACAATCTAACCATGGAGTCGATGCCCATGC